>CM076945.1:3027500-3678250 GCA_039566865.1 Aurelia coerulea | reverse complement strand
TAGGTTACAATAGAGTCGCGTATACAAGCGTGCCAGTGTTTTAAGTTGTGTTCTGGCACGTGAAATAGTGACAGTATAAATAGTCTGTACAGGAGTCTAAAGGTCACACGTCGATAGCTCGTTTGCTGATCAGAAATCCCTCCCCACCCCTCCCATAAGATTTTAGAGCAGTGGCAATATCAAGTTGTGGATGTTGATTCTGTTTTGATAGATTTTAGACACTCGATTTACCAGTCCATAATGATAAGTCCTGACAGGCTACATAATGATAAAACCAGGATAGGCACAGCAATGTAGTGTAAAATTTGAGAACATGCTAGGTAATGTAATTTGTAGAATTTCTTGCTTTGCTTAATTATCGTATTACTTGTTTGTCATGCACTCGTCTTTTCACAAACTTGCTAAACTGACTAGTACTACTGTCATGAAAGACTCTTATAAGAACTGTAATTAGTTACTAAATAAATGTAGTTATTTTCGGTTGAATGAAATGAATTAGAAAATAACTGCTTCTTCTTTGTCTTTTTAGTAACTGCAATCAACTAATTTTTAATTACTGCTCAACTAACTCCTTCGATCCTCAACCTCGTCACAAAATCTGATTGTAATTGCTCCTCCTTTGTCTTTTTAGTAACTGCAATCATTTTACGTCAGAATTAGCGAGGGTAAGTTTCAGTTTCAGTTTCATTTATTTATCAATCAATCCTATATACATTTCAACATAATTACTATACAACTACTAATTCACAAGATACCATACAAAACTAAATGGAATACACTACAATGAATACAGATAAACTTAACCTAATTACAATACAACTGTTGCTTTACAAAATATTACAATACTTACAATACACTAAAGAGAAAACATTATTACGACAAAGAAAAAACTTTACATGTGTATGTAAGATTGATTGATTAAGTTTTACGCTTTATTTATTTGTCCCTTTCAAGTCTTCATTGATAGTTTCGGATAGATGCCAAAGATTGACATATCCTAATAGTTGATAGTTTTGAAAGCTTCGGAATCTTTGAAGCCAACAATTTACACAACTAATAGAGACACTTGTCATGCTAGTGGATCTGTTCAAAATAGTTTTAAATTTTCACATTAAGCTCTTTGAAGTTTGCACATGTTCCACCAATTTAACATTATTCTCGTTACAGATTTTATGTGGTAAAGACGTTCCAAAATGGGTCAACAGATTAGCCTCAATTGGTTCGAGATTCCCATTCCTCTGTGCTTGCATACCAAAAGAATGGCTGACGCCAGAACCAATACAATCTGTCAGTGAAGTAGATTTGATGGAATGGGTTAACATAGAAGGACCTTATCAAGGTATGCATGTCCCAAAGTAATATCCTTTGACCTTGGAAAGAACAAGAGACATTTGAAGATATTTGGTGGGCCGACTTTGTGCCATATTCGTTACCATAGGCCAACGAGGGGAGCTTTATTTGCCGTTGAATTCTTGAATCAATACATTCTGGAATTGAATTATCTCTTTTAACCCCCTGTTTGTGCTCCATAGTTATGCGAAAAAGGCATCATAGCGAGTAAAAACGGGGGAGGAGAATCAAGGAAAGGATGCTCCAGTTTCAAGATGTATTGATTCAAGGATTTGTAGGTAACTGAAATTACTCTCATAATGAACGAACAAAAGTAACAGTTAACATACCCTACTGAGAACGCTGAGGGGAAATCGACATTTTCTCAAGCAGCTGTAGCACTAGTAGGTGAAAAGTATCTGCCGGTGCAGGGAACAGATTTCTTGATCTGGAATAACCTGAAAGTTTGTAAAAAGTGTAAAAGCCTGCTTCTGCAAACTCTATTTTATTTCCCGTTTATTCGCTCGCTATGAACAAACTTTTTACATGCTGATAAACTGTGGGAAGCATATTCCGGTATGCACCTTCCTACCAGATTAATCTCTAATTGGACCCCTCGGTTTTTTAATTTCATTATTTGAGCTTTATTTTCAACTGTAGATGACGCATCAACGCTATCAAGAGAAACACACACTCCAAAAAGAACTGTGGTACGAATAGCCCAATCGAAAGCCTGAGTTCCTGTTTGGTTTTAGGAGATCTTTTATTCTTAGCAGCTAGTATACTTAGAAGGAACTTTTAGGCCAGAAATTTGACATTTTATGATGAAAAAAATATTTATGTTTTCACAAAGTGACATGAACAGGCTGTTCTGTTCGCATTCAGGGCAATCTTGGTTGCATTCATTAGTAAAACGTACTGTCGGTGATCATGTGCATTTTCAACATCGTAAAGTTTTCAAAAAAGAGCCATTTGTAAAACTGAATTTCGACTTTATTCAAGCGAAAGCCCAGTGAAGTCCCTTACCATTAAGAAGCTGACATTTCAATCTCAGTCTATTTTTCTAAACTCTGTCTTACCAGCAAACCTGTTCTTTTCCTAACACCGCACTGATATTACGGAGATATTGAGGGCAAGCTTAGTTATTTGACTGTAAACAGTGCTCAAGATGTATATTATTGTAGAAAGTAGTATTTTGGCAAAAAAATCTGTTTGCAGTAAAAATAGTCAAACGTTTAGAATGCAAAAATATGTTTCACACTAAATTTGAATAAGACCATACATCTTAAAATGCGCTCGTTTTGTTGAACAATGGAATGTTGGGAAATGTTCAAGTAATTTTTTCTTGAGGATTTGAGCGTTTATAGATTGGTGCAAAACATCACCGAAACCTATCAAAATCAGGATTGCTATGAATGCGATACGAACGCACTGAGAGATAATATGCAGCATTCAGTTTTACAATTAACTTATCTTGCATTCATTTTAGTTCTATTTTAATCCAACATCTTCGCTATTTGCTACGAGCTTCCAAAAATTTACCAACTTTCGATCATGTTTCAGTTCGAATTCGTTCAAATACAGGTTCACTTTTAAGTTTGAATTTCTTCTATTGAATCAGCAAGTAAATAGCCTGAGTCATAGAGATTTAGATTGTTTTTGTTTCAGGCTATGATTATCGTCCTTGAAGAACTGAAACTGTGCCATCAAAATGGCTGTATCTTAGGCCATGGCTGAATAAACAAACCCAACACTATTTTGGAAAATTTGAGACTTCCCTTGCCAAGCAATATTTGCCCGTTTGGCGATGTTGCAAACATTGCTTGAGAAACGGAATTGTTGGTCAATATTTTTGAAGAAATTCAAAACACACATTTTGCCAGCAAATTGTATTTCAAGGAGTATTAGGCGACCTGACCAAACCCACAAAGATTTGGTCATCAAACGGATCCCAAATGTTTGGCAAACAACGTTTGCTTGTAGACTGATGGCATTCGTCTAAGTTTTGCTCCATTGAACTGAATTTTTATTTACTGTTATTGTGAGGGTATCGTTGGGGGATGGGAAAACAAGGACTCATGTAAATAATCTAGTTTGCTCGTTTTGCCAAGCCTTTAGGACAGAGTCCCTCCTGAGATCCGTTATTCGACTTTCTGGATCAAGTTTCCATATTTTAGACCCTTTGTCAAATATTTCATCCCCTCCCAATAAACATACTGGAAGTTCTTGTAGTCATCTTTAACGTTTCACCTTCATTAGTCTACGCTAGTCATTTTTTGTTAAATTATTCATACAGTAAAAATCTGCATGTAAGAAGAATTTCATTCTTTGAAGTAAACAATACTTCTTGATTCTTGGACCTAGAATTTAAGAAATAGTGCCACCCAGTTGATCGGGTTTGGACCATCCACAAAAGCATTGATTGATTCGAGCCTCTAGTACTGAATGACATCTTTCTTTGCGGTGTTACTCAGTTTTTACGATTCCAGAAGATTTTATTCCAAATGTCGAATTATATAAGGGTGAGTCAGAAAAAACGTGGGGTGTTTGGCAGATTGTGACATCCCTTTCAGCCACCTGATCGTAGTGAACCAATTTTTTTCTTGCAGCAAGAGGTTTAACTTAGATCATAAGTCTTTCCTCATCGAAATCAGTCACTTGATGTATTAATCAAAATATATTTTCTTCGTAAGACGTTGCATGGGAGTTTTGCAAACTTATGAAATCTTTGAAAGAGCCCCTTCAACATTTTACCCTTGCGAAAGCTGCAGGTACACGTGGTATTATCAGGGGAGAATGAAATAGTTTCGCCCTGATACAGCGCATTGATCTTGTTGAAAGAAATCTCTTTGCAACGCAAAGAAGCATGCGTTTTTACTGTCTCTCAAACATATTCTCTTCGTAGGAAAAGTTATGACAAGGCATCCCAGGGGAGAAAACACTATTTCTGAACTATTTCATTCTCCCCTGATAATACCACGTGTACCTGCAGCTCTGGCAAGGCTAAAATGCTGAAGGGGCTTGGTTAAAGGTTTTCTCAGTGTGCAAGACTCCCATACAAAGTCTTAGGAAGAAAATCTATCTTAAGGTAGCAGTTAACCCTTAGAAGCCAAAAACTTTACTTGCAAATAACTCCAATTCTTTGCAGAGCATTTCCCTCAGATTTTCAGGAAAGCTTGGAATGGTAGATCAAATTAGAATTTTGGCAACAAAAAATTTTTAAAGACAATCGTTTCCATGGAAACGGTCATTATTGTTTCAGAATTTTTTTACAAAAATGCCATTAATTCTCACCCAGTTTGAGATATTTGGCTGAAATTCCCACCAAAGGTGTGTTTTATAATGACCTATGCAATGAATTATCAATTTTGTAAAATTTCATCACAAATTGGACAATAGTGACCGTAGTAATGTTTCCATGGCAACTGGGCGTGTTCCGACAAATTTTCAAAATTCATTTAATTCATTGCGTAGATCAACATTTGAGAAACCTTTGGTGAAAATTTCATTAAGATCTCACTGATGTTATAAAATTGGCAATGGTTTTAGCTTTCATGACTGGCAAAAACAGCCTTTTGAGAAAAACAGCCTTAAAGTTGAAGAAGTGCTTTTCATTGGGTTTTGATCCAATTGTGAATCATAAACACTGATTTATGTCAATAAAGTTCACTTATAGTGTCTTCCTTTCTTATGATAAATCAATAGACCAATTTGCAGTTCTTGGAAAATAATCTGTGTCCATTGATCCTGTGTAAAAGAATGCATTTTGGGAAGCAAAATAACGCAAGCTTTTGTTGCAAAATAGTGTTTTTCTTCCCATACTGTTGTGCGCACAGACAATTATGGAAGCTGTGAACTAGTTTATTGTCTCTGGCTCTGCAACAACAAATTGCACTTTTGGATGACTTTGATTCAACAGTACTGTTTTTGCCTTGAGCTTTGAAGCTGTTTTTACTTTCTGGCCTTCAAAAAATGATATCTTGTCTTTGTATTTGCCACATTTATTGTACCAAACCCCAAAAGCAAAGCACCACTTGAATTGATAGTGGAACAGAACTTGCTAGTGGCACAGAAGAACAGAACATGCTGTAATGCATTCTTGACCTTCCTTGATTGACAAGCTTAGGACATTCTCAAATAGGCCATTAGAAAGTTTCTATACAGACATGATTTGTTTTCAATCTTCAGCTTTGACAACTTTGTCTGTTTTTACTGTTGGCCTTTGCTGTGTGTGTGGTGAACTGGAGTTTCTGAGTCATCATGATCATACCAAAAGGCCCAGCTGTGGTAGCCCCTAATATACTTCGTTCTGTCCATTCTCCACAATTTCTGCTGGTTCTCTGTCTGATTCCCATTTCTTCTTGGCGTAAAAAACTTTCCTTTTCCTTTGTTTCTTACTCCTGAACTTCATGTAATCAGTGGCCTATCCATCTGTGTGCATTCTCCTGCTCTCCCTCCATTTTTCTCAGCACAAAATACCATTTTGCGGTGTTGTTGTTGCTAGAATGGAGGAGTCATGTGACTGGAAGAGACGGAATGGAACCCAAGAGCATAGAAGGTAGGAGTTTTGGACAATTTTTGCATGAAATTTTCGAAACATTCCCTAGTAACCACAAAAACAGTTGGTTGCTAGGGAAAATTTTTACGACCCCTTCATATTAATCTTAATTTGCAGCAAATATCAACACCTATATAGGCTTGGGGACTATTTTATCTTCAAAAAGAATAAATTTACTATAAGATGACACCAATTCCCAAATTTGGCACAAAATTCCGAAATTCCAAAATTCTAAGGGTTAACTGCTACCTTAAATAATGCATCACATGACCGATTTGGATGGGGAAAGGTTTATGATCTAAGTCAGATTTATGGCTGCACGGAATAATTTAGTTCACAACGATCGGGTAGCTAAACGCGACGTGACAGTCCGCCAAACACCCCACGTTTTTTTCTGACTCACCCTGGTATATGCAGAATTTCGGCTCCTTATGCAGGATTTTACTGTAGTTCATTAGAATGCGCGCTGAATGATTTCAACTTTAGATCGTCGTGGTTGTAAACATAGACTTATACTAATATTCTAAATCTTTATTTTTCACCATTGTAGATACTTGAATCAATTGTATTGTGATATTAACATACTCGTAACGTTACTCTTCCTCTTTGATGACGTCCAAGGCAGTTATGAAAAATGTGCCAAGGTAAAATCACCTTGCGAACTTTTCAAATGGTCCGATGGTCACCACCATAGTTACACCACTTATTCCAGTTGGTCACCACTTATAAGTGGAGCATAGGGCTCAAATCTTTCTAATCTTTAAAAAGATGCATGTAAAATTCTATGACATATTTGCTTTAAACTGAATGGCTTGAACGGAACTTATGGTACTTTGCTGTAAATCTGCCGTGGAACTTTTTGATATCTTGATTTTTTCAAAATTGCGGCAATTTAGTTATTTTTGAAGACATTCATGGAAAATTTAAAAGAATTTAAATCATCGTAAATCCTAAACCAATTGAGGAAAAATGAGAAAACGTTCAATTTGCTAACGTCATAGCCTCAAATTTAATAAATGCCTCCATTTTGAAACTAATCTCAAGATATCAATAAATTTCCATGGGGGCAGATTTACAGCAAATTTACGCCAGATTTACAGTTCCTTCCAAGACATTTATTTCAAAGAAAACTGTAATCATGCTGTAATCGAATTTTAACATCGACCTTTCTTCTGATTCTGTGTGAAAACTATTCATAAGTGCGTCGAGTGCATCGAATTGCTTTATCGTATTGGAGATGTTAAAATTTACGGTTGTTGGAAGTGGAGTGTGCAGAGAGTGAAACAGGTCGAAAGGAGCGAGAACAATTACACAATTTGCCGAAGACTGGTCGTTTCTTTTCCAAAAATTAGCGTTGACGAAATCGATGTACCTCCGTCCCCAAATATGGGGTACCTAAACATCTAAACATGTAAACAACTCATAGCTGGAGTCGAGGGGTGCATCACTCTACTCTTCCAAAAAAGCGTACGGGACTTTTTTAAACAATAGGATTTGTTGGGATTTTTGTAACGGTCTTAAAAATCTTAAAAACAAAAGCGAGGTTACCAGGAAATTCACCTGGAATTGCTGACTTTGCATCGAGGGTTTAGAACTTGGCGATGCCATGTTGGCTGATTACTGATTAGGCAGCGTGAAATTGGCAAATTGGATGATTTGATTGTCTCATGCAACCGGTTGTGATCCTTGTCTTGTACTAGCACAGCGCAAACACGGCCTCACGCAAAAGAATCCAAGAACAAAGTCTCAGTCAAGTCAAAAACATCCAAAGAAATATAGCTTAGCTTGCGCGATGTGACCAAAGATCTTTGATGTGACTCATAGAATTGGCATATGACCTTGTAAGCAGCCCTGGAATATTAGGATAAAATGGCTAGATAACGGGCTATGCTCGAAACGTCGTGCTTATTTCAATTTGCATCAAAGTGCTTATATTTTACTTTATGTACTTGTTTATCATTGTACAATTGCACTACACGCAACAAGAAGATCTTCTGGAATATTAGGAACTGCTGTGTCTTGTGATCCGAAATTTACGACGAATTGTAATCAGTCTAGTGTGAGTGTGATCTTTGAGCCACTAGCGCAGCAACAGCAACACTTTATTCAATAAATCTCGGTTGCCATGTTTTGCCGGAAGAATGTAATGAAAATTTGAACACGTTTTTGCTCGATAACGCTGATCGCAGACTTCTTTGTTGATCATCATAAATTTGATAGATACAACAATGGATTATTCAGTTAAAGAAACCATGCCTTGAATCGAAAAGATCACAAGTTGCTTGCAAAAATCCACAAAGAAGATGGTGAAGAAGTGGCTAGGCCCAATCGGTTTTGGCTCATTTTCCGCATTTAAAAATATTTTCCTCGTTTTGTTGATTTTAAGCAAGGCACATAATGGTGATCAATTGATTGATGGAGGTCAACAGAATAATGGGTCTGTTTCAAATCATGTTGATAGAGTTTTGAAGTCGTTACAAAAAGTACTTGAGTTTTATTCAAGAAGTGTTGAACAAGTGAATTTGGACTCTGTATTTGGTATTCGTGTTGGGCAAGGTAAGCATATGAGTCAAATCTTTCAATAGGGCACAGGGAAACCCGCAAATCTTCCAATTTCACGCTTATAAGCCAATGATATCGTCGTATTCCGATCACATGACTGAAAATAAGGCTTTCGAGATAACTTTTCGAGTACCTTCACGAAAATAAAAATGGATATTCGAGTAATAAAGATACAGAGCTGGTTTTACCACGAATCGATTCGAGAGGCCTCACTCCACATTTGTTTTTCTGCATTTGGTTCAAATCTCGTCAGGGATCGGCGTTACATCGACTTTCATTCCTTCGAAAATTGGCCTATGTTCAAGAATTCTTCAGGAACGCTAAAAATAAGATATAGCTTTCAAAATTTCACATGTTACGTGAATTATGTCCAGGAATAACATGAAAATATTTGTTTGTGTGATTTTCGAAAATCCTAGACGAATTAAAGCTATTTGCTGCGAAGAAAGCTAATGGGCCTACCTTCAACCGCAGCAAAATCCCAGGAATCGGCATTAAATCACTCTTTTTTGCAATAATAATCAGCGGATACATTAACGAATAACTTCACCACAAATCCAATTTCTTTCCACCATTTTATCATCGATAATTTCGATAAAATGTGACAAGACTTTACAGCCTCTGCAGTAAACCGTCCAACTACCGTCGATTCAAACTTTTCTTGTTGCAAACACCAGGAAATCTTGCATAAAACAAAAGGTTGTGCAAGGCTCAGGTCTCCCATATGACACAGCAAATTGTTACCTTTGATAATAGATTGTACACCTTTGAGAATAGATTGCAGGGGAAATTTCTTTACACAAATTATGTACTTTTCCGATGTGACAAAGAAATTTGCAATCTTTGAGAAATGTTTTAATTTCTCTTTATTTTGCAACGATAGAATGCCCCCAGGAGTGTGCAATCTATTCTCAAAGGTGTCATTTTCCTGTGTCATATGGGAGACCTAAGTCTTGCAAAACCTTTTGTTTTATGCTAGTCTTGCAAGACTTCCAACGTGTTTGCAACAAGAAAACTTTGAATCGACGGTAGTTGGACGGTTTGCTGCAGAGGCTGTAAAGTCTTGTCACATTTTATCGAAATTATCGATGATAAAATGGTGGAAAGAAATTGGATTTGTGATGAAGTTATTCGTTAATGTATCCGCTGGTTATTATTGCGAAAAAGAGTGATTTAATGCCGATTACTGGGATTTTGCTGCGGGTGAAGGTAGGCCCATTAGCTTTCTTCGCAGCAAATAGCTGTAATTCGTCTAGGATTTTCGAAAATCACACAAACAAATATTTTCATGTTATTCCTGGACATAATTCACGTAACATGTGAAATTTTGAAAGCTATATCTTATTTGTAGCGTTCCTGAAGAATTCTTGAACATAGGCCAATTTTCGAAGGAATGAAAGTCGATGTAACGCCGATCCCTGACGAGATTTGAACCAAATGCAGAAAAACAAATGTGGAGTGAGGCCTCTCGAATCGATTCGTGGTAAAACCAGCTCTGTATCTTTATTACTCGAATATCCATTTTTATTTTCGTGAAGGTACTCGAAAATTTATCTCGAAAGCCTTATATTCAGTCATGTGATCGGAATACGACGATATCATTGGCTTATAAGCGTGAAATTGGAAGATTTGCGGGTTTCCCTGTGCCCTATTGAAAGATTTGACTCATATGCTGGCAAGGTATGTATGTAGAGATGAGAATGGAAGCAATTTTGAAACATTCACTGATGGTTAATGACAACTAAAAATGTTGATCAAACAAATTTCTTTTGAAGATATGTAGTGTAGGTAGGCAATTGCTGCTGGATGAAGTTTTTAATTTTAAATGGTGGAAGATGTGGCACTAAAGCACAGAATCGCACATGTACCTTCTTAGTAGTTTACTGATCCTACCCAAACCAATTCGAGGTGTGTGATTCTAGACTAAGATTATCCTAATCAAACCATGTGAATCTTACTTATCTCAGCTGTTGGTCCATGTAAATTATTCAGGCAAAACGAGAATAAGCCCATGGCCATGCAGTATATGTCTGTATATGTTATGGTACATCTTCCTTGAAAGAAGATAATGTTGATTTTCTAATCATTTTTCTCATTTTTGTAGGTGCTCTGAACAAAGCCATAACTGAATCAAAACTAGATAAAGATAATTCTGTCTTCAAAACACTGGCAGACCTCCATTCTGAAATTGTAAATATAGCTGAAAGAGGCTTCAACCACATAAAATCATCAGACTCAGATTATTTCCATAAATTTAAACATTTAATTGATGCAAAATGGTTTGCTATGATGCCATATCATTCCGTTGATAAATCATTGTTTCATAAAGTTACTCTGCATGATGATGATAGTTTTGATGAGCAATCAAGTGATCAATGTATGACAGATTTGCTTGGAAGCCAACTTGAAGGAGTTCAACAAAAATGCACAATCACAGATAAATGCTGGAACATGATGACAAAAAAGGGATCTGATGGCTATTTTCTGACGCATCAAGGACTCTTTTTGTTGCTTGCAGAAAACAGAGGTGGGTTTTGATTCATACCAGGGATTTAAATTTGGTTGCATCTTTCTTTTTACTTTTCAATGACATTTCTGCATAAGGAATGAAGGATTTGTTCAAATGGAGATGAGCTTGCCAATTTACAGAACCTCTTTTAAGGAAACAGGACTTGGGGGCAATCAATTGGTTCCTTGATTAAAAGGGATAGTATGCCTATTGTTTGAACAATTACAATACATCTACGGAAAGGATCAGGGGGAATTGCCCACCCAGCTACAGTAGATGTTAAAAAGGCCCTGCTAATTTACAAGGCCAAGATCTCATTGAGGATTCTGATAAGAAATGAAAAGCTTGTCAGTCGTTCATGTAAGCAAGCAAAGCTGGCCCAATTAGGGAAATCTCACTGGAGCACTGGCCTGGTAAGTGAGCTTGCTTACCTCTAGCTTGCGTGCAGCCTCGACAATCCTAAAGTGTACACTTTCCCGGGGAGGATTCTTGAGGCAGCACGCAGGCTAGCTCACCTCCATCTTAGCAGGGAAAAGAAATTGGATTCTAATCCAAGCGATGGTGTAAACATGCTTTGCTATTTAATCAAAAATATGTGTTCTGAAGATTAAATGAAATTTTGTGAAAAAGCGTGTTCTTGCAGCCTAATCTCTCATTTTCAGGTAAACATCCCACCAGATATTTGTATATTAATCTTCTGATATTTGATTCCCTATAAGGTTGCCGCAAGCAACTAATGGAAAGGGTGGGAGATGATGAACAATGGCAGCACCAGATTCGTTATCTTGGAGCAAATGTTTATCTCCAAATGATGAAGACATTCAATGAGAACTTATTTTCAGATGAAGACATTGGCAAAGACTTGTTTGCAGAACAAATGATTGTTTGCCAGATGCTAGGGGTAGTGGAATGTTTTGATATCAAATTGCTGGAAGTGATTTTGAAGCTACAAGACAATTCTGGATGTTGGAAGCAGAAGGACCAAGATGAAAGTAATGAAGAAGAAGCACGAGATGCAAGGGGTGTTGAAGCAAGCCCAGGTGCTGCTCATGAGCAAATAGGAATCCCTGATCATGAAAATGAGCATGATTCACAAGTTGTTGTTAAGTACGTTTGCTTCATAGTTAAACCATTATTTGCTATTCTTCAGAATTTGCAACTGTTAACAAAGCACCCTTCTCGGAATAGTTATTAGCTTCCATTTTGAGAACAATGTACAGCATTTCTTAAGATTAAAACCCAGGGGGGTACTTGACCTTCATAAGTACTCGGGTGTGCACTCCCAGGGGCGGATCCAGCCTGAAATTGAAGGGGGGCAACTTGCAAAGAGGGCGCCAAAAATATAATGGAAAATGAGCACGGCCGAAGGAGTGCAATAATTTTTGGACGCTTTTTGCAAAAATTCTTTGATGTACTACCATTTAACGCCTTGATTTATATATTTCCCCCATATTTAATTCAAAACAGTTAGGAAATTATGTGTTAAAGTTTGGATGAGGGGCGCTATTCTGGCCAAAAAAGGGGCGCTAAACTGAGTTTTCATCGTGAAAGGGGGTACTTGCCCCCTAAATCCGCTGCTGTCCACAAAATATTTAGTTCTTTCACCAAACTCTAGAATTTTTCACTCCAAATGATAGCTGGCTTTAGAGACAATCAGAGAAAAGTACTGTATTCTCGAAAACATGAAAATACTTTGAGCAATATTGATATAGCAGCTCTTGATAACAAAATACCCCTTTGATAACCTGCTGTATAAAAAAATGACAATCATCAGACCCAGCAGATATTGCTGTTGCTAAAAACATTTCATTGCACACTGTTGAATTGATTGTGTGACTTGATGTCTCAAAGTTGCTAGCTTGAAACTATCCCAGTTTTTTATACTTGTCCATAATTCTCTCTCTCATTTCATTTCTATACGAAGGTTCAATGGAAGAAGACTACAGGAAGAGGTTGTTTTAAAAGGTAAATAACAATATTGTAGAATGCTTTATTGGTACAAAACTTAGTACCCTTGGTTTCAGAGCTTCAAAATACAGTAGTAACTTCACAATATAGACATGCTAGAATTGTCTTGCAGCCATTTTTCAGATAGAATTCCATATCGTCAAGCTGAATTGTTAACAAATTTCATCAAGAGGTGTACACCTGTTTTAAAGGATTCTGAAGTCAAACAATTTTATGAAATTGATCATAACTGAGGAACAATAAAACCGATTAAAACAACGATTTATAACCTAAGTCCACATGTTACCTTCACGACGATAATCAGTTTTAAGGAAACCGATGAATAGGAAGCGTTATACAGGCTGTGAAACGACAAGGACAGATTTTGTAGCACAATAGAACCAGCTGCTTTTGATTGACAACAGAATTCAAAGCAATTAGCGATTGCAGACAGCGGAAATTCTCTTAACTATGGATTCAAAACAAACAAAGCTGCAAAAGTTGCTATGAAACCAGGAGGGCAAACTGTCGCCTTGTGCTTGCGAAAGGTGGTGAAAAATGACGAGTTCATAACGAAAGAAGAAGGGTAAATCTAAAGATCTGCCAGTGGATTTTCTACATTTGATTCAGAAGCCGAGCAGAATGCATCACAATCCTCGCATATTGAAGTTAAAGGGTCTGTTTCATCCAGCATGCCTTGCACGTGTCGTCTCTTGGTTGGTCATTGTTCTCGCCATTTTCATGGCCCATGAAAATGGCGACAACAAAGGACAACCAAGAGACGACACGTGCAAGGAATGCTGGATGAAACAGACCCTTTAAAATGAAACAATTACTTTCCAGCTACTGAATGAAATTTAAACAAAATCCGCGAGCCAGAACTTTAGATTTATCCTTATTCTTTCGTTTTTGACCCATGACTTCTCTTAAAAACCACCTTTCGCGTGGACAAGGCGACAGTTTGCCCGGCAACTTTTGCGTCTTTGCTTATGTTGAATTATTTGGTTTGAGAGAATTTCTTTTGTCTACAATGGCTATCGCTTTGAATTGAGGTGTCAATCAAAAGCAGCTGATGTTATTGTGTAACAAAATCTGTCCTTGTTATATGAAATATTTAGCCAGTTTTTACTCGCCCCAGTAGAAAAGTTTCCTCAATCCAAACTCCTTCGCAGAACAGCTAAAAGTCCATAAAACATATCGAGCACACTCACTTTAAGAGATGTTCTTCACAGCACGAGTTGTTCGATGACGAAGAAAAATTTGGGAGCATAGGAAAAATTATTCCGCCTGATTTCATCCTCCACAGAGGACAACACGTGCCAAAACGTTTTGAAGGCACTGGTCGTGATTAGAAGAAAACAGAAACATTAGAGTCATTAGAGAAATTTGTTCGTGATTTTAGGCCTATTTTGAAGGTTTCTTGAAAGGACTTTCTTGAGGAAATTGCTGATACTTTCAAAACGGAGCGTCCGATTTCAGTCCGGTAAATTCTTAAATGGATTTGAACATGTCCATAATTAAATGATACCTTTGCCAATATGATGGTCTTGATCAGGGAGCTATACAAGCCAATTATTGTTGCTACGTTGCTACTTCGATACAGCATAGGTTCCAAATCTTCAACTCGGTGAAAAAAGATGGGTGTAAAATTCAATGACCTATTTCTTCTAATTGAATGGCTTGAAAGAAATTTTAGATACTTATCTATAATTCTACCGCTGGACTTTTCAAAAATTTTGAATATTTTGGATATTACGGTGTATCTTACATTTCAACTCATTTGAGGATGTGACGTCATCAAATTTCTAAATCATAAACCAGACGAGTGACAGACTTTTGCTTGATGCCATATTGTAGGCATTCATAAACTATGGTTTTCTTCGAAATTATTTCATGCTACGTCAAACAGTTTAGAAATTACGATGGTTTTAAGTTTTTTTGAAATTTTTTCTTGAATTTTTTGAAAAAGAAAACAAACACTCTAATTCTGAAAATATCGAAGATTTCAGAAAATTCCAACGGTAGAATTATAGAGAATTAGCTAAAATTTGTTTGAAGTCATTCAGTTCAAAGAAATAGGTCACTCAATTTTACACCAGCCTTTTTAAAGATTTGAAACCTATGCTCTTCGATACACAAATGAGGTCGCACATCACATCGTAGACAGCGATAGCGCGCGTTTATTCTCCCGCGTAGAGTTCCCTGGTCTGGATCAGGTAGATGTCTATATCTCCCTGGTCTGGATATGCAGGGCACAGTGACCTTTCAAACAGCGATTTCCTTTACTCAGCCTAATAGTTTCATCATTTTTATTTCTCGCAGATGGTTGTTCAGCTCACTTCACTGGAGTAGCCACTGGTTGTCTGGGGATGTTCGCGTACTGGTTCGCAAGTCATCCTGATGTGATGCTAAAAGACATGGCACCCTCTGAACAAGTAAGAAATGAAATCGCGAATAACGCAAAAGTTGGTTATATACAATATTTACCAAAAGACAATGATATTTTAGATAGAGCATTTTTAGTCACAAGGTGGCTAGTAGTACTCGCTCTTGTTTCAATATCATTTTATTATTTTCGAAAGTGGAGAAGAAGGCCACTTAGTCTACTGAGGAAACGAAGAAAGCTTAGTATTTAGTATTATTCTATATACCGGGTGAGCCAAAAAAAAGTTCCCACTTTCAAAAATTCGTAGCACCACAAGTACTCCATGGATTTGAATGATTCAAATCCTAGTTAAAGGCCAAAAGATCAAATAATTTTTGTGATTTTTCTCGTCTTCTTACGAGCACTGCAAATATAGGTAAATTCAACTTTACAAAAATTTCATGTTTTCGAAATGGCTGAAAAATGGCCTAAGACACTTGATCAAATCGTTAGGACTCCTCACACAGAACAATACGTACGAACGTTTCACCTCTCTCAAGAGTAATAAGACATATACTCTCAAACAGATTCTGAAGATTTTCAATCCCATGGCAATAAATTTGCAGACGATATCTCTCACCCATGAGAAATTGCTTTTTCTCTGTTATTCTGAGCGAGGAGTCTTTTATGATTTGATCAAGCATTTTAGGCCTTTTTCAGTCATTTTGCAACCATCAAGTTTTTGTAAGCTTGAATTTACCAATTTTTCCAATGCTCGTAAGAACGCGAGAAAAATCACAAAAATACTTCGATCCTTTGGCTGTCAAGCAAATATTGATTCATTCCAATCCATCATTGATTCATTCCAATACTCTTGATGTTATGAATTTTCAAAAGTGGGAACTTTTTTCTGGCTCACCCGGTATAGATTATGAGCTGATGAGCTTCAATTTCTGGGCCTTTTTTCAGAGAAGGATCTTACGTTTTACCAAATTCACCCTTTGCTTTCAACAACAATTGGCAAAAATTTAATTTTGCCACGATGTTGTCTGAAAGAGGTTCCCATGTTCAATCAAGGCTTGGATAATAATGACGGAACTGCGAAAGGTTCAGTTCAATTTGTCAGATTTTAGAAGGATCTTAAAGATTACATTTTAGAAGAACAGTGGACCTAGATATTATAAAATAACTTCAGGTACTTCGTTGTAAGTTTTCATTGGCAATCTTTGATATCGTGATTACTTTCAGTATTGTTGCATCTTCTTGGTTTCAAACAGTGTTCAGATGTCTGCTTACCGCCATATTACAGAGCATAGCATCCAAGTCTTTAAAAAGGTTGGTGTAAAGATCTATGATCTATTTTTCTGAACTGGATAGCTTCAAAACCACTTTTGCCATTTTGCTATAATTCTACCGTTTGACTTTTCTAAAATCATCAATAGTTCAGAATTGAAATTGCTTTTCTTCTTTTTCAACAATTCAAGAAAAATTTTCAACCGAAATTTAGAACTATCGTAATATTTAAAGTACTTGACACAACATGAAATAATTTCCAAGAAAACCATAGTTTATGGATGTCTAATATATGGCACCAAGCAAACTGGTTAAAGATTTAGAAATTTGATTACGTCACATCCTCAAATAAGTTGAAATATGAAATACGCTATAAATTCGAGAAAAAAATTCAAAATTTCTGAAAATTCCAACGGTAGAATTATAGACAAGTAGCTAAGGTTTCTTTCAAGCTATTCAGTCAGAAGAAATAGGTCATAGGATTTTACACCCACCTTTTTACGCCGATTTATAGATTTCGAACTTATTATGCTATATTATAGACCTTCATAAACCATGGTTTTCTTAAAGATTGTACCGCTTTTTTACTCCATTTAGGACTCACAACGATTTTCAGTTTTTCAAAATTTTTCCTTAAATAATTCTAAAAATAATCAAGAAATAAAAGATTGCCAACGATCACTTAGAACGAAGTACACGAAGTTCCTTTCAAGCTATTAAATCAAACGAAAGATGTATCAGCAAATCATGAAATGTTTTCAAAGATTTGATTCCTATGCTATAAAATAGATGACTTATTGAAGTAATGATTATCATATTTATCCTATTCTACATGTCATATGAAAAGAAAAACAAATTGATACAATCATTTCTAGCTTTTATTCTCCTATACACTGGACACCGTTTGCAAGAAAGTTGTCTGCGAATAACTAAAGCATTGAGAAACTTTACACACGCGTTGCAAAAGGTCTACAAAGAAAGTAAAGATAGGAGCAAATTTACTCTATATTGCTTACCAATTGAATTATAGCTATATTTACTTAACTACTGATATTACTCGAAACGGTACTTGTATCATTCTGCAAGTTTCTTGAGAATATTGCGTTTTCGCGGATCTTATTCAATGTGTACAGCTCATATGCAGCATCTGTTACAAAGCAGGTCATTGCTAAGAAGCCAAATACCTAGGGATGAAAACAGTCGAAATTGGATGAATATAGGAAAAATTTGCGATCTAAGCCCTGCAAGCTCTCTACGATAAATTCTGCACGAAGACAACTCGTTCTTTTCTCCAGCTGAATTCACTCAAGAAGGTGAAGGTGAAGGTGAAGGTGAAGTTGCGGTTTTTAGCGCCAAGTGCTGGGATCGCTGAAGTAGAATAAGCCTAATCGAGTTTGCGACCCCTTGTCATGACATTCAAGTGGTGGGGCTCTACCTGGGATCGAACCCTGTCCACCTGACAATTCTGGCTGCGCTGCACTGTCAGAGGATTACACAACTGTGCCACAACACCTTCAAGAAGCAAGATATGAATACTAGATGTAACATCTATCTCTTTAAACTATGTTTAAATCGTCCAATAAGCTCCATTAGCAGCGAGAAGTGCTAATCTTCAGATGATAGATCATTTGCAAAAAATTAACATCATCTTTAGCTGTTTTTGCAGAATCCAGGACACTCGTTGTTTTAACGTCTTGTAGCTCTAACCATTTCTTCGAAGGCTTTGGCTGTTCTGTTCTAAAATGTATCCAGCCACAGTGACTCCGCTGCAAGATTTTTCGTTATTGCTTCCTAAAATGTTCTTCCTTTCTTTCTGAAATGTCAGATAGCAACGAAGGAATCTTACTGGATTCCCTGTGATCTACGAAGTTAAAGGGGCTCCGTTGTCAAAATGTAAACAAAACGATGATTATTGCAGTTTTTTGAAAGGTGATATCACACAGGATTTTCGTATTTTTTTCAAAATGAAAGTTGCTGTTTGGGCATTAATCATTGTACTTCACTTAGGAACAAACCAAACATTCATATCTTCTACGATTGCTAGGATATAAGTTGATTTTTAACGGTCACTTTTTGGTGGCTTGGGTGAAGCCACTAAACAAACTGCAGAGAACAATAGACAAACAATAAATAATCGGCGACACGTGCGAGTTTTCGGATTTGTTTATCGTTTGACGACGGAGCCCCTTTAAGCCACTGAATGAACTTGAAGGTAATTCTAAAAAGTTACTAAGTTTACCAAGTACGATTGTACTGCAAAAGAAAATTCTACTTACCGTTGACGCTGCTAAATGACCACAAAATTCATATTTAGTACAAAAGTAACTGTCTTTTCTCATACGATATACGTATTCCGCAAGCACAGATGATGTCACCAAGCAGAATACTGCGCATGTCAGGCTGCAACATACAATCTGCGAAGAAGAACGACACATATATTTTTAGATCTCATTTAAATTAATTTTGTGGCACTTGCTATGTTTCCTCCTCATTGTAATTGGAAATTATCATGTCTACTAGATTTGCTCCAAGTCTATTCCGTGAACTATCAGTAGACTGATTACGATGAGTTGAGTCCCAGTAATCGCTATTCAAAACGAGACTACCACACCAAACTGAGACCGCTCATAGTTAGGATCGTCCGGTAGCCTTTCAATAGCGATAACTACGACCATATAATCAGTCTAGAATATCAGCATTAAAAGAATATAATTACTCCTGCGGGGGCCTAAGCAACTAAGATGACGCTGCGAAGGAGAAATGAGAAGGAAACTTCGAGCAAGTCTACATGTCTTCCGAATTGTTACAATGTAGAGTTCTTGCCATTTGACACGAGAAGCAAACAAAGTTTCAGATAATATGAAATTGGTTTCGAAAGATTTCAAATAAGACACGAGAGTCACTCAAAAAGACCAGTTGTTGAAATTAAAGATCCGCTTGCAAAAATTAATTGATTCATGTCAGTCAGACAACGGCTTTTGAGCAATACAAATTTAACAGAGTAATGAAACCTAGGACTAGGCCCAGTTGTTCAAAACTGGTATTAGGCTAATACCGGATTAGGACTATGCAAATGACTACAGAATCATGCCTTTAATCCAGGATTAGCGCTAATCGTGGTTTGAGCAACCCGGCCCAGCTGATAGTAATACCTAGTAGCCCTCCTTGAAAACTGCCGTGCGATGCATCAAAGAAAGAATATTTCCATAACAAGTTCGAAAAATCATTTGACTTTCATAGAAAACAGACGTAGCTACGACGTACCATTATCCGTCTGAATAGGTCATGTAGCCTCTTTTGCATTTCTACAAATGATACGATGATACCAAATATGGAATATACCCATGATGCAATTGTCGCAAAAAGGAATAAAGCCATCATCTTTGAATCATTCAGTGCATTGTTCTTGAAATGCACGCACAATGTCCATGAGATCAAAGTAAATATCTGAAAGGTATAAGAGTTTAACTGGACTTAATACAAAGTCCCAGTTATCGCAACAACAACGACATATTCTATAATTGAATTGTTATGTTTAAACGAACCGACATTTTATGCTCCTGCCCAACAATGTGTTTCCGCTGCAGTGATCGTACTATAAAAATGGAAGGGAGTGAAAACATTGGGACGAGTGCAGTAAATCTAGAGTTCAACGAGATTCTGATAGCAGTCTTGGATTTAGGTAGGAATTAACGATAAAGAAGCTGGTCTGCGGTGCGACCTCTACGGGGGAGGAAAAATTGAAGGGAAAGGAAATATCAATATTTCCTTTCCCTTCAATTTTTCCTCCCCCGTAGAGGTCGCACCGCAGACTATAAAGAAGCGTGCATGATATGACACTAAACAGTACAACATTGGTGTGACCGTTGTAAACGAAATTCGATGGTTTACGACTCGTAAGAGTCAGAAAAAGTACCGGTGGTGTTTGGCAAATTTTATAACCTTCCCCTCGAGAGCGAAAAAGTCAAATTGTATGTCATTGTCGTTATGGTGCATGCGTAAAATGCGTAAAAGGTACCATGGGTACCAGAGCTTAGAGCTAGCCTGTAAACGGCCGAAAAAAAATTGAAGAGATACCAGAGCCAACAAAAATAAACAATAATAAAAAAGAAAAAAGAAAAGAGGAACGAAAGGGTAGCTTACAACACTAGAATACTTTGTTCACAGGATACAAGGTGACATTCTGGCTAGCGTTGCCATCCTGGTTCGTAAAATCGATTCCATTAGATTGTAACTAGCCTGTGCGAAGACTAAAAAGACTACCCTGCATGGCAACATAGAATACCATCAAGTCTGCGCAAAGGCAAGAGCGTAACATGCTACTTACAAACTGACAAAGTCTCAAATATCCAGAATATGTCCTTTTGAACATGAACTCGAAAGTGTTTTTGTCTGGACATGAAAACATTATTGTCTTGACTTTTGTTTTTTTCGGCCTCTCGTCTTCATTGTTCCTTACCATCATGTACCAAATTTGTCACTTTGTGGTGTTTCACTTTCCTTTGTGGTGATTCACGATCCTGAAGCAAAGAAATAAAAGGCCTGAGGCAGATGTTTACAGTCTGTCTCGAATTAGATGTCGCGTGAAAATGTCCACAAATAGAAACAGTTTAATTGCATGAAGAAGTTTGCGCCATCGAAAGTCTTACATGACATCAAATTTGAGACCAGACTTTGGACTTATCCTTCTACTTTCGACATATCCTGAAGTCTTCTCTCGACGATTCTTTTTTGCTTGTACAACGCGACAGTTAGCCATCCTAGTTTCGAGGCAACTTTTGCGGCTTTGCTCGGCTTTGTTTGACTCTTATAGACCGTAAACAACGTATGGAAATATCTATTGTTCAAACAAAGATACAATAGGCATGCGTGTGACTTTCTATTTAGGCTATAGTTCTTATCTCCATACATCTCCAGAAAGAACACAATTCACACAAAGAAAACAATCAGCAGTGCGTGCCACTCTAGACTTCCCCTAATTTCATTGGCTAAAATGTGCCAGATATCAAGTTGGAGCGACAAATTGATCCCGTGCGAGTAAGATTTTGGACCCCTGGGGACGGGGTACTTGATTTTCTATTGTATGGGGAGAAAAAGGTGGCGACAACGATATCCAGGAAGGAGTGCACATCAGCAAAAAATATACTAAGTACCCTCTCCCGGGATTCGACCCAAGAAGGAAATTTGGTTTTTTAACATATTCTCTTCACAAACGCGAACACAACAAAGAATTGAGTCTCCCTTGGGTTGTGGTTACAACTAAATAGATTCTCGATGAGACCAACTTTGCAAAATGTAAACAAACGAAGAATATGATGCTCACCAAAACTGCTGTAAATGCATGTAGGCCAAAATGAAACAAATCCGTCGAGTCTGCACGCAAGCAGGCTATATATAACCTCCTGCTAATCTACGCATTGCTGAAGTTGGTGACCTTTCTTAGTTCTCTTCTCTTCTCTGTTTTGGTTAGTTTTAGGATGGTAAAGAACGAGCAACTAACGAGCCATAATTCATCGAGAGAACATAATTTGAAGCAAATTACTTGAATATTGACGAGCTAAGATAATGTTTCGTTTCATCTCACCTCAAAGCGTGGGAGATATCGTCCACAATTGAACACAATGAAAAAAGTTGACTCTTTGCGTGAATCGTTGACTGTCTTGTTTTCGTTTCATTCACGTCAAAGCATTTCTTTGTATTCTATTTGTTTCACTAATTCCAGTGAACAGTGATGCTGGAAATTTTTATGATTCTTTCAGAGATCAGCATGATTGTGATCTCTGACAGGGTGAACACAAAGAGTCCTCATTTCTTTCATGTCCCATTCAAAGATTCAAAGGAGAGTTTGGATCGATCATTCAGTGAACTTGCGTTCATTGGTGAATTTTTAGCACACATCCATTGTTTTTGGCTTGTAGTTTTGTTGTCCATCACGAGGCCTTCCTTTATTATCAAACCACGGTCATATTAGATTTCAAATTTTCTCATGACTCTAACCTAACAAAACAAACTAAAAATTTATTCTAGCTTGTAGCTTTTGTTATCTAATGTGATAATTTTTCGGGAAACTTTCACAACGATGTGAACAACAGCAACGCAACAAAAAAGCCTGCTATCAATTCGAGGGGAAAATTCTAAAGCCGGGTGAACAAAATTTTCTTGGAGTGCACACCCCCCTACAGTTGAAAGCCAAGTGCCCCCCTTACCGGGAATTTAGGTAAGACCTGATTCGTTTCAATTGGAAGAATCTATCATAAGGAGGGGGGGGGCACGGTTTCCAGGGCTTACCCCCTCTTTACGCCCTTGGTGAATAATGATTGGCAACTGATTTTTTGGGACGAAAGGACATAGAAGACATAGAAGGTTTTGAAATTTCATTCCTTCATATTTGCGAAGTATTTTCATCCTCGTTTTCATCCATCATTCCAATCCATGATTAAAGTCCATCTCAAATTAGATGTCACCTGAGATTTGCAAAAATTCTTTTCAAAAACACCTAAATTGGCAATTGCACATATAATATTCTTATTTTGGCACCAAAAGTAATTTTTTGCCAAATTGAAATCGAGGACAATTCTCAAAAGGAGGCTCAGTTAGGCCCTTTTTCACCGTGCGTTTTTTGCACAAAATTTGAAGTCAAGAAAAAGCAAGTCATAAAAGTTGCAGTCGACCTGAACAAGTTACCGAAGATTGTAAGTACGTATTTGATATACAATCCTTAGTCCTGCATACGAAATTAGAACGACATTGCAATGTCATTTTGCTTGTAGGTGTTGTGAGGTAGGGTAAGGAAGGAGGATCTATCTGTTGTTGTTTATTCTGTTGATCTCATCAGGCTCAGCCTCCTGCCTGTCCCCATGTAAATAAGCCTTAGAGTAGTTTCGGGTATTATATTATGGAAAACTTAACGGAAAAAAATTAATTGTGAACATAATTCATGACACATTTGGCCACACTTGGTATTAGCAATTGGGCCTAAGCATGCTCTAATGTTTCATCAGTATACCCCGATTCTGAAACATTGGCAAGTAGTTGATACAAGACAAAAAAATGAACACGGGTTGAGTTGGGCATTATGGAACACTGTCGGGTATTTTGGAACTAAGCTATTTCTATTGTTTGTATACTGGTTAATGTTTGAGATATCTCAAGAAAATGGCAGCCAGAAATCACTTTCGTCTGATGATGTCCTTCATTATCAGCGATATGGAGAGTGCACAAAATGCTACAGCGGCCTAACATCGATCAAAGTATGACAGAAGAGAAGAGGTATAAAGACTTGAACCAAATGAAATTAACAAGTTTCTTTCTCATCCCGGGGCTGCTAAGCTTCCTTTACTGAATTATGTCCCAAAATGCCCGACATCCCATAATAGCCGAAACCACTCTAGGTCTACCTACCTTTCGCTTGATGGTAAAAGAATAACCATCCACCATAAGGTTGTGTGATTACATGTAGTCAAATGGAGATTTGATTTCTTCCACCTGATGACTTTTTTTCCACAAATCAAATTAGATCAACACAATAAGAAGAAGAATAACAAACAGATTACAAAATGAAAAATGAACATGTTGGCATTTATTGCACACTGTGTGTGTGATCTTGTGTGATGAACAACCCAAGACCTTCAAGTAACAGAAAATATCAAGATGATAAATCAAATATGCCCAGTTCCTAAGCTAGAGGGTGCATTTCATTAACTCCACACCGAGAATGTTACGCACAGACTGGAAAATTTATATTTTGTGCCTGCAAGTTCCGATGGCCTAACCTAACTAAGATTTTCTCAGAAATTTTGCAGTGTCTGCACTTAAGAACAACATTTTAAAACAATAGATATTTTGTTTATTACTAATTGCACAGCTCAGATTAAAAACTGCATCAATTCCTTCATGTTCAAGATACAGTATTATATGCGCAATCAAACTTTCCAGTCTGGCGTTACTCTGATAATAAAGTCAGTTATGCCAGGAAAACAATGGATCTATTGAAATTGAATTCTAATAAGTTTGCATCTTTTCTCTCAGATTTTCAGACCACAATGCTGAGAAAATTTCTTTTCCTCGCTGAAGATCTCCAGGCCTAAATGCATGGAATGCAGCCTGGCCCAGTTCAAGTGCTGTTACTTTATATAAAGTCAAATTGATATTGGGTAGCCCCACTTTAAATCTTTAAGAAAACTTTGTCAGAATTTCCAAGATAAAACCCAAACCCTATTTACATTAAGCCTGTTTTCCACGAGGCGGAATTTTTCGCTCGAACTCCAAATTCCGCTCAAACTTTTTTTTGTGGGCATGTGCAAATCAAAAAATATTGTGCGCTCGAACTCTGCGCATGCCCAGAAAAAAGTTTGAGCGGACTTTGGAGTTTGAGCGAAAAATTTCACCTTGTGGAAAACAGGCTTTACAACAGAGCTATTCTACAAAAGAGCCTGGATCGAGCATTATGTTTTTTTATACGCAAGGTTTGATCGACTGGTGTTAGAGCTTTTATCACTTGTGGACATTCAGAAATTCTACAAAATGTAAGCATATCGTTCGATTCTGATTCTTTTCAGAATAGATAAAGGTATATTGAAAGAAAAAATCCCTTCTGTCTCTTAACAGTTTTCTTAAAACTATACTGAGAGGATGCCTGCTTCCACTTGATTGATAGGCTTTTTCACAGTTGTGCTACCTTGTCTTTGAGAGTACTGTAGATTCTTTCTGAAAGTTGTTTGTTATATTACTAATAAGAAAGTCTCTATTGACAGATCTTTTGAGAGAAATTAAAGCAACACAATCAGCTCAAAATGGCTCGAAGTGCAGAGAAAGCAATGGCAATTTTGTCACGATGGACAACAATGATGGCAAATGAAGGGAAGCCGGAAAAGGTGACCAAGCGACCATATCTTGCAACCGAATGTAATAATCTTCCAGAAGCGGACAAATGGAGACGGCAAGTAATTCGGGACATTTCAAAACGGGTTGCACAAATACAGAATGCTGGACTGGGTGAGTTTAGAATACGTGATTTGAATGATGAAATCAACAAACTAATCCGAGAAAAACGACATTGGGAGGACCGGATTATAGAACTTGGGGGTCCGGATTATTCTAAAGTAGGGCCTAAAATGTTAGATAACGAAGGTAAAGAATTGCCTGGAAATCGGGGATATAAGTATTTTGGTGCTGCAAAAGAGCTGCCGGGCGTGCGAGAATTATTCGAGCAAGAACCACCGAAACCAGTGCGGAAAACGAGGGCCCAGTTGTATAAGTTGATCGATGCAGATTACTACGGTTATCGGGACGAAGATGATGGCGTTCTCGTTCCGTTAGAGTTGGAGGCTGAAAAACGAGCGATTGCTGAAGCTGTTGCTGAATGGAAGCAAAAGAAAGAGCAAGGTGAAATTGAAGATGATGATGATGAAGAAAGTAATATATACGCGGTTGAGGAGACTGGGGACAATGAAGAAGATGATGTCACTATGAGTGATGAAGCGCCCAAGTCAGAGTCGTTTAAAGCTCACGTGCCCGTCCCATCGCAACAAGAAGTGGAAGACATGCTTGTTAGGCGAAAGAAGCGTGAATTACTCGATCGATACGCAAGCGAAGTTTTGACGGCACAAAGTGAAGAAGCGAAGACTTTGATGGGGTTATGAATGATTAGTGGTCTGCATGGTTCACAAGAGCCAGAAAAATTACGACAGCCTGCCGAATAGTAAATAGTTTGACTGATTTTTATAACTATGACTTTTTTCTATCATCAGAGGACTATTGGAAGCTTTGAGCAGCAGACTTGTTGCTTGCTACTTTATTCGGCTTTTATGTTGTTGTGAAATGGCCAGAACCTTGCAAGACATGTATAGTCTGTCTTAAATGAAATGTCACGTGAAAATTCCCGTAATTAATAGCAACTGAAGTGTTTTGAAGGAGTAATTTTGCGTTATTTCAAACCTCACTTGACACCAAATTTTACACAGACCATAATGTTTTATCACATCAGCTAAGAACTGTACTGTCATGCATTTGTTAGTTAGCTAGGATTAGGGGCTCTAAAGGATCGGAGAAAACGAGAGGACGAAAAAGCGAGAGTCTCGTAGCAAGTCCAGATATCAGGAAACTTGCTCCAAGTCTATGCAGTGGACCATCAGCAATAAAAGAATATAATTTCTTCTGCGGGGGCGTAATCTACTAAGGTGGTGCTGCGAAGGAGAAGCAAGAACGAAACTTGAACGAAACTGAGTTTTTTCTCACTTCTCCTTTGCAGAGTAGCTTACGCCCCCGCAGAAGAAATTATATTCTTTTTAGTCCATATACCGGGTGTCCCAAAATGATGTATTACCGTTTGATTGCTTACATGTCCATAACCCAAGAACCGATTATCAAAAACTTTGTTTTATTTGATTGCCTAAAGGCTGAATTGTATTTGAAGATGTTGTTTGTGGTCTTACCACGGCGTTTTCATGTCGTAAAGGAGATCGATAAACCTGCTCAAATTCAAGTCATAGATGACACGAGAAAGAAACAGCCTATTTCTCTAGTCAACATATTAGATGTGATACAAAAGGCTGAACTCGTATTCGTATTTTCTGAACTCAATATTATCTGAATTTGTATTTTCTAAACGACATATATTCTCTGAACGACATATAAGCTCAGCCTTTTGCATCACATCTTAAATGTTGACTTTGAAAGAAGGCCGTTTCTTTTTCATGTCATCTAAGGTTTGAATTTGAGCAGGTTTATCGATTTTCTTTTCGACATGAAGATATCGGCCTAAACCACAACCAACATCCTCAAATACAATTTAGACTGTCGGCAATCGGATAAAATAAAGTTTTTGAAAATTGGTTCATTGGTTATGGACATATATGCAATCAAACGATAATACATCATTTTGGGACACCCGGTATCAGTTGCTAGGATAAATTTGAATAAGTTGAAGTGTAATGTTTTGATTGCGGAAAGGAGGTTATACGAAGGGTGGGAAGAGGTCCCTTGTTGAAGACCGTGTAGTAGTTTGAATTTGTTATGAACAAAACAAGAAAGCGACAATTAGATTTATTTTTATTCTTCTCTTGAAAGTTGCAATTCTACCTTGATCAAGTTTCGAATGATTGATCAAGTTTGAAAAATTTAAAGTTTTGTCACCCAGAAGAGCAACGTCTACCCTGGATCAGAGTATTTTTAGTATTTGAAAAAAATTAAAGTATTCGAAAAAAATTAAATAAAATTACTTTTTTTGTTTATTTTTTTCCAAATACTAAAAATACTGAAAAAAACAATATGAATCAAGGCATTTTATAGTAGTAAATGAAAGGGAAATTTCTGAACCATGTGTATGAATTTCTCAAGCAAAGTACAAAGACAATTTTCAGTTGATTGGTGCAAATTGTCATTATGGGACCCATTGATAAGAAAATTCTCAAAGAAGTCCCCATCTAGCAGCATTATGGTTAAAAACCAGTGGCGGATTTAGGGGGGGCAAGTGGAGGCAATTGCCCCCCCTTCACGATGAAAACTCAGCTTGGCGCCCCTCTTTTGGCGAGAAAAGCGCCCCTCATCCTGACTCTAACGCACAATTTTCGAACTATTTCAATTTAAATATGGGGGAGATATATAAATCAAGGCCTTATTTAGTAGTAAATCAAAGAATTTTCTTTAAAAGCGTCCAAAAAATTTTCGCGTGCCTTCGGTGCGCTCACTTTCTGTTATGTTTTTGGGGCCTCTTCCCGTCAACTTCGGGCTGGATCCGCCCTGCTCGATCCAGGCTCTTTTGTAGAATAGCTAAAAGGTCTATTGACGGAGTTTCGCCACACAATGAAACGGCAGGCGTCAAAGTTGTTGAATACAATATAGATTATATTTTTAATTTGGCCCGGGCCAGCTTTTTTCCGTGGTTATCAAAAACGTTTCACAGCCATCTCCTCTGCCTCCCAGCATTTCCAGCACTCAGCACAATTACAAACTACATGGGAATTTTACGAACTGGAGCCTGCAGAGGCCTGCAAAAAGGACTGCAGAGTTTAAATATCAAACTCCCACTGGGACTTGTTCTCAAATTTGTATGAATTTTATGAGTCAAGGAAACGAAGCAATGTAATCTGAGACAAACTTGCAGCCACGCAAATTATTCCGTGAAAGATCATGAACATTTACTGCAAGAAACTTGGACATGATTTTGTCAATCCAATGTGGATCAGTTTATTTGAATTTTAATACACTCTCAGCAAAATGCAGCATCTCTCTTCTGTGAAGGAGTGCAAAAGCAGTATCTTGGATCTTGGTTAGCCTAACCTTGGTTTAGCCTACGTGCAGTTTTTCTTGTGTGTTATTTCAATAGAAATTTCAATTTACAAAAGAAAGTAGGCTATATTTCTAAAGAAGAGATTGATTCTCGTGGCAAGAATTTAATGCGCGCTTCTTTTGCTTTGTTTGTTTGTTTTGTATTATTGTTTTCATGGCTTATTACTCCCATAGAAATTTATATCTCAGTAAGAATTCGAAACCGACACATGACATTGGCCTAAATCTGTCAATAAAATGACTGTGGCAAGCTGTTTGGAGGGCAGGAATGGTATGAAATGGTAAGTCATTTATTTTGTTAACCGTTCTATCTTGAATTTCATCACCCAATATAACGTTAATTTCTTGTTATGATCTTCTCGAGCTTTGTTGTTATGTTAGTACTGCGTCTTGTTAATTTATCGCAGAAGTATTTCAAAGTTTCATAGGTGTCCAGAGTATAATGTTTAGTTGCGGAAGGAAAGTTAATCTCTGATACTTTACTGGGTTAGTGCGTCACTAAACCGCCGTCAAAAGTAAGGTTCAAAGTAGAATGGGAAGGTATTTTGAGGTATCGAGTGAAGGTAATTTTTGTTGCAGAGAGCACCCACCGGCCAAGTTATAAAAGTCAAGCTGCCTTGTTTTACAGGAAAGTCCCTCCTTTATTTATGAAACCCATTTTTCACCTCAGCATATTTTTCCCTTAATTATTCTATTGGTTTCACATTGTTCTCACACAAATTTAGGGTCTGAGTTACTTATAAAGTAGTTTCCTCTAGTGAATGTATGGATTTAAATAAACGTTTCACAGCATTGTCTATGAAAACGTTTCAGCAATTTACTCAAGTTTCGATACAACAGGAGGAAAACAAAACTTTTCTGATGGACTTTCGGTTCGCTTTTCCGAAGCTACCATGAACTAATTTGATTTCTCATTGCTTCTCTGTCAAACATGCCAGAAACAGCGTCCAAGCTTTATATTTCTGATCTGTGGCTTTGCGAAGTACATTTTTGTGTCTTTGTTCATCTTATATGTGGCTTTGCAAAGCAAGTTTGTGTCTTTGTTGTAACAAGAGAAACAAATTAATTGTAATGTCATGTGTTGTTTTAGAAATGTTGCAAAGCGAGAAAAAGATTGTAATGGAACGTTTTCGTCTATCAATATTTCATACCAGATTTGACCTACCGTAAGCGAGTCCTCGAATGATAAAGCCCTCACCTTCGAATAAGCCCCCCCCCCTCGAACAATAAGCATCCACCCAAAAAATATTTTTGTGAAATAAGCCCCCACCCTCGAATAAGCCCCCATGGGAGTTAATCGACTGTTCTTTTAGTGAATACTTTTGATTCTCTCTTTGACTGACTTTCTTCGTGTTTTTTTCAACGTACTCGGGCTTAGATATTGCCAGTGGCGGCGCCAGCCAAAAAAAAAGTGGAGGGGAAGAAGCAAGATGGGGGTCTGGGGGCGTAGCCCCCAGGAAAATTGTCAGAGCCACACCCTTTTTATGCTCAGGAAACGCCCTTTTTTACCCTAAGGAAACACCCTTCTTTGTTTATCAAGCTCTAAAGATACCTACCTAACCCCTCTTTAAGACATTTTCTCAACGGATTTAGACGAATTGGAAGAGTGACCTCAGAGAAAAGTGGGGGGACTTGTCCCCCCCATTCCCCCCCGTGGCTCCGCCACTGGATATTGCCTCGAAAATAAAACATCCCAATATATCTGCTGCTTTAAGCATGAATAAGCCCCCCCCCCCCCCCCTCCGTCGAATATGAAGGTTATTAGAGATCTCATACCAGGACGAGGACATGCCTTCAAACTGTGTACATGAAAACTTTTATTCCTTTCGATTTGAGTTTTTGCAAATGTTCGTGGTAAATACGGTATCCTTGAATCTTTCGAAAGTTCCAAAATGTGGAAATTTTCAAAGCAAGTCGAATCAGTGCTCACCAAAAAGAGGGGTGCATTGATTTTATTTAACACTGTAAGCTCTAGATCAAACCCCCACTCCTCCCCCCACCTCAAAACTAATTCTTACAAATAAGCTCCCCTCTCGAATACGCTTCATCATAGGGGTCGAATACTCGAATGCGCTTGGCGCTAAAAACTGCAGCTTCACCTTCACCTTCATATTGCTATGTTTTTGATGGATAAATTTGATTTCAGATATGCAAAAATTGAAGGGTGGAAAAACGCAAAGAAGGTAAGGTACAAACAGGAATTACATAAATATCTAAGGAAGAAGGTAAGTCGGAATCAATATTTTTTCAGCTGAGAATTATGCTAGGCCCCAAAGAGCTTAAGGCGATTGCAGGAAAGAATGAATTAGAAGGCGAACTGAAGAGGGTAAGTAGGAAAGGTAAGTTACAGGTAAAAAGTAAATTTTGTTTAAGTTTCAATCAGTAATCAGTTTCTTTCAGCTTTGACACTGCAAATGATTGATCAAGATAGCAAAAGAGAAACAAAACTGGAAATAGACGACTTCGAGATGCAAACGAAAGAAGGTAAGTAGAAAAGGTAAGTTAACATTCTCATTTAGTCTAAATTTCGATCGGTAATCAGTTTCTTTCAGCGTTGACATTGCGAACGAATGATTAAGAAGATAAGAAAGAATGGGACAGAGTGAGCAAAACAGAATACAGTTTAGATAGAGATACAAACGAAAGAAGGTAAGCAGAATTGGTATGTTAAAGCTCTGATTTTGTCAAAATTTCAATCGGTAACCAGTTTCTTTCAGCGTTGATATTGCAAACGAACGATGGCGATAATAAAGAATGGGAACAGAGTGGACAAAACAGAAAACACTTTACTTTGAGATGCAAACGAAAGAAGGTAAGTATAGAAGGTAAGCAAGGCTGTCTCCTCTGTTCAAATCGACAATCTGTTCTTTTCAGGTTGGAGAGATGTTTCGGACGAGTTTAAAAGGTAAGTGAAAAGGAAGGTCGGTTAAATGATGCGAGACGGTTCAGGGCCAATCAATGGCTGATCTTAACAGAAGAGAGACGCGTTTAGAGTTCTCAATGCTTTTGACTGATTCTCTCAGTTCTGGGCTACCAAAATGTTGAAAATATACAACGTTATGGATGTCTCTTCAGTGATCAGCCATTGATTCATAGCTAATAATCTCCGATTATAATTTTTTTAGCTTCTCAGTTTATGATTTTATGAGTTGTTTTCTTAAATGTCAAAATCATTGAATCTTGCGACCTTCCCACCAATGTGAACCCTGTTTATCCAATTTGTCATAGATTTTGACGAATGTTCCACTGGCAAACATTTGTGTGACAAAAATGCAATATGTACCAATGTGGTGGCATCTTATTTTTGCACATGTAAAGAAGGATTCAGCGGCAATGGGATTGTTTGTTCCAGTGAGTATACAGCGTGAAAAGATCGCGTTTCTCTCTACAATCCTGGACATAAGGTGTTAAGAAAAAAGTGACTTTCCCCCAGTTTTTAGACCTCATTAACAAAATTCAGTCAAAACGTTCACTTTCCCCCCTCTCTCCATCTCAATGTTGGTTTTTTGTGATGAGTAAGCCATTGCAGGTACCAAAGAACATCGAACTGGGGGAGCAGGGGGTCGCTATATGGAAAAAATCGAGACTTTCCCAACATTTTCAACACAACATTTATGGCGAGGATTGTAGACTATAGTTTGAAAGCCTTAATGAAAATACCATCTCAATTATACCGTTTGTCTCATTTATACCGTTTGTACTGCCGAAAAGGTAAACTTACATCAAACAATGCATTATTTAACTGAAAATGGCCATGCCGTTCAAATGTTATCATCATTTTCTGTTTTGTAAAAAAAAGTCTTTGAAAGGGGTAGGAAGGGTCAGAAATTTTTGAAAAACACTGAACACTGATATCTTCTACATGGACATTGATTTGCCAAAACCTGTAAACTGCGTTCAGAAACGAAATCTTTTCCCAACTAATTTCATACTATTGCCCATTGTGCACTTTTTCAAATTAGCCAAAGTTGTGTTCAAGGAAAGATAAGCAGTTTTCCATTACTTGTAGTTGTAAGCTATGTACCCCATTTTTACAGACTATTGGCTACATTAATTTCACCATTCAACTCTTAGTTATGTTTGTTTGTTTGTTTGTTTTTGTTTTTTCTTTTTTTCAACTTTATTACAGTGTCTAATATATTTAGTATTTCTACCAATTGGGGACTCTATTTACGTACAACTTTTAGAGTTTTTTTTTTAAATTTACCAAATATAACTATCCATAAAAGTTTATTGGCATTATTCAGCTGATTCTTGCTTATATATCTTACTCATTTAGTTGCCAACGTTATATGAAGTATGAAAATTGGGCTGTAATCAACATTTCTTTCTCCTTAGGCCCAGCCCGTTTCCAAACTCATCCTCAAAGCTATAGCATCAAGACAAACACATCAGTGCTACTCGAATGCAGCTACGGCAACTACACTGCTGTATCATTCTCTTGGATGAAAGATGGAACTGTTCTCGATACAAGTAAACTCAAGTTATCTTCAACAACGACAGTGCAGAAGACTGGTAGTGGGTTTTTTACTGGAAGCACTCAGGTTTTTCGAAGTTTGAGTTTCACGGTAGAAAAAGCGGACCAACAAGGATTCTACTGGTGCAGGATCCAGGATTCGTTCAGTAGGACTGTGGAATCAAACAGATCAACCATCAAGTTTACAGGTAACCAACCTTGAATGTTGTATCGCTCCAAACTATCTTTGCGAAAACCCTTGTGTTTTCGCGATGAATCCCTTAAGTCCTCTGGAAAATCCTTTTTGTTCTCCTAGAAATCATGTACGCTATTTGAGGGAGTGATACACCCCTTGACTAACGTGAGACAATTTGAAATCTTCGACAATCTGGACTTGCCGAAGTCTCTTCCACGTTAATCCCTAAGAACTGCCAGATAAGAAATTTACCTCTGCTTGTGAGGGAAAGGAAAACCTCTGACAAGGAGGCAGAAAATGAGGTCATTTTTTTGCCTGCGAAAGAGGCTTGGGCAAGTCCATCTTAACAGGAGAACTGTGCAAAAGAGTCCAATTATTTTCTGAATTTACGATGTATTTGAACTTAGAAGCCCATTCAAAGGATTATGCATGTCTTTCTGTGCAAAAAATCAAAAAGAGTTTCATTTCATTTTCATCTTTAATTTTATAGGCATGGTAGCCCCTCAGTTAAAGTAAGACTGATTACAGGGGGCCATGCAATAAATATACAACCACAAACGAAAGATGTTACATTATAATACAACATAATTTAAAATCATATAATTAAAATTTGCTACCATCCCAATAAAAATCCGTTGAAAAATGACGGAGCTATGACCAGCGGTCGGCCATTCTGTTTTACTATTTTGCAGCAATAGATAGCTTCATGGACGAAATGAAACAGCAGCCTCCAATGTCATAGCTCTCGTGAATATTTCGATAACCATCAAAGCGTTCAACTATTTCTGACCTCACATAGACTATTTCTTACCTCTCGTGAAGCTATTTATCACTGCAAAATAGTAAGACAAAATGGCCGACCGCTGGTTTAAGCCATCAGACAAATTTGGTCTTCTTAAGGTTATAGCTCCATCAGTTTTCAACGGATTTTAACGAGGATTGCAGCAAATTTTATTTGAGCATCTGAGAAGCAACATCATATAAAAGTTTGCCGAGAATCTTTTGCCGTTTTGTCGCAATCTTTGGGCAAAGGGGACACAATTTTTTGGGACACCCTGTATAAAGCATATTTGATGTGATTTTACATGTTTAGCTTTTCAAGAAACTCTAAATTGATTTAAAGACGGGAGACGTGTATACTGGATTCGAGATTAGTTTCGAAGCAAATCATACATCATTTTTTAACGTTTTTCCATGCAGATGTATCAACAACGAAGATGACACTCACAATTGATCAAGTATTTTCATCATTATTGCTGGATGCATCTACTGCATATTACAAATCATTCGAAAACAGTGTTACAAAGGCCGTAAGTTTTTCTTTTTGACACTAAATCTTTGTGCTAAAATTAAAATTTAAAACTACAAGACCGGGAGGGGGGGGTAGTTTGGGTACGAGAACATGCCACTGATAATGGCTCACTTTTTTAAGTTTTTCTCCAAATAAGGGTATACAAATTCACATTTTTACTCTAAACAGGGGAGAGGGAGATTTTAGACGTTCTAATGACAGGTACCCCTATGTATGTAATATGTATCTGCTGGGTGTCTAAAAGTTACCCCCTTTTGATGAAACAAAAGGAACGAAAAGATAGGATATCAGGACTTTTTGATTACATAGCTACACTTGTCAATCTTTAATTTCAATGCACATACCTTGCATTTGACAATCGTCCACTAAACACAGGAGATACGAGTTCACAAAGTCAAAAGTTAGAGTACATCTGCCTAAAACCAGAGGCTATGAGAAAGGGTCTAGCCATGATGATTTGTTATCACGGATATTTTAACTTTGCTTTTTATATTTTGCTTTTGAAAAGAATCATACATTGAGATGTTTCAATTGTTCTTGAAATTACTTTTCTTCTGAGGAACGGGGCCTTCCTTGCATCCCATCCCATTGCAAAAGTTATTTGTATCAAAGAATAGGAAAAGAGGGACAGCATGTTTATTTGGAGAAGTGGTACAAGTTTATCATTTTTAACACATTTTTATTTATTTGTTTGATTTGGGTCATGATAATGTGTTTATAATTCTTTTCAACAGCAAAACTAATTTAAGGTTCAAAAGTCCTTTGGATAATGCCCATTATATCAAATCATGGTTAGGCCCTTTCTCAAAACCTCTGGTTTCAGGTCCATTCCAAATTTAGACTTTGTGAGCTCGTATCTTCGATGTTTGTTGGACGATTTTTAAATGCAAGGTACGTGCATTCAAGTTGAAGATTAACAGATTTAGCTGTGGAATCAGAAAATCCCAATATCTTATCGTGTTATTTCTTCCTCCAGTCAGAAGGGGTACTTCTTTCTGAGACACCCGGTATGTATCGAGACCTGTTCCTCTTCCCAGGCTGCAAGGAAAACTTCGCGTTTCGTGTATAACTGCTAGTTCCGCCCTTTTTTAAACCAGGTTTACCGTGAGTGAACGCGCGAAGCTTTTCTTGTAGGTAGTCGAACCTGCCGATAGTTTCTTTTCTCTGGAGATTTTTCATTGAAATGCATTCTTCGCTTTTCTGCATCTTCAAAAAGTCTCCATCGATATGAATCCATTGTAACCCTGTTGCTACATTCCAAGTTTTGCAAAACAACATCTCTTTTCATTGAATTAGGCCTCATCATTTTCAAGAAGCAAAGTCCTTCCTAGGTCAACGCACCCAGAAGGTTCGTCATTGATTTCGAAACTGGAAAATTACCAATTCAAAGAACTATTAGATTCACGCATTTGTTATTCTTTCGCAATGGCTGTTTCGCTGTTGTTTGCATGAAAGAACATTTTTGCAAGAGCTGTGCCATTGTTGCTTGTTTTGGAGAAATATGATAGCCTGCGTGCAGCATAGGTTCCAAATCTTTTTCTCGGCGTAAAAACGTGGGTGTAAAATTCAATGACCAATTTCTTCTGTTTTAATGACTTGAAAGAAACTTTAGATACTTATCTATAATTCTACCGTTGGACTTTCCAGAAATTTTGAATGTTTTTCAAAATTACAGCGTATCTTACATTTCAACTCATTTGAGAATGTGACGTCATCAAATTTCTAAATCATAAACCAGATGAGTGACAGACTTTTGCTTGATACCATATTGTAGGCATTTATAAACTATGGTGTTCTTCGAAGTTACGTCATGCTACGTTAAACAGTTTAGATATTACGATGGTTTTAAGTTTTTTTGAAAATTTTTCGTGAATTCTTGAAAAAGAAGAAAATCACTCTAAATCTGAAAATATCGAAGATTTCCGAAAAGTCTAATGGTAGAATTATAGAGAAGTAGCTAAAGTTTCTTTGAAGTCATCCAGTTCAAAGAAATAGGTCACTCAATTTTACACCAGCCTTTTTAAAGATTTGGAACCTATGCTGTGCAGCCTCAACTCACGCAGGCTAAAATATGAAAGCTTACGTTGTTTCTTTTCAGATCAAATCTGCATTATCCCAGAAAGGAATTACGGAAGCGATCGGTATCGTTCTTCAAAACATAAGGTAGGTTTTGAAATGAGTAGAATTGCCAAGTTTGCTTCAATTTTTTCTAGATTTTTTAAATGGAAAGGGGAATATTCGAACAAGTATACTTGTCACCAATTTTTTCTAAAACAGGTTATCATTTGAGCAAAAAATTCTAGAGCAATCATTCCCCCCCCCCCCCCGTACGGAGGGAGATTACCTTTCCAAAATTGAGAAATTGATGCCTTTTTTCAAACATGGTAAAAAATCTGCTTTCTTTAGGGGCAGAAATATGTTATCAAAAGCGATCGAATCAAATATATAAGGTAAAACTAATTATTTCTGGCCTTTTAAAACATAGTTTTTGAAGAACCAAACGAAAGCAATCAAAGAGCTTACTGTGTGGGATTGTTGGGGGAGATGAGATACAGTTTGTCCGAGGAAACTTGTGTGTCCCCCGTGCAGTAGGTTAATGCTCATGCGCCCGTCAGAGTTCTAAACCAAAAAACTACTGCGCATGAGCATTAACCTACTGCACAGGGGGACAAATACGTTTCCTCGGACAAACCATATCTCCTCTCCCCAACAAGGGAATTTCAAAGTATTGACATGTGTCAGAAAATTGAGACCGTGTGTCCTGTCTGTCATCGACCAGTCAACGAATTTGAGCAATAAGTCTATTACGTTGGAACATAGTGACTATGATTGGAAGAGCTGTGGAGCTTAAAAGTTTTAACGTAGCTTTGATCCTAAAAAGATTTCATGTCTGTCATGTGAAAATGAAATTGTTTACTCAAGAGCAAAATCTTTCAGACACAAATTTACAGTGGTAGAGCGTTTTTACTTTCGTGCTCAAAAACACTTTTTCCCCCGAAAATTTCGCAAACTTGGCTGAACATTCCTGTATCTCAAGTCACATGTAGAGGGTTAGAAGAAGAATGAGCATGTTCTGTGCAAAAATCAGTTTTTTTGTACTTTCATGCAAGGCATGAGAGCCAGTGTTACAGTTGCTCTTGTTACAATTGTCCCCGGTCTCCCCTACCATAAATATTTAAGATAAAGTTGCCATCGCGAGAGGCACCTTGCAAGTGGCCCGTTTTTTCTGATACAACCCGTACTACAGTAAAAATCCGCATATAAGAACATTACATTTTGAAATCACCCTGTTTAGGTTCTTATGCATATGATACTCTTCTTGAAAACAGGATGCAAGATTCTTAAATAGGTTCTTATCAAAAGAATTAATTACAGATCTTCAGGAATTTAGGCCAAATATAAGAAAACAAGGTTTTCAGGTACTCATTATCATGACACAATTTTATAAAGAATAACCTTATTTACCTAGCCTTATCTGTGTCAATTACATTCATACAAGGAATTTTTTATGCTTTGTATCTACTTAAGTATTTGGCTAAATTTCTTAAAATAGTTTATCACATATTACCAACCAGTAGTTTACATTTAACTGTTTTAAAGATAAGAACCATCCTTGAGTTTCAGGATGAATAGGTTCTTCTGTAATGGGGTGAAATTATAACGTTTTAGGCCTTAGGTTCTTATAAGTGGGTGGGTCTTATATGTGGCTTTTTATTGTATTTCAATTTATTTCAGGCCAGGCAGTGTGATTGTCGATGCTCTTATTTATTACACTCATACACAAGCAACGAAGATAGTGAATATTTGCGCGAAAGATCGGCTACTTTCTGCTCAAGATTTAACATCCTCCAATTTTGTTGTCGTTTCAACCAGTTTAACGAGCTATGGTAAGCTTTTTTTACTCGTCTAAACTATAGGATGGGAAATGAAAGTATGTTTAATTTCATGCCGGGTGAGCCAACAAGAACTTCATGAGCTACAAACGTCGTGTGTAGCTTCCTAAAATCTAAAGTCATGCTTTGTATCAGTCTATTTGAAATGCTTTTCTATTTTTTGAGATGTTGTATGGTCACTTTAAGGCTCAAATCTTTCAAATCTTTAAATTAAATTCTATGACATTCTTCTTTGAATTGAATGGCTTTTTACTATTAATCTGCCCTGAAAATTTTTTGAATACTTTCTCTTTTTCAAAATGGCGGCAATTTAATTATCTTTGAAAAATTTATGGAAAATATTGAAAAATTTTAATCATCGTAAATCCTAAATAAATAGAGGGTAGAAGATCTGACTTTCAAGAAAACCATAGTTTATGAAGTTCTACAATATGGTGGCAAGCAGAAATATGTAGCTTTTCTGGTTTAGGATTTATAAATTTGATAACGTCATAGCCTTAGATTTAATGAAGCTGCCATTTTGAGATTAATCAAAATATCAATAAATGTCCACGGCATATTTACAGCAAAAAACACTAAATTCCTTCCAATACAGTTAATTAGAAAAAAGCTTTAAAAGAATTTTACACAGACCTTTTTAAAGATTTGAGCCTTTGAGCACTGCCTTCCTAAAAACTAGATTGGAAGAAAATTTTTAATCCCACCTTTCTAATTGCAGAGTGAAATAATCCACATATTATTTCCAATCGATGTTTTCGCAAAGGTTTAGCAAAGAAAACAAATTTAATTCCATCACCTGTTGCTTGCAAAAGGACTAATATCTGCTCCTTTTCAGAATTTCGTACTACAAGAAAGTAATTATGTCATTTCATTTAAATTTGTAGCACATGATCCAAAACATGGACTGGAAAAGGGTCCAATTTAGTGATAAGATATGATTGTTCGCTAGCTCTTAACCTAGAATACATATTCCCATCAATTCAAAGCCATTGTTATATTTACTGTATGTGGAGCCAATTTGGTGCCTGGGACATGCCAAAAAAGGAAATTTCTTCATTAGATTGGTTACAAAGTTATATTTGGTGATTTTGTCAAGTGTTTGTATATTTAGGATAACGAATACGATAACGAGTTTCTTTCGATTTGATTAAAGGGGCTCCGTCGTCAAACAGTAAACAAATCCGTAAACTAGCACGTGTCGCCGATTATCCATCGTTCATCCATTTTTCTCTGCAGTTTGTTTGGTGGCTTCACCCAAGCCACCAAAAAGCGACCGTTAGAAAATCCACTTATATCCGAGCAATCGTAGAAGATATGAATGTTTGGTTTGTTCCTTAGTGAAGCACAATTATTAATGCCCAAACAGCCAATTTCATTTTGAAAAAAATACGAAAATCCTGTGTGATATCACCTTTCAAAAAACTGCAAAAATCATCGTTTCGTTTACATTTTGACGACGGAGCCCCTTTAAGGTCAGGGCACAGGACACAGGACACACATTAATAACAGCAATGTTGCAACTGTTGAAGTGTTTATCCTTTATAGACATTCGCTTCATCAAATGAAACTAAAAACACCGTCACAAATAACAGAAAAGAAAATGATAAAAATCCAAGTAACAGTTGTGTGGTCTTTTATTCGTTTTATCATTATTATGAAGTATGTTGCGTGCCGATTGTTTAGTGTCTTCGTCTACAGAATGCTGTTTTTCTGAATCAACTGGGGACGCAGCTATCAAAGGAATTATTCAATGGCCAGACACTGCTGCTGGCACCACAGCTAATGTCACGTGTCCATACAACAGCAACAACAATAATAACAACAACTTGACAACAAGTGCTGCTGCATTCCGCCAATGCAAGAGTTTTGGGTTTTCAGCAGCTCCAAAATGGCAAACTCCGAATAATGCTCAGTGCCCATACAAAACGAAGACTACACAAGCGCTGTCAGAGTTGTCCGAAGTATGTATAGCCTTGTGTCAAATTAGCTGTCACGTGAAAATGCTCATGAATAACAGCAATTGAAGTGTTTTGCATTAGGAATTTTGCGTTATCGCAAATCTCACGTGTCATACCGGGTGAGTCAGAAAAAAGAATCCCCGTTTGAATGGTCACGGCTCCCTGGATATCAAGACAATGATATCGGAAAAGATATAGTTTAATGGTAGAAATGTTCAAATCTACTATAAGATTTACCTGACTGAAATCGGCCTCGCCATTCTGAAATTATGAGGGATTTTTTCGCGAAAGCCTCTTCAAAAAGCCTTCAAAACGTGCCCAAAATCATGAACAAATTTCCCAACATTTCTGCCTTACAATGGCCTTACAGCAATGACTTGTGAACGCTTTAGCACGTGCTATCCTCTTGGGAGGATGAACAAGTCCTCCCTCTGGTATCGATGACCTATTCAGGGGGATTCCATTCTCCCAAGAGGACAAAATACATGAATTTATGTGAGTGTCATCAATTTTAGGAAGGAAAATGTGCTCATTGTTTTCATTCGTTTTTGCAGGTTTATGGAAGGGGCTTTCTGCAGAAAATCACCCATATCCACGGGAAGGAATGGCCGATTAAGGCCGGGTAAATTAATGAACCTAATGGAACGTATTGGCAATAAAACAAGACATTTTTCAATATTATTGCTTTGATATTCATGGAGCAGTGGCCTTCCAAGCGGGGATCCTTTTTCCTAACTCACCCGGTATTTGAGACAGACTTTGATTTATTTCTAAGCGCGATGAACAACTTGCAATTTGCTAAACAAATTTTGCTTCATACGTTTTACTGTAACGTACTCTTTGTGGCTTTTATCAGGTCAGCCTAAAAGGACAATTTTCAGTTGAAAGGCAATGCTCTCTGGATACCAAAAAGATAAGATAAATATTGATAAATATCTTGTTTTATAGATTTCAGAATTATCTGACTGAAATCAGCCTAGTACGTTCTGAAGTAATGAGGGGTTTTCTCAAGTATGTTCTGAAGTAATGAGGGGTTTTCTCAAGTATGTTCTGAAGTAATGAGGGGTTTTCACAAGAAGGTCGTCAAGAATACCTGCATACACAGCAGAAATTTCTCCGACATTTCTTACTAATAACATTGGCTTAAACAGGCTTGCTATCTCTTTGGCAGGATGAAAATTTCATCCTAAAGGCCAGTTTCCAGTCAGTCGAATTTCTAGAACAGTTTAAAATTCTATTAACGGTATATCATCTCTGTACTAACCTGTATTCTTTTGCATTGTAGGAAGTCATAAACTCATCAACAGTTGTGCAAGCAGCAGCAAAACTGAACAATTTAACGAAGAATTCTGCACTGGTGACGAACAACTTGGATATCAAATTTGCTGTGGATACTGTTAATAACATTGTGAACGAAAAACAGAGCTTGGACAAGGTTAGCATCTTTCTCTTTCTTTTGTTACTCTCCTTCGCGAGGTTTCTATTGAAATAGTAAGAGAAGAGGAGGCAAGATGCTTTTTTCCTTTCTTTCTCTCCTCAAAATTACGGACCACGGATTGATTGACCACGGTATTGCAGAACAAATATAGAATAGATAAATCTCATAGAGGGGAGCATCCTTATTTAGTGAGGTGAAGTCTTTTTGTGGTATAGCTAAGAGGGGATGGTGACTTAAACATATGCAGGAATTTCTGAAACAATAGGCCCTAAGCGTTGTCTTCGCTAGTTTATCTCTCAGGAACCTCCTCTACGACCTCAAATGTTTTCACAAGAATCAAGGCGCTATGACATAAGGATAAATCAAATATTCTCTAAGGCAGACAGTTTACTTACTAAGAATTCAACGGTATGAACTTTGGTAGAAAGGCATTTATCTCGTACTTCTCGTGAGATAATTAAGCAGAGTTCGAGAGCTTCTTTCTGAAATTTGGACGGTAGTTTGTAGTTTGAAAGTCTTTGTCAGATATACCAGGTGTCCCCAAAAAATGTATACGGATTTGGTTGACTCCAGCGATGTGAATTTTGCTTCAGTCAATGTCGAATCACTCTAAAAATGTTTCTCGATAGTTAACTTGAACATAGGTACCTCGTTTGTTGGTATTTATGCTTTGAGAGCAGACATGTTAATCTTGAAAGCTCATATTTGCATCTTCCTGCAAACCAGAGCTTTAGCCTCTTGGCCTAAGCAAATTCTTAAGGCACAGCGTTAGAATAGATGATAGCCTTGATAAAATTTGAGCAACGTTAGATCTTGAGTTATTTTGTTGTCCAAAAGTCACCCCTTAGTCACCCATTGGGCAGTTTCTTCATTTTTCATTAATTTCTGTTCTTGATTTCGATGTGCTGCAGGAATTTGCTTGGCCAAAAGGCCAAAGCTCTGGTTTGCACGTGGACGCACATTTGAGCTTTCAAGATTGATATTTCTGCTCTCAAAGCACCAATACCAACAAACGAGGTATCTATGTTCAAGTTAACTATCAAGAAACATTTTGAAAGTGATTTGCCATTGATTAGAACTAAATTTGCATCGCTGGAATCAACCAAACTACTTTTTTTGAGACACTCGGTAGAAATAATTTTCCGGACGCAAAAAGCAATTTCTCTCGCAGAAACAAGCAAACATGACACAACGTTTCATTTCAGGTCGCAGATGATGTGTTAAACGTGACAAACAATCTGATGGACGCTCAAACAAAAATTGTGGTGGATGCTCAACAAAAATACCAGACATCACAAAAGTAAGATCTCTTTTTGAGGGTGTCTTTCAACCCGCATGCCTTGCCCGTGCCATCTTTTGGTTGGCCGTTTGCTTTAATCATTTTCATGGGCCATGGGACTCTTTGAGTTAATCTTTTACTGGTTGAGTCAATGAAAGTTAAAAAGTTTTCAAGCCTGTAGTCTGCTAGCTTACCATTAGATCATGAGTGGTAGGAGACTGCTGTGTTAGCCTAAAAATCACTTTATAAAGAAACATATTTATTCAAACTTACTATACTTTGGTTGTCTATTTCTTGTCATGTCCTAATGTTTGCAACAAGCTGCACACGAAGCACAAACGACTTCGTCCTGGGCGCCGGCGGGCGCCGCCGTATTGCATTGATTGTGTGCCTCGGAATGAGCTGGCACCCGCAAGAGATCAGAATCTTAGGCCGAACGCAATAAATAAGACAGAGTAAGTTTGAATAAATACGTTTCTTGGCGATTGCAGTGTTTAGGCTAACACAGGAGTCTCCTACCACTCATGATTAGATCCTGTAAAACTGACTATCATTTTGTGGGTAGCATATCAACTTAGACAAGATAATTTAGTTGGTTTAAATCATATCTTTTTCGAGTTATCAGTGATTTTACAAAAGCGTTTTATCTCAGAAGCCTTCAACACAAGCCAAGGCCTTAGACTTATGACGATGAGTCCCTTGCATCCCTGCGATGAACCTTGCTCAACAGGGACTCATAATGAAACAGTGAAAAAGCTGGCCCTGTAGTATGCATACATCAGTCGAATTATGATGGAATCACGGCTTCGAATCTCGAATCACAGCCTCTAATCTCGAATCTCGTGCGAATGTTGTCAGTTGTTCAATCGAGTCGAAAGTTCTATCATGGTTGCCATCACCATAATAATTCAAAAATCTTGCAATCTGGTTGGTACTCTAGGAAGCCGAGAGTTTGGGCCTAAATAGGGTCAGGTTTTTCAGAGTAATATTATGATTCTCTGTTGACCGAAGCTCCATCATCAAGTCAAAGGGCTCAGAAAAACAAGGGACTCCAGGTCATAAGTCTACCAAGACCTCTGCATCAAATGTTCCGACATTTACGCTCCACAGAGATGAAAATGGACCTTATTCAGACTATCTTATTGCCTTGGCAAGAAGTAGTATATATGCAGAGTTAATAATCAACTGGTGAAATTACTTTCCCCCATTTATTTCTAGGTTGCTAGCTGCTGTGCAAAATCTCGCCAATAACATCCAATTGGAAAACAGCACAAAAACATTCACAGCGTCAAAGAAGAATTTGGCTGTTGGCGTCGCTTTAGTTAGCACAAAAGTTAGTGGAGGCTTCTTGATTCGAGGGAAAAAGACGAACAAAAATGGATTCATAAACATCACCTTAGAAGTATCCACTGAAGAGAAAATGACAATAAATGATGTTGCGAACATATTCTTGCCAGAATCACTGCTAAAGACGTTCTCGGCAAACGCTAGTGCTAACAGAATCACTACGTTTTTGTACGACAATACGAAGTTATTCGTTACGAAACTCAATTCTTCTACAACTGAAGTGATTGACAGCAAGATCATATCAACGTCAATCAAAGGAGTCGTTGTTAGGAATTTGAAGGAGAGTGAAGAGTTAAGGGGATTCTACTATCCATTGAATCCTAACATAACTGGTACTCCAGCTTGTGTGTTTTGGAATGTTACAACGTCAGGTTTGTTTTCTTCTTATGTTTTGCATCCAAAGTCTTTCAGTTTACTAAAAATTACCTAATATTCTATCTCGTCATTTTTGCTTCAAATACAGCTAAATTTAGCCATATTGATAACATAAATTTGACAGGGAAATTTGAGGAGGTTTGCCGACTAGCAGTTAATGAAAGCTCGACCAATGCTCACATTCTCAAAGACACTTCGCAATTATTTTGAATGATTGCTTTCCTTCTTTATCAGATTCCTCCAGCCATTTGCGAAAAATAGTACTTTTTCCTTTAAATTTACTTAAAATCAAGGTCATCTTTTTAGCTTATCTGGTGTGGAAATTTTGCGGTGCAGATTAGAATGTTTATTTTTATTTGTTTATTTTCATTTGGAGGAACTCATGCTCTTTAACATAACGAGAGAATGATTTTGCAGGCAGCTATACGATTTTTTTGTTTACCATGCTGTAGGCTTTGTTGATACAATTTTTCAAACTGCAGCCTTTCAACAAATGTTGAATTTCAGAAAGTTATATATTATAGAAGTGGGCTGTTTTACCAATATACCGGGTGACCCAGAAAAAAGTGACCCAACGCAATCTGTCATAGAAAAAAAAGTAAGTGGCAGATTGAAATATTTCAAACGTTGTTCTGTCCCTAAAAGACTAGCCTACATTATGAGTATTTTTTGCATTTTTTTGGGCCCGGAAAAGTTTCCGAATTAAGGATTTTGAGGAAAAGGGTAGGCTTGAAATTCTCAAAAAGTCATCAAAAACAGTGGATCGATTTGAAGGCATTTCAGATCTTCAAAACAACGAGGAGCGTGTTTCATTCTGCCTGAGAATATTTTTAAGTACCTAGGGACTATAAACTTGCTCTGAAGACTTCCGACTGGGTTACCTATTCCCAGGTTGAAATGAAACACGCTCCTCGTTGTTTTGAAGATTTGAAATGGCTGTAAATCGATCCCCTGTTTTTGACGACTTTTTGAGGATTTCAGGCATGCTCTTTTCATCGAAATCCTTAATTTTGGAAATTTACCGTGCCGAAAAAAATTTCGAAAAATACTCATAGCATAAGCTAGTCTTTTAGCGACAGAACAACGTTTGAAGCATTTCAATCGGCCACTTACTTAATTTTCTATAACAGATTGCGTTGGGTCACTTTTTTCTGGGTCACCCGGTATGTCTTTTGTACGAGAAACTGGTTTCCAAGAAACCAGTACTAAGATGGCTGAAAATTTAAGAAACTCTATTACTATTTTTCAAAAGCATTAAGAAACTTTTAAAAGCTAAATTCAAAAATTAAATGGCGAATATGTCTGTGGACCCTTATTTTTTAGTAACATTAACTCCAGTTTTTGGTTTTGAGGTAACTTTTCTTCCCAACATATGCTCTGTGTATCGAGAAAAATATTTGTAGCAGTGTTAGAGACAAGCTCAAGATTTATGCACTCAAATAACAAACAAACAGACAAACAAACTAAGAAGCTTTTAGTACTAAAAAGCAGAAAGTTTCATGTTGATTTGAGAAACTGTTAGCACTGTGGACTGATCCAAGTTTCTTATACAAGAAAAAAACATGTACCATGTAAGGATGGTGTGTTTAAAATCCAAAGTTTCATTTCTAGCATATCAAAATGAGGCATGCTTTTCTTGTCATTTATTACAATTTCAACATCAATCAAAGATGTTTCTTTTTATCAAACGTACAATAATTCTTCAAATTTGTTTTTCAGCTTGGTCATCAGATGGTTGTCGATACGTAGGTGATACGAGTGGCTTCCGAATTTGTCGTTGCAACCATTTAACAAACTTTGCTGTTCTTATGAATGTTGGTGGCGGAAAAGTTACTCCAAAAGAGAAACTAGCATTGAACATCATAACATATATTGGCTGTGGAATATCATTGTTGGCTATCACTATTATGCTGGTGACATTTGCTGTTTTCAGGTCAGTGTTCTTGTCAACCATATAAGCGGTGCCATTTACAGGTCCAGAGAGAGGGGAGGGGTGGTACTTAACATGTTGAGGGTGTGGGTCGTATGCGCCGCTCATTTGGCTGGTATTTCGATCCCAAAATTCTCAAGCAAGGTTACGACATAAAAGGGTTAGACCCATTGCATGGTTTGGTGTGAAACTGCCAGTCTCCTTCTTTTCTTTTGACTATTTGTGTGTTGCTTTCTTGTTTTGTATTTGTCCCTTGTATTGCTGTGTTATTTTTTTATATATCTTGACGTTGTATTTGCAAATTGTAAGAACCGTAACCTTGTGTCTTCTTACACCAAGAGCGGTACAGTAGTAATGTATTTAGGTTAGTTAGTTTTAATTTAATTTAATTAATTTAATTCAAATACACTGAAGAAGATTTTATATCGAAACGTCTGCCCTGAAACAGTTGTGTTTTTATTATTTATTATCATTAGTTTTAATTTATTATGAATAGAAAAAAACAAGGGTTATTTTCCGGCAGATTCTCCTCAAACATGAGTCGGTTTGACTGAAATCGACAGAAAGTAGTTACAAATCGTTAAGAATTGTTCAATATTTCTGAAACAGACAATTGTATTGCATTTGTATTGCAATGGTAACTTAATAATGGACCTGAATCGAACGAAATTTTTGCGCCCATACAAACCCCTTACCAGCATTTTCCTCATTTTTGGGTCTCAGTTTCAGATGACTCAGACCCCGTTTACACGGTAGCGGAGCACTTTTGATCCGATACAAAAAGTGTTGCGGATCAGCCTCCCGTTTACACGAGCTCGAAGTGATCCGATGCACTTCTGCTCCGCTATCCGCATCAATTTTGATCCTGCTACGAAAGCGAACTCATTTTGTGTCGGATCACTTTTGTATCGGATCACTCTTGCTCTGCGCCGTGTTAACGCAAGTGATCCTCATCAATTTTGATTCGGATTCATTACGAGGGTATATTCCATACAAGCGAGGTTTAATCATAATTGCAGTCTGTTTTGAAATGTTGACGCTGAAAGGAAATCACTGAAAATCCGAGCAAATCTTGAATGTGACCTCGTCCTATTTGTATGGTGACCGCTGATCCGCTACCGTGTAAACGAGACCGTGATCCGATACAATTTTGATCCGCTACCGTGTAGACGGGAAGGTGATCCGTAACACTTTGATCCGCAACACTTTTGAGCCGCTACCGTGTAAACGGGGTCTCAGTTTCAACATTAAAATCTTTCACATCTAAGTTAGCCTTTGACTGATAGATTGACATTTCACTTTTGAGTATCAGCCACGTACTTTTTATTCCACATCCCACCAAACTTTTTGATGTTCTTTTGATGCAACCAGTATAAATGATTGTTTTTGTGACGATTTAGTACCTGAAATTGTATCTTAGCTCTTTAATGCAGTGTAATGCAATTTTTTAACTTTGTCATTTCTATATAACCTCCATCAATATAGGACTCCTTATTCTTCATTTCAGGGAAGTTCTACTCAAAGTCGTACCACCACGCATTCATCTATGCCTATGCATCAGCATAATGGGCCTAATCATATCACTACTGATAGGAATGAACGCTAAGAACCAAACACAATGCCAAGCAACATCAGTCCTTGTTCATTACTTTGTCCTGTCAGCATTCTTTTGGATGGCATCAGAGGCATTCAATCTTTATTTGAGCTTCGTTAAAGTTTTCCAAGCGAATCGGCATCATATGCTCCGAAGAATGATGCTGTTTTCATGGGGTAAGTTTTTGTTGAAAGTTTTTTAAAGTTCGTTTCAAATTAGATGTTTTAGCGTCTTTGTAGCCGAAATATATCTCGAACTTGGAATGTGCCTAGCTAGTAGCCATCTTAGTTTGCCGCATGCGGTCCTCATCACGTGACGTCCCTAAACACACCACAATAATACATACGTCACTACACTACAGATGTCACATCAAATTAGATGTTGCGAGAATTGAAATGATATTCATGAACACAAATTTACATATTTCAAATCAGTGATATTGCCTGATATTGTAACTAGGAACACAGACCTGACAGCATATGTTGGTGCAGTGTATTGAATGATGGGAGCTCTGGAAGGGATCAGTGGCGACAACAATGGTTGTCGTTGTTGTTCTTTCGCTGGGGTTCCTATTGTTCAGCATCACGTGCCCAGGCTGGCCTGTCGTCCAATGTGAAACAGGTTCTAGCATTTGTCAGCATTTAATCATATGTGTAAGATTTTGTTATTGTTTATTTCTTATTTATTTGCATATCTTTATGTCAATGGCCATGGGGTAGTCATTATCTTTTGCTCCCTATGGTATCGTCCCTGTAGTATTGTATCGTGGTATTGTAATTAGAAGGTATGGTAGAATGTAACATGTATTGTAATATTCTATATGAATACGAAAGAGATTTGCGATAACGCAAAATTACTCATGCAAAGCCCTACAATTATTATTATTTGCGTGCATTTTCATGCGACATCTAATTTAAGATGGACTGCAGATACATATTTGGTCCTTCAAGGTCATTAGAAGGAAAGGTCCAGCATACCAGACTCTATTCAAAATAAATAACGTCTTCTGAGATCAATGCATATTGCCAGATGTGATGTGAAAAAGTCCAAACTGTGGTCTTCAAGGACCTTCTTTACGTTGCAAAATTTAATTTCGTGTTGTCGTATCACCACCGCCCCTTCGCTATAGGAATCAGTGAAAGTGAGATCATCAACACGAAGCTCTTCTTTTTGTGGATGAGACTTCAAGTCTTTGAGATACAAATATAGATCTTTCTCCCGGGAGTCTGTATGGGCTTGATGCATTAAAGCCAGAAATATGAAAGCTTTAGGACTTAAATAGGAAGGTATTAACAGGAGTTAACGAGAACTGAATTAAAATGAGAACTGAACTCAAATTAACTGAACTGAAATGTCCACAATATGTGCATACTAACCGGTTTTGTGCTGCACAGAAAAATGTAAAGCCCGAGGTATTAAAAGTATTAACCAAGCTTACGAGGTCTGTGCAATAAGACCAAGGGCTTTATATTTTCCTGTACAACTACAAAACCGGTTAGTATGAGTTTTATTACCTGATAGCTTCTAATTTTGACTCATGTCACTTAGTCAAACCGATTTTGTTACTGTTATGTCGCTTGAGTTTATTGTAAATCTCTGGTGACAAAAATGCATCCTTGTATCGTATTATACAAGGCTGCGGGAAAACCGCTGGAAGTGTGCGATTAACGAATAAAATTGGCGGAATCCTTGTATTGCCTGGTTTTTGATTCGTCAGTCAGGTAATAAGATATAGTATAGCTGAACTCAGTTTCTTTCTTATTTCAGGTTTACCAATCATTATCGTTGCTATATCTGCTGGTGTAACGAAACTGGAACATTACACATCGAAAGTTGATGGCACATGGGTGTAAGTAGCCTGTTTCTATTCAGTTGTGTTGGTATTGGTATCTGTTTTCGAACCGTATAAATTTATGAGCTCATCTGTGTTAAGGTAGCTTGGGTCCTCATGGGATTTAACAGGTAGCGGGACATGCCAGATAGTTCTAGCTTTCAACACGAAATAACACCCCTTACAAGCATAGGCTCCAAATCTTTGAAGAGAATGTTGTAAAATTCAATTTCCTATTTCTTTGAAATTAATGACTTCAAGGAAACTTTAGCTATATATCTATAATTCTACCGTTGGACTTTTCAGAAATCTTCAATATTTTGAGAATTGTGCATTTCTTCTTTTTCAAGAATTCAAGAAAATTTTACAAAAAAACTTAAAACCATCGTAGTTTCTAAACTGCTTGATGCAACATGAAATAATTTCGAAGAAAACCATAGTTTATGGATGTCTGCAATATGGTATCAAGCAAAAGTCTGTCCCTTTTCTGGTTTATGATTTAGAAATTTGATGACGTCACATCCTCAAATGAGTTGAAATGTACGGTACGCTGTAATTTCGAAAAATATTCAAAACTTCTGAAAAATCCAACGGTAGAATGATAGATAATTATCTAAAGTTTGTTTCAAGCCATTTAATCAGAAGAAATAGGGCATAGAATTTTACACCCACCTTTTTACGCCGAGTTAAAGATTTGGAACCTATGCTCCCTTTATAAATTAAAAAAAAAATGCGAAACGTGAAGCTTTCATTACCAATGCTTTTCCATTCTGCACCATTATTATTTTGATTGCTTTATGCTTCTTCAAAATCTGTTCAACGAAATAGTTTTGGCTTTGGCCAACGCGGGCCAGCGTCAATCTGCATCCATCCTCTCCTTGTCACAACCAATCAAAGTAATACCAGTGCAGCATGGAAGGGCAATTGTCATAAAAGCTTCATCTAAGTAAGCGTTTGTTTTTTAAATGTATGAGGGGTGCTACTGGGTGCTGAAAGCTAAAACTGTCTAATATATCCCGCTGACCGATAAATTCCACCAGTACCCTATTAGTCTGAAAGAGGACTGTTCCATCGAGCTGTTGATAAATGCTAGCATAGCCTTGCTGCCTATTCTGCAGCTCTTAAAGGGGCTCAGTCGTCAAACAGTAAACAAATCCGTAAACTCGCACGTGTCGCCGATTATCCATTGTTCATCCATTGTTCTCTGCAGTTTGTTTGGTAGCTTCACCCAAGCCACAAAAAAGTGACCGTTAAAAATCCACTTATCTCCGAGCAATCGTAGAAGATATGAATGTTTGGTTTGTTCCTTTGTGAAGTACAAGGATTAATGCCCAAACAGCAACTTTCATTTTGAAAAAAATGCGAAAATCCTGTGTGATATCACCTTTCAAAAAACTGCAAAAATCATCGTTTCGTTTACATTTTGACGACGGAGCCCCTTTTAGAAGATCTTCCTGAAGGTACAGTCAATCAAATTGCTGTAAATATCAATTTATGCACTTTATTTCTTTGTCTTTTTAGATGTATGGTCAGAGGAATTCCGTTCTACGTCGCCTACCTTGCACCGATCCTCGTTATCGCTACTGGCAACCTCGTTGTGATGATCATCAGCTTCAAGAAAATATTTCACAAATCAGCTGCTGGCAAAGCTTCGACAATGGACGCAGCAAAGAAAATACGAATAGCTGCCGCTTGCACTGTTATCATGGGATCCACGTGGGTTCTAGGAGTTTTCGCACTTGGTGAATTGACGTTTACATTTCAACTTCTATTTACGATATTCAATTCACTACAGGGTTTGTTCATATTCATATTTTATTGCGCACTTAGCCAGGACGTACAGAAGGAATGGAAGAAATTATTATGTGGCTATTCAGACTCAGCTTTGACATCGACTGGAAAAGTTTCGACTAGTAGTCATGTAAAGGATGGAAGTAAAGGCTCGAGTAAAGGATTGACTAAGTCTACTAGCGTAGGTAATTCAAACGGAGCAACAAATGGAACAAGGAATATTACAGATACCGGACGATCAAAATCTGTTGGTAGCAAGCCTGCACAGCTGTCCGTTGGGTATGATAATCTGGCTGAACTCCGTGAAAAGGACGATGCTCCTATACGTAAATTTCCAGTTGAGGCAGATGATTCATTGAGTAATGAAAGGGATGACAGTCCTAAAGTTAGATATCATGTTACTTTCGAAACTCCTGCAGAAAATTCTGAAATAAGCAAATCGAGTTCTGACAGTGAGACTAAACATAAAAATGTAACTGAAGGTGTAAACGAGGCTGTTAGATTTCAGAACGAAGAGACAAATAACGCCATAAGTCCTCAAGAAGTTGTACTTGAAGATGAGGCTGAGAATCTAGGCAAGGCCAGTGATAAAGGTTCTTTTGAAATGTCAGTAATTAGGAAAGAAGAAGACACAATTAGGACAGAAGAGGAAACGGCACTGCAATATGCCGATGACCTTAAAAGTAGTGATGACGTTGAAAAAGATGGGTTCATGGAGAAAGAAGAGGGGATTGAAGACAAAAGACCATCACAGCAGAAGGCTACAGTTTATCGTGGCTATTGGTCGTTTCAGAGAACAGTCAAAGAACCCTATCATCATTAGCATTGAATTTCCGAAATTGAAATCGAAGAAATTATTATTAGGGGCTCAAATGTGTAGACTATTTAATTTTTAAAAAGAAAAATGGGTTCTGTCACAGTATTTGAATATCTTTATTGTGAAATTTAGATAGCATGAAATATTGTAAAAAAAGTCTCCCTGACAGTGCCTATCGTGTATCAATTATTTATATCGTAGTCACTTAATTTTTTCAAATTATGAATTTGTAATACTTATGCAATATAGCTCGTAGACTTAAGATTTGCCAATGGATACAGTATTTCAACTGATTATCAACAAGTTCAACTCCAACGCTTCTTGTTGTGGACTTTTTAGATCAGAATCCACAATTTGACGTTATAAGGAGCCTAACTTGCTCAATCAATGAAGTTCTGATAGGATGGGGGGGGGGGAGTTGTTTCTCCCTTAATTCTCCTTACAAAACAGAATGATCCCTTGCTTCATTTATACTAACCGGATGCTCCCATCTATTTCAACTTCTCCCAAAAATTCATGTTCTTCCTTGTTCACACATTTTCTAGCCGTAGACTAGTCTATTGATGCCAACCCTTTCTGGCTTGTGCTCCCAAAAATTCCTATCAAGGCCCCATCGATTTAAAGTTTTTCTGTGTATCAAAAATATATTCTCCCTCATACAAGCCCTCTGTTTGTTTTTAATTTACAGTTGTTTTAAAGATATATTTCTTTGCAATCAGCTACTTTTGATTCAACGAAAAATGCATAGCTTGTCCATATTCGATTTTATTCATTACAGAATGCATAGTTCCTAAAACTTTAAAACAATAATACACTTTGAAATATACGGATGCTAGGAACAATGTATTTTTGGTACCAAAATCTAATACCAGAATAGAAAAGGTTTTAAATGTATCAGTGTTGCGGTAACAAGAATATCAACATAGTTAAAAAGGCGGTTAAAAGCTGGCCCGGACCAAGTTAAAATATAGTCCATTGTATTTGATAACTTTGACACGCGCCGGTTTCATTGTCTAGCCAAAGAAACAATGAGCGTTTCTTTAGCCTGCTATTTATAGCGGCTAGTCGATATAGCTACGCGTATTTTTTTATAAGAAACTGCTTATAAGAAATTTTAGGCTCAATTTTTTGAAGGTTAAGAAACAACCCTACCTGAATTTAAAAAGCTAAGAAACGTTTGTAATTTGCAGTTTTAATTTTCCCAGGCCGCTCAAAATGTTTTGACATTACACAGTTATAGCATTTATAGCAACTGTTTGGGCATTGTTTTGAGTGTGAATTATGTTATTTGGGAGCCCTCTTGACAAAGCTAAACCAACTCTACACTTGCAGCATTAAAAAAAAAGAAACACGTAAAAAACTTTTGGTAGCAAAATGGCCCAAAAATTTAAAAAACTGCCTACCAGCCCCGGACCTTAGTTTCTTATAAAAGAAAATACGCGTATGTCAATTCCCTTTACCACTTTCTAAAGAAGATATGGTATGCCGTTACATAATGTACACAACATTGGCATAACAGAATTGTCTCTCAAAATTATGTATTGTGTAATGTAGGTTGTCTTTTAGATGACGACTTACTGCATTGCCTGTAAGGATTACGTATTTTATGAATTATGATGTAGGTATCTTCAAACGCATTTCATAATGATTTTCTACTTTTACCCATAAAAACTTGGAGTAGAATTATTAACGAATTTTATCATTAGTGATTGTATCGCTTGAAAAGATTTACAGAACTATTGGTATTATTTGTATTTGTACCTTACCAATTTAGAAAATTTCTAAATTTTTAGCCTCTGGTACACAGGGTAGTTTTACCAGTGAGACCACTACCATTCACTTCACATATGAAGAGTAGGCAGGGAATAGGTGACTCACGTTTTGTCAGAATTTAGTTCACTTTGCAACTTTGATCAAAGGAAAAAGATATGAATGAAATTTGCCTCAACTTTCAGGACTGCATCAAAACTTCTGCCAAAGCACAATTTAGTTTTCTCTATTTCATAATCAAACGAAAAGAAATTGAAAAAATGAAGATAGTAATCTGCAGCTGTAAAAGTTTGGATAAGATACTAGGATTTCAAGCAGCTCTATGTATTTGTACCCCAGGGGGAGGGGGGCACTCAGTATGCATACATGCGGGAGGTAAATGAGGTAAGTCCGATATTTTCTGGCTCAAGTTATTGGCATTGCCAAAGCGATATCTTTCGGTCCAATCCAATTTACAGTATGACCACGATATTTTTTGGCGTTCAAGTGCAACTCCTCGCACTCTCCATTTCTCAGTAGTTTAACAGAGAGTCAGATCCTGTGAGAATACGCTTGTTGTACACGTATTTTTTTACATAAGAAACCGCGTATAAGAAACTCTAGACTCTCAGATCGCCAAAAAATTAAGAAACTGCAGCATGTTTTTTCTTCATTCTCACTTGCTTCCTGGGTCATCAGGGCCGTAGGAAGAAGCTTCGGATTGGGGGGCAATTGTTCTTAAAACAATAGAGAACAATGCATCTAATTAATTTGTGTCTGACGTAGCACCATTGTTTTCAAAATTATTTGGGGGGGGGGGGCTCAAGCCCCCCCTGCCCCCCGCTTCCTACGGGTCTGGTGTCACAGGAGAGTACTTATGTCTAAACATCAAAAAGGCTTCAAAACACCTTGTTTTGAAATGTTTAGGAGGGCACAGATCTGGTAATTTTAAGAAACTTTCAGTACTGGCCCAAATTCTTAGTTTCTTTTAAAAAATACGGTTAGGCGGTTAGCTAATATTACTCAGCAGGAATAGATGTTTAACGATATATTTGCCATAATATTGCTGCATTTAATTTATAAAGTTTCTTAATACTTCTCAGACACAGTACTAGAGTTTCTTAAAATTTTAGCCATCTTAGTACCAGTTTCTTATAAAACCAGTTTGTCATAAAAACGTGTAAGATCCTTAGACCCTGGCCCGTGTTCTTGTTCTACTGCCTTGTTTCCCTGTGAGTTTTTGGCGGAAAATTTGTGGCTCCCTGTGAAAGAAAACAAAAGGAACAGGCCTAATCAAAAATCAGTGCAGAAGGCAGCTGCAGCAGAGATCTTGGAACACTGATTTAGAAAAGGGTTTTAAATCGCACGACATCAAGATGAGCCGAGAAGAAATTATTGCTAGGAAAGAGCATATATCAATTGACAGTAAATCAAAAGTTATTTCATCTGCTGCTAGAAAACGATGGAAACTTCTCGCAAGAAGTTTGGTCAAGCAAAAAGTGACAGAAGTAAAGAAACAGTGCCAGTGTCCTGAAGATGAAGTGAATGTATCTGTTCGCAGATTTAAAGGATTCGAATTATTTAGATATGAAAAATTAACCGAAGATGATGAAGGAATATGGTTTCGGTTAAAGAATAAAGAACTTTTGAAGCAAGATATTTCAGTCAGGTAGTGTATCTTTGCCTTAATTAAACATCTCCACTCCAGCCAGACAGAACAGGATTCACTCGAAACACAATAACATCGACAAACTGCTCTTTTGTTATGTCTCCTAATTAATCGGACGACATTTAGACAAACATTGAACTGCCAATTTCAATGATACAAGAGTCTCTTGGCCAGTTTCTCATATTGATTTTTGGAATCAGCTGGCCAAAATATGTTGAAAAAGTTCCTGCTGACCTTGGCAAGTCAAATTTTTGTGGGATATTGCGCCAATAAAACAATGAAAACAATAGAGGGGCATGGTTCTGTTAGGGGTATTTTTGTCGCAGTTGACACAATAATTGGGCTGTTTGGGAGGCTGCGTTCAGCTCAAATTCGTAAAAAATTGTACTTTTGTGACAAAAATTTAAATGAGTAATATTTCATTATCAATTAACTTGTAGTAATTAGAGTAACTTGTAGCAGTTAATTTTCTGGCAGTGTAAATATAGTCTAATAATTCAACTCTGCAAAACCAAACCAACAAGAAGCCAATAATTAATAAGAGGTGGTGCCCATGGCAACGGAGAACCTGCTGATCGTAGTTTGTGCCTTAGGGAAAGAAGGAGAGGTTGAGCCACTAATGTCTCATTGAATTCCTACCCTGACAATCCCCCTGGCAGCCTGGGGGTCAGCAAAGATTGTTTGCACAAATGCCCAGAGGCGGGGCAAATTTCATGTGGCAAATACCCGGGGCCAGGCACTGAGAATTTAATGCCATATTCCCAGTTACTGTAGAAGCGAAAGCTCCCATTTCTTGTCAAATTTTACTCAAATGCCCGGGGGCCAGGGAAAAATTTATGGTCAAATGCCCGGAGGAATATTTGTGAGCAAATGCCTGGGGGTGTCCTGGGGCATGGTCAGGGTAAGAATCGAACAAGACATAATGGCCCATTCTGTTGATTGTGACAAAAGTTGTTGATGACCCCTTAGTTGATTTATCAGTAGATATGAAAGACAATTACCAATTGACGGGCATCATGTTTTTTTTAAAAAAATATTGCATTGTTGTTTAAAACAATTAGTTACATTGTTGGATCATCGTGACACCAAGTTATTGTTATATCTAGCCACTTTGCAATCTTTATATAGTTTTTCTACAAATTGAACAATTTCCCATCAGGCTTCTCAAGGCAAAGTTCACCCCAGAAACTCTGATTGGTTTCAACAACACTGGGAATGTCTGTAAGTACTGTATCAACTTTTTTATGATAAATCATACAGTAAGCTCCTTTCATTACATATTAAATGTAATAAAGAATTTTGAAATATAGAAAGCTGTGTTGCTTTGTATTTCACTTGCTTCATCAGAAAGAATTTTCTGCGAAACATCAAGCAAATTTTGGATGAATTGCTTTTTTTCATACTGAAAGGTTGAAAACCATGTTTGTTTTATTACTTATTCTATAGTCATTACATTTTGTGATTTCCACCAAAAAAGTGCTCGAAACATAAATCTGATGGTGTCTTAACCTTGCCTTATGCCCGCATTTTGTATCTTTTTCTGACAGGTGTTTGGCCTGCAGAAGAAATTCTGGCTTCAGTTTGCTTGAAGCACAAAGAAAAATTCAGGTTTGTTGATCTGTCAATTTGTGGTTGAAAATGCATTGCATAAAATTAATGCATATATTCAGTAAACTACTGCATTTAATGGGCTTGTTTATAGCTTTGATGGCTCATACGGTACCATCACTTTACAAAAAGTCCAGTCCTGGAAAGTAATTAGTATATAGGTAAATTTTGCTATTTTGCTGTATACAGCAAAATAGCAAAATTTACCTCTTGAACAAATATTGATAGCAAGCATAGGGTTCAAATCTGTAAAAAGGTGGGTGTAAATTCTATTAAAATTTTCTTGGATTAAATGGCTTGATAGGAACTTATGGTACTTTGCTGTAAATCTGCCATGGAAATTTGTTGAGATCTTCATTTTAGTTTCAAGATTGGTGGCATTTATTATATTTGAGGGTGAGATGCCATCAAATTTCTAAAACCGAAACAAGTAAGAGTGCTATATTTCTGCTTGCAACCATATTGTAGACTTTTAAAACTAAAGTATGGTTTTCTTGAAGATGATATCATTTTATTCTTTGAGATTTACTGTAAGATGTCTGATTGAACATTTACAATTATTTTGATCTTTTAAAATTTTCCATGAATTGCTTCAACAAAATGAAAATGCAACCATTCTGAAAATATTCAAGATATAAAGAAATTTCCACGGCAGATTTACAGCAAAGTACTCAAGTTCCTTTCAAGCAATTCAATTCAAAGAAAATTGTACCTGAATTTTACACCAACTATTTTAAAGATTTCAAAGAGTTTAGCCTGATGCTTTGATAACGTAAGCTTGTGAGGATAATTTCATAACACTACAAATTTGGCTTGCTAATCATAAATTAATTTTTAGGGCAAAAACAATTTGTGAGCTTGGTGGAGGCATGACTGCATTGGCAGGATTGCTGGTAAGCTACTGTTCTTTAAATGTATTTCTAATTTTACAAAATGCCTCCACAAAAAATTCTATTCACAAAGTATATGATTTGGTGGCCAAATGGAAGATTTCTGTGTGACAAGCAAATTCTTGTATTAACCCTATTCGTACTGGGGGGGGGGGGGGGTGGGCGTTTTTTGCCCCCCCTACCAGTTTTTGCTGCATTACGCTAAAACGACAAGAGATATAACCACCAGTTTTGGTGACTTTTACTCAAATTTCATAGGCAATTATATTCTTAACATTTCATTGTTCTACCTCTGATCATGTGACCACAGTAATACCATATTTGGAGAGTAGTCAATAAAAAAATCTTAAAATTTCCGTAGTTTTCGTGTCGTGTGCTTGATTGATCTCAAACATGCACCATTCGATTGCATTTGATGAGTACTTTCATTTGATATATAATTTTTCCATATTTGCTGATGTCAGCAATATTTAATATCTATGACGTCATTCACATTTATGACGTCATTTACCTAATAAAGAAGTGTCAAATATAAATTTTTCTAGTCTAATTTGCTTCATCTTATTAATTTGATTCATTTTGAGTCTATATTTACCAGATAAAAGGGCAGGACTGGCAAAAACCTGCGATGAAAGTAAATGCATGCAACAAAAGGCTAATTTAAGGCTAATTGTGCTAAAAATAGAAACTAAAATTTTTGCAAAGTATGTATATTTAAACTATGACATGTTTCCTACTATTTGAAACAAATTTGGAGAAAATCGGTTGAGTGGTTGATTAAATATAATTTTTCTGGTTAAGAAGGTATAAATTTGCCAATTTTCGTCAGTTTTTCGGTTGCCTAGCAACGAATCACGTGACTTATTAATTGTCATTGTTATATTTGAATAGCCAATTTTCTAAAGAATAATAGGGGTAAGTCTTATTGTTATATCTTTTGTAGTTTTGGAGAAAAGGAGGGGGGCGTAAAACGCCCCCCCCAGTACAAAATACCTAAAAAATCGCCCAGTACAGATAGGGTTAAAAAGTGTATCTAAATTAGCCTCAAAATTTTATCTATCTTTAAAAGATGCTACAGTATCTTAAGCCAATCTTTTATCATAAATATTTGCATACAGAAGGAGGATCTTTGTCTTCAAAATGGAAATTTTGTTGAAAATATTTATAGTAGGAAAAGCTACAGAGGAAATATTAACTCTAATTTTCAAAGGCTGTTACAAAATAAAAGTACAGAAGGTAGCTTATAAGTCATAACATAACATTCATAGGATGTTTTCAAATGATGTTTGAAACTTTCAATATCTCTCTAGCTTTAACAAAATTGTGATTTTTCTAGCTAGCAGCAAACTCAAGTGCAGAAGAAGTTTATTTAACAGATGGGAATATTGAGTCAGTCTCGAGTATCCTTTCATTTTGCTATTACTTAACCAAGCACTGTAAAGGCAAATTGTGCTAGATTGATCACATTTTGGAGGTGATATGTTGTTTATCATACCGGGTGAACCAGAAAAAGTTCTCACTTTCGAAAATTCATAGCATCAAAGTACTGGATGGATTGGAACGAATCAATTGTTGCTTGATAGCCAAAAGATCGAAGAAATTTTTTTATTTTTCTCTCCTTCTTACGAGCATTGGAAAAATTGGTAAATTCAAATTTAGAAAAACTTTGTGGTTGCAAAATGACTGAAAAAGGCATAAAATACTTGATCAATTTACAAAAGACTCCTCGCTCAATACAACAGAAAAAATGCAATTTTTCATGGTTGAGAGATATCGTCTGCACATTTATGGGCATGGGATTGAAAATCTTCTGTATCTGTTTGAGAATCTATGTCTTATTACTTTTGAGAGAGGTGAAACGCCCGTGCGTATTTTTCTGAGTGAGGAGAGTCCTGACGATTTGATAGAGTGTTTTAGGCTCTTTTTCAGTCATTTTGCAAATATACCATTTTTGTAACGTTGCATTTACCTATATTTGCAGTGCTCGTAAGAAGACGAGAAAAATCACAAAACTACTTCGATCTTTTGGCTTTTAACTAGAATTTGAATCATTCAAATCCATGAAGTACTTGTGCTACGAATTTTCGAAAGTGGGAATTTTTTTCTGGCTCACCCGATATAAATCCAGTTTTGTAACTGTTTATGAGAAAAGAGAAAAAAAGAGCTTCCCTTGAAAAGAAATTAAGTGCGTTTGGAGTCACTGCAAAAAAGTCAATTCTTTTGATTCTTAACTGATTAACAAGATATTCAGGAAATCATGAAGAAAAATGAAGGATTGACGATGGCTAATAAAATTCCCGTGAGGTAATAACTAATTTTGATACAAAATTAAATGTTAGATTGATTGATTGATTGATTGATTGATTGATTGATTGATTGATTGATTGATTGATTGATTGATTGATACATCGATCCATGACTGATTGATTTCTTGGTCGATCAGTTGATTGATCCCATTGCTGGATTTGATCTTGTGTAAAGTTTCTAAAACTCTACGTCGAATCTCTACGAAGAAATCTTTTTCAGCTTAGATGTTGCAATGGTGAGACTTTGGATGTATTTATGCAGACTCTAGTCTTCTGTCTGTCCTTGAAACAAGAAATTCTATTTTGTTTGTAAATTTAGCTAATTATTGTTTGAATCTATTTTGACGTTTTTGGTGTGGACCAAATTGTGCTCAACAATATGTGTTCCCGAATGCAGACCTTTGCAGAAATATTTACCAAATACATTTTTCAATAGAGTTAAATTTTCCAAAGGTTAGACATCTCGTTTGTAATCAACAGGCAACTTTTATGGGGAAAAGATGCGATGCCGAATGATATTGGAAAGTTTGACTATGTCATATGTGCAGACTGGTGAGTTGTTTTTATATTCATGATATCTGTGAAGAATATTCTGTTCGAATGTATGTTTACTGCAATTCTTTTGCTCCATTTGTTGAAAAACCAAATAATTTTAGTTAAGTATTATTCAAAGTATTATTCAATATTCGTGTTCGTGAATGGGTTTCTCATCGTTGGTTTTCTTCATTTCTTTTCAGTTTGTATTTCATCGAATGCCATCTAGACTTGATTGATACGATATTGAGGCTGTTAGAAGATAAGGTATGTCTTTCATGTTTACGAGCATCTGCCTAGATTGCAAGAGGTCGCGACTTATGACAGGGCTATCAAGCTTGATTAAATATGACAGGGCTATCATGATTTATAAGATAACTAATGATTTGTGCCCTGACAGCTTGAAAGGAAGGTTCTTAACAAGGTCACAGCTATCTAACTATCCGTTAAGAAACTCGTTAGATATCGACGTGCCAAGGCAAAATTTAGAATTTTCAAAGAGGAGTTTCCATTATTCAGGAGCCAAAGTTTGGAATGAAATTCCATTGAACATCAGAACTAGTCCTACAATTTACACTTTCAAAAAGAAATTGAAGGATTTCTTGCTAAGTCAGCAATGATTCCCAAAGCACGATCCCTAGGAAGAACAGCATTCTGTAGATATGTTTTTTAAATTTTGTATTATAGGATTTAGAGTATTATGGTTTTGTTGTTGTTTTGTTGATAGCTGATAGGGTTTTGTGGATAAATATTATTAATTGAAATTGAGTTCGAAACTCGTTCTCTTCACGCTCTTTCCATTTTTCCATTTGTCAAAAATTTACCAACATAAATGTTATCAATTCTACCAAATATATTCATGTTTACGATGTGTACTAAATATTTGTATTCTCGAGATTGATGCTCCGTCATGGTCTCCTTTCAGGTTAATCGCTAGAAATGAAACGTTCGTTGTAGTTATCGCTTTTGTGTGGAATGATATGAACGCTCTTGATACAACTTATGATCAGATGCATCGAATCACTCCAAAAATGTACGATATTTCGTTGAAAACAAAAGAATTTTTTAGATTTTCAGGGTTTTTGTATGAAAAAAAGACTTTAGCTGAAGGTGTACAAGATTTTTGTTCGTCTTATTTACATACTTGTCGCCGAATTGACACGACAAACTCGAATACCTCCTCTTTCCTTTATTTTGCGTTGCTGTACGTATTTCATGCAGGCACGACAAAATTGTCTGAAGATTTCTTCCATACAGCGTTGTTGTGGATTTCCAATTGAAATTTTTTTTATTTTGTTACCTTCCAGGGAGAAGCAATCTTGTTTGCACCAAAAAGAGGCTCAACATTCGATGCATTCATAGATTTAGCGAAATCACACTTTGAAGTTACGATTACCGAGAATTATGACGAAGAAATTTGGCAAAAACATCTGGTATGTCATTTTTGAGTGCACTGACCACGGAGGATCAGTAAACTACTTTCTCATTAGTTCCTTGTTTAACCCTATTCTACATGGGGGGGGGGCAAAAAAGGCCCCCCAACCATACTTCCTGTAATTACTCTTAAACTAAGCATGATAACACACTGGAACTTGGGTGACTTTTAATCAAATTTAATATTGCATCAAATTAACAATAGTTCATTGTTATATAATTGGTCACGTGACTATGACATGCCCATATTCGGCAACAGGTCTCTCAGAAAATCAGTAAAACATGCATAACTTTTCTCGTACACATCTGATTTCAATGCAATTGGTACCAATCAGTTTGTCTTGAAGTCTACTTTCATTTGATATATAAATTTTTGTATTTTGCTGACATCAGCAAAAATTAAGATCTATGACGTCATACTTATATATGACGTCATATTTATAAAAACATATGAAATAATTAGTGTATTATGATCAAAATTGACTAATTAACAATTCAAGATCATTTTCATATTATTGTTATTACTAAAAACGTATTTAAAATGCAAATAAAGCATCAACTAATTTGTTTAGGTATCAACAATGACTTTGATTGACAGTTGTGATAACAATAGAATTCTAAAGATAAAATTGTTGACAGTTTTCATTAAGAACAATCAATATGTATCATGTTTATAACTTTAAAGTTATTTATTTACTATTTTTGGTGGAAAATATTACGTTTTTAGGAGGAGAGCCAAAATCAGCAAATTTCCATTGTTTTTCCATTGCCTAGCAACGGATCATGTGACTAATTAGCATATGAAGCTATTTTTAGAATTATAATTGCTTGGTAATCATGTGTACCAAGCTGCGTTGCCATAGGCACTGTGGTTGCTTAGAAAATCTGGGGGGCCTTTTTAGCCCCCCCCCCATGAGAAAGTGGTGCTTGATTCACCCATGTAGAATAGGGTTAAAACACAATTGGAGGACATGTAGGCATGTAGGCAAGGAGCAAGGACTACTGTGACTGTGGCTAGGTTTAGCTCAACACAGACTACAGACAAGGTTTAATCGTTTATTAAAAGGGCTCCGTCTCCAAATTTCGGTCGAAACGGTGATTTTGCAGTTTTTTGATGGGCAATATCACACAGACGTTTACCTATGTTTCCGCAAGCTCGGTCTGTACTTAAGACCTCGGGCTTTATTTTTTCTTGTACAACACAAAACCGGTTAGTATGCACATAGTACGTACTGTGCCCGTTACAAGGTGACTAAGATTTCGAGGCAACAACGAAAAATTTGCAACTTTTTTCGACGTCAAGGGAAAATTTGTTACACCGTTTCCGTTACAGGATGAGGTTTTCCCCCAGAATAAAGTTTTCAAATTTTGATTTCCCACTCATCAATCCATTGAAAAACCATCTTTGAATGAAAAATACTGTCATATTGCACATCACTGTGCGAAAGAAGTCTTTGCAGAAGCATAGAATAACACGCAGATGTTAGTGGTTTCCAAACTTGTGTACTTTTTTTTAGATTAATCAGTGAATTTGATCCATTTCTTCTCGTTTCCTACAGATATTTGAGAAGGCACAGAAAGAATACGAGGCAGACATCCACTATCCATTTATGATTAACTTGAAGAAGAAAGAGAGGAATGCTGAATTGAAACCTGATTGTCAGTTTACCGATGAGAAGTCATAGCGAACATCAGCTTAACATTTTTAGAGCTGCCAAACATTCGCCACGGTAATTTTTAGCCTATCTCTTCTCCTTTGAATTTTCTTTTCATTTTCAATGGGAGCAGGTTACAGTAAGAACCCGCAAAATAGAAACCAATTTTTTCAAAACAGCCTGTTGGGTTTCTTATTAAAGGGCATTAATCTGCAAACAGGCTGAAATGTTTCTTATCACATGGTTAAGAAACCTTCAAATCTTTAAAGAAACCCCAGAGCAAACGCTATCAAACAGTATGTTCTTGTTACGTAGCATTCTCTCCAAATTTGGTCAATCATAGCATGCATGCCAAGTATACTGTAGATGGAGATGCTTTTGCATGAAATCCCTAAAAAAATATTTAGCACCTGATTTTAACAAAAATTACTAAATATGAACATTTTTTGGGATCCTCCTATAGGAAACCTTCCAAGAATCAGGCTGAGAAGTTTCTTATATGAGGGCATCATTCTAAAAAAAATCAGCCTGAGGTTTCTTATAGAGTGGTTTCTATTTTGCGGGTTCTTACTGTACACAGTTTGAGGGGCTCAAAATGAAGAGCCCGTAGGTGTCTGATAAAACATACCGCTATACCAGGTGCGCCAAAAATGCTCAGACGTTTGAAGATCGTACCGGGTGACCCAGAAAAACTTCACGAGCTATATCGCACGTAGTTTCCTGAAAGCAAATGTTATGAACACGACCAAGGTATCAGCATGTAGCTGAAAGGCTCAGCTATCTTTTGAAATGTTGCTTGGTTAGTTTACGGCATGCCTAGGCCTACTGTCCGAAAAAAACAATTTCAAATATATGGAAGTTCATTCATTTCTCGGACTATTTCCTCGTTTTCCAGTTGATGGTTTGGAAGATGTGAAAAAACCTGAATTCAAAATTAGCTTTGGAGCATGAAATTTGAATGAGAACGAGAAGTCAATCATTTTGCAAACACAAAATTTCCCAGACAACTTCAAATACATCACTACGTTGAGTTTTCACAAAATTTTGACTGGAAAATAATGGCGATTATTCAATTTCAGTTTCATATTTTGATTATGAAACTCAAAATGGAGAATCTGGGATTAATCTCGTTTTTCGGATGGTAATCGCTGCTTAAAATTACCATGCTGCATCTCAAACGATAGCTAAGCTTAATACACTCGATCAAATCATAAAGAATATCTGTGCACAGAACAGTGCGAAAGTACATTTTATCTCCTCAAAGCAGTAAAGTTTAAAGTTTAGCTATGATAATTTAGGTTGCCTTGGGGTTGCAGATGTAATGGTTTACAAATGCGTCCTAGTCTTGAGAGAGATTAAAATGCCCTTGCCTGTTTTTCTCTGTGAGAGATTCCTTGCCATTTGATGGAATGTTTCATGCCCCTTTTCAGCCATTTCACAACCAAACCAACTTTCACAGATTCGAATTGACCTACGCTTTCCTTACTCATAAATATGCGAGAAACAGTCTACAATTTGTAAACATCTGAATTTTTTGGCGCACTCGGTGCAGGTGCGAGAATTGACGGGTGCGTGATATTGAATTTGCTTGGCGCATTAAAATTTCAGGAGAGAGAATGATTATGACTTGAATGGAAAGGTAAGGGAATCAGGTGCTGTTCACTCAGATCATGGACAACTTCAGAAGCATAGTTCGTTAGCCACAGTGCTACATATTTCTTCGTGTTTCATGTCGGAAGGTCCTAGTGGACACAGTTCTTGTTGTCCTTCGGAAGGGGCGTTAAACTAGAGGTCCCACGCCTGCATGCGGCATGCATAAAGTAGCTTTGAATAGCTAGAAATCTTTTCAGCCCACTTAAAATAAATTACTGAAAAAAGTTCCCCTTTGGAGCTGTCTTTTTATGATACAGCGCATTGTGTATTACAGAACTTGTCTGAAGCTTCGTTTGTCTACGTTTAAATGGAAAAATGCCAAAAAGTGCATAGAGTGGCACCTTTTTGCACGCGAAATGCATGATGGTTAATGAGACGGTGAAATGAGAATTGTCCATGAGTGGAATGAACAGACTGCAACAAGACTTTACAACGTAGGAGATTGGTTTCTATTCTGGTGTTAATGCTGCTTTGTTTGCACCGTTTTTAAAGGCAGTCTGTCATGCTTTAGCCTACGTGTAGACCCCTTATCCAACTGGAGAAAGGGTCTACGAATTAATGAGCAAAAGCTTGCTACTACAGTTCCAGATTTCTAGAACTTAATTTATGCAGCCTTTGTTTAGACGGGTTTCATACATTATTTGAATAGAGGATTAAAATAATTAATTGGGCAGCCGTAGCAAGCTTTATCTCTTTATTTCGTAGACCCTTTATTCTTTAGGATAATGGGTCTACTCGTAGGCTAGTCATGCTTCTGATTGGCTTCAATAAAGTTAGAGCTCAACAAGACAGATGTATTTGTGAATCTGCGTGCTTGAAACAAAGGAGGGCTGATCGTTAGCACTTTTTACGGCCGTAGAAAGTCACTATGATTAACAGACATTCAATTTTCTTATTCTTTGTATTGTCCTTATTACCCAATCAGATGCAAGACAGATTGCCTTTAACTTAAAGTTAGTTGACGGAGCTTAGTAGAGGCAATCTATAAATGGGACAAAGAAACCCCTACACTCGTAATTGCTGCCCTAGTGAAAAGATATGCACGCACCAAAGAAAATAGGCTAATTTTTGAGTTAGCTACTTATTTCTGTCAACTATCTGTAGCTCAGAATGCTACAAATTGAATCGGGACACCGTGTATGGATGGAGCTGGGTATCGTGCTTTCCAGGCATTTTGGGTGCAGGGTTTATTTCCAGCTGATAGAAATTTTATCGTAGTTGTTAAAGGCTCTTGTTGCAACCGGCATGCATTGCAAACCAATTGGTTCCTTCATTGGTTCCTTCAGGCCACCTGACGTTTCAGTCAGGTGCCCTGATCTCATGCTGCATGAAAATTATTTTGTGATGTCATTCAAGTCAGCAGCATCTCGCTGCAGCTCCCAGTGCGGCCATGTTTCTTCTGACGTGACATGACCTGTCTGTCCGATTTTAATTTAAAGAGATTCACGAAACACAAAACAAACGATCGCAATGCATGTCGGTTGCCCAAGAGCCTTTTAAATGAAAACAGTGACGAATTCCCACATCAAAAATATTGTAAAAACTTAGAAAAATTTAATTTAAAAAGGTTTAGAATTTTATAAATTGCTTGTAAAAAGCTAGAGATGTATGCAATTTATTTAGCATAGAACAAAAAATATTGATTTAACAACGTTGTGAGTTCACTTTAGTTTGATGCGAACTTTTTTGTTTGTTCGTCAGCCTGTTGCTCGTGATAATAAATTCCTTGCATTGATTGTTGACCGGTCGCAAGCATACTGATAGGAGAGACGAAGAATACGAAACTGTTTGATTTGTTTTCATGACAAAATCATTAAAAAAACGTCTACATTCGTCGTTACAAAAACGCTTTTAGGTATTAAAGCACTCCCTGTTGGATCATAAATACAAACTATGTTGATGTGATACAAATACGCTGCTTAAATGCTTTGCACGCTAAACTACTAGAAAACTTCTTCTTATAAATAATTAAACAAAATCATAATAAAGTTGCATCGATGGAATTATCCTACGCCGCTCAAACAGAATAATACATAACACTGGTCAATACGAAGCGTCTGCCATACAGTAATACGAATTTTGCTATTCTAGAAAAGAGTCTGGATCGAGGGATATTTCTATAAATTTTCGCACGATCGATTGAGGTTCGATTGAGTGGCATTATAGCTTCTATCAAACTCGTTTTAGATTAGATTGTAAATGTTGTAAATAAGTAGGCCTTAATTAGCTGTAATTTTAGCTATGGTTTTGTTTCAGCCTACTTTGTAAATAAATCAATGCTGATGATGATGATGATTCCCAGGATTGTATTACGTCATCCCCTAATCAAGAAGCCGCATGAGCACCTTGGTAACATTGCATAAATTCGCCCAAAATAAGGGGAGATGGATTTTGGATGATGGATTTTGGTTGGCCAAGTAACGCTAATCATTTTACCTCGAGATCAAACAACAACAAAGGTTTTCACTGCATAACACCAAATTTCCTTGGCTTAGCAAATGCGTAGCATTAAACGTTTCAACCAAAGGAACCATCCCACCAAAATATAGAACAATAATTGATTTTAAGAAGTTAAACTTCTTTCTTTTCTCTTCAGCCTGGATTCCACTACTTCGCTTCAGTCGTTTAGATCGCTGGAAAATATATTCCTCCACTGCGTCGTTTGAGTCGCTATCATTTTTCACGATGACATAAAAACTTTACGTTGTGAAACTTTGTTTCCTAAATCTTTGTCTTGATCCCGTGTCTTGTACAACAAGTTGTAATTTGGCAAGGTTGTTTTGGTGACCATTGTCTTTAAGACACGCGCAATAATTTAACTAAATTTAAAACTAAACATTTTTACCTCAAATATTTCGCTGCCCATCAGCAGCCTCATCAGTGAGCAGCAACATTTTTTCAAGTAACAATGTTTAGTTTTAAATTTAGTTAAATTATTGCGCGAATCTTAAAAAAATGGTCACCAAAACAAAATTGCCAAAATTGCAACTTGACATAAAAACTATAAAATGGAAACCATTCTTTATATAAAATTTGTTTGCTGTGAAAAATTGAGTTCTTGGACAATCAAAATAATACATTGGGTCACGTTTGGGTTGCGTTTATATAAAAACGATCAAATCCTACCAAACCAATCAGGTAATGAATTAACAACACAAACAAAACTGTCTCTTCACAGTAACAAACTGGTCTCCACTGGCACTGTCTTTTGCTGTCCTAGAAAACACAAAAAGAAACGAACAATTGTACCACGTGACCCAAAGATGGAAGTTTTTGAAGAATTATTGAACTTAATTATGTTACTGATCTTGGCACATTCTATACCCATCCAGGCAGAAATAATTTGAGAGACATTGCAAGCAATTATCCAGTCAACTAATACCGAATTCACACTGACACAGCCAAATCAGATTGATCTCAACCAGGTTGAAATTTAACCAATCAAATGCATTCAATTTGCTGGATTAACCAATTAGAAGGCCCCATCCGATAACCTGATTTAGTTTAAACTGGTTTAATTTGTAAGTGTGAATTGGGTATAAGTTATTCCTTTTCGTACAAATGCACATACATTAGCATGCACCAATAAAAAAGCGGAGTAGAAAGGAAATAAAATTGAGAGATAAACCCTGGATTAATAATAGAATACTAAAGATGATGAGAATTAGAGACAGAGTTTTGCAGAAATTAAAGAAAAAGGCAACTGATGATAACCTTAAATTGCATAAAAAATTCAGAAATCGTGTCGCCAATGAATTAAAGGAGAGCAAAGCAAGATATTATCATAACTATTTTTCGACTAACAGTCAAAATATGAAAAAGTTATGGTCCGGTATAGAGACAATAATTTCTCACAAGTCTTCAAATTCTTTTTCAATTAATAAAATCAAAGACAAAGAGTGCCACTAACTCCTGAATCCCTCTGGACTATTTATCTAACAGAACATCTAATTCTCTCTTTCTTGCACCAGTTACTTTCATAGAAATTAATGACCTAATTAACATCTTGAATCCATCTAAATCAGTAGGTACTAACAGTATACCCATAAAGTTACTAAAAATCATTGGATCCTCGGTTCTCCATTTCTGGCTTTCCTTGTGAATCAGCTTTCCAATCTGGCACTTTTCCTGATAAACTCAAGATAGCTAAAGTGATTACTCTGTTCAAAAAAGGGAATCCTGAGTTACCATCAAACTATAGGCCAATCTCTCTTCTGTCAGTCTTCAGTAAGATATTTGAGAAGTTAATGTACAAACGACTGTATAAGTTCCTTGAAATTCATAATATTCTTTATTCCTTACAATTTGGATTTCAAGAAAACCACTCTATTGATCATGCCCTGGTGAGTTTGACAGAAGCTATAAAGGACACACTTGATAACAAAATATTTGGTTGTGGTATTTTTATTGATTTGCAGAAGGCTTTTCATACTGTTAATTATAAAATTTTGCTAGCAAAATTGGAACACTATGGTGTACGTGGTTGTGTCCTTGAGTGGTTTAGATCTTATCTATCTGATAGAAAGCAATAGGTTTCTGTTAAAGGAAGCAATTCTAACGTACGTTCAGTTGCTTGTGGTGTACCTCAAGGTTCTGTATTACCCCCATTCCTTTTTCTTATCTATATTAATGATTTACCAAATGCTTCCAGAAACTTAAATTTTATCTGTTTGCTGTTGATACTAACATTGAACCCAAGGATCTACCTAATTTGATTAAATTGTCAACAAAGAGCTGAGATCAGTAAAGAAATGGCTTGATGCTAATAAATTATCATTAAACATTGATAAGACCAACCATATTATCTTTCATTCTTATTCTGCGAATGTTCCTTCTGACTCTATCATAAAAATAGGGGAAAAACATGTTGAAAGGGTTAAGTTTCTTAAGTTCTTAGCACTTCTAAGCTGGAAATACCATCTCAGTGAACGTTCTAAAAAATTAGCTAGAAAATGTGGAATCTTTTTCAAAATTAGAAACTTTCTACCATTAGATGTTTTACTCTGCCTGTATAATGCTTTGTTTATGTCCTTTTTACAATATGGTCTAATTGTGTGGGGTCAAACATATGAATCATACATTGATCCAATTTTCAAGTACAGAAAAAAGCTGTCAGAGCTATCTCATTCCAGCCTCGGTTGTCTCATTCTCTTCCAATCTTCAAAGATCTTAAACTTCTCAAACTTTCTGAGATTTTTGAGCTCACACTCTTAACTTTTGTTTATGACAATGTCAACAAACTTCACCTAGTTGCTTTCATAATTTCTTCTTACTCAGTTCATCTGTTCATCAATATTCCACAAGACAAGCTAGTCAAGGTGATCTATTTTTATTTCGAAAAAACAGTCTTCATTATGGTCTAAGGTCAATTCAATATCTTGGTACTAAGCTTTGGAATTCATTACCCATGGAACTCCGGAATGCGTCATCGAAAATATCATTCAAAAAGCAACTGAAATTTTACTTATTGAACAAGATCAGTCAATGATTCTAAGCTATTTTTGTTACTTGCACGATTCCGATTTTATTTTCTGAAAAGCAACACGTGTATTTCTTGAAACTGGGCAGTTTCAGCTGGCCCTGGCTTGTGCCTGTCGGGTCGTATCTTTCGGATTCCTTGTATGAGGGATTTGGATTGTGACCTGGTGGTTGCCTGCTGGATTTAGCTGGAATTGTCCTATTATTCAAATCCAACCAAATTCACTTGAAATTATTCAAAATAGGGGGGGGGGGGGCTCTCTCCTCGATTAGTTTACCTATTGAGAGAGCTCCTCCTTTAAGTAATTCCCTGCATACAATTTTTCCCCACTTTTGTATTTTTATATTGTATCATTGTATTAATCTCTTTTGCACATTGTCTTATTTCCTTGTAGTTTTGTTGGTTATTATTAAATTGTATGTAGTGGAATTATTAATATATATGAACTGAAAAAAAACAGAAACCAGTGGTGGACACTTTGCCAAATATTTGGGGCCGAAGCTTTAGTTTCAGCTAAAAGCATTGTTCAACTTCATTGTTTTTGAACGAAAGATCTCTGTTCAAGCCAATATTGAGGGTTGGGCGATCGCACCACCTCGCCTCTCAAGTGTCCGCCACTGACAGAAATCTTGAAGATCGACAACGAAAGCAATCTTTGTAATTTTCACTTTTTTGGGCCACCTGTTTTGCTGTGTCAATATTTGGATCACCAAGTAAGATATGCATTTGAATGCCTTTAATGCTGTTGTGAAACGTTGATGCTAGATATTCTCCAACACTACTTGCCTTAAACCAATGCAATACCAGAAAGTCCTGCCTTTCAAAAATCCACTTTTTTTACCTCGGCCTTAAATAGCCTATCCGCTACCGTCTCCTATTGTTTAGCAAACCTTCAGGGTTTGAGTTTCTTGTAAAGTCGTTTCTTAAAAGCAGGATGTTACTGTACCAAAAATAAATCGCTTTGCGTGATTTACGTTCTTTCATTTTGCCCCAAAAGACTGTTATCATCCATCTCTTTCTTTAACGATTCCCAAGATGTTAGAAGATCTACAAGAAATAAGGCATCAAATTGTTAAAATGCACGAAAAGGCAAAAAATATTTAACCATTTGCTTTGTCTAACGAATGCAAGTTTCGTCTGGTATTTTCGTCAGAGCAAAGCCAATCAGAAAGCATCAAGCTTTGGTATCGTCGATAAAAATGAACTGAGGAGGATCAGCAATTTTGAAACCAGCAAATTTTAGCACGGGCTGTAGGAAACTCTGAATAAAAAAGAAGATTTATGTTTGATGCATCGAGATTATTATAATTTATGTTTTCTTTCTGTCTCAACCTCTCCTGTGAAGGCGCCACTTTAATCCACGCGCATGACGGCAGATTGACGCGACCTTGAGGGTCTTGGAGCAATTTTGAGTGGCATAATGGCTGTGTCTAGATCACTTCAAACTGCCACGCATGGGGATTAAAATCGTTACGTGATATCTTGTTATGTCAGAAATGAAATAAACTGCAAAGACTCCATGTATTATAAATTAATCATATTTCAATTCAGAGTTTCCTACAACCCGTGATTCAACGAATGCTTCTTTCGATTGGGTTTGTTTCTTGATTAAGGCATAACGGAATAACCAGACCCAGGACCAGTAGGACCGAACCCTAACGGACCAGACCCTAGGGGAATACCCATTACTTTCCTTCCAGCGTTTTTTGCAATGGCGGCCAACACAGAAGGTTCGCTCCAAAATAAGATAAGGCAGTCATTGCTGCAAGGAAATTCTACCTTCTGGATGCCTCAACAAACGCAAATACCCATGGTATATTTAATCGTCTAACCAGCAGGCAAACTTTGATCCAGCCTCAAGCCATTGCCCACTAGGCACTAGGCCAAAGCATTTAACTACATGGCCTAAATATTTTACCTCTCTGGCTTGCTTGGTGATTCAAGTTGTTGCAATGGCGTGTTGGCGTCGTGATGCCAGCAGGGGAGGGCAAGTATTGTAAAATATTTGACCCTATGTCTGTCCAGGGGAATTGGAAAAAATAGCCGGTGCTTTTATCAAATAGTACGACTTTCGTGCCCAAAACAACCAGTTTTTGGGACAAAGGTGAAATTTGAATATAGTTCTTCCTATTCCATCAGTTTGTCACAAAAATCAAGTTTCCCAACCTCCTATCTAGTCAAAATTCTGAAGTTTACCTGTAAGCTGGTTCTCCCTTTGTCTGCCAAATTTAGGCAGAAGACTAGTATTTCAAATTTTTCACATAAGCGGCTCTACCTTTGTCCGCCAAATTTACGGAAAAAAGACCAGAAATTACAATTTTTCACTAAGGCGGTTTTACCTTTGTCCGGCAAATGTCCGAAAAAAGGCCAGAATTTCAAATTTTTCACCGAAGCGGTCCTACCATTGTCCGGCAACCGGTTTTGGGACACTTGTACTTTCTTATCTATAATTGCTACTTGCTTTGGAAAACAGTAGTAGGTGGAAACTACCGGTTTTGGGGACAATCTCAATTTCTTGACTCTTTGCCTCTCTTTGCCAGTTAGTTTGGGACTGCAAAATCATTTGGTAGGCAGCTTCTTGATAACATGTTTGTTCGAAATGTTTATTGTGAAGGTGGTAATTGGCAAATACCGGGTGTCTCAGAAAAAAGTACCCCCGTTTGACTGGAAGTAGGAACCAAGCCATAAGATATCATTGCTTCCCGACTTCAGAGCTAAATTTATCAATGTTCAACTTAGATCCACGTACATTGCATTTAAAAATCGTGCACTAAACACCGGAGATACAGGTTCGCAAAGTCAAAAATTTACAGTGCACCCAAAACCAGAGGTTTTGAAAAAGGGCCTAGTCATGATTTGTATCGTGGACATTTTCCAAAGTTCCTGTAGATTTTAAGTTTCCTTGTTTTGTTTTTGAAAAGAATAAAAGATGCATGGACATGGCGCTGATTAAACAAATATAGTAAAAATGTTGTAAGAGTGATAAAGTCGTGCCACATCTCCAAAATAAGCGTGCATGTGCTCCATTTCCTCTTCTTTAATACAAAACACTTGGGATCGAATGCAATGCAAAGACCGTTTCTTAAAAGAAAAGTCACTTCAAGAACAATTGATGTAATTCAAGGTATAAATCTTTTCAAACATGAAAAGTAAAGGTCAAAGTCGAAAATTCGTTTGCAAAATGCCTGTTTGTTGTCAAATTATGGCTAGGCCATTTCTCAAAACCTCTGGTTTCAGGTGCACTCCAAATTTTGACCTTGTGAACTCATATCTCCGGTGTTTGGTGGTCGATTTCCAAATGCAAGGTATGTGCATTTAAGTTGAAGACCAACAAATGTAGCCATGAATTCAAAAAGTCCCGAAATATTATCGTTTTGTTGCCTTGTTGAGTCAAAAGGGGGTACTTTTTTTTGAGACACCCGGTATATGGGGTGAGGTGATCTCGAAAGAGAGAGTGATGATTTTGGGAATGTTAATAGAACTATTCTCTCAAACCACGCATTGACCCGGGCATTGACCCTACCTGTCTTTGGTAAATCCCATGATCCCAAAAAAATAATCTCAAAATGTGCATTTGAGTAGTGCATTTGTTTTCTCGTATCGTGCATGCAGGAAGCAGGGGGGATTGTTCTTAGAACAATGAAGAACAATACATCTAATTGATACTTGTGGCGTGGCACCACTGTTTTCAAAACTATTGGGGGTCTTAAACCCCTCTGCCCCCCCCCCTGCTTCTTACGGGCATGCGTTTTTACAAGAAACAGCTCATAAGAAACAGTAAGCTAAAATTTTTGAAAAATACTACCCCACTGCCTGTATCAAAATGCCACGAAACTTTTGTAATTTTCATTTAAAAATACTATTACTATTGCTATTACTGTACCCTGTCCAATTATTTTTGAGTGCCAGTTATGTTATTACCTATTGTTTTAGATCTTATCAAATAGAAGCCGTTCTAACAAAACGAAATTAATTCTACATTTTCGGCATTACAAATTGGCAAAAACAAATTCAAAACTTTGGAAGCGAAATGTCTTAAGATTTAAGAAACTATCTAACGACCTTGGACCTCAGTTTCTTATCGAAAAAGATGATTGTAACCCATATTTTGGAAGATACATGTGACCAACTCCCCCCTAATAATTTTCTGGGGCTACCATGGGAGCTAACAAAGTCCCTAAGTATGCCTGCTAAATTTGCGTGCCTGATAAATTTGAGTTCTTGGTGCTGAGATGAACTTGCAGCTTGGAGGCTGGGCGGTCTGAAAGCTTCTCTTCGATGAACTCAGTTGAGTGGCCTGAGTGTGTCACAGAACATATATGTGAATTCGAGGGTCACTCATTCGCAAAAGTGTACGAGATTTTTTTAGAACAGAAGGATTTCGTGTACGAGGTCTTTCTCTTGATTAATGTTAAACAGTTTTTAATTTTAAAGAGAATGTGCAATGGTAAATGGGCTTGTCTATAAACAGAACAAAGAAAACAGCAGCACTTCTTTGGCTGTTCAATCTTATGATTGTTTTGCTCTTTGCAAATGCAAGCTGTTAATCTTGCACTTTGAAACCAAACGAAGATTTGTAGCGAGTCAAATCTTGCACAAGCCATTCGATTTTAAGCAGCAGAAACAGCTTAGCTTTAAGCAAAAAAGTAATATCTCCCTTCTAACACTAACTAATAACTCTAAGAATGGGATGACTGATTTTTGTAAGAAACCATCGCATGTAAACCAGCCGTTCTTACACCTCGGTAAATGCTGTTACTTTTTCTCGTAATTAAAATCTGGCAGTCAAGATGGTCTACACCCGGGTCTACAGGAAAAGGCCATTTTGATAATACTGAAGCAGACTTAATACATGAGTACATGCGCCCTTATATGACATACATACCTTTAATTTCAGATTTAGCTACGAAGTCACCATCCTTGTAATGCTTGAATCGAAGATTCTACAAATTGATAAGATTTTCAATATAATCAAAATCTTAGACCCCCACAGCTGTATAGTTTCATTTCGAACAGATGTTTTGTCTCAGTCTGTACAAGAGCGCCTACCTTGTAGGAACTGTGTTTATTCCCAGTACTGCTCTCGTGACATATTACACAGGGTAATTGCTGTCCTGTTAATCAGGGTATAACATAGTTACAGTGGGTCTTTACAGTGATTCTCAAATTCTATCGTCTGTTAGTGTTGGCCAATTAAAAAGCATGCTGTCTGGTTCCCTGAGGTCATCTCGTATAACAATTGATCTCGTATTACATCAACACCGGAATTTGAAACCACAAATTTCGTTACAGAGCTTCTTTAGTTACAGTGATTTTCAAATTCTAACGTCTGTTAGTGTTGGCCAATCAAAAAGCATTCTGTCTGGTTCCCTGTGGTCATCTCGTATAACAGTTGATCTCGTATTACATCTACACCGAAATTTGAAGCCAACAAATTATTCTTACGTCATCTTGACAGGACAGCAATTGCTCTGTGTACTATGTCACGAAAACAGTACTGGGAATAAACACAATTCCTACAAGGTAGGCGCCCTTGGTCTGTCATGTTGCCTTTCAACTAGAAACAGGTGCTCTAAATTTGAATCTCTCTCAGGGAAACGAATTTGAATCCCTCCCAAAACTTGCTGCTACGTATGCTTATATATTCAAATATTTTTGCACTCCACATCTTACGACCTCTCCATTTAATTTTTATACTTCCCCACTCTACCGACTATCAAAACTATTTCTATGAAGATAAACCTAAGAATGACAAAAAGAAAGCCTTGTAGTTTGAGAATGGATGGGTTTAGGGTCAGTCAGAAAATGTGGTTTAGCTCTCCTTTCATGAAAGAGCAAATCAGTAGCCCTAACCCGACAGCATCTGCGTAGAATGGTGGGCGGTTGGGACTCAGGAGGAAGACCAGTAGTGGTTGTAGAAACTGCTGTCATTGCCGTTCTCTCGTCCGGGGTTCCTATCGTTTGGCATCGTGCGCCTTTGCTGGCCTTGCATCAAATGTGAAACAGTTCCCAGTTTTTATCCGTAATTAATTGTATTGTAGGTGTAGCTCTTTGTAGTTGTCTTATTTAATCTTCATTATTTGCATTTCTTTATGTTAATGGCCACGGGCGCAGTCATTGTCTTTTGCTGCCTGTGGTATCGAACCTGTAGTGTTGTATAGTAGTATAGTAATTACAAAGCATAGTATGTAACATGTAATGTAACATTTTATGAATATAAAAAAAGAAGAAGAAAAGAAAAGAGCCAATTAATCAGTTTATCATAAAAATAGTTACCCATCGTTTGAAATAACTTCGTTCCAACCTAGTAACCATCACCGTTTTGTCAATATCATATTGAATAGCTGCATCATTTTGTGCTTGCTCATATCTCCAACTCAACTGCGCAATCAGCATATTCACCAACATTATCAGTACAACTAACATGTTCACCATTATCAATACAACGACAGCAACGCTATAAAGTTAGAATGCCTTTCATATCAAGATAACAAGGGCAGATTTTGTAAGACAATAGCATGAGTTGCTTTTGTTGACACCTAAATTCAAAGCGATCACCAATTGCTGACAAAGGAAATTCTCTCAACCAGTAATTCAAAACAAACAAAGCCGCAAAAGTTTCTCTGAAACCTAGGTAGCTAGCACGCTCGTTGTGCATTTTAGAAATTGTTTTAAGAGCAAATATGAGCATATATCGAAAGGAGAAGAATATATATGCACATCTACTTCTGGGATTTTATTTGTTTGGTTCAGAAGCTGAGCAGTAAGTGTTTAAATTACACCCAAACAAATAAGAAAATTGAATCACCCCCCAATCGGCTTTTGAGGCAAACGAATTAAATGCCCGAGACAGATGTGGAGATGTATCCTTCTTCTTTCAATCTATGCTCATGTTTGCTCTTAAAAACAATTTCTGGAATGCACAACCAGCGAACCAGCTACCTGGGTTTCAGACAAACTTTTGCGGCTTTGCTTGTTTTGAATTACTGGCTGAGAGAATTTCCTTTGCCTGCAGTCGCTAATCGCTTGAATTGCGGTGTCGATAAACTGTGGTGAGTAATAAAAACATTCCCCGTTGGAAAGGCCACAGCTCCCTCCCTACACAATTTTCTGCCTGACAGGGATGACTTTGCATATTTCAGCACGTGTTATCCCTTTGGGAGGATCAACCTGTAATCCTTGGGAGCATAACAGCATTATTCCAATCAATTTCATCCTCCCAAGAGGATAACACGTGCTAAAGCGTCTTGAAGTCATTGCTGTAAAGACGGAAATAGCAGGAAAATTTGGTCGTGATTCTAGGCCTGTTTTGAAGGTTTCTTGAAGGAGCTTCCTCAAGAAAATCGATCATAATGTCAGAACGGAGTGGCCGATTCCAGTCAGGTAAATTTTAAGATGAATTTGAACATGTCCACAATAAAATGCCAATACTATCGTCTTGATAGCCAGAAAGCACCATCCTTCGAACGGGAATTGTTCTTTTTTTTACTCACAGAAAGAAAATTCTGTGGTTATTGGATACAATTCAATGCAAGGCCCAACAGCGGTTTCATTCCTGGGGGGGGGGTTACATAACATGTTCAAGGTACGGGTATGTGCCGCCCATATGGGTGGGTTTTTCGGCCCAAAATTCTCTAAAAAAGGGTCCTTTTTCGCCAAATTTTTCATAAACATGGGTAGGCTTTCGCTGAGATCAGCAAAAATAGTAGAAAATGGCCTATTTTCCGCCAAAATTCATCATAGAAGTGGGTACCAAGGCAAGTTTCGGTAATTAAAAGAGGGTAGCTTTCTGAAAACCGGGCGGCAGACCCCCATCCATCCACAAGTCATGTACCCCCCCGGGGTTTCATTTTGGGGTCAAGAATCATTTAGAAGATTGTCGAACCATAGCCAAATTCACTATTTTTCGCAACTGCTGCGGGGCCACTCTTCTCAAGGCAAGGTTGGAAAACTGTTCATAAGCTGCATATTCCACTTGCAAAAGGAAGCAAAGTAATTCTCAACAATATTCACAGGATGTGAAAGGGGTGGATCTAACAATCCTTAAAAAGTCCCACAACAACTTTTGATAGATTTAGCTCGTCAACTTACTTGAATGCGCTGTAACTGTCTGAAAATGGATTTCCTTCTGCTAAAACTCTGATTTCTCTCAGTATAACATTCCAAAAACCACTGTGAAAGAACGATACACAATGTGAAATTGCAGAAAACTGATACATTCCCTATCTTAATGAGCAAAGGAGATCAAAGGCAAGATCAGTGAAAAATCACATGAAAAAACTAGACTCATTACATAATTCTCAGAATCGCTCATTGAATTGGATGGTTATCGCTCATACTGATATTTTACTATAGCCATTGACACCGTTACCAATCTCGCATTTGTGATTCAAGAGGACATTTTTTTCGAAAAAAGTTTGGTAGACGTAATAAAGGACTTAATATGTGATTTCTGAAATTTCTGTGTTTGAATGCCTATCTTCATGAAGCACAAGTATTCCCTCCCTTACGTTTCCTGGTATAGATAGTAAAACCCTCCGACTTGATTAGCAATGGGTTTGGCCATGTTACATCCTACATTACAGTGAATGCCTGAAATTTCAATTGGTGATTCCAAAGTCAAATTTTAGTAGTCATCCCAAGTTTTCTTTTCTAAATCCTTATTTGACTATAATCAATGGAAATAAAGAAAGGTAACTGAAACCACAAAGAGCAAGCGGATTTAGATTTCAAGTACCATTTTGTGGTCAGAGGACCACACGAAACGCACCAGTTGTTTTGACAGTAATATTGTCAAAATGTTTCAAACAAATTTTTGGCTGTTTGTGAACAGTCAGATAAAAATTGAAGAGAGACCTCACCTGACGTTTGCAAGTCCATTAGTAGCTTTCAAAGCCATGAAAACACTGCCAGCAAAGGCAAACATGACAATTAAGTACACGACGGCAAATTTTGTAATATCCTGTACAAGCATCTGAGCTAATACTTTTGTGTATGTGCCAATAAGTCTATGGAAGAATAACAAAATGAAACAAAGATACAAATTTATAAATAAATAAATAAATACGTTTCGTCGTATCAGGAGACTCATAAAATGTTCCTCCATTTGCAAAACTTACCGGGAGAGTCAAACTAATTTGCACATATTTGCATACATGTTGCACATCATCAAAATTTGATTACATTGCAAATCTTTAGATTTCATTTTTCCACAAATGTGTCAAATACAAACTGATTTTAGCAGGTGGTCGTTATTCGTTCAATGTGGGAGAGGCAATGAAATTACGGCATTGAAAACATTCTTTTGAGCAATAGCACACGTTTTTTATGTAAGAAACTTGGATCAGCACTTAGTACTAAAAGTTTCTTAATTTCGCATGAAAATTTCGGTGTTTTAGTAGTAAAAGTTTCTTAATTAGTTTCTTATTTTTGGGGGTCTAAAATTGCGTTATGGCTCGAAGTTGAGCCTTCTTATCGACAAGGACTTGCATTTTGCATTGATATTGTACGAATAAGCCATGCACATTAAGGCAAAAGTTACCAATTTTTTAAAGTCAAAATTTGACATTTACAAACGCAATGCCGCGCGAACCGTCATCTACCGACTCTTATTCTAGAAATAAAATTTTAGAGTTTCTTAATTGCTCTTGAAAGTAGTACCAGAGTTTCTTGAATGTTTGGTCATCGTAGTACTAGAGTTTCATAAACAAGTTTCGTATAAAAATATGTGTATCTCGCAAAATATGGTATCATAGCCAGGAATCTATAATTTGCGACTTCATATGAGCATTCGAGTCTTATCGAGTTACCGACCGACTATATTCAGGATTGGCTGATGACATCATTTTGTTTGCAAAAAGTCAAATATATACATGTTTGTCTTATTTCCAAAGGGAAATCAATGAAAATTTTGTTTTAATTACCATGCTTTTCTAAACATCATATTGTTAAAAAACTTATGTTCTACTCATGTAGCTCAGCTGAAAAGTTTCTTGTAACCTTTCAAGGATAGCAGTATGTTAATATATCGATCAAGCAATTTGCAAAAAATGACTTCATTAGCTAATACTTAAAATCAGTGGATAACTCGAAAACGAAACAAGTTGTAAACAATTTCAACGGCATTTGCGATCATCAAACAGTGCTATTCAATTGCATCAATAAAAATGTTCACTTCAGGGTACCTAAAAAAATCTAACAAAATTGGAAATAGGAACATATACTTACGGCCAAGCTGGAAAATATTTGAAGATTCTAAGAAAGTTCACCAAATACGAAGCAGCAGCTACAGACCACTGTGAAGGCTCTCCAGTGATCCGCAGAGGTATCAAGGCAAATAGAGACAGAATCCCAAAAACATCCAAATAATTGTATTTATCACGAAGGTATCTGGTCTTCTCTCTGAAGGAAAACAGAATGAAGAACATGTTTGGTTTTGAGGAGCAACAGATCTGAAAAGAGCTTTATTAAGGAAATGGGAAATTATCAAAACCTAAAAAATGTACTTCTAGTGGGTGTATTAAAGGAAAGGATGGCAGCATTATTATGGATAAAGAAAAAATACTCAATAGATGGGAAGAGTACATAAGTGAATTATATGATGATGAGGATGTGTATTATCTCCAGATTTATTTTCTTTGTACAGTGAAATGATTATGAGAGAGGTGAAAGACATGGATGGTATTAAGGTAAATGGGGAAAATATCACTAAACGTTAGATATGCAGAAGACACAGCACTCATTGCGGATTCAGAGAAGAAATTACAAGATATCGTAGACAAAATTGTTACAGAAACAAAAACTAGGATTATCACTAAATGTAAAGAAAACGTATTGCATGGTCATATCAAAGAAGAAAGAAGCTCCTTGGTGCCATTTGAAATCAGACGGAGTAGTCATCAAGCAAGTAGAACAATTTAATTATCTAGGCAGTATGCTGACAAGCGATGGCAGATGTGAGACAGAAATAAAACAAAGAATAGGAATCGCAAAGAAATCTTTTAAAGACCTTAGCAATATTTTAGCAAACAGAAAGATCAATTTTGATGCCAGGAAGCGGATACTAAAGTCTTATGTGTGGTCAGTTCTATTATACGGTTGCGAAACATGGAACATAAGTAAAAATATGGAAGAGAGATTGTCATCTGTGGAAATGTGGTTTCACAGGCGAATGCTAAGAGTATCATGGATGGATAAACTAAGTAATGAAACAACATTAGAAAATGCAGAAACACACACAACTTTGATTACAACAATTACAAAGCGACAAATGTCCTTTTTTGGTCATATATGTAGAAAAGAGAAACTAGAATATTTGGTCAGTACAGGGAAGTTTGAAGGGAAAAGAGCACGGGGCAGGCAAAGACAAGGTTATGTTGCTAGCATGAAAAGAAGAATGGAACAATCTTGGACAGAGAACAAAATCATACAAAGTACAAAGGACAGAGATATTTTGACTACCATGATCGTCAACGTCGGTAGACATGACACTTAGATAGATAGACAGATATATAGATAGATAGATAGATAGATAGATAGATAGATAGATAGATAGATAGATAGATAGAAGTTTCATGTCTTGTTTAAAACATCGTATTTTTGCTGTGTCGAGTTTTATAGATGCTGCCAAAAATTTCCAAATGTCAATTAAATTCGACATGAAAACGATGTTTAAATCACCGACCGTTTTAGATTCTTAAAACGGCAGGAGTTCACCAGCTCTCTCGTGTTAAACGTCAGAAACATGACTTGATTTAAACATCGTATTTCTGCCGCGCTTAGTTAATGAATTCTAGGCTATGGTCGCCGGTTTCTATGTGTGATCAGCCACTGCGCTTGCGAATTTGGGAAAAAAATGGCAATTTTAACCATTTTAGTTTCAATCCGACCATGGGAAATAATGCACCGTTAATGTGGCCTATATTATGATCACAATTGTATTCGTACTCACTGTGTGTTGTTTCTCTTCAACGGGATTGCGAGTAAAGGTTGATAATGTTGCTAGTCCTTCGTTCTTCTCTCGTCACAACAAGGAAGATTGAATGCCGCCATTATTCAAATACAGTTGAAACCGTTCGAGCCCCTACGCAGCGATACGTCTCATTTCAAACTTCGTATCAAATTGTATATGATAATTGAACATTAACTAAACATATTATAGACTTTTACCATACTCACTTAGCCATCTGATCAATCTCCAATCCAAGGTACACGACAGCTGCAAGAATTGTCAATGTTTCGCAAACAGCTCTTGCATAATCAATACTTCGATTATATTTCAAAGGATCTTTCACCGTAACTGCACTCAGTAATGCTATTGACATTACAATGAGGAAGAGAAGATAGATGACAGCAAAAAATCTAAAAGAAACGAATAAAATTATCAGAAAGATGACAGATTCATTTCGTAAACAACTTTGTAGTCAAAGCAAGAGTAGTGTAACCGCTTGAAATGGATTATGCGCATATTAATCTTATAATAATCGAATATTTCTTACAAAGGATCGAATAATAATAGCATTTGGATTCTATTGACCACTCTTGCTCCGTGGCAGTCAGAAGATAGTTTATCGGACGTGTGGCAGTCAGAAGATAGTTTATCGGACAATCTACGATCAAAGAATCTGTTGATGTTGTTGCCTCAAACTAAAACAACTACTTATGGCAACGATAGTTTATCTTTTCGTGGTAGCATATTATGGAATTCCCTGCCTAATGATACAAAAATTGCCGTCTCCGTCTGTTCTTTCAAGTCATGCATACAAAAATGGATTGGAGAGACTTGCCGTTGCAAAATTTGTAAATAGGGTATTTTAGGGTATTTTCGTTTCTTATCATGAACTGTAATTTATTTTGTTTTTATAAATAGTTGGTCTTTATTAGTTCTTGAAGTAGAGCTATTTTTAATAACCAACTTTAAAGAATTTTATAATAATAATGTGTGCATGAGAGCAAAACATGACATGGCATTCAATGCCTTTGGCAGTACGAGCACCTTACAGCAAATGTCATATCATTATTCGAATTATTATTATTCGAATAACAATGCAATAATGCTTTGGAACGATCAACTGTTTTAGGATAATACTGGTCATGCTTTAGACTCGTGACGTAAGTCCCTCTAACTTTCGCTGTTGTTGTTGTTGTTGTTGATATTGCTTCAGTTGTAGCGACAAGTCTGCAGGGGGAGCGAAACAAGAGACTTTATTGGAATGAGTCTAGTCATGCTTTTCTTTCTTTGACTGTCAAGGCCCGTTTGTGCCGGATGAGTAAAAAACGTATATACCCAAGAGCTTATAAACTGTAAACTCACTCCATGAGGACCCTCAAGTTACGCTCATCTCATTGAATTGAATCGAAGTTGTTGTTGTCGCTCCACTGAGATGTAACGTTATCAGTTCAGGCGAAAAGCGAAACTACCACATGTAATTGAGTCTTTATAAACTGAACGCTTAGTTTTATCAGCTAAAGGCTCTAGACTGTTTTAAAGTTATTTTTTGTGTATTATACGTTAGACTTTCCTTGATACAATGATCTAGTACCTGACTCTGATCTTTCCAAATGCTTGCCATTTCCTGTCTGCAAGTTTACGTACAACTGGGTGGCGAATTACAATCTAAGGGAGTAGAAGACAAGGTATACAAGTGGTAAGTAAGTGGTTAACGCTCTCGCCTTCTAAGAGGAAGGTTGCAAGTTCGAGCATTTGACTGGCCACCTGGGGTAGCATCACCTCTCATTGTGGGCTATAATGCACCGTTAATGTGGTCCAGAAAATCCCTTGTAAAATTCGAACTGAGTGACCGATTTCAGCCAGGAAAATTTCTAAAAATAATTGAACACGTTGGCTATTCAATCACATATTGTAAACTTTGATCACTTATACATTCTGGGAGCAGTAACCTTTCAAACGCGGGGCGTTTTTTACTCGCCCGGACGTAGAAATATTATAGAAATTTTATTTTCAATGTTTTTCGAAATTACTTTCTTTAGAAGATCCCTTATAAAATCAGAACGGAGTTACCGATTTCAGCTGGATAAAATTCAAAACTAATTGAATATGCTGGCTATCAAACAAGATATTAAAATTTATCATTGCTTTGACATTCACGAAACAGTAACTTTTCAAACGGCGTCAGTTTTTTCTGACACATTCGGTGTATATTAAATGGGGAACAACTCTAACTTTATGATTTTCGTCTCAGTTTATCATCTCAGGGATGCAACTCCATCAGTGCCAAGCCATTATCTGAAAAATTCTCATCGAATGATATTTTGATACATTTTGTAGAATTTTCGAATGTGCACAAAAGAGATAGAAGCTCTAACGCCATTGAATCGGACGTTTCGTATAAAAATGCAAAAAAATGCGCGATCCGGACTCTTTTGTGGAATAGCTAAAAGGTTTTTTTTGGATTCGTGGATCCAGAAAGTGTGGGACTGAGATTGGTCAGGTGGATTTCAGGAAATAGACTTGGGTCCTGGGGCAAGCCTTATACATACCTCTTTATGAGGTGATCGTAGAAGTCCTCCAAAACATGAATCGCCTTTGAAATCGAAATCCTCCTCTTTCACTGTCCTGCCATCATCAGATTTTGGTGATCTGCCCAACTTGTCACCATCCAATATTCGATAAAAGAAATGATATCTCATGGGAATATCCGGTATTTTGCTCCATTGTTCTTCTTTGCTCTTCTCTTTGTCATTTTCATTGACCGGAACAATTCCTTGCCAATCCGGATTAATCATGCAATCAAGGAGTGCGATCACACTTTTCTGAAATCAATAAATACGTTTACTAACACGGGCTACCACCACAAATTGAAAATTGTGAAAAATGTGACGGATAGAGAAAGGCATCCCGTTCACAAGAACAGCACATCTTTGCCGGCAGATTTTGAAAACGGTAGATTTTGAAAACGGAACTCTAACCGGCATATTTTGAAAACGGCATCGTGTGAGCATTCGAAAACGATGAAAACAACGCAGCATTTTTTGGCGCTTTCAAAACGAGGTTGATTGATTCTTAAGGTGTAAGCACATTTCTTTGAAATTCTTGGGGAGATTGCAAAGAGTTTGTTAGCGTCAAATTTCCTGCCATTTTCAAATCGTTCCGGTATTGTGTTCTACCGTTACATTTGTCACTGTTTTCAAAATGTGCCAACCTCGTGTGAACGTAGTCTCAGATGCAACAGTTTATTACCAATGGCATAAAATTTATTCAACCATTTGCTGTTGTTTTTTGTTGTATTGCGGTGTTTCTGCCTTTAAACTTATTATTACAAACTGTTCAGCTTGTGTACCGTGACTTCTTCCATCGATAAATCCTCTTGCATACTAAAATCTGTCTCAAACTAGATTTTTTTTCCTTTTTTTTTCTATAAATTCAATTTTAAAAATTTACAATTTACGAATTACCTAAGATTACAAACGAGCTACCATACAATGCTACAGAAACGATACCAAGGGGAGCAAAAGATCAAGACTACCCCAGGGCCATCACATGAAGGAGATAAACTAAAATACAACTAAATATATAGAGGCCCCCTAGCTATTCAAAAAAGAATTAGAATTGAACCATATTTTGCAAATTGAATTTTCGAATGTACGCAGTAGTGAAAGAAGCTTTATCGCCACTCAATCGAAAGTCGCGTATGAAATGTATAAGAAAGACGCTCAATGCAGGCTCTTTTGTAGAATAACTAAAGGGTGTGTTACGAAAAGCTACTTGCAAACAAAAGAACAAAAGAATAGAGGAACGGGACTCGGCGAACTAGATTTCATGTGAGACTTGCCATAACACAAATAAAACATAATATAACATAAAACATAAGACATAAAGCAAAAACTTACTTGCATATCGGCTCTCAGAATATAATCATGGAATTTGATCCTCGTGCATTTCTCTGAAAGATCATACTCCATCAACTTCCGTACTCTAATAGGAAAAGGAAGTAGTCAAAGATTTTAGAGGCCCAAACCGTGTCAAGAACAATAGGTGTTATGGGCCTGTGTTTGAAAGCAAGAATAGAAACCACTTCTTTAGCCTGTGTCAGCTACTAGATAATAAGCTAGGATCCAGCTCGCATAAATGGAACTTGCATGAGTTGGATTTTTCAGATTTGTATTTTGGATTTTAGAGAGGATAACAAAATAAGTGGGAATATTCATGAAAGTTGGATCTATCTTGGGTCCCCCTAAGTTGGATTTAAACTTTGATCTTGGCACCTATGTTGAGTAACACATTTCGCAAAACACTGCTCTTTGTTTGGTTCAGGTGTTCTTTATTCTATGCACAGTATACTTTGATATTCCAGATAGCAAATGAATATATACTGAGGAGCAATTTAAATTAACGTGTAATAACTTCTATTCTTTTTGGAGTCTTGAATGTACAGGGTGTCCCAAAAAACATGTGCACCGTTTGAATGGCTACTGTGGAGGAGCCTTTAATCTAACTTTCCTGTTTTCACATTTGTGAATAGGAGAGATTTCAACTTAGAGTTTGGCCCCAAGTTTGTGTAAATCTGACAAGTGGTTGCTGATTTATTGAGAAAGAAAGTCACAATCACTGGTTGCTTCAAAACCAGAGGATTTTATCTCCGTACTTAACCTTATAACTTGAATTTTAACATTAAATGAACTTAAACTTTACAGTTATGCCAGGAAACGCATTTGGGAGTAATTAATGACCATCTTCTTCAATAATATAGACCAAGCAGCATGCTGAACGCAATATTGTTGGTTTAAAACGACTTTATCACTTTTGAGAAGCAAAATATCTGATGGACGCATGACATCGCCTGAAGCATTTGTGTCAATCAATTTCGTTTGATTTTAACGCAATGGAGACTTATGAATCCTCTGGTTTTGAGGCAGCCAACAATTTTGGCTTTCTGCTCCATAAATCAGCAACTAGTGATCAGATTTAATCAAACTCGGTGCTAACCTTTAATTTAAAGTCTCCTCTGTCAAGAATCTTAAAAACAGAAAAATTGGATTTATGGCTGCTCCGCAGAAGCCACTCAAACAGCGCACATGTTTTTTGGGACATCCTGTAGGTCTTTGACCTTTGCATAAATCAGGAAAAAAGGCCCCTGCAAAAGTTAGACAGAACATTACTGATAAAATTTGGATTTTGTGTAAGTCAGATTATTTCTCTAAGTGCAAAGAGATCCAATTTATGCAAATTTGACTGTATCAATTCTTAGGCTACACTGAAAATGCCACACCTTGTATCATGTGAAAGACTAATTGCTGCCAAAATGTAATGTGGATTGAATACCAAAAACGAAATTCAAGGAATATACAGTACAGTACCTGTCATGACTCATATTCTTGATCAATTCTGATGCAACATCATCGTTAAACTTTAGCATTGCAATTTCAAGCGGCATTCTGTTTGGTACATTCCTTGGCCCACCTCTTGTATCAATATACAACAGCATTGGAAATCGTTTGATTAACCCATCAGCAAGGATAACAAGATTTTCCTCTGCTGCTAGGTGCAAAAGTGATCTCTTGATCTTTTCTTCATCCTTGTATACAAGAGGATTTGACTTTGCACCATATTTGCATTTATGTTTCCCTTCATCGAGTACGCATTTCTTCTTTTCGCACTCTTGGTCCACTAGAATCAATGCCAATTTGGAAATCTGGGAAAAATGTTTGTCCTTAACAACCATGCACACCATAAGTCCTCGAATAAACCCCCGGGGGCTTATTTCGCAAGAAATATTTTGGGATGGTGGCTGATTCGAGGAGGGTGAGCTCATTCAGCAACATTTAAAAATGTTACCAGGATTAGTTTTTTCTTTTACCTGAGACAGGTCAGTATGCTTCTAAGAGCAGATATATTGCTTTCGAGGCAATATCTAAGCCTGAGTACATTGAAAAAAACATGAAGAAAGTCATTCAAAACAGAGAATCAAAAGTATTTACTAAAATAACGATTGATTAACCCCCATGGGGGCTTATTTGGGGGTGGGGGCTTATTTTGTTAAAGATCATTTTTGGGTGGGGGCTTATTTGAGGGGGGGCTATTCAAAGGTGGGGGCTTATTTTGTTTTCTCTTATTGTTTTCAAACAGAAAGATCTTTTTTGCTCTGTCTATTATTGGGGGATGACTGCACCCTCCCCCTCCACTCCCTAGTGTCTGCCATTGGCAATCATTGAGCAATCAATAACTTACCTGCTTTTCAAGGCTAGGAAGGATACTTTCTCTCTCATTTGGCAGCAATGATTGTTTGAAGGGGCCATACCATTCCTTTATTATGGCTACAACTGGGTCTCCTTCAGTGTTCTCATACTTGCTTCTAATTCTCTCAGCTCTTATTTCATCAAGCGAAGCACTCCAAAATCCATCTTTGCTCAGAATTGTGTCTGCTTTCTGGCTCTTCTCTGCCTCATATTCATGTCTGGATTCTGCTTTGCTTTGCTCAACCTTCTTTGTAAATCGTTCATGTACCTGAAAGGTGTCCCAAAAATGTATGAGTCTATGCATTTGGCAATTCCAAACATATGTTTGAAGACCAGGTGTAACAACAGGGGTGGACTAAGGTTTCACCCCAAATATTGGGCATGGAAATACCTTGAGGGATTCACCCTTAAATTTTGGACAACCAAAACAATGCTTGACTTTCAATGAAATTCAGCGCCTTATAAAAATTTATATTTTCATAGGTGTGCCAGAATTTGCAGGTACAGAGCACAAAGTTCAACCACTCTGCATAATATAACACTTTCAAACACTTTTCACAGTGATCTTGGGTGTGCATGAGCAAATTTCCTTTATTGTTTATTCTCCTTTGTCCCTTTTGAATGGCCAACTGGGAATCTCAGGGTGGGTGTGCACATACCATATACATTGCACACCAGCCCCAGCCTATCATTTAAATTAAAATCTAAGTAATGTTGCCAAACTCAAAATCTATGGTCATGTTTGCAGTGGTGGAGCAAGGGGATGGCTAGGGGCTACAGCCCCCTGTTGGAAGCATTTAGCTCCCCTGTAGGAACTTTGGCTTATTGTCAGAGGAAATTTGGCAAAATGATGCATGAAAACTGCATTTCTTAACCAGTTTAGCCCCCTGTCAGAAGTTGCAGCCCAGGGGGGACCTTACCTTTTTAGGGTACAGGGGTATGTGCCGCCCATATGGGTGGGTTTTTGGGCCCAAAATTCTCTAACGAGGGTCCTTTTTCGGCGGATTTTCCATAAACATGGGTGGAGTTTCACTGAAATTCGAAAGAATAATCAAATATGGCCAACATTTTGCATATAAATGGGTACCAAGGCAAGTTTCGGTACTTAGATGAGGGTACACTAGCTTTCTCAAAACTGGTCGGCAGATCCCCGTCCATCCACAAGTCATGTACGCCCTGTGGTTGCAGCCCCTCTCTGTCAAAAGATTTCTGGTACCACCCCTGCATGTTAGTTAGTTATGTGCACCTGACTGCATTTCATATAGGCCTATGTGTGTGTAGCAGGAACGATAGTCACAAAATAATGGAACAAAGCAAAATGCAAACACAATGGAATCTTTTGTCCCTGGTTGGTTTGGTAGGACCACCGGTGTGTGGGGAAACTAATAGAATGCATTCTAAAGCATGTCAACATTTGTTTGTCTAAATTTAGGCCACAATCCACACAATTTGCAAAATCTGCATCATATAGCACAGATCATTTAAAGTTTTGCACAACTATTTTAGTGGGGGACTGAGCGGCACAAGGCCTAGCCTACTTCTGATACTTACAGCATCCCAGAAATCAGTGTCAAACGGGTCTTCGAATCTGAATGTTGCAGGCATTTCGTCTCCATTTCGGTTACTGCGCTCGACAAGACGATGAGCAGCTTCTTCGTCCATTTGTGCACCTTCTGGTTCTTCTCTCAAGCTTCCATACATTCGCAGATCACATTTCTTTGATCAAATAAAATGCTGAACTCCCAAAAGATCATCCAACTATCAAGGGACTTGGCAACGACCACGCCTTTTCAAATTCCTTTTGTTTTCCCGGGAAAAGTCAACCTCCTTTTGGATCTCATGGGCATAGGGACACGACAAGGGACACCCAACCATGTCACAAAACTGACACACCCAGAAAACAGTTTCTGCTGAAGGGCAACCCTCCTTAAATAAATCAAATCAAAACAAATCAAACTAACTCAAACTCGTTTTGTCTTTTTGGAAAACCTGAATGTTTTGTTCCACAAAATTTTCCCTGGCTGCGGCCGATTTGTAGCTGCAAATGAAACTAAATTCTGTCTCAAATTTGATTTTACGTGAGATTGCGATAACGCAAAATTGTTGATGGAAAACTTTTAATTGCTGTTATTCGCGGGAATTTTCATGAGACTAACATTGACACAAAAGAGCAAGTCCGAAGCCAGAAAATATGCCCAAAAACCCGTATGGCAAACTCACCCATTGCACATCCCATGTGAAGGGAACGTGATATAGTCAAAAGGGAAGGCATATGAGTATGAAAAATGTAGGAAATCGTGCCGTTTCGGTATGTTTCCACTGAAAATTTTTTGGAACAGGCATCAAATGAAGACAATTTTGAATACAGTATGATTTAATGGTATGATTTAAGTATGTTTTAATATCAAGAGTGAGGCTGTTCTTTCCTTTTCCTCATTTCAATTCCAGAAAAAATGGTTCTGTTCTCCAACGTTCACACTTTGAAATCACATCGTGTTGAAAATCATTTTCATTTGATGTTGGTTACACATGATTTGTTGTGAATGAAACGGAAGGCCAAAATGACTTGACTTGATTTCGTACAATTTTCATTCGAAAACAGGCTACAAATGTCTGAAGTCAAGAATATCATAAATCTACAAGAAATCACGTAAATACGTCTTTGCATATAAGGATATGCATATATGCTAATGCTAATATTTCGCCTCTGTATGCAAGGCTTTTCAAATTAGCTCTATTAGCCTTGAGTTCAAAATAGTTAGTCTTCTACTGTAAAAGCTCTATTAAGCCCCCTCTCTAATAAGCCCCTCCCCTATGAGCCAAAATCTTAAATAAGGCCCCTCTCTATTAAGCCCCTCCCTCACTTATATCAAATTCCAGAGGTTATCAAAGATTTTCCATTTATTGAGCTAAGTAAGGTTGCATATTAATTTTGTTATGGTTTGAGATAAAACTGTGTCAAATATATGTATTTGACTCATAAAATTGTACGTTGAATCCGCAAAATATGGTGTAAGAGAACTTAAAAGCTATCATATATATCCTTGTCTCTTAATTTTGTGAATAAACCCCCTCTCTAATAAGCCCCCCCCCCTCTGGAGAGTCCGAGATTAAATAAGCCCCGGGGGCTTAATAGAGCTTTTACGGTAGTTCTGTTAGCCTTGAGTTCAAAATAGTTACATCATTCATTTCTAGTCGATTATATTCTATCAGGCATCAACGAGCCAATTGCATTTTCTTTCAACATCTTTACTTGGGGGGGGGGGGGGGCGTCTTCTCTCTAGGCCTGGGCAAGGAATCTGCAAAAGAAGTAAAATGTCACAACAAATAATTGAGATCATGAAATTACACAGTCAAACATTAATCTTTAATCATTAACACAAACCCTTAGTTTAGAAGCTGACATCAAGCGTTTTCATTACACCAAGAAATACGAGAATAAGGTTGCCTACCAATCTGCTTCTAAATCAAGCAAATAAAATGCCCGAGGCAGATGTCCAGGTACATCCTTTTTCTTTCGATAAATGCTCACGTTTGCTCTTAAAATCATTGCTGGAATGCACAATGTGTGAGCTAGCTACATGGGTTTCAAAGTATCTATTGCGGCTTCCTTTTTTTGACTTGACCAATTTGACAAACCGAGCGGAGAATTCCCTTTGTCCGCAATCTCTAACTGCTTTATACTTTGGCGTCTATCAATCAAAAGTAGCAGACCCTATTGAAATACAGGGTGTCCCAAAAAATTGTGCCCCGTTTGCCTAAAGATTGCGACAAAACGGCAAAAGATACTCGCCAAACTTTTGCATGATGCTGCTCTTCAGATATTCAATTAAAGTTTGCAACCATCCTTGTAAAAATCCGTTGAGAAATGATGGAGCTATGACCTTCAGAAGACCACATTTGTCTGATGACTGAAACCAGCGGTCGGCCATTTTGTCTTACTTTTTGCAGTGATAAGTAACTTCACGTGAAGTAAGAAATAATTTCTGTGAGGTCAGACATAGTGGAAATCTCCGAGGATTATCGGAATTTTCACGAATCACAAAAGCTATGACATTGGAGGCTGCTGTTTCATTTTCAATCCATGAAGCTATAAATCGCTTCAAAATAGTAAGACAAAATGGCCGACTGCTGGTTTCAGTGATCGGGCACATTTGGTCTTCTGAAGGTCATAGTTCCATCATTTCTCAACGGATTTTTACGGGGATGGCTGCAAACTTTAATTGAATATCTGAAGAGCAGCATCATGTAAAAATCTGGCGAGAATTTTACCGTTTTGTCGCAATCTTCAGACAAACGGGGCACACTATTTTTGGGACCCCCTGTATAATCTGTCCTTGTCAATGCAAAGCAATATTACTTACCAAGAACATCCTTCAACAAGCGGTAATAACAACGCCAAACGCAGTCCAGCCTTCCACTGTCAACATAAATCGCCCCAGCAACAGATTCAAATATGTCAGCGAGATCTTTAGGAACCTCCACTGTTGCTTCCTGATTCTTGCTCTCTTCTATATGGTAGGCTGGTAGGTCATTCCATGAAATCTGTGCAAACAAAGACAGAAGTAGGGGTAAATGAGATCTCTTAAATATCGCACAATATAGGTTAGAGCTACCTTATATTAAAATCCAAAAGTTTTAGAAGGCAAAATTTTCGAACAAAAGTTGATTAACCTAACTACACGATTTGTTTCATTAGTATATATCGACAAAAATGGGTTGTCAGGATGAAATTCCTTCTTCCAAAGGCCTTGCTAAAAATCAAAAAACAAATTAGCTGAAAACATAAAATAAAACATAACAATAACGTAAAATCATTTTCTAACGAAAAAAAAAACTGCTTCAGTCCAGTAATACAAAGAAACAAAAAACAACAAATTAAATAAAATACAAAATGACTTGACCTTTAAAGTTTTATAACATTAACCATTATATTTTTAGCAGTTTGCTACTACTATTCTTCTCGTTACGTTTTGTATGTATTTCGCCTGTTTTTGTTCTTAACGCGGCTCAGACCAGATAAGCTTTGCTTTTTCTGAGTCGTATAAGTTTTACAGTACATTGTATTATGTATTATGTATTTCTTATGGATGAAATTTGAATTGAATAGAATTGGCTTGACTAGAAGTCCGAAAAAAGTATGCCCTTGCTAGCGGCACATCCCCAGGTACAATGGAAGAGCCCCCCCCCCCTCCAACCCCGTGAGTAAACCCACATGAACACCCTCCTATAAGAATATAGTGGACTAAGGATATGCTGAAATTGTCAAATTAGACTCCATTCTATAAGAACAAATCCATTGCTTTCATTGTTTGAAAACCCAGGCTGACTTGCAAAATTGTACGTTCTTTAAGAATTTACAGTTGCTTGCTGCTGAAATTTTTAAAACTAAGAGGAATCTCGATCAAAGTTTCATGAATCAAATCTTTGTAGAGAAAGATACTAGATACACCCTTTGTAGTGGCAGAAATATTGTGGCACCAAAACCAAACACGACAGGGTATGGATTGAAAATGCACGTTTCCTTGGATCTAAGATATGGCATGCAATGCCATCTTCCTTAAAAGAGTCCCACACTTTGAACAGTTTCAAAACGAATATCAAAAGCCACGAGTTTGCTTGCAACTGCAGATTATGTAAGCGATATATTGATAATCTACGGTTCCTGTAGTTGTTGCATATCCTTGTAAGTAGTTTTAACAATATCAACATGTATTTAAGTTTTGGTTGGCATTAATTAGCTTTAGTTAGACCAGAAGCCAACCTAAAATAAAGAAATTATTATACATTACAGTAAAAACCCACGTATAAGAACCTAATGGATTAAGAACCTACAGGCTAAAATTGTCTAATTAGGCTATCATTCTATAAGAACCAATCCATTGTATTCATTGTTTAAGAACCCAATTAAAGGTTCTTATTCGCGGGTATGTGCGGCACAAGAAAGAGAAATGATAGAGGAACTAATTGCTAGTGAGTCTAGTATTATGGTCTTCAAATCTCTTCATGAGCCGACTCCACAATACATGTGTGATCTTTTCACAAAAACATCCCAGCTAACAGGAATCTTAGAAATACAGCAACTGACCTCAGGTTACCAAAGAAAAACTCCAAAAATGGACAGAACTGTTTTTCGTTTAGAGGTGCCAAGTCTTGGAATGGCCTCTCAGTTGAATGTGTAAGCTGGCATCCTCCCTGAATAGATTTAAACAATGTATATAGGGAAAGCTGATTGTAAATAACGTGTTTGCCTTGTGGATTTTCTTTTATTGTAAATATTTGTTTCAGATTTTAAGGTTTTTATTGACAGCTATAAATTGTATTAGGTTAATTTAAGTTATAATAGTACTTAATTTTTGTAAGTTTTGTAGTGGAGGGCCCCTTGAAAATCAGCATTGCTGAAGGGCTACCCTCCTTAAATATTTGAAATAAAATAAATAAAAATGAAATAAAAATGAAAATTACCAACCGGTCGCCATAACAGCCCATCTTGCTTGTCCTTCTCGATTTTCCCTTTCCATCCTTTGACAATAATGCACATGTCAGGAGATAAGGCAATGATATATTTGTGAAAATCATTTAAAAGAGCGACGGTCGCGAAAGTCCTCGAGCATACAACCACAGAACGCATTTCAGTTAGATCACAATTCGGAGCTTGAGGGTACTTCCGACAGAGATAGTCTGCTACTAGCAAATACAGTAAACCATCGCCAAGAAATTCTAATCGTTGATTGCAATAAATGTCAGGGGCAAGTTCACGAGGGTATGATGCGTGTAGTAGAGCTTCGATAAGAATATATTTGTCCTTGAAGCGATACTGTATTTTTCGCTCAAATTTGGATAGCTGCTTTGCCATGTATGGTGTAATGCCTTCTTTGGGATTCCAAGATAAACTTTGTCTGTTAATCGAGGGGTCTTTGGGACTACAAAGCGTACAGCCCCCATCATATGCAGAAAAATCTGAGCTCCCGGCTCTATTATTTGGTTTGCCAGGATCTACGTTGCTCTGAGGACAGGAAGTAGCAGTGATTGATCGTGACTCTATGTCATCTACGTCAGCCAAATCAGTATCGCTTTGCGGGATATCTTCCGAATGCTCCTTGAACGAACGCCTGCAAATTCCACCAGAGCAAATGTGAAAATCTGACACATTTTTGTAGGCAATCTTCTTCTCTAAATCAAACGTGCTTTCGGGAAAATCACTCTTTTCGGCAGCATTTTCATTGATGAACGAACCATGATCACAATAGCTGCTGCCACTGTCATTCATCTGATCAATCTGTGTTGCCCCAATTTTCCTAGGTATGCAACGAACATCAAAGCCTAACCATGTCATAACATCTAATGCCACATTTTCTCCACACCACAAATAGAACAACCCCACAAGAGCTTCTACAGAATCAGCAATTGGTTTTCTACGAATTGCAACTTCGAAAGATGCTGCAGAAATTTCCTGGTTTGTAGCAAAGTTTGTTTTGGTTTTACTCTGTTTTTCTTTATTCAAGACATTTTCGCTTGCTTGATCAAAATTTGGCCCCTCTTGACATTCAGTAATGTTCACAACAGCTTCACTTCCATTCTCTCTACTAATAGAGGGTGCTATATCACCAATTTCTGTAGATATATCTTCTTTGACAACGCTTTCCAAAGATGGGGCTTTGCAAGGCGCATTGTCGAGTACAGTTCTATTTTCGTTGCTCACGGAGTACGTTTCACAGCTGCATTCTTTTAATACAGTGTTTTTAACGATGCCTTCTAGAAGTGGGACACCCCAAGACTCACTGTTGGGTACATCCACATTGCTCCCACTTACAGAGGGTGTTTTATCATAAATCTCCATAGACATGTCTTCTTTAACTGTGCCTTCTAAGGATAGGGTGTCACAAGGCTCATTGTCCAGTACATTTCTGTTGCTTTTCATATGTGAAGATGAAACATCACATTCTGCAGCTATGGCAACTTTGGAAGCGTCTTCCAAAGATGAGGTGCGACAAGGCTCCTTGTCGCGGACATTTCTGTTGCATGCTGTACCTGAGGATGATATGTAAGATTCCGTTGGCATAGCTTTTTCAATTGAGGGGGTGCCACAAGGTTCAATTTTGAGTACATTGCTGTTGTCATTTGTGCTTGGCGAAGGACTGTCCGATTTAGCATGTGCTAAATTTTGCACTAAAACCTCTCCCTCTAATTCATGACCAATGATGGACTTAATCAATGGATTTGTTTTGAAATCGAATATTTCTTCAAGTTCATATCTCCAGATGTGGCGATGTTCCCCCATTTCGTAAAGCGACATATTGGAGACCACTGCGGACTTTCGAAGTGACAAAATGTGCTCAGTGGCTTTATCGTTGCTTAAAAATAATTGAATAGTAATGAGAGTGTTTATAAAAGCATCTCCCAGAAATTCTAATCTTTCATAATTGAACATGTCTTTTGCCTCTGGTGATGTCATAGCCACTAGAATGAGTGATAAGGGTGGAGCCTCAATCTCATAGAGTTTCCTCTCTTTACTTTCATTCCCAAGATGGTATTGAAAATCCCTCGTGTTTCGCTCAATTGCTTTTTCCGTGGTATCAGTATATGAAATTTCATTTGGAGGTCCTTTTTCTAATTTCTCCCCTGCCTCAGCAAGGCTGCATCTCGATTCAGCATCTCCACTACAGTCCTTCTTTCTTTCGACAGGAACTTCAGATGCTAAGGTATCAAATTCAGACTTGCTTTGAGATGCACATTCGCTCGTATTATGAACCTTTGCATTCAAACTATATACTGTGTTTTCCACAACACTGAAACCAGAAAATTTCTTCAATATGTGGGCTTCATGTAAAACATGATCGATACGTTCATCCACTTGCGGCTCCTGATCGGGCACTGATAAACACATTTCTGTGCACAACTCTGATTGCAGTTCGTGTACTAACAGAAGACATGATAATCGGTACAAAATTACCGGTATAGTAACCACCTGTTTCCACAAATGTGCGGGAATTGGATGTAGAAGACAAAGCTCTTCCGGAACCAAAAGCTGTTGTCTGGATTTAGACTTAGAACATAGACCGTATCTTTGAATTAATAAATTCAGGTTATGATGAACAGGTATTAGGTTGATGAGAGCCTGCCCATGCTGAAGATCAATGCCAAATCTCTGTTGGTAATAGTCTGCGTACGTGCTGGCCGTTTTTAGGTTTGGGAACGGATCGTCCACAGTTCTCTTTACGTCTTCCTCCTTGATAAAATAAAATTTCTTGTCATCTGGTTTATGACGCAGTAGGATAACAGCGTCCATTAAAGATGCAGACTCTTCAACGTTTAGCAACCGAGATTCTTGGTTCGCACATTCAGTTCCAAGAACTTTGCAAGATTCCAAGAAGTCATAATCGATGGAAAAGCTACTTCCGTCTTTTACAAGCACAGTCCATAGAATACCATGGTCATGCTTGTTGCCTGGTGCATCAGAACTCTCATGAACATTGTATTTCAGGACTTTATTTAGTATGAATAGATGGAAATCTTTGAGAACATGGATTCTTTCTTCTTTTATGTGCACTGTTCTTTCAAGCTCGGAAATTTCGATGATCAAAATGTCGGCGCGATTGTAAATAAGAAAAGATGGCATCTGAAAGAAAAAGGGAAACGTAAATCTTAGGCCATCAAAGAAATGAGACACGTATCACTGCATCAACTCTAACGGCATCGTGTAAACGGTGTCTTACATGAATTCAGAGTCATGCGATTTAAATTTGAAAAGAAAATTTTTTGAGGGTAATTTCAGGTTTTTCCAGTATTTCCGACACATGCGAATATCCGATTCATGCGAGTCTGACGTACGCGAGTATGACTATATATTTCATTCTACGACTAGGCAAAACATTTGTTTTTAGCGGTTCAAAAGGCTGAAGCCATATATGTTAGGAGGCAAATTCATTGTTTTAAACAACAGTAAAATCATTAAATAACAGAACTAACCTTTGGCAGTTTCTTTGTTGTACAAAATCCAAGGTATTTGTCTCCCATTTCAGCATTGCAGCTTGTCATATTATGGGTCTTGATTACATAGATAAACGTTTCTGCGCTTGAATTTGGAAAACTTCCATCAAGTAACTTTGGAATCTGAAACAAGAGTAAAAGATTGCACATCATTTATTTAGGTATGATTTTTATAGCAAAACTTTTTTGATAAAACGAGAAACAGAAAGAAAATAAAGTCTATTTTCAAAGGTTTACACAGGGAGCGAACTCAAGGAAATCAAGGGGAAAGTTCCTCTTTGCTTGTAGGCTAATCAAGTATTTTTTCACATATCACTTGTAATAAAAACAGCCTCCTTCAAAATCACTAAACTTCCATTATTAATCCTATCAGTAAAACTCCTTTCTGGCCCGTTTTTTCAATGATCCAATCATTTTCAAACTTCAAATATAACAATGTTTGTCTTTAACATAATAATGTTTATCTTTAACATAATAATGTTTGTTTTTAATAATAATAATTTTGTCTTTAATAACTAAAAGGGTATGAAATATTTTGAGCCATACCCTTCAAGTGACATTATAAACATTGTCTTAGAGTAAACTTTTTAAAGTTTTCTTGCCAGTCAAGTCTCCTGCATGGTGTGCGTACCTTTCGGACACTTATGACCAAGATGGAAGTATAATATATTCAACGAAATAAATCTGGTATGTGTACCTATATGCAGTATGCTTTAAAACCTGTCAGGCCTAAAACAAGACAAATTTGCTAATTTCTAAACCAGTGGCGGAAACTTTACTAAATATTGGGGGCGAAGCTATTGTTTCAGTTAAAAAGCATTGTTTATTTCTATCGTTTTCAAATAGAAGATCTTTGTCCTAGCCAACACTGGGGGCGATCACACCCCCTCGCTCCCTCCAGATGTCCCCCAAACTTTCTGACAAATAATTCGGTGCTCAATCTACATGTCAAAATGATTGGCGATTGGCCTTGTAATCAAATTTTGTGTCTTTTCAAATTTGGGGACTTTTCCGGGACCCTAAGAATGATAGACCTAACCGGTTCGCTTGCGCACCCATTACAAGTCCAGTGATCAAGCTTTTGATAAAACATCCCTTGATTTCTTTAAAGGGGCTACTGGTTCACGTAAACTAAACAAACTTATTTCGAAACGACAATTTTGCAGTTCTTTATTAGGCCATATCATTGAGATTTCCACTGTTTTTCTTAAAATGAAGGTGTTATTTTGAAGCTGGACTCTTTAATTTCGTAGAGAAACAAACGAAACACTCATGTGTTGTGCGATTGCAGAGATATTGGTGGATTTTTAGAAGTAACCTTATTGAGGATTCACCCCATCTACCAAAATCTGTGTAGAACACAACGGGCAAGTGTGGGCAACAATAAAGATTATAGAGATAACAGGTTTGTTTACGGTTACGTGGCCCAGCCCCTTTAACATATTTCATGACAAGAAAACTTGTGCCATGAATGCCAAAAAGTAGAATAATACTGAAACTACCCAAGAGTATCTTCACATGACTTGAAATGGTTGAAACAGACCTCAGCCGATCTTGTCTTTTGTTGTTCCTAAGAACAGCATGGTTTCACTGAGGTTTCAAAGATTATTTGTATTCAGCAACTTACATTTTTCCTATACCATTTCTTTTGCGACAATAATATCGGATCGTCTTCGTTTGGTTCTGCTTCCCGCTTTATTACTCTTCTTGTAGGCTCTAGATTTTCATTTAGCTCGTGTGCATCATAAAGCATCTTGCATGCTTCGAGACATGATGCCATTCTTGAGACAGCAGTACAGTAAACTGTTGACTGTTCGCCTCCTTTCTTGAATCGTAGAATGGGTGCCTTCAAAATAGAAATGGCAGAAAATGGAAATTCAGTCTTCGATATAAAAAAGCGATCTGCGGTAGCCAAGAATAGCTTTTACACATCTGAATGCATTCCATCAGATCAAAATAAAAAGAGATACAAAGCCTTACGGTAAGCTTCGCTAAATACTAAAAATTGCTTTGTCAGATTGGAGACCTGTTTACAAAATTCAGTCTTGCATATCTTCAGCAGATGAGTAAAAATTCTTCCGCTTTAGCCAAGATTTAGGACATTGAATGAGCATTGAATTCTCAGTCACATTTAAGAAACAGTTTTGTTTTCAAAGAAGAAAGTTCGATACATGTTTCACCTCTTCTTAGGGACCTTTGTTGCAACCGACATACCTTGCACGCGTCATCTGTTCGTTGTCGGCCATTTTAGTGGACCATAACAATGAAGACATCATAGAGACAAGGATGTATTCACAAACCATGCCTCTTGCAAATGCCCCCCCCCCCTTTGAAGGGGCTCCGTCGCCAAACTGTACAAAATCTGTAACCACCCCAACTGTGCATTGGTCTTTTTTCCGACAGTTTGTTGGTGGCTTCACCCAAGCCATCAAAAAGTGACCATGTAAAATCCACTTAAATCGGAGCAATCGAAAAAGATGTGAACGTTTGGTTTGTTCCCCTGTGAAGTACAAGGATTTTTCTTCAAAATAACGCTTTCCTTTTGAAAAAAAGATGAAAAGGCTATGTGATATTACCTTTCAACAAAATGCTAAATCATCGCTTCGAACGAAATTTGGAGACGGAGCCCCTTTAAAGATCCATTGTTAACCATGATCCTTTGCAGCACCAAGATCGATTTTTGTATCACCAGGAAGAACAAGGACAGATTTTAGCATGATTTGCTTCTGATGACACCTGAATTCAAAGCGATTAGCGATCGCAGACAAAGGAAATTCCCTCAACCAGTAATTCAAAACAAACAAAGGCGCAAAAGTTTATCTGAAACCCAGGTAGCTAGCGCGCTCGTTGCGCATTCCAGAAGTTGTTTTCAAGAGCAAACATGAGCATATATCGAAAGAAGAAGGGTACATCCACATATCTACCTCAGGCATTTTATTTCTTTGGTTCAGAAGCTGAGCAGTAAGTGTTTTAATTACATCTAAAAGATAAGAGAATTGAATCGCCTCCCAATCGGCTTTTGATCCAAACAAATTAAATACCTGATGCAAATGTGTATATAGATCCTTCTTCTCTCGATTTATGCTCATGTTTGCTCTTAAAAACGATTTCTGGAATGCACAACTAGCGAGCTAGCTACCTGGGTTTCAGAGAAACATTTGTAGCTTTGCTTGTTTTGAATTACTGGTTGAGAAAATTTCCTTCGTCTGCGATCGCTAATCGCTTTGAATTGCGGTGTCAATCAAAAGCAACTCATGCTATTGTCTTACAAAATCTGTCATTGTTATCTGGAAGTCGTTTCTGGCCTACGTTCCCTTTGCTTTACCTTTCATTTGGCGCAGATCATGGTTGATATTTAGGTTTAAAAATTCTAACAAGTGAAGAACATCAATTCCAACTTTAAATCAAAATAGCTTAGCAGTTATTTAGTGTCAGGAAAAAGTGCTTCAAAATTGTTCTGCTGTTAAATCAATACTCGATTTCTCTAGACTCCGGAAAACTTTTCAAACAAAAATATATTTAAATGCACCTCAATAGAGTCTTTGACCATAGACTTTGCAGGAAGATAAATATCTGTTTTGACATTAAGATCTCCAGTTGTATCCCTCCAACAAGAAGTCTTGTGATTGAGAGCCACATTTGATCTTCTATAAGTTAGAAATTCGGTGTACCTACAATTCAAGACAAAAGTTAGAGAAATGAATACTTCATCAAACCATTCCGCAAAATTTCCTAAAACGTGAATTCGCGAAAGTTTATTCTCGTGAAATTTCCTAAGATATAGAATCATGTAATCAGATATTGATATTCCTCCTCTTTAACAACTATCTTTTCGAAATATGCTGCTACAAGCTTATTTATGGATGATTCGGAAGAGTCATTGAAGAGTTGAGGAACATTTGAGACAGTATGAAAATGTGATAAGAAACGTAATTCGCGAAAGTTTATTCCCGCGAAATTTCCATTTTGGTCCATTCGCGAAAGTTAATTCCAAAAAGTTTCCTCCCCTTAAAGTAATAAAAACATCAAGAGCTAAATCAGGAATTGCTTCCTGGAATCAAGCACTGTTAAAAACAGCAATAATAATGGGCACAGACTTTATATTCTCGTTTCATCTAACAAATTGCTGTTATTATTGTCAGCCAGAACTCTACACCAAAAGATTTGGTTTTTTGTAGGTCAAGGAAAAATGTGCTTCTACTGCAGTAACGAGAACGGTGTATACACATTTCTGAATTTTCGGATGGCAAATTTTTTGTCACACAAAATGTTTGCATTAATCCATTTTTATCAGATCAAAAACAATACCACCGGGGACACAAGAGGTAGTGCTTACTTGTTGAGTATATTGATTGACTCTTCTGGAGTTATCTTGCAAACATGACCATCAGGTTGGAATACCTCAAGATTGTGTATTGATTCAGCAAGTAGTGCCAGTGTTTCATCTGGGTCGAGATAACTTGGAATTCTTTTTAGTAAGAGCTGTTCTACCTCTTGGAAATTCTATGAGCAAAACAAATTTTAAGGAGGATTGTATAAATTTTGAAAATAGTGCAAATTCCAAACAACTAAAATATAACTTGAGGTGGAATTTTAACTTGTTAGTGTTTTGGCTTTTGGGAGTCTTTTTATTAAGCTGAGCTCCAGAATTCATTGTTAACAATGCTGATTATGAATAAAAACATAAAAGATTTGATAGTGCATTACACTGCCTTTAAAAATAATTCCTAAATGACCATGGATTCCCAAAATCAACACAGATGGAGAGTGACACTTTGGATACACTTTTTTTGCCTTGCGCACAATATGGCAAGAATTTTTAAGAATTCAGAAGAGATTTTCCTTTGTAATAAAAATCCTTGAGTGCCACAAAAGATTTTTAGAAATATTTTAAATATGAATTCTAAAGAGCCTTAGAAAGTTTCTCAAGAATTCTTAATTAAGAATCTTTGAGAAACTTGAGCAACAGAATAGAATATACATGTGTTGATATGCACAAAGGCCTATTGTGCTTACATTGGAACATTTGATTTGGGCCAAATTCTCACTCACTTGGATCACAAAGAAATTTGAAAGAAGACAGAAAATGAGATTGATATCATTATTTACCTTCATTGATGTTTTTGTTTCTTGGTCATCAAACGGTACAATCAATTCCAAAAACCCATTTTGCCTTCTCAAGAGCTTCTTCAGTCCCAGAAACTCTTGATAGTCTTTTGGAGCACCAAAGAGTATGGCAGAATTCAAAGTTAATTTGTGCACATGCTGCATGGCCTGCTTGATGGTTGTGACAAAAATAGAATGACCATCATGTTCATTAAAAATATCTTCCCAATCCCAGCCTAATAAGAAAATTTTATAAGTTTCCAAGAAAGCATAGCTGGGGGCAACTTTGAGTAACTGCAAAACCTGCAGCATAATTTCAGTAGATAATTCAGATTCAAAAGCAATGCAAATTCTTATTTTATCATGAGCTGGTGATTGCATTCCACTTTCTTCTATTCTAGTTGAAAACAATTTCAGTGTGTGGAGAACTTTCTCTAGGCTTTGGGAAATACATGTTTCATGTAAAGAAGAGCATTCTTGCTGTCCATCAAGGTAGCTTTGTAATCCGGAATTTATGACAAAAAGCTTTGTTTGCAAGCATTCTGTGATCAACTGAAATGACTCTAACTCATTACTGCTCTTCAATTTCTTTAGTAATCCAACGAAATGGTCTATAGCAACAGCAAAAGCCAGAATTCCAAATCTCTGAAAGAACAGCTCAAGCTGATAGACACATTTCATCAAAAGTTCATTCTCATCAGCAGTAAAAGTCTTCTTGTCCACAACAGACAACAGCTCTTTGCATTCCTGTATCATTTTTTGAATGCAAAATACACTTTGGTTAATATAGTGTTTGTCTTCAACAGAATTAATACAAACTTTTACTAGGTTTCCATTGTTCCCAATTATAATTGAGTCACATGCAATATTAGCAGTGATTTGAATTTCTTTGTGACACATGTCAAAAAACTTTTCAATGGATTCAGAGTCTGTCAGCAGTATCTCATGGATGTGTACAAGGATGACAAATCTGATTTTAGCATTGATGCAGAATTCGTATATTGGCCGTATCTTCTTCAACAGTGATGCATCAGTCATATCATTTGTTAGATCAATCAATAACAGACTTGCATTCTTCATAACAGGTTTTGGATTGGTCAGCTCTGCCAGCAGAGAATCCAGTGATGTACCAATGACATCGCCACTGCTTTTGAGATTGCTTGAAGATAATGTCTCCAAATCATGGACTGTCTTGAAATTTAACTCTGAAAATGTTTCAATCCAGATTTGTATGTTTTCAAGACCTGGAATTGCAAAAATAGCTTGGATCACAATTAGCCTGAATAATAAATTTGCTATCTGGAATCAAATGCCCACATGAAGAACTTGCTATGGGTAGGTGACAGGGTCAGACATATTTTGGGTCTCAAAAAGCTGTCTGGGGCTGCATTCTTGCAATATTTAGTACATTTTAGAGGAAGAATGTGATTAGTTCAGATACTTGAAGTCTTTATCCAAACAGCAGTCACTTCCCCCAGGGCCTGTTGGAGCATAGTATATCTTTGAACTATTGGAAAGATGCCTTTTCTTCATGCAGACTATCTTTTGGTGTCTTTTGAACATCTCAGCTATCTTTGGTACTTTAATCATTTATCTAATACAGTATATTATCTTTTAATGTGCACAATGTTGATAGCATGTAGGTAGAGTTTAATTTAGTATATTTTTTGGGGTCTGGAGCTCAGTAAATATTTGGGCTTAATTGGTTAAGGTAACTGAGAAGTTGCACCATAGATTTTTCTTCTTTATTGCATGTTGAGAAATACAATATCTCTTACTGCTTCATTGCACACCAGATTGGAATGCTTGCAGAGTAAGTTGAGTATTTCTTATTTGTCAAAATCACTTGTGTGCTGCATTTGTATAACAATATGCATATTGTTTTCTTTATTCTTTCAAGCAAATTTCATGGGTGAATGGACGACATATGTATGTTAACTGCAGAGTAAACTTTCACTGGTAACTGCACATTAAAATTATACAAAACAGGATAGAAGCTTTTGCCTATTTTTATAATGTGCACAGCCACAGGCAATATATTGCAAGTCTAGGCAGTCTGGTCCGCTTGGAAAGTTGTTATGACCAATAAAGAACATGTTTTCTCACTTTTCCGGTCCCTTGTTGTTGAAACAACAATACAGGCTGCATCTTTCAGTCTCACAAATTCATTGATAATGAAAAATGCAAGGAGATCTTTGGATGTTATTCTGTTGAGGTACAAAAAGCAGTCTTCTCTCAAGGCTGAGTTAAAATGATCAGCCAGGTATGATGGCTTGCGAAAGTTGATTTCCATTGCAGATAATGATGGCAAGTTAAATTTTCGTTCTGTATTGCAGGTAGCAGTGGTCTAAAAAGACCCAAGCCTTATCAAGGTTATTTTCATTTCCCATCCAAATTTTTAGGCCATTTTTAGTCGGCGAACAAGATGCCAAACCAATTCGGCATATATCCATCTTTCCAAGCCAGTCTTCGAATTCAATAGAACGCTAAGTATTTGATCTTTTATTCCTTGCTATATCTAAGGTACTCGAGTTGCATCTTCAGAGCTTTTTCGCCGGGAAGTTGCATGTTTGCTTCGGGTTCCTGCTCCGCCATTGCGTGTTGAGTTTGGCGCGTTTTGCTCTTCGTTTTCAAGAGAGGCTGTCTCCTTCACAGCTTGGACAAATTCGGATACAAGGATACAATCAAATAGATTAACTACGTCATTCCTTATTTCCTCTTTGCTCATTGAATTGGATGATGGCGCTAGGCTTTTTGGCTCGTATCATTGTTTCATGTCAATTGTAATAATTCCAACAATCATATCCTGTGTGCTCAAAAATGGCTGCATGGTTGGTTGCAAGACGTGGCTGTGGCCTTTTGACTTCACTTGGTTTGAAAGGAAACAGTGCAAAGCTTTTCGTAGCAAGAACAATGGTAAGGAAAGGCCTTGTTCACTGAAGACTTATAAGTGCTACTCGCATGCATGAACTCAGCTCCATTTGGTGAATTATTAGGCTTGATGCTGAGTGTAGTTTCTCCACAAACAAAACAGCTTTCCAGCTTGTTTGATTTTAGGCCAAAAAAACTCGAGAAAAATCATTTGCTCATGTGTTAGGCCAACAGGCAAGATCAGACCATAGCACAGAAAGAGACAAGATGTAGTGTAGAGATATTGAAAGCGAGGACATAAAGATCTTGAAGAAACTCAGCAAATTTATGGAGAAAACAAAAGAATTAAGACTTAAGAGAACAATTATTAAAAAGAAAAATAACATGAAGAAACAAAAACAAAACAAAAAAGATTGAATGAATAAATAAAAGCAGATGTTAAATGAGCTTGCACCCCACCATAATAAGTGATGGTGCCCATCAAGATGGAGAGGCTCTCATTCATAGAATAAAAAAAAATGGACCAGTGGATTCAATTAAGTTTGGCTTCATCGATATTAAGAAAAGCCTTTTCATATACATACACAACAAGCTTCAATTTTCAACTGTGAAAGCTGAATTATTATTCTATCAAAATGTACACGCACAGAAACAAAACTTTGAAAAATCAAGGGTGCCAAGGGTGTTTCACACAACAGGGACAGGCATACATGCATGAAGTTCACTTACCAAAAGGCCATAAGTATGAGACTCATACTGTATTTATGGCAGCCTTTGAAACATGATGATATGACAGACTTGGTTTCTGCATTTCGAGCAAATTGCTTTTCTTGACAAATTTACTTCTTTTCAGGCTAACATCAGAGTTGAGTCAGATACTATGGGAGATATGTCTGTACCTGCTGATAAGTATTATGGAGCACAGACAGCAAGATCAATGATGAATTTCCCGATTGGTGATGAAGCAGAGAAAATGCCTGTAAGTCTTTTATAATATTAGTGCATAACTTGCATCATTTGTTTTTTTATATTCAGTTAAAACGTTTACAGATAGAAGGTAACTAAGACACTACATATGAGCTACTGTACAACTATGAAGATGATGCCAGGGAGAGCAAAAGACAATAACAGCTCCCTGGCCATTCCATAAAAAAACATCATGCAACTAAATACTATCAAATATACAATTAAAAAGGGCTTCATATAAACTATTAAATACGGACATATACTAGGATCTGTTTCACACTGGAGGTCAGGCTAGCACAGGCGATAATGCTGAACAGCAGGAACCCCGGCCGAGAAAACACCACCGACAACAACTGCCGCCACCGCTACTGTTTCCCCTCCAGGGTCTCCACCGCTCAAAAACATTGCGCCTGGTGCTGTCGGTTCACATAGTTCGCAATATTATTCTATTCAATGATAAATAAATGGCTGGGTCTAAATGATGAGTGATTTTACCAAAACAAAATTTTCACATCTTCTGAAATAAAAAATCATTTGTTTGAATTGTGAGCAATGAGTGAGCTGGTTGATCAAAGTTTTTGAACAATAAAATTGAAAAAAAATTGTGGTAGATCCTTGAATTCATAATGTTCTATCCCAACAGAGATAGAATCAATGTAAAGTTGATAAAAGTACTGAAGTTTGTTCAAAAATGTATTCCTGATAAAAGTTGGTATCACAGGCACAAGTCATGCTCAGTATTCAAATTTTGGGGGGTAATTCGCAAAAAATTCAGTAGGAGACCCCATCTGACCTCAAGTTGTGCAGCCCCCTCTCTCCTCCAGGGTAAATAGTAACCAGTAATAAGTAAATAGTAATTGTCCACAGAGTATAATACAGTTGCTCTCAGGGGTGGCTCAGGGGAGAAAAAAGTTGGTAATAAAATGGGCGAAAGCCAGTGGTGCGTGGGCGGGAAAATTTTTGTCTGGGTCACACCCTTTTTATCACTGGGAAACGCCTGTATTTAAAAAAAGGCAAGACCACACCCACTGCCAAATCACACCACATCTTGTGCAATTGTCTGTCTTCGTCTTTAGTGATTATATTTCAAAAGACAAATATTTCAAAATATTTTACGTTTTACTAAAGTTGTTTATAAATAGATTCCCAAATACAGTTTTGAAGAAGATTTTAATAAAAATTACCCTTTTATCAACTTCATGAAACAAACAAATTGCAGAGTCCATAGAGCCATTTTAGCATGTTTTGGTGTACTTTAATGGATCATGTTGCAGTAGTAGGCTGTACAATAGGCTTATATTATACGGATAGTTAATCAGTGATTACCTTTTGATTACCCCCAGCGCCACCCCTGGTAGCTCTTTAAATCCTCTTGAGTTTCCTTAATTTGTAAGTTTGCCTCAAAACATTAGGAGATGGCTGTTAACTTTCAAAAGATGTACAGTACAGTATGTACAGTACAAGTACAGTAGATACTACAGTATATGCAGTGCTGTACATCATCTCATCTTTGCCTATCATGCAATCTTGTATTATTTGCATGAAAATGTTTGTTTCAGCTTGATGTAATCAAAGCATTTGGCTACTTGAAGAGGGCAGCTGCAGAAGTAAACATTGAATATGGACTGGATTCAAATGTAGCTGAAAATATTTGCAAAGCATGTGACGAGGTATTGTATACACCTGTTCTTGTATGCCTGTAGTAACTACAATATGCAGGTTTTCACATAACCCAGGATCCTTTTCATGGGGAATAGGAGGTACTACTGCTAATGTGGAGATATGAATGTTGTTAAAATGAAGAAATGGGTCTATTAAGGTTTTTACCAGGTAAATCAGAAAAAAGGCCAACCTTAATTTGATTGATTCCAATGCGTTGATTATTCTCTGCATAACAAGTTTTCAAACATGTGAACTTCCTTTCGGTATGCTAGGTATATAAATCGATGAATTTATAAGCAGAAACACCGCAACATGACAAAAAAATCCATAACAAATGTGTGTGAATATATAAATTTTACAAATATTTTGTCCTGCGATGCAGGACTTCTTTAGTGATGTTATAAATCGATCCTTGTTTTGATTATATTGTCCCCTTTCTCTGCATAGGTTATCAGTGGTAATATTGGCAGAGATCATTTTCCATTGGTAATTTGGCAAACTGGGTCGGGCACACAGAGCAACATGAATGTTAATGAAGTTATTAGCAACAGAGCCATTGAAATGATGGGAGGACAGCTTGGTAGCAAATCACCAGTGCATCCTAATGACCATGTCAATAAAAGCCAGGTATGCTAAAGAAGTAAATTCATGCACATTTATTTCAGTGAAAGTTAGTTCAGTTTTCACCTCAGTTTTAGTTTCATTCATTATCAATCAATCCTAAATACAATTCAACAAAAATGCTCTGCAACTAAAATACATTGCAACACCAAGAATTAAAAACTACCAAGTGAAATTAATTGAAAAATTTACTTATGAAGATTGTATTTAAGATGACTGAGGTTGGTACATAATTTTGTTTGCCTTTTTTAAATTTGATAACAAAATGTCTTTGCACAAAATGTTTTGCAGAAAACTCACTCCAGTTTTGTAAAGGAGGGGAAAGCTTAAAGGACAAATAGGGGGCTGTTTGAAATCAAAAGGTTTTTTTCCACTTGAATTTAAAAAGACAAAAAACAAAACTCAAATTTAATTATTGTTGAGGTGGAGGCAAAAACATAACGTTTCCACACACAACAACATCACAAATTTACTAATACTTTGCAAAGGAAATTAAAGTTACACTACTAAGAAAGACAAAGGCCGAATTTACATTTGAGGTGATCTTTCATTGCGGCGCTTGCAGCAAAGCCAGATCAATCCAACTTCATCCCATTACCGCGCTTTATGGTTTACTTTCAACAGGTTTACTTTCTGTTGAAGCAAGGTTTCAACATCCCTTTACCTTTTTGTGCTCTTAAATCTCCTGCCAAAAACTATTGACAACTTTGGTGTGAATTAACTTGATTCAGGGCTTCATCTTATACTGCTGCATGACAAGGACTCAAGGAGGATCACCACCAATTACTGTAGATGCAACATCATTACATTAGGATTCACCCCAAACAATAGATCAGCCTCCTTTGGATCAGCTTCTGTACTGTATGCGAATTTTTTTTTTTTTTTTTTTTCAGTAATTTATCTTGAGTGGGCAGGAAGTATTTCTAGCTACTTAAAGCTAATTTAAGCCCACTGTGCATGCCGCATCCAGGCACGGGACCCCTAGTTTAACATCCCTTCTGAAGGACGGCGAGGTGAGTTGCGAAGCCAAGCCTCCGAGGTCACCCATCCGGAGTTTGACCTCACTCGACCGAGCTTAACTTCAGTCTCCTGACGGAAACTGATTAAGCCGCTCGGCCACTCACTCACCCCACAAGAAGAATGAAGAGAGGAGACTAATAATGAACTTGCAAAGTATAGTAATTTGGTGAACAGAATCGTTTGAAACATTATCTGAAACCTTCTTTTGTTTTTGTAACAGAGCTCAAATGACACCTTCCCAACTGCAATGCACATAGCAGCAGCTAAAGTTACTCAAGATATTCTGCTACCTGGTGTACAGAAATTAAAAGATTCATTGAAGTCAAAAGCTGAAGAATATCAAGCAATCATCAAAATTGGTAGGACACATACACAGGTACGTCTTTCGTTCAAAGGTGAATATTTTTAAGGGCAAATCCTGTTGAAGCCATATTGACCACGGGCAACGTGAAGATCAAATGTTGGCCTAGGCCTACCTTAGTTTTGGTCCGTTATGGCATGATGCCCAAAAAATCAAAAACCTTTGCAACATACCTCCAGTCCTTTGTTGACTAAAGCACGCTTAGAAGCACCATGTTTGTTCTTCTTCTGTGTTCATCTTTTCTCGTATTATCGAAACTGTCAAGTCACACTGCAAGCGATGCAGCTACGCGCCATCACTCCTCCTAGACCTAATTTTAAAAGGCCAAGGCCAACATTTGATCTTCACGTTGGAAGAGTAATCTAAAATCAAATATTGCTACCTGTATCTATTTTATAAGAAACTAAGAATTTGAGCCAGTGCAGAAAGTTTCTTGAAATTGATAGATATTGAGTTCTCAGAGTTTATTACGAGTTTCTTAGAGGCTCCATAACAATCTTCATCTTCACTGCCTGTGCCCTCTTGAACATTTCAAAACGAAATTTGTATAGTCTTTCCAATGTTTAGGCATTACTCAAGCAAGTGAAGACGTAGTACGAATATGATAAGGATTTCCTCGATTAAGATAAAGGGGTTCTGGAGTGTGTTAAGTTTTTGGCGATCTGAGAGAATTTTTGTGAGGAAAATACTTGTAGTGACAGTTTGAAATGACTTTGTTTAATGGTGTTCTATCGGAAATGCAGGGTGGACACAGGACAAATTTTTCTTTGCGTTTGTTTATTGACCAATAATTGCAAACGGAGGAATATATCACGTCATGTTACTCAGTACTGTTTAATACAAAGAATAAGAATAGTGGGAATTTAATGCATCAAAGGAAGTTCATAGATCTCCTTTTTGATTTTATTAAACGTGAGAGATTTTTATTCAAAGCCAGGTTTAACTGATAGTGTGGCAAGGTGTCTCCATCCAAGGCGTCCAAGTGTGAGAAATTAAACAGACGGCTTCATGTTACATTCAAAAGATCATCATTCCTCAATTTACAATCTCCTCGTCAATAGACGTTTGAGTAATCCCCAGAATTCGATCAGAAAACCATTATCTCCTTTAAATCGTTTTGATTGATTAATTGCTAGTAGTGCAGAAGTGATTGAGCATAAGTCAAGGATATTAGGAAAATTTGGTCGCGATTTTAGGCCTTATAATATCCTCCGCCATGGGAATAAGAGAAGAACACAGAGGAAAACACTCTTTTCAAAAACCAAACATAACAACTACTATATCTACTTATTGCATAACCTAACTACTTTAGGAGTCTGGGCTCTAGTCTATATATACACATCATTATAGGCCTGTTTTGAAGGTTCCTTGAAGGGACTTTCTCGAGAAAGTCCCCCACAATTTCAGAACGGAGTGGCCAGTTGCAGTCAGGTAATTCGTAAAATGGATTTAAACACGTCCGCTATTAAAGGGAGTACAAAGACCAGCAGCCTTTGCCATCGTTTGCCTTTGTTTTTGTGAATTTGGTACAGTCAGTTATTCTGGAAGCTGTGCAGAGCAAGTCACTGACTTCGGGAAAGGCCTGCTGGTCTTTGTACTCCCATTAAATGATATATTTGCCAATGTTATCGTCTTGATATGCAGGGAGCAGTGGCGTTTCAAATGAGGAGTGTTTTTGACTCACCCCTTATTTGTCATACACGTTTTTTATAAGAAACTGGTTTATAAGAAACTAGTACTACGATGACCAAAAATTTAAGAAACTCTAGTACTACGCTCAAGAACAGTTAAGAAACTCTTAAAATTCAATTTCTGTATGTCTCTTTTATTCTATGTCTCTCTAACAAAGGTACCTTCATCTTTTTTTAACTTTTAACTGCAAAAATTGGTAATTTTTTGCCTGAATGTGCATGGCTTATTCGTGATGACAATGTCAATGCAAAATGGAAGCCCTTTGTCGAGAAGAAGCCTCAAATTTGAACAATATCGCAATTTTAGGCCCAAAAAATAAGAAACTAATTAAGAAACTTTTACTACTAAAACACCGAAATTTTCATGCAAAATTAAGAAACTTTTAGTACTAAGTGCTGATCCAAGTTTCTTATAAAAAAAACGTGTAACTGAAGGGAGGACGTCGTGTAAAAGTAATAGTCAAGGGACAGTAGGACAGTGCAAAATTTATCTCGTAACATAGCCGGTGCAAAACGCAACGGGGCAACTACTTTTGTTGAGCGTTTACAGAATTGGGTCAACATTTTTCATAAAGCAAATATGTACGGGGCAGTACCTTTTTATAAGCTCAAGATGAAGTTTGAAATGTAAAATTGTTCATTTTGAGGACGAAATTGTAAATCCTGCAAGACGAGAAATGCTTGGAAGGATGTGTCTAAAATGACGAAAAATGTCCTTGTCAGTTGTTTGTAAGAACAATTCATCAGGCATACAAGTATACAGTAAGTCATCAAGCATGTATCTTTTCATCTTCAAAGTCAATTTTTCGTTGATAAAGACTCGTAAGGACAAGGATTGATTTTGGTGTGGTCTTTGGCTAATTCATCGGTGGTGCAGTACATCCCCGCATATAAGAACCTACTTTAGTAAGTTTATCGGCTGAAATAGGTTCTTATTTTAAATGTACTAAGCCAAATTTCAAGGTATAATGGTTCTTATTTGAAGAGTACCTTGCGTAGGCCATTTTAGAACCTTTGTCAATGATTTTCAACCCTATTATTTGTTTTGGCAAGGTTATAATATACCTAATAACCAATGCTAAGCTTTCAAACAGCAGGGAAGGAGATTCAAACATTAAAAGCCCTCTGGGACAAAAATGAACTTAACACTGACAATCCAAAATCAACTTTGCTACCCCTGCTATAAGAACATATTTTTCATCAAACTGAAACATCTTCTTAATTACAAGGTGCATGAGTTAGGAAAAACAGCCTGTAGGTTCTTATTTTTAGGTTCTTATATGCGGGGATTTACTGTACTATACAATATTTGTTGTTCATGAATACGGGGCAGATAATGTTGATTTTTTTGCAATTATTTCATACAGGGTGAGCAGATTTTGTTGCAAGAATTTTTATTCATCCGGCCATTTAATATAATAAATTTTGCACTCTCCCTAAGAAAGACGGATTCTTCATCATAATGTTAATCTGAAACTACCACTTTTCTCTCAAGGATGCCACACCACTAACATTGGGCCAAGAGTTCTCAGCTTACGTTACTCAATTAGAATATGGAATCGCACGAATCGAAGGTACTCTGCCACGTGTGTATCAATTAGCAATCGGAGGAACTGCTGTTGGTACTGGCCTAAACACCAGAATCGGATTTGCTGAAAAAATGTCTGCTAAGATCGCCGATCTAACTGGTCTGCCTTTTATAAGGTGAGTACTTATTGTTGTAAGGCATATTTCCCACTCGCTAGTCTTATTTTTACTATCATTACCGTGATCTCGTATGTGCTAGATTATGAATGGAAAATTGTCGGACCTAGAATTGTCAGACAGTTGTTTGCAAACGAAGTAATTTGAACTAAATTGACTGAAATTTATTATTTTTATATGCAAGATTTTAAGGCAATAGAATCAACAAATTTAGATTTTTATGGCAGAATATTAGCGGGTTCAAAATGAAGGTAATTTATTTGACTGTTACTTATGTTGCATATGTCATCATAGTCAGAATAGGCTATTTTCATTTGATATACAGCTCTGCAGTACCAGTTACTAATCGGTAATTTATTTTGTCTACCGGGTGTCCCAAAATGATATATTATTGTTTGATTGCTTAAATATCCATAAGCAATGAACCAATTTTCAAAAACCTTATTTTATCCAATTGCCGAAAGGCTAAATTGCATTTGAGGATGTTGTATATCCCTGTGAAGCAAGAGGAGAGGCAGGTGGGTATGGCACACTTGATATTTGGAGTTTCAACAGTATTCCAGCTCGTCTATTAGATACATAACATATCACCTTTCATTTTAGCGCCCCAAACAAATTTGAATCCTTGGCAGCCCATGATGCCATGGTAGAACTGAGTGGTGCAATGAACGTGGTTGCTTGCAGTATCATGAAAATTGCTAATGATTTACGATTCCTTGGATCTGGGCCACGATGTGGTCTTGGCGAATTACTCTTACCTGAGAATGAACCTGGAAGCAGTATTATGCCAGGTATGTTGGTTTGTTACAGATTTGTTTCATGAATAGAGCAGCTTCTCGGGCATACTTCTGTGCCAACGCGCCCCTTTCCCCTGGCGGAAGACTTAACTGTATCGTTTTCAGCTATTTTCTTTCTGAAAAGGGTATCTATTTTCTCAAGTAGTAGGTATCCATTTTCTCAAATAGTACTCCTGAAAATGGTACTCAATTTTACCTGGATTTTAGCTGAGCATTTGGAAATGTTCTTTTGTGCTGTAGGCGATTTGCTTTCAGACGGGGTAATCCTTTTTTTAAAGTGCTCCCATGCAGGGTAGTAACAATCTCTTGACCCTAGCGGCACCCCCCCCCCCCGCGTGCATTTATAGATCTAGTGCCCCCAGGTGCCAGTGCAGCCAAAAACATAAAACGCTCGCCAGCAGTGTAAGTAATTTAATGTTTCATTATTTGTATCTAGTGGAAATTTGAAGTTAACGCGCTGAACTGAAAATGAAGTTGTCTTAATACCGTATATTTTGGAGAACAAAGAAGTCCATTACCAACGGTATTACTCAGTGAATTTTTAATTCTGAGTGTAGTGACGTTTTTTTAATGAGTTAGGAAATGAAGAGGGAATGAGTTATAAATGAGAAAACCAATGCTTGCATGGGACAGAAGTATTCGATGGGTGAAATATTGAAATATAATATGAAAAGAGGAAGAGTTGTAATTATGAACCAATTGTGTGTTAACTGGGAAGAAGCTAAATTGAATATGGCGAAGAGGACAATTTTACGTGGAAAATTTTACTTAGCCGAAAGATTGGCATGCTTCTAAATTTTTATCCAATCAACGTTCCAGTATCAAATGGCTTTATCACAAATTTTCCTGAAGGGAGTTTTGAAACAGCATAGGTTCCAAATCTTTAAAAAGGCTAGTGTAAAATTCAGTTACTTATTTCTTTGAACTGAATGACTTCAAAGAAACTTCAGCTATTTCTCTATAATTCTACCGTTGGACTTTTTTGAAATCTTCAATATTTTCAGAATTAGAGTGTTTTTCTACTTTCTCAAGAATTCAAGAGAAATTTTCAAAAAAACTTGAAACCATCCTAATTTCTAAACTGGTTGAAGCAACATGAAATAATTTCGAAGAAAACCATAGTTTATGGATGTCTACAATATGGTATCAAGCAAAAGTCTGTCACTCTTCTGGTTTATGATTTAGAAATTTGATGACGTCACACCCTCAAATGAGTTAAAATGTAGGATACGCTGTAATTTCGAAAAATATTGAAAATTTCTGAAAAGTCCCACGGTAGAATTAAAGATAAGTTACTAAAGTTTCTTTCGAACCCACCTTTTTCCGCCGAGCTAAAGATTTGGGGGCTGTGCTTTTTGAAACCTAGTAACTTTAATTTCTAGAAACAACAATTTTGCATTGGCTTTGTCGGTAACGTTTTTCGAATGATCTTAATCCTAAGGTTTCGATTTTACCTCGAAACCGTACAGTTGACGATATTCAGTCTTGCTAATAGAATGGTATTCTTTTGCAGGCAAAGTAAATCCAACTCAGTGCGAGGCTATCACCATGGTAGCAGCTCAAGTGATGGGTAACAACGTAGCTGTAACAATCGGTGGGAGCAACGGACACTTTGAATTGAATTGTTTCAAGCCATTGATCATCAGGAACGTTTTGCAGTCAGCGAGGTTGCTTGGCGACGCTTGTGTCTCCTTCGCAGACAACTGCGTCGCAGGAATAATTGCAAACGAGGAGCGAATTGGAAAGCTGTTGAATGAGTCTCTAATGTTAGTGACAGCACTTAACCCACATATCGGATATGACAAGGCGGCAAAGATTGCGAAAGCAGCCCATAAGGAAGGCACTACACTTCTGGAATCAGCGTTGAAATTAGGATACCTCACGGAAGAGCAGTTCAAAGAGTGGGTTAAACCTGAGGATATGTTAGGACCAAAATAAAGAAACTCTTTGCTGGGAATGATGGAAACATAGCTTGCTGGTTAAAGATGATGCTTGGAAGTGAAAATTGCTTAAAAACTCAATATTTTGATTGCTCATCTCAAATGTCTTGTCTAACTTTCGCATGAATGTGGAAATACAATTTTGCCCAAAGTGACACAATATCACAGAAAGCCCCCAGAAAGTAAGGATCCTGGCGAACACAGCTTGGACGGACTTAAAGTTCTCTATCGAAAATCTTCTAGTGTGTGTCAAGCCATGTTTGTCAAATCTTTCTCACGAAAGTTTGTGGAGTTTGTTGTTTATGTATTTCATGGTCCAGGAAAAGATCAAACCTTCTTCCGGATACAAATTAACCTTCCTCGTTAACCAAAATTTACGAACTTTCTGCCTTGTGAATATCCCTAAAATTCATAACCCACTTACTGTTGCCAAACTAACCCAAAATTTCTCGAATTTCTTTTAAAATTTACCAAACCTTTCTCAAATATGACCTTGACAAGCAAAACCTTCTCACAGCCGTGGAGCCAAAACATTTTCTGGACTCTGATTTAGATGCCAGTGACCAGTTCCCAAATGTCCAGTTTGCCTTCCATACACAGCAGCTTTGGTCAAAAATTTATTCTCATATTCTAGCGATGTGCCAGGGCCAAGACAGTTGCTAAATCGAGCTGCTTCAAGCTTAGCAACATTGTGTTATTTGCTGTACAATGTTGTCTGCATAATTTATTTATGAATGAATTCTTGACGCTTGGTCAATTTTTCAAAAGGATGACAACAATTATGGATGCAATATTTTCTTCTCATGATTATGACAGAGACTTGTTGGAATAAAACCATACTACATAAATTCGGATGCAAGGTCTTCTGCATAATTTATTTATGAATGAATTCTTGACGCTTGGCCAATTTTTCGAAAGGATGGCAACATTTTCTTCTCATAATGATGACAGAGACTTTTTGGAATAACACCATACTAAATGAAAAAGACAAGATGTTTAGCACACGAGGACTTTCTGCCTGTGTCTTCATGACAAATCAAATCACAAAGTTCGTGTGACATAGTTGTAAGAAACTAATTAATACCAACTATTTACAATATAATTTACAAAGACATATAAGAAATAATATGTGCAAGCTACATAACATAATGGACAAGCTACTTACAAATTTTACACTTACACTGTTCACCCGTCCAGGTTTTCATCTTTCTTTTAAAGCTTGCAACTCTTGGTAGCTCCTTTATTTCATCTTTGAGATTGTTCCACACAATATTCAATTCAATTTTCTTTGTAGAACACAGAATCCTAATACAGTGCATAACATAATAAAGCTGTCTTCTACACGACCCAAGAAAAGCAGAGCTTATCGAGCTTGGTCCGTTAACAAAACAATAATAAGAATAACAAAGGAAAATGTATATTTAATTCAAACATACAAAGTTGGAGTATGATATGAATGAAAGAATCCTCTGAATAAAAGCGACTCCATTGACAGCGTCACTGAACAGCTACTTCGCGCAAGGAAGAAGAAAAAGTCAGAAAGGCCTTATCAGCGTCCTAAATATCTTGTCTCTTTTGTATTCGAATATCTTTGGTATAATTCACATTTGGTGCTATCTGTTTTGTCCGATGCGCACATGTGGCAAAGTTGAATTCATCCAACTTTGTCGCATTGCCGCGTTCTGCTGTTTTCTTGAATGCGTCGCATTAAAAAAAGGAACAGAACGCGGCTGCGTCAAGAATAATGCTTCAAGTGTGAATTCAGCCAAAGACCACGTTACACTGAACCGGTACAGTTTTGATCCGTTAAAAATTTATTAAAGTGCATTTACACTGCTCCAGAACAGAATTATTGAACAGATATAAAAGGAACAAAAGTGTTACCGAATAGGGTAAATGGAAAGTTTATCCGATACACTTTTGTTACAGATTCAAATTTGTACCAGTAAACTGTAAAAGGGGGCCTTATTCACTGGAACAGCAATTGGACCATCGGGAAGAATCGAGAGACAACAGCAAGGAATAAGACTTGAAATCAATATTGAGTTTGTCTTTGGAATATGCGACTACCCTGAAGTGCTTATACAAAGGAATAAATACTAAATAAATGCAAAAATATACATATTTCATGCCTGAGCCCCTTAATTCAAGAAAACATGAATTTTAGATACAAAGGCGAGTGCCTAAAACAACACCATTAGTCTGTGCTATTAATCAGGTAAGGTCTTTTCCACATTAGGTATCACCAAAAATTTAGGCTCTGTCGGATCTGAAGATTTGCTGTTAACAGTGTCCGACGAAATCTGGGATTTTTCTCATCTTTCTTCAAATTTTTCTTCAAAATGTTGTACTTTTCGAAAAGTCTTTGGGTGAAATCTTTATTAGAAAATCAATAACATACAAATTGCTGACATGATCGGGGACATTACGGAAAAATTTTCCAATAAACATCTTGCAAAATGAATTTTGTAATAAGGTGATCATTCTAGGATTGTTTTCTTTCTTTCGGATGCTGCAGTATGAAACGGTTCCTTTGTCAAATCAAACATAATTTCTCTGCTCTGCACGATCCTAACGGTGCTCAGCAATTCAAAAAAGCCGAAATTATTCGCCATGGTTGCACACCCTTATTACGACTAACAGAAAATTTCGAGCAAAACAACATATAATGCTATTGAAACAGACTACCTTGCAACTTGCTTACAAGACTAAAACCTACATCAAGGTGACTGTTAAGAAACTGCTGTGGAAATAAAACAACGAACTTTTACTTAACGCAACTATCATGGCGTTGGGTGGATTTTGGATAGGGTTACTTAAGTTGCTTTAGTTTAGCTAGTGATACGCAGAACGATCTTTCTGCAACTTGCGTCGCAATGCCATTGCGAAACAAGTTTCTGGCCAATTGTCCCGTGTAGCATGTCATCTCTACAATTTGCAACGCAGCTTTTTGCTCTCACAACAACTGCCAGAAGTAGCTACTTTCTGCAACAATTGTAACAATTTTTAGAGTCATTGCAACATGTAACAGCTATTTCTGCAACTTCCTTTGCTATCCTGAATTTCACGCATTCGTAGCGAATTAAGTCAGTCTGCCCTCAGTCTCTGTGAAAGCTGACCGGCCTTAATCATTGCAATTTGCAGAAATCATTGGCGTGTGTAGCACCCTGATAAAAAATTCCTACTCCATGCAATTTCCTCAACAGCCATTGCGAGACAATTTGCAGAGAAAAATTGCACCGTGTAACAATAGCTTCAGTCTATTTACGAATTGTAGCATGTTTTGCTCACTTCTCGATAAATGTTGTAGAATAATCGGAATGTTTCTTTTGGGGACATTAACAGGGGGATAAGTTCATACAGTTAGGTTGCTGGCCCTAAATTTAAATAGAAAACGGACGAAAGGACCCAGGGGTTTTAGAGATGATGTGATTTTGTTTCTTTTCACGTCTATTTTGCAACTTTCCCTGATAAATCTTGCAGTGTAAATTCAAAGTTACCGAGGAACTGATTGCACTACACATAATACCACGTCCCAGATAATGCTATCTTGCTGCAACAACAACCGAATTTACAAATATTACGTATGAGGTTGATATATGCTAAGCTGCTCGTGTATATAGAGTCTCGGGGTAAAGTTTACTATCACCTGTAGAAATAGGCCCAAGGAGAGAGCTTTACTGTAAATCCCCTGCGTTAAACAAGCACTATGGTGGTAATTAACATCTGCCAACCAACTTATCATGGAACATGTCCAGAAAAATATGGAAGAAAAATACCCTCTCTCGGCCCTCTATGCGCACGCATATTCCCCTTCAAATTGAGGCGGATAAATCGAGGCTGATTTGGAAACAATTTGAGACTTTCGCGCGAAATTTTACTTGAAGTTGTTTGCCATTGAAATTGACTGCAGTTGAACTCATAAATCAGAGTGATTCTCTTCGAATGATGTACGAATGTAGACTCTTTGGCTGTTCAACCAATAACACCACCTTGTACCACTCAACATTTCTACAAAGACCTTTCGCCGAATGATTGAAAATAACAGGGGGGGGGGGGGGGGGGTGTAGCTAAAGTAACTGCTCCAGGTGAATACATCTTTTAATGGTACAACTGCAATAACTTAATCGCTAATCTAATTGCATATTGCTACAAAATCTACGTACTTTAAAACAAGAATAAGCATAACAAATTCTAACAACTGAAACCCTGAACCCCAACTAAGAAACGTGAAGAACATTATGTACAACAAAAACTGCATGATGACTACGTACTAAAGTAACATCAATTAAATGATATTTCCATGTCTCTGTGTCTGTAAATCCTCAACACTGAGACAGTTAAAACATATTGATCTAAACCAACTTTTGACCACTCAAACCGATTCGCTTTGGTGGAGTGACCAATTGTATCAAATCTGATAACACCGCACGTGTCCATCGTTCTCCATTGTGTTCTTCCGTTTTTTTTGGTGAGCCACAAAAAAATGCTCCTATAAAGATCCACTTATATCCAAACAATCGTAAAGGATATGAATGTTTGGTTTTTTCCTCTGTAAGGTACAAAAAAATTTATCTTCAAAATGATGCTTTCATTTTCGAAAACGTATGTGTGCTATTGCGCATAAAAAAAAACAGTATAATCACTGTTTCGACCAAAGTTTAGAGACGGAGCCTCTTTAAAGGGGCTCCGTCGTCAAACAGTAAACAAATCCGTAAACTCGCACGTGTCGGGGATTATACATTGTTCATCCATTGTTCTCTGCAGGTAGTTTGGTGGCTTCACCCAAGCCACAAGTGACCGTTAAAAATCCACTTATATCCGAGCAATCGTAGAAGGTATGAATGTTTGGTTTGTTCCTTAGTGAAGTACAAGGATTAATGCCCAAACAGCAACTTTCATTTTGAAAAAAATACGAAAATCCTGTGTGATATCACCTTTCAAAAAACTGCAAAAATCATCGTTTTGTGTACATTTTGACAACGGAGCCCCTTTAAGCTGGCTTAACTTGCAAGTCTAACTCGGGTATACAGTGCAAGCTAACCTATTCATTTTAAAGACCTCGAAATAGGTGTGTAATTCATGACCTTATACTTCAGCCTTCAGCAAACGCATCTACCTTTTTATTCATCCGATACCTATCCTAATCCTAGGATAGTGACAACTGTGTTGATAGCAACTCTAGGCCAATAATATTTCACTTTGGGCCGAGAATTGCAGAATACTACAAAAAGAATATTAACATGGCAATCTTCTGTGCTCAGTTTATTTACAACATAAAAAATACCATTCCGTGCGCCATCAGACTTATTACGGTGACTCTGTGATCAAACTTTCCCAAATGTCAATCATATTATCCAGACCTACAAGGTAGCCATCTTCTCTATTACCTTCCTCCCATTCATCACGGTGATTTAATTTTAGGCCATCAGGAACACTTGTCGTTTTGCCAAAATCGATCAACCAAACTCCCGTGTTTCCTGTCGAATCGTGTACGAATAACAAAGAGCTTCCAACAACCTGCAATAAAACGGCAAAGAAATTAGCGGGGGTATGTGGGATTTAACTTTGAACATAAAGTTGCATACGGGGTGTAGATTATCATTTCTGGGTGTAGATTATGGCAGACTCTTCCCAATGACATGAAACAGTCTGATACCCTCTCCATCTTTGAAAGGAGAATAAAAACCTGGAACGGAGAGGAATGCAACTGTTGACTATGTAGACCTTTCGTGGCTCAGGTTGGGTTCTGGAAAGACTGGAAATACCGTAAAAACATGGTAAAATCTGTATATATGTATTCATAGTTAATTATTCCGTATTATACCGGGTGAACCAGAAAAAAGTTCCCACTATTGAACATCCACAGCGTCAAGGGTACTGGATAGCCTTGGGATGAACATTTAGCTTGGGATGAACATATCCATTTTGTACGATCTAAGGTTTCTCGTGCTATTGGATTTCTTAAATATGCCAAGAAGTTACTTCCAAAAGACACTCTCTCTAAAATGTATCGTGGTATCGTTGAACCGCATCTCCGCTACTGCTGTTCAGTCTGGGGGGCATGTGGGGGGACAGGGTTGCAGGTGCTGCAAAAACTTCAAAACCGCGCAGCTAGAATTGTGACCAACAGCAGTTATGATTCTTCTGCTAGTGCTTTGATTAAAAGTTTGAATTGGCCTACTGTAGCAGATATGATAAAAACCGAGACAGCTTGCATGGTTTACAAATCGATAAATGACCTTGCTCCTGATTACCTGTCAGAAATGTTCATTAGAAATTCGACATGCAGTAGGAAAAATTTGAGAAACACCGCAACTGATCTTCAAGTCCCACTAATGAGAACGAGTAATGGTCAGCGAGCTTTCTCATATCGCGGTGCTGGAGTTTGGAACCTCTTGGGTTGTGAAGTCAAGCAGGCATCCTCATTGAAAGCATTTAAAGAAGCTTTAAAAAAATAGTTTATTTATTTATTTATTCATTTGTTCATTATTGTAATTAAATTAGGGTTTTACTTTGTATTTATTTTTAACTTAATTTGTAACGTTTTATGCACGGCCCCCTGAAAAGCAATCTATCGATTGACGGGGTTACCGTGCTTAAAGAAATTAAAATGAAAAATGAATGAATGAATGATAGATTGGAATGAATCAATATTTGCTTGACAGCCAAAAGATCGAAGTATTTTGTGATTTTTCTCGCCTTCTTACAAGCACTGGATAAATTGGTAAATTCAAGTTTACAAAACTTTGTGGGTGCAAAATGACTCAAAATGGCCTTAAATACTTGATCAAATCATAAAGGACTCCTTGCTCAGAACAACAGAGAAAAGCAATTTCTCATGGGTGAGAAATATCGTCTGCAAATTTATTGCCATGGGATTGAAAATCTTTAGTATCTGATTGAGAATCTACAGGGTGTCCCAAAAAACATGTGCGCCGTTTGAATGGCTACTGCGGAGGAGCCATAAATCTAACTTTCCTGTTTTCCAGATTTGTGAATAGAAGATATTTCAACTTAGAGTTTGGCACCGAGTTTTTGTAAATCTAACAAGTGGTTCCTGATTTATTGAGAAAGAAAATCACAATCACTAGTTGCTTCAAAACCAGAGGATTTTATCTCCGTACTTAACCTTATAACTTGAATTTAAACATTAAATCAACTTAAACTTTACAGTTATACCAGGAAACGCATTTGGGAGTAATTAATTACCACATTCTTTAAGAATATCGACCAAGCAGCATGCTGAACGCAATGTTGTTGGTTTAAAACGACTTTATCACTTTTGGGAAGCAAACTATCTGATGGACGCATCGCATGGCCTGAAGCACTTGTGTTGCATATTTCCTTTCCTAGTGACCCTAGATATGTCCAATATTCTTGTTTGTCACAAAATTCAATGTATGACTATCTGTCTCACTCATGAACATCAGAAAACAGGGCTAGGTATGTTTTTTCAATCAATTTCGTTGATTTTGACGCAATGGAGAATAACGAATCCTCTAGTTTTGAGGCAGCCAATAATTTTGACTTTCTTGCTCAATAAATCAGCAACTAGTGATCAGGTTTACTCAAACTCGGTGTCAACCTTTAGTTTGAAGTCTCTTCTGTCAAGAATCTTAAAAACAGAAAAATTGGATTTATGGCTGCTCCGCAGAAGCCAAGCAAACAGCGCACATGTTTTTTTGGGACACCCTGTATGTTTTATTACTCTTGAGAGGTGAAACGCCCGTGTGTAGTGTTCTGTGCGAGGAGAGTCCTAGCAATTTGATCAAGGGTTTTAGTCCCTTTTCAGTCATTATGAAAACATGACATTTTTGTAAAGTTGAATTTACCTATATTCGCTCGTGAGAAGACGAGAAAAGTCACAGAAATACTTTGATCTTTTGGCATTCAACTAGAACTTGAATCTTTCAAATACATGAAAAATTTGTGGTGCTACGAATTTTCGAAAGTGGGAACTTTTTTCTGGCCCATCAAGAATGAATTACTGACTTTCAAAAAACGATATGATTATTGCTAATACCTCATGACTAGCAAAAAATGGCGATGCTTCGAGCGTTGCACGAATAGCTTTCAGCCTTTGTAGATATCCTTTCTAAAAACGAAATGAATTCAAAGATAAGACAATAAATGATATATTGCGCATAGGGGGGAGTTCTGTATCCTGGCTTTGTGCTTAGCGGGGAAATACTTTCTGAAAGGAAAGGTCAAACACTGTTATGGCAAGTTGCCATATTACCACGCAATATGACTCACAAAAAACGTTTTTTTGCGACGCCAAGATACAATTTTGAACCTTTGAAATCATCCGAAAGAACTCTGCTGGTAAAAACATCATGATGGGCTAGTCAAACTGACAAATACTGTTTGACAAGAAAAGCTCAAATCTTCATCAAATAATGATTTCTCGCTAAATGGGCGTAGTCACATAACCGTAAACAAACCTCTTCTGAAAAGTTAATTCGGCAGTTTTCTGGTAGCCCATATCACACAGCTTTTCCACTATTTCGTTAATAAAAGCATGATTTTAAAAATGGATTCTTGCATTCTACAGCGAAACAAACGAAACATTCATATGTTGTAATTTCTGAAAGTGATTTTAGTGTGGATTCCCCCATCCACCAAACTATATACGGAAAGCAATGGACATGTGCGCCTAAAGTAATACAGAGTATAGGGTTTACTGGTTTATTTACGGTTACGTGACCCAGCCAATGTCATTATAAGGTGCATGTTGAGTGCTTTGAAGGATCATCTTGCACTCTGCCAGAAATTCACGAAATTCAAAAACGTATAAATCAAGCAATATACTACAAAAGGAAGCGAGCATTTGATAACATTCTGCAACCATCCCCAAGATTCATACAAAGTCCGGACAGCATATCTGGATGTTAGTTTGTTTGTAAATCAGTAGAATCAAAAATGATTAAAATTTACCTGAAGATCCATTCGGTCGTTGATAAATTTTGAGAAAACTTTTCCAATATCATCCTTCGTTTTCGTTTTCTTAAACTCTTTGCATGGTTTCTGTTCACTGTTCTAAAATTCAAAGGTAGATGCAATGCTAAATACTAAAGTTCAAATACTTATTAGGGTAGGGTGGGGGCAAAATTGATCACTTTGAGCTTTCGCCTTAAAAAAACGAGAGAAAAAATCACTTGCTGTGACTTTATAGCTTGTTCAACAAGTTACACAATTGCTTTTCATTCTAGACCTTGTAGCTATTCGACAAAAGATTCTGGACAAATTGAAATCGGTGTGTCCTATTCGCGAATACCTACAATACACAAAATTTTGCGTATAAAGGAAGGAGTTTGGAAAGCACTACAGAACTGCATAAATGGTAAATGGTCATTCTCTGAAGAATTATACTCAAGCACGGTTCCCATTAGGTCGTTGAAGTCGCTGGAGTCTTTGAGGTCGCTTAACCTAAAGACTGAATGTGAACGGTAACTTGACGATCCTGACGATTCCAACGAGAGCCAGTTTCTATCCCAACGTCCCAAACGACCCACTGTTCTTTTGCCGTTGTCGTTCATTCCCAACGATTCCCGAGGACTGCAACGACTAGCCTCATTACATAAGGACCCTCTAATTACGCTCAACGCTCCACTGACCTATGGACAATCTGCTAATCGGCTCATCAATCAAATGAACATTCATCGAAGTTCTGATAGCAATCAATCAATCAACCAACCTTAATCCCCTCGATCCTAAATCCAAGTGTAGCTGTTGAACTGAGTCGTTCTCGCCATTGCATATATCGTGGTTTTGTTATGGCTTGCTGGCTTTTTTCTTCCTCTGTTGGTTCTTCTGGGTCAACGGCGATCATTTTGTCATACAAGTCCTAGAAAAATTAGAAAAAGGAATGAAGAAAGTAGAATGCAGAAATAAGAAATAACAGAGAGATTTGTATCTTACTGAATAACATAAATCCAAGAGGAAAATCTAATGAAGAACGCAATTGGTACGACAAAATAGTATCCCACTTTGATGGGCAATGAAAAGTCAACCAATGGGGCGATATTTTCAAGATCTTTTCAACATCAGGGTAGTCTTTACACAGAATTGCAGTGCATTAAATATTTGAAATCAGAAATTGAAAAGCAAAAATACAGCTCTTTGAGTTAATTAAACTACCTTTGCAAGGATGGTACAGAAGATAAGTTTATCAGAAAAAAAGCTATTTCAGTTTGTTGCAGCACCAAATTTAGATGCAAGTTTCCTCTTGTTGAAAATAGAGTTAAGGGGCCTTTGCTAACCAAGATCCTTTGTGGCGCCAATTTCGACAACCTAGGTTCTGTTTGTCTTGCTTCTCACTCGACACACAAAGAATCATGGTTCATAGATTGATAATGAGCCTTAAAATCAATTTCTGCTTTCCGTAGGGAAAGTTTAAACTTTGGAAACCACGCTTCAATTTGGTCGGCTGAAGTTTGGTTTTGGTGAGCGATAACCGGGACTCATTGTAATCAGTTTAGCTTCAATCAACCTTAAAGGAGCTCTGTCACGCAGGTGATTGGTTTAGAGAACAAAGCTTAGACAAAGGAAAAGAGCTAGAGCCCAGACTCTGTGAATTTTTCGCATGATAAAAATTCAGTTCAATTCGAAACGTTTCCTTTTCCAATTCTTTTCTGTTAATCCTGCTATACAAATCTTTAATCCCCCTATGCAATCTTCAGCCAATTATGAATGAGACAGATTGCCTTTAAAATTTGGATTAACACTTAAAGGGAATCATAATACGGCGTGGAATTGCATCAAACAGCTAGCCTGATTTGAGAGATAATATTTCACACGATGATTTGCTTTAAATGACCTTGGTAACTGAAGCCTGTAATCAAAATGTAGTCAGGCGGCAAACGCGTGAATTTCACACGCTGGTAGCACCTTCCATGAAGTTCACAAGTTGCGAAAGCAAAAGGCGAATCGGTTGCCTCTGGTAGCCTTGCTAGAACAAAGCCGTTTAAAATATGACAATTTACATCGATTGTATTAGAGCGGTACAACCCATCTAAGTGAAATAGATCTATGTTTGCCTTTTCTCTATCCAGTGATTTGTAATACATTGAAACCTTTCGTTCTCACCCGAACAAGGGAAAATTTTGTAAAACGAAAGTTCAGGTTTCCGAAAATACAAAGTGATTTGCATTTCAGAAGAAAAGATGTCACACCTCTGAGTGGACTCAATCAAATCAAAACAAACAAAGAAGGCAAAGGATTACGGTCGGCAGCGTCGGCGGTGCGAAATCTATTCTTAACAGCACTGTATCCTTTGCTTCTCACCCGGCAGAACAGGGCTGGAAATAATTTTTTGCTTTCTGGGACCATAGATGAGCAAGTGAAGATCAACAAACTGTCTTCTTTGCAAGAACTTCGTTGTTTTTTGTCACTGATAGCTCCCCTTGTTTGCTAGGTATAGACGAAACAACTACTTTTATCGCCATGTGTACAGTAAATGAAAAAATACCAAATTCTTTCAAAAAATGTTGATTGCATAAAAGTGACGAGGTTAAGGTCAAAGGCTTTCCAACCAGTCAACTTAATATATGGCACCGTTTCATTTTTCTTTCTGCCATTTTTGAAACATTTCTGGGACCATTGGTGCTGTGGTCCGCTATTTTTTCCACCCCTGCGGCAGATTGTAAGAACTTTTACGGTTAATCTGTAATAACAAAACTCTTCAGCGATAAATCTTACGAAGTAGTGCATCTCAGAGTCAAAGCGTTTTCAAGGCAAATGTATTCCTGTAACTCTGTTTCCTTCTGTAAAAAAAACAATTTTGCAAACAATCATACTGCTTAATAAAACTTACTTTTCGAGGCTTTATTTTCCCAGAACCCATGAGCTCAGCTTCTAAGTAAGTCCTACAAAATATAAAAAATGTTTGGCGAAGTTGGAATAAAAAGTGGAATACACTCATTTTTTTTATAAGAAACTAAGGTCCGGGGCTGGTAGGCAGTTTCTTAAATTTTTGGGCCATTTTGCTACCACAAGTTTCTTACGTGTTTCTTATATTTTTATTGCCGGAAGTTTAGAGTTGATTTTGTCTTGTCTAAAGGGCTCCCAAATTACTTAGTAAAATCTCAAAACGAGTAAATAACATGATTCGCACTCAAAATAATGTCCGAACAGTTGCTTTAACTGCACAATGTCAACATATTTTTGAGTGTGATAGGACAATTAAAACTGAAAATTGCAGAAGTTTCTTAGCTTTTTTCAATTCAGGTAGGGTTGTTTCTTAGCTTTCGAAAAATTGAGCCTACCGTTTCTTATAAGCGGTTTCTTATAAAAAAAAGAGTGTATAATGCCAACTACAAATATCGGAGTGCTGAGTTTATACCCGAGACGGTTGGACGGTTGGATGGTATGATGGTTGGATAGGTGGGTGGGTGGGTGCGCGAGTGGGTGGGTGGATGGATAGATGAATGACGGCACGAATGAATAAATAGATGGATGGATGGACGGACGGACGGACAGATGGGTGGGTGAAATAACACATCTACAACGAAAATACCACGACGTATAATATATGACTCAATGAATAAACCACAAAAGTCTTTCCCAAATTAGATGTCTCCTGAGATTTGCAACAACGTAAAATTCCTTTGCAAAGCACTTCTATTGTTGTTATTCGCCGGCATTTGCAGGTGACATCCAATTTGAGACGTAGACTATAGCTGAATGAAAAGTAAAGGCGTGCACTACCTTATCCATCAATCAATAAGTCAACCAATGAGAAAGAAGAATCATTGTCGCGTGGGATAATACGCCTACATGTTCAGCAATAACTATTCAAACTATTTAGATTTCGAAAGTACGATACCATGAAGGGAGTTCACATGCTTGAATCAGGTGGAAACGGCGCGTCTGATTCTCTTTTGAAAAATTTGAAAAGTGATTCCTTTCTATCTGATCTCGGGATATCACCTGAAAAGTACTTACGTCTTATCTAATGTTACAAAGCTCAGAATGATCCACAGAATGTATATATTTATCAGAATCAAAATATAAGAATGGTTCTCGACACAAACAATCGCAAGGCATTAAGCTTAATTTTCTGTATTTTTTGATATTTTTAGAAAAGTCACAATTGTTTTATTTGTAGCATTTTGGCTACAAACAACACATTTTGTGAAATGCAATAGTTCAAAATGTGGGTTTTATGTCGTAATTTTGTTGTCTCTTTCCTGAAAGAATAACATAAAGACAATCTCTTCAATAAATTTGGTCTTTGACGCAGATACTCAAAAAAAATTCAAAGATCGGCAGAAAAATGAAATTTTCGTGATTTTTCAATTTTTATTCGGTCACCTGGTATCTAGAAAAATTTTAACTGATCAACATACCTCATTCCCATTTTACAATCCATCACAGATGGTGAGTCGAATTCTGCCAGCAGATCTTGCATTTCAGTGAAAGCTAATTAAATTGTCAAGGGAAAAAGAAAATATCCTGGAGGTTGGTGGCCGAGTGGCTTATACAGTTTTTGTTGGGTAAGAGACCGTTCATTAATTACAGAGGGGTTGGCACTGAAGGGAAATGTTTTCTTGTCCAAAAATCTTCTTACCCAACTCTAAAAGTGACAGCAAAAACATCTACCAAACAATTTTCAGGTTGAACAAATTTAACCCAACCCCTACCTATAAACATGGTTTCAATGTCAAACGATGTAAATTATCAATTCAATACTGTAAAAATTGACGACAAAGATGAAGAAAGTAGACACTGAAAGTGAAATGGATAGTGTTGATGATGTTGATGATGATATTGATAATTTTGGACTTTAAACATTTGGTATTAATTGGTGGGAAAATTTTGTTTTCCCAACCTTGAGATTACATGAAAAAATATTGACCCAACCTTTTTACGTTAGAAAAATTCCCCTACTCAACCCATTTCTCTTCGGTACCAACCCCTTTATAAATAATGAACAGTCCCTAACTGAAGTTAAGCTTGGCCGCGTGAGGTCAAAATTTGGATGGGTGACCTTCCAAATGCCTGACCACGCAACTCACTTCGTAGCCTGCGCGCAGACTCGACTGGTTACGCCAAATTTTAATTCAACTAAACTTACTTCGGTGTTACAAGTCGAGTCTGCGTGCAGGCTACTCACTTCGCCGTTCTTCGGAAGGAACATTAAACCGCATTAAACTAGGGGTCCCCTGCCTGTAATATAGCTAGGAAATTTTCCAGCCTACTTAGAATAATATGATGAAAAAGAGAATCCAAATTCACTCTTCTCGCTTAATTTTCTCTCTACCTACAATAGCTCAATAGATCACATATGATGTCTCATTCACAAAGGCTTGAACAAAAACTACGTACTTAACACACATAACAATGGGAAATTTCATTGAATACCATAACCATTTGCTAAATATTTTCCTGACACTGAACACAGCAAATAGTCCGATAAGATTTAAGGTGTTGTGGCGCAGTGTAATCATCTGACATTGCAGCCAGAACAGTCAGGCGAACAGGGCTCGATCCCAGGTAGAGTCCCACCACTTGAGCGTTCTGACAAGGGATAGCCGACTCGATTAAAGTGAATGACCTGAGATATATAGCGCTTGTCTATAAATAGGACAAAGAAACTCCTAATCCCTCTTTTGTTTTCTTTAGCATTGCTTTCATTCACCACGAGCTGGATTATCAAATACAATAGGCTATTTATAAATCTATGAGATCTCATCTTTTAACTCAGGTTATTCACTTTAAGCATTCTCCACTTCTATGATCCCAGCGCTTGGCGCTAAAAACTGCAACTTCACCGTCACCTTCACCTTTATCCAGAACAAAGAACAATGAATAAGATCATTGATTTGAAATAAGCCAATTCTAGAGTAGACTCAATACATGTCGTAATTTCGCTCTTTGACTCAACTGATACCGGTACAACTACGACTCATTTCCCTGCGCTTCCAGAAACGGATTAGCCTCATGCTAATTCAACATGGCCTAAATCACCTGTTAATTTTTCTCATAACCGTCGAGCCTAAAACGCCACAAAATGCAGTTTTTCTGAACTGCTGTACCATAAAACTTGGCTATCAGTACCGGAAACAAGGGCCTCACTAGACTGATTACAATTCGTCGCAGCGAAAACTAGGGACGAACTGTAATAAGTCTAGGGACGAACTGTAATAAGTCTAGGGCCTCACTGAAGCGACAACAACAACATCAATTCAACTCAATGAGATGAGCGAAATTCGAGGGTCTTTGTGGTGCAAGGCTAACCCCAAAGCCCACTAAAGTTTTCGGTCAATGGAATAAGTTCCAAATTGTGAGCATCACATTATTATATACAGGAGCATACACTTAGAATGGTCTTTTCAGATACCTTAAAAATGTAATCTGTAGTTATAACAGGTTCATCCATCGCTCTCTACATCTGGCAATATCTCTGACTTCATTGACTTCTGCAATGCTATTTATTTTTAGATTTCGCTGATTCAAATCATTCTTTATTAGTGTGAACAAGTTACTCCTTGGTCTTCCAATGCGTCCAATTAAGCGCTTATCAGACTCAACAGCGAATGTAATTGCTAATTGAGCTGCTGTATTTTCATCACTTCTCAAAATATGACCAAGCCTACGCCAACGATATTCACTAACCCTATCCGATAGCTTTGCAACCTTAACAACATCACATTAACAACATAAATTCCTGTTTTTTTTTTCATTTGAAAGGATACATTCACCATTCTCAGTCTTTTGTCCAATATACTCAGGAACATAAGGCCGTAAGATGTCTTGCATCAGTTTAGTTAAGCATATCACTTCATTACAAGCAGCTTTTTTCAAAATCGTCCCATTCTCTCCAGCTTTGAAGCATCCTGCGAAGTGAACAAAATTTTCAATTATCAACAGCGAAGGGAAATTAATTCAACCTTGCACGATGAAATGAAATTGTTAGAGCCACGTTCTTTTTAGCAGAATTCAAACTAGAGACCACTAATACCGTCCCTTCAAGTAAAGAGCAATTATTGTCCGGCCCTCCGAGAAGAAAGGCAAGGGGCAGATTGGCCAAGATACAACTTCAGAAGGGGCGCCAAAATGGTATGATAAATAGAAAGGATCCTAAAAGAATGTTTCCCCTTGTTTTCCAAAAGTTTTCCAGATTTCATTGATCAAAGTTTTCTTAAAACAGTCACTTTTCGGTATATTTAGGTATTTTAAAGGGCCTCAGTAGACTTATGACCTTGAGTCTATTGTTTTCCTGCGCTCTATCACTTATTGACGTTTTTTCCGAGCGGGCGGAGATTCTATTGTTTATGACAAAAAAAATGTCACTTTGCACATGAATAGGAATTCAAGTTGGAATGACTTCTGATTGTGTAAAATTCCGCACGCTCTAAAATTCCACTGACTGGAAATTTGCCTTTACTACACTTTTCAAAAATTGCCTAAATATGCGGGAGTTTTCGCACACCAACGTCCTGCCACAAACATCTTGATGGACCAGTCCATTTGACACAGTAGAATATTGCCTCCAGCAGTTTATCAACTACGATCAAAAGTCATGCAACGACAGCTGCCGTAGTAGTTATTGCTTACCACACCCTTATCGATCTACTAACAATCATGGCCTCTAAATCAACCGACTTTTTTATGCAAGTGATCACCTTAATACTTAGCACTCTAAATTGTCAATATGAGCTGAAGAAAATTAGTTTTGTCTAGAAATTAATTATTGGTTTTAAATTTACAACTATTAAGGCGGAAATACACCATCATCTTCAGGTAAAAGTTGCTCCACATTTTTTCTGTGACCATACAATATAATATGATAGTGTAAAGCGCCTAACAAGCAGCTCGTAGTTGCTCCATAACGTCTTTAATCCGCATATGAAAAAACTTTGATCTCAGATGAAATTTTTTTTCTGTGATGCAAGTTTTTCAAAGTTTAAATACTAAACGCTAAATTTCAAAAGACATTCTTTTAGTTATGAAGATGGAGATTCCTCACTAAGTTCTATCGTTGTCATGGAAATTCTTGTTTTATCTCAAATAAATTTCTTTTTTGGGATGGCTCAGTGGTAGCACGCTTGGCTACCAATCAGAAGGTTGATGGTTCCAGTCCCCGCCCTGCCAAACCTGCTATGTAGAGTAAGGAGAGTCGCCAACTCTCTGTAATTCCAGGCTAAAGGAATCACGAGGTGTGGTCACACCTAGAGGAAGGACAACGACGCTGCTTCGATAAACTTAGCCTCTCAGCGTCCCAAAAACTACCTTTGCATGCAAGGTAGAAATATGGAAAAAAACTTCTGGGAGACTTCGTGCGCTGTAACGTTCGTCTCCAGGCTACCCTCGACAACGAAATATCTTTCCATAGCTCCTCGAGGTCTCGGTGAAATTTTGAGAATTTCATGAAAATCGGCTGTAGACATTTGGAGGGTGAAGGGTTGCGGTTCCTTGGCTGCCCTTCAAAAGCCAGTTTCCAAAGAATGGTGATTTCTTCATTTCTCTGTCAAAGTTGAACAATCAATACATCTTCCAGTCCATGTTTTGGAAAAATCTTAATTTCACATTGGCCCGGGAATACAGTAGTATCCCGCATATAAGAAACAACTTTTTCAATTTCAGGTCTGATGCGTTTCTTATAAAATGAGATAAACTTGCAAATCAGGGTAAAGTTTCTTATTACAAAATCATATACTGTTGAACCAGACATGATCTCTATTGATGATCATTATTTTGAATTGTATTTGTAAACTTTCACTTCCAGAAACTGCTACAGTTATTTCAGGAAGGTGCTTTTTGCATACAAAATTCTTCTTTTCATTTGAATAGGTACAGTTCAATACAACTGGAAAGCTGAAAAATTCCAAGGTTTCAATCCATAGTTTTTAAATAAGAAACAAGCTTTTTTCAGACCTGAACAAGTTTCTTATAAAATGGGGTATTATTTTGAAAATCAGGGTCTGTGTTTCTTAAATTTGTGTTTCTTATATGCGGGACACTAACTGTATAAAATCTGAATTGCGAGCATATATCATTCTTGTCGCAATTAATAGATTCCCCCCAGACAAGTTCAATTCAATTCTAGCTATCTATCTAGAGAGTGTCCCAACAAATTGTGCCCTATTTGTGTGGCTGGAGTTCAAACAGTTTAATAACCGTATCTTAATAGTCGTCATCTTTCAATTCACACGCTTATGCACTTCGATCCTTAAAATTCTAACAGCAATTTCAAAAACGGCAGATGCGTATTACTGAAACTTAAATTACCGTGGTCCTTTTCTCAAAATCTCTTCAATTATTAATGTAACCGCTGTTATTCTGTGAATTTTTCATTCCAGCACTTTGTGGTAGCAAACGCCTAAAATTTTATCTTGAGAGTTTGAGGTCGGAGATGGTTAGTTGGAATAAGATTCGACCAGTTCTCTATTTGCGACGTAGCTTTGCACAGTGGCGCTATCCGCTATTCAATAAATCCGTAAACGTAAACAGACATTTTCAGTACAGCTCAACAAAAGGCAAGCGAACTCTACCAGGTGCGGGCGTAGAGCTAAAATCTTCAAACAGCTGATTGTAAAATTATATTACATTTTTCATCGAATTAAATGGCTTGGAAGTAAATCAGGGTACTTTGCTGTAAATCTGCCGTGACCATTTATTAATATCCTTATCAGCTTCAAAATGGCGGAATTTTTTACATTTGAAGTTGTGACGTCTTCAAGTTTCTAAATCCTAAACCAAAAGAGAACAGCTGCAGATTTCATCATGCCATCACATTGTAGACCTTCATAAACTATGGATTCCTTTAAGATTGCACCCTTTTCCTCTTTTCATTTAAGATTTACGATGATCTAAATTTTTTCAAAATTATCCATTAATTCTCAAATCCCATTCTTTTTGAAGTTGATGAGGAAAGCGAATTTTCTCTATTAAAGTAAGAACTCCACTATGAAACTAAATTGCAAATAATATATTCTCTTTAATCTCAGTGCCCGCATTTTGTTTTATGCAGATGAATTGCGTCGCCAGCAAAGATTAAAGGGTACGAAACGATGAGCCTGTTGATTGTTTACTAGATATTCTTTTGCGACTATAACATTATAATTTTCGTAAATGTTCTCGTGCAATACAAACACTTAAAGCTCAGCTTTTCAAATCTATCCTTTTTCCTCCGGTGGCATTCATTGGGCACAAATCCATTCTAATTGGAAAATTGAATCTTCAGTTCACCCATTCTCGTGAATAAGACCTGATTGCCCAAAGTTAGCTCGACATACAATGTGAAACGAACCTTAGTATTTATCAGTAGAAATTGCTCATGTGTATTTTTCGTAGCAGTACATTTAATTTTAGTTTAGTTACACGTGCTCTATGTTAATGACTGTGGAGTTGTCATGGTCTCTTACACTCCGTGGTATCGTCCCTGTAGTGTAGTAAAGATTTTATATTGAATAAAAAAAAGTAGCGGATTCTATTGTAACATTATCTATCCTTGTTGTCCGTGGTATAAATTCCATTTTAAGGTGAAGTTGCGCTTTTAGCGCCAAGAGAATGAGATCGCAGAAGTAGATAAGACCCAATCGAGTCAATCGAGTCCACAACCCTTGTTATGACCCTCAAGTGGCGGGGCTATACCTGGGATTGAGCCCTGGCCGCTTTTGAACTTTCAGTTTTCGATTGCTATTGCTAATCACCTTTTTTCTGGCATATTGATCAAAATATATATTTTTGGTATTAAATGTGACCTTGATATTTGTGATAACAAAACATACGTTCCCCTGTTTCACGCAGGAGGATTTGGGACAAAATCTTCGATAAACATAACTTCGGATAATGTTTCAAAAAACGGATACATAACTTCCTTTTTGTTCAGCTTACTGATCAAGTTTTTCACTGAAATGAGTTATATTTGCATAGAATTGAAATCATTTTGAGGCTGCACGCAGGCTAATAATTCTAAGGAAGATCCATGCTGATTGCTTCAAAATACAAATATCATGAGCAAAAATTAGTCAAAAAAGTTTCAGACTTTTTCATTCAGACGAAAAGTTTCCGACAAAATCTGTCCGAAATGTTTGGATAATATTTTACAGACGACTGAAAAAAGTATTATTCCGAGCAACATAAAAACTAAACTCTGTCTCAAATAACATGTCACGTGAAAAAGTTCGCGACTAAAAACAAGTGGTGTTTTACATCATCAATTTTGCGTTATCGCAAATCTCACGTGGCTTTTAATTTGAGACAGACTGTAGCTTAAGGCCCCGTTTACACGAGATCGGATCCAAATGGATCCGTACCCAAACTGTAGAGTAAGACGGGGTAATGTGAACTACGGGGTAAAGTGAACTACTCGGAACATTAGCGCTTCTCTCCAAAAGTAAACATGCAATGATAAAACATGATTTATGCCCAATGCTGTGTTACATGTGCTCACAGAAAATCAAAACATTTTTGCGAAATAGTCCTTCCTGTTGTTGCAAAAAAATCCCTTTACCCGAGGCAGTAAAAACAACCTCGAGAAATTGTGGTTGCTAGGTTTGGGCTCCTATCTCTGGCCTTAATTTTTGACCCTAAGGTGAAATTCATTTCTATAATTGTTTTGATCGATTTGAAGCAAATACCATGTGTTTACTCTTTCCAAAAGGAAAGGGCCAAGAAAGACTTTTTTGTCAGCCAACATAATATTTTAAAAGATCTAGCGTTTAGTCGATATTTTGCTTCGACCGGGGTAAAGTGAACTACCCATGACTTTTGATTTTCTCATATGAACATTAAGTCAGATGAAGAAAACCTTTTCAATCTCATTTCCTTCATCACCCTGCCTTCAGAAAATCATAATTTGCAGGACAAGTTTTCGCTCTGACACAGAAAGATATTCTGATACCAGCTCCCTGAAAAACCTCCAAAAATTTGATAGCCTAAGTTTGACCTTCATTCAAACATGCGGTTACTGATCCAAGAATTTCATTGTGATTTGATGAAGCAAGTATATCTATGGACAGGGAAAGGATAAATGGCCATCATTGGATAATAGAATATTGATAATCGCCATAGATTTATAACCATTTTAGGTTTTATTTCTGGGCGGAGGTTTCACGGCAAAATGAACTACTTTGAAAATAGTGTTTCTCTTTGTGGTGGTTTGGTATTTATGTGCAGTATATGTTATTTTCCAAGTATATTCCCATACTCGAATTTTGACTTTATCAATAGTTTTTTGTTACTATTTGATCTGCAAAGACCGTTCTTAACATAGGTCACGATTTAACATTTTAAATATCACTCTTGTGGAATTTGTTGGATTGTTTCGTTTTGGCATGCGAAGCACTCCTTAGAGTTCCATAATAAATCATGTTTTAGGGTATTACCAGCATCATTTTGGTTTTATCGAACAATTGCTAAGTAGTTCACTTTACCCCGGCCTGGGGTAAAGTGAACTAGGCAGAGCGGTCACCAAAGAAAGCTCTTTTGTGGTTAATTTGTGTATAAATAATATTAAATAAAAAGAATAAAAAAAAATGGAAAAAGATTTAAAAGATATTTTTGCTGGATAAACTGACCCAAAGACATAATGTCAAAACAACGTAAAAAGGTTTGGCCTCAGCTACAATCTCTTTAGGATATCCTTGAAAAACCTCCAAAATAGTTCACTTTACCCCGTCTTACCCTAATAGATAGGCCTTGTGTTTACATGGGACTCGACGAATCCGAACCCCTTTGGATCTGCTATACGTACCCAAACGGGATCGCTTTCGAAAGTGATCCCACTTGGATTCGATCCCAAAAAGGTCTCGTGTAAACGGTTGGGATCGGATCCAAACGGGTACGGATCGAAAGAGAGGCCTAGCGAGCAATACAACACTGTCGAATGCGCGTGCACAGCATTCTGGATCCGCTTTGGATCCGATCTCGTGTAAATGCAAACAGTTCTGGATCCAATCTCGTGTAAAAGCCCCTTCGAAAAGTGGATCGAACCCAATTGGATCCGACCCAATCTGGATCCGATCTCGTGTAAACGGGGCCTAAAAAGATCTCTACCTACCATCATGACCAGCCAGCTGTATCCATGGATACTTCTTTTTGTAACTTTGGATGAATGGAGACCAATGAATGGCTTTTCTAACTTTGCCCCAAAGATTTTTCTACGAAACAAAACAAAGCATGAAAATCTTTCCCACGGAAGGGAACGTAAAGTAATGAATTCGCTGAGAAAATTCTTGCAATCAGAAACACCGTACGCTAGATTTGTATGCTAATCTTTAGATTAATGTAAAATGAAAAGGTGAGGGGCGCAAGGGGTTAAAACAGATCATATTGCTGAATACCGATATTTGGTTTTTATATTCATACCCAACTTTAAAGTACTACATACTGTGTTTAGAATATCCAAAATATTAGTTGTGATCAATACCAGCAATAGCAAATGATGGCGAGGATTTACGGAATCCCGGGGGGGGGGGGGGGGTACTCCTATTTTGGCCTAACATGGGGTCCAGTCGGTTTGAGGGTCTTACGAAATGGCTACCAAATGGCCCTATTTGTCAAACACATGTACCAATTGGGGGTATTCCAAGATTCCTGGCCAGTTATAAGATTTCAACTCAGTAGGCTCCTCCACGTGGCAATATGGTCGGTGCAGCAATAATTGTCAATGAATTTTGAAGTTTTCTTGCTTTGTTCAATTAGTTTTTACAATAGAAAATTTTGAAACACTGCAGAAAATTTTCACTACCAGATGCTACCAAATGGCCCAATTTTAGGTCCACGAACTACCATCTGGGGGTTTCTGTAAAAATGATACTACCATTTGAGGGTATTTTTCAAAATTTTGGCTTTGGCCCTCCCTAACCCTGATCGGACCCCCTGCCAGACCATAATGGGAGTACCCCCCCCCCCGGGTATGGAGTATCGAAACAAGAAAATGAACTCTTTCTGCCCTCACAGCATCGGTTTTTGGCTGTTATGTTGATGAGTTTTAAAGCTCCTAAATATCATAACGACTGTGCCTTAACTTTATCAATAATCTTCAGATAATCTCGTCCTGCAAAAACGTGCTCGTCGCGGTCCTTTGACATCAGTTCTCACAAAACGACAAAGCCAACAAAACCAGTGCTGTGTACGCCAAACAGGTTTGCTTTCTTGCTTGGATTATTTAAGTAATCTCACTATCATTGACCAAGGGCGTTGTTGGGTTTTTTGCACAGCTATGATCGGAATAAACGATTACGCTAAAGATGGAGCTTTTTCCCAAGATGCACTGCGTTCTTTAATCGAATTCCAATAGAATCATCAAAGATTTTTAATTCAAACCCCGGGGGGGGGGGGTTACTTGACTTTCAATTGTACGGGGGGGGGGTGCACTCCAAGAAAAAAATTTTCACCTGGCTTTAGAAATTTTCCCTTCAAATGATAGCCGGCTTTAGAAAAAATCGGCGAAAAGCATATCCCAAAACGTAAAAATCGGCAAAAAGCATACCCCTAAACGTAAAAATCGGCAAAAAGCATACCCCTAAACGTAAAACTTCGTCGAAAAACAATGAAATAACACGTTTGACAACCGGCTTCAGAAAAATTGCCTTCTTTTGATACCCGGCGTTAGAAAAAAAAGGCGAAAACGATACCCCGGAAAGGAGTGCACATGGCGTCAGCAAAATATACTAAGTACCCCCCCCCCCCCCCCCGGGATTCAAACCCACTGCATCTTGGTAAAAGGTTCCTCTCCGCCATCGTTAGCGCAATCGTCTATTATAGATATGCTTGTCCATAAACAGAACAAAGAGAACACTCTGATACAGCATTGTTTTCTATGTCCCTTGTCCACGACGCATGTGCACCTTCCATTTGAATGATATATTTTCATATCGTTTGCACGTTGCTAATGCAAGCTTTAACCATCCACAAACCCTTTAAAGCCCTTGCTTGCTATTAGATTTTGGGCAAAAGTACAAATTTCCAGTGGGTTTCAGAAAAGTTGAATGCAATTGTAAATTTTGGACTTTCTGGAGCAAGGCTTCTGTTTAGCCTGCGTGCAGACTCAACTCCTCGTCAAAATCCCTTTAAATTTGAAAAAGGTACCAAAGAAACTTTATCCCACAAAACATTTGTACACAAGTATGAATTTTTAACAACTTAAACACAGTAGATGTAAGATCAGGATATGCTTTTTAACCTGAGCAGCTGCAATGGAACTCAGTATTTACTTGATTTATGGTTTATGTGTCCAAATCATATCCTGTTTCAAACAACTCCACTAAGAAAAGCTGCAATTTGAATTTCTTACATCTGGCTTTCCATAAATATTCTCATAGAAAGCTAAACTGACTTGCACATAACATAGATGTGGCTGTACAGGCCAAGTTTTAGCCTTGTAGAGGGGATTATGACCTTGTTATGACCTTGTACTGACCTTTGAAGAAAATTACAAGGCTGTCAGTAAGATTCCAAGCTGCAACAAGTCTAACACAAGGTTTCCACAAGGCTTCTACAAGGCTAATTAGCATTTTCCAAGCCATTTACAAGCCTACAGCAAGGCTATTCCAGGCTATAACAAGGTTACAAGGCCATAACTACAAGGCTTGTACATGGCTATTACATGGCCTTGTATTTTCGAACAGGTTGCTAAGTGTATTACAGTTTGGGCCTTGCGCACATAACATGGTTTTCCTGCCAAAGCATTAATATACTGTCTTTCATATGGCTCAAAAATTCTTATCACGATGTAAAGGATTCTTGTCATATACATGTGCACAAGGCCTGTACTCCATGATTGTCTCTAACAAAATTCAGTTCCCAAGATCCCCCTACTACACAAAAAATGGGGAAATAGCTGGGAAAGCAAGGAGTTCTAACCAAGGATTCTCTAGATTTTAGTGTGGCTACATGCAACTTGCTTTGGAATAAAAATGAAACATTTGATTCCCTAGCTTTTACAAAGAAAACCATTTATTTCAATAGGCTCCATACATTTTCTCCACGCATTTTCTTTCAAGACCCACTGTCAAGCAACAAATTTGTTCCCAAAAAACCTACTGTGGTTTGAAGTTGTCACATGGTGTGCAGCAATGCATGCAGTCTTTCCTATCAGGAAATAGACAGGGTTGTCACAACTTCTCACCTGCAAAAGGGTTTACACACAAGCACCATTTTGTTAAAATGGGAATAGGCCCACACTACAAAATTTTTGTCACAAAGTGTACTCCTTAAAATATTTCAAATGTAGCAATTGACCCCTCCTAAAATTATTTTGTGTCAAAATCACAATTCTTCACACAATATCTCAAATCATGATAAAGCTTTTAGGTTAAATGTTTCATGCCTTTCACTTCAGATTAAATGTTATTGACAGCAGTTTCAATATTCTGCACTGTTAGCAATGATGCACTTCTTGATACAATGCACTGTATGTCTATCAGCTGAGTTAGATAAAACAGTAGTAGTAGAACCTAGCAAAAGGTGTCCTTGTATCATTTCCGAAGAGAAACCATGTTTTTAAATCTTTGAAAGAAAAATTGATTCAATTAAAGAAATTGTGAAGCAATACCTTTGCAATTCAATGCATCTAACTAAAGATATCAGGGGCATTGTCAGAAACAACCAGTATCGCACAATGACATGCATATTTCATAAATGGTGTGAGCATTTAACAATGCAATCTACCACAGAACTAGGAATTTGCAATCTTGAAACCACAAAGTATGCAGGTCCTTTTTTAGGTATGTCAGATTTTTGTCTCTGCTGCAAAATAAAAGATTCTTCTGAAAGCAGTCAGAGTATTTTGACAACTATCTTTTGACAAAATACCAACTGAAGCAAAACAAACAAGTAAAAGTTCAACAAAAAAGACCCATTAAAGACCCAAAAAAGACCCAGAGACAGGAGAATATTTACTTAATCATTATCTAAATAGCAAAACTTTCATGTTGTTGACTTTGCTGTTCAGTAAGATAGCCAAGATAAACATAAGTTTTTGAGACAGAAAGAAAAGCAAGCAGCACCAAATTTGAATTGAAAAGAAGAAAGTGTTTGCCCAACAGTAATAAATTTCACTTGTATTAGAGAGAAATTAATAGTAAATTTACCAATGATTTTTTCAAGAAAGTGGCTTAGGAAAACACATTTTGCATTGTCAACAATCATATAAACTTGAGAACTATGCTAAAAAGACCCAATAATAAACTTTAAAAGCAACATTCTGAAAAGTTCATAACAATATGGTATCGATTTTATTATTTCATTACACTGATGCTCTTGAGAAACTTTCACAACTTATCAAGTATTCCTATATCATTGTACTTTTCCTCATCAAAAGTCATTGTGGTAAAAAATTATCAACAGTTATTAGCACAAATTAAATCATGATCTTGGACTGAAAAAATCAGAAACGCTTAGCGCTGGAAAATGTGACAATTTTCCTGAAAATAATAGTTGAATACCAGCAAGAAACAGGGCACAACATATGGTCAACAACTGTGATAAAAACTGTACCTACTCCTCCTTAAATTATAACAAGAACTTTTAGTAATAAGGGCTGACCCAAGTTTAAAAGTAGGCATTACTTGATAAACCAAAAAAGGATGTGGCTGTCTGGGATTTCATATAGAAGAAAAAAATGTTTAGAAACATAATCAAGGTGATAATGGATTCAAACCTCTTAGGCATTGGGTAAATCTTTGAGCATAATTTATCCAAATATGTCTTTGAAATCTAAATCTGTTGTTGATTTTATAGAAAAGATTCTCAAATACCAAAATTATCTTGCTGATAAATTAACTGTTTATACCTTTTTGCCTTTGAAGGTCAACCCATCAGTTTTTTCTTCACAATTTCTGCTGTCTTCATCAATGTCTGACAAATTATCATCAGTTAGCACAGTATCAAAGCTGCTCCAGCTACACAAACTTGATGATGAAGTTTGCCTGTCTACCAAACCATTTCTCTTTCTCTCTTCAATTCCCAATGCTGCCGTGCTTTCCTGTAGATCCATTTTATTGCTGCTTGAAACGAATCTGGACTGCAACTGACCTGTATCTGTCCTGTCTGACACGTCGTCGAATTTATTATGGGCAGCTGGTGAAGTTTTCGATACTGTTGAAGTAGTCAAAGAACTGTTCACAACTAAGGAGGCGCGAGTGCTCTCATCACTTCCAGTTACAACAAGGAATGGTGGGTTGAGGAATTTCTTTGAAGATGTTTTGATCGACGATATCGATTGCAAATCATTACAAATACTGGCATCTCGCATTTCTTTGAATGAGTCGATATCCTGACTGTAATCTCTCCTTGTCGAACTCGACATTGTTTACATTTTCACCATCTACTTTTACTTACGATGTGAACGGGCCTAAATGAAACCCCGTCTTTCACTCCATAGAATTTGACGTTGTGCAGCGTTAATCCTGCCACAGTCACACCAGAATGAAGTATTATGTTATTTGTATTCCATTGTTTATATTAAATACAAGCGCAACAGCAAAGAAATGATATAAAAAGCTTTTCTTTATCATCTACCTTCAACTGTGCCTTCTCTGCGCCAAATGATATAAACAAGGATTTACCTGGCCTCGAATTCAAGCAAAATTTGACCCCCACCCCCGCAAAATGGTGCAAATTTTTCCGGTGCAAATCACGGGGGTGGCTATGTGAAACCTGTCACGTAGTGGTTGGCAAATAAAACATCTGTTGAGAAATTTCGTGGCGGGCACTTCTTTCTGCAGGTAGACGGCTCTGTAAAGCGGACACTTCTAAAAAGCCGCAAGGTGCAGCAATGGTATCAAGGGGGCCTGCAATAGCCTTGTCCTCTGTCTCTGAGCATGCCCACCCCCAATCTTCAACGCTCTGCACTGAATAAAACGAAACAGCAACAAATTGCATCACATTGCTGCGTTTTAAAAGTCTGTTTCACAGTAATGAATACGATAACAAAAAAAATTACTCATTATCCAACTATTTGGATGTTTTACTCGCCGAAAATCGCGGATATTTTCACCGATTTCTAAAGTTATACAAGGTTTGCTTCCTTTCTTTCACATTGCATTGGGTGCCACAGTGATCTGTTTTTGATCCTCTTCTCTTTATATATCGATGGATAACATTCGTGGTTTTACCCCAGCAAGTTTGCCTCAAATGTTGATGAACTGAATTTTACCACCAGTAAATCATATCTAATAACTTTCTATGACAAGGCACTTGCTATCAGATTTTGCAAACAACCAAAAGGTCGGTGTGTCTTTACAAAATCAAAATAAGTCAAAACCAAACCAAGAACCAAAACGCCAAAGCCTGCCCAGAATGAGTCAGCAGGATTCAAATGTCTATTGAATCTCCCTGCAGCTAAAATCGAAGATATATTTTAGATAAGAACGATGTAATATCAAAATAAAAATATTCTCAATAAAAAAGGGCACTTTAGAAACAACACTGCAAGCAAAGCAGCCAAACTGCGTATTATCAACTGTGCACAGTTGCATCATTAACATTTGAAAGTAAGGTTTATAAAGCTGCATAGCTTCCAAGGCATTTGACGAATTTCATGTCCTATGTCTCCAATCCAACGCTTTCTCTCGAAGACAAGGCCCCCGACCAGATTAGAAAAGTGGGGGGGCCAAACATGATACAAAAAATTACCACAGCACAACATGATGGGCTGTCTTTCAGAAAGGCATGATTTGCAAAAAAGTGGGGGGGCCATGGCCCCCCCGGCCCCCCCCCCCCCCCGTCGTCGGAGGCCCTGGAAGAGTTTATGCTCAGTGGTAGCATTGATGAGAGTGTTAGCCTGCGTGCAGACTCGACTATCCTAGGATAGTTGAGTCTGCACAAAGGCTATGAGAGTGTTGACTCTCATTGACATCGACAAAAGCATAAAAGAATCTCTAAGTATAGTGGCCAGTACTTCCTCTGACTTCTTTTCTCAAAAAAGTTCGTACAATTTTGCCAATCCCCTATAAATCTATCATCTGCATTCCTATATGTTCGTACGTTATAGCTATTGATAGACAGATGGACGCTATAACACTAATACAAAGTTGGGAGGAGAGTAGTTAATATCTCAATCAAAGTTAACTAATAACTCAACTGGAGCGACAACAACAACATAAATTCACTGCAATTAGATGAGCGTAAGTTGAGGGTCCTTGTGTATGTAGTAGTGAGGCTACTGCATTCCCTTGTTTTTCTGAGAATTTCCCTCTGCTCTTTGACTTTGATAACGTCGTTTCTTCGAGAAAAATTGCTTAGGTCAACAGACAATGCGAAACAAAGAAGGACGTGTGAGCTACAGCTGGGTTTGGCTCCCGGGCTATATATAAGTCTCTGACGGCTGAATGCAATTTTCAGCAATTGCCATCTTTCGTGAAAGAAGACTTCAGTTGAAGCCATCATCATGTAATTCCTTTCTAGACTTTAAAGAGCAATCGTCACCCAAGATCCTTTGCAGGCACGCTACACTACAGTTTCAGACTGTCTGAAAATCAATCGCCGCGGCCTAAGCAGAAAATATGGACCCACACTGCAGAAGTTGATTCATTGTTATCATTTTATACACAATACCCCCTTCAGCTTACAAAAAAATTCTTATAAAGATCTAATACAAGTGGATTTTCATTTTCTGCTCAGGCTAAGTTCGATTTTTAGACAGTTTGACATTGCAGTATGCCAGCAAAGGACCCTGGGTGACAATGACCCTTTAACTGAAAATATAGCAATTAGAGAAGGTTCTAACGGTAGCAACATATTCTGGTAAATGCCGGACATAAATCTGGTAAATGAATTGAATCCATGGGCAGAGACGTAGGAACCAGGGGCACTGGGGGAACGTGCACCCCCCCCCCAAGATTTTGCAATAAACAAAGAAGTGCCCTTCTTATTCTAAGGAAGTGCCCGTCGAAGTGCTGTGACTCCCCATGTTTGAAATGCCTCCTACGTCCCTGTCCATGGGGGTTTTGCAATAGCACACCTGCTATCCGATGATAAATGCAGCAGATTCGATTGAGTACTGGGATGAATTCGTTCAGGATGAGTCTGTTAGGATTCGGACAAGTCTGTGTGCCTGTCAACTTCATTGTGGACCAACAGGTACCTCATTTAGTTAATTCCTTGACCGTGGCCCGCTCGTGATATAACACGAAAGCTAATGCATATGAAGGAAAATGTGGAAAGAAGTTACAAGCTGGAACCCTAATGGAAATCCTATTTGATCGAAGGGTTTGCAGTAAAATCACCTTTGACAGAGAACTTTGATCTTTCTCGGAAGTCTACGCAACCGAAGCTTTCCAGAATATGATACAGTACGCAATGCTTCCATAGAGACTGATTGAAAGCCAGTTAAACTGCGTTTAAAACTGTTCGAGTCACGCTGATTACATGGCCTTAGTTATCGCTATTGATGAGCTGCTCGACGCTCTAGATGACCAGTTTGAGCGGTATCAGTTTGGTGCAAGTCTCGTTTTGATGAGCACTGCATGGTGCTAATTTCATTGGTTAATTTTTAGCATTTCTCCCTCAAATTTAAGTTCTTTCATAAGGTATTTGATAACATAAGAACGATGCAAGCTGGTCGTTTAACAATTTATTGGCAGAACATTTTGAAAGGTGTGTCCTTTACAGTATCTAGACCAGAAGCAACAACCCTTGTCCAATGCTTATTCGGTCGATAAGTTTGTTTCCTTATTGTTGATATACCTTTCTATGTTAATCAGTTCTTGGAGGAGTCATGCATGAACTGTGCATAAACACAAGGAAAGAAAATGATACTGTTTTAGGGCTTAGCTTCTCAGCAACTGTAACGAATCATGAAAGATACTTATTGACGACCAACTAAAGTAGGAAAAACAAACAGTAAAAGGCCATTACTCATCAAACGATGGCATCTGCTTAGCGTAATTTCCACGGCAAACAACATATCTGCCGAAACACAAGGAAACACAAAGACGCTGCAAGTGATATAGCCCATCTGCGAAAAGATCTTATCTTTTCATCACAACACACTGAGATTTTAGAGTTTTCACAGCAACTTTGTTTTCCCTGAAGGCCACTTTCAGAATCTATATATTTGCAGCAGTTCATTACATCGATGTAGTTTGTTGTAACTTTAACAACCGAAATCCACGGCAACAACGAAAGCGTGAGTTTTAGTTGCAGTATCAGAGTTCTTAGTTCATAATCTCCGGCGCCTCGCAGCTCCTCCTGGTGAAATGGCCTAAGTTTGTAAACAAGCTTTCATTCAGGCCTAAGTTTGTGCACAGCAAAACTACAACAAAATGGCTGATGAAGCGAAGATCATTCATTTTATGGCAATCGACTCGATGCTAGCACCAGTTTCAATGATGAAACGAATTTGGCAACGAAATGCTGATCATTTTATGCAAAAAGGAGCTCTTAAGGTTGTCAGTTCAACCGCAACGGCTAATGCAAAATTCTCGCTGAACTATCCATTCAAGTTTCTCTCGAAAAGCATTTGGAAACTCGATCAGTTTAAAGAGTTTGCTAAAGATTTCGACGTGTCGAAGCTCGAAACAAAGTGGACTGTGTACAATAATGACATTGGTAGCTTCATTACGGCAGCAGTTGATTTTAAAGATTTAAAACCAGGTCTTGGTGTCGAATTTATTACGAGCAAGTTCGATAAGATAGTCATTGCAGTTCGCTGCCGAAATAACGCTTCAGAAGATGACAGTTTATTTCTACAACGAAGCAAAGCTGGCGAGCATCTCAAACAGATTGTGAATGATATTTTGTGTTTTGATTATGACAACTTTCTCGGTTATATACTGTACAAAAGGCTGGATATAAACAACCACATAACAGACATTGAAAATCAACCATTTTATGACTGGGTGGTTGAGGTGCTTCTGGGTGATAAGGGCACTTCGTATTCGCTTGACATGCTGAGTGGAAAAGCAAAGGCATTGAATGACAATGGATTTGATGTCCGTTATGGGATCTTCTCGGATACTGATTGTCTTCATTCGAAGATGAACTCTGTCAGTTCACCTGCACAAGTCGGAACATAGCGAAAATATGATAATACTGAGAGGTATTAAGACTTCGGTCATACAGTATTTTAAACAGACAGAGATATCAGGACTCAAGTCATTGATTTTTTAAGATGAACTGTCAATCGAAAACTTCATCCGTTTTCCTTCTTTGGGCACTTCCCACTTTTAGATCTCTATCATGCTCCTTCGCAGTTCTTTTTAACTTTGACCAAAGTCTATCTCAACTCATGGGTAGCTAGACAGTGCTGTTGTGCTTCTAAGGAGGAGTGCTGCAACTAATATATACCTGCGGAGGAATTTTACACCTTGCAGACCCTAGAAATATTTACAAATGCTTTCCAAGCCCAGTAAAGATATGGGTACTTTCAATGTTTCTATTTCCAAATACTCTACAAAATACTCTGCCCTGAAAGACATGTTCCAAATAGACCCCATTGTGTCCAGATCGCAGAGCTTATTTCACAGCAATCGTTGTCTCAAAGAGAGGCCCGAGTAATTCTAATTATAGAACTTAAAGAGCAATTGTCACCCAGCGTGCTCTGCTGGCACACTGCAATTTCGCACTGTCTGAAAATCAAATTACCTTACTCGCTTTTCTATCGGTTCAACTACTGCAGTGTGGATCCAGAATTTCTTCTTAGGCCAAATTTGATTTTCAGACAGTCTAAAATTGCAGCGTGCCTACAAAAAGGACCCTGTGGGATATCGACTCTTTAATGCTATCCGAGTCCTTCCGTTCCTTTACCCCCGTCCGGCCTCGTTTTCAATCATTCGTATGCTCCTTCGCATTTCCTCTCTAGAAAATACTAACGACGAATCACTGACAAAAAAGGAAATAGACTTGGAGCAAGTCTACATTTTAACCTACAAAAGACGATTCCGTAAAAGATATACAGAAGAAACCCGCATAAAAGAACCTACATTTTTTTGGACAGCCTGAATAGGTTCTTAATTAAGTGGCTGCTATTCTCAATTCCAGCCTGTCAGGTTCTTAAAAAGGTTCTTATATATACGTACAGGCCTTGCACACATTAACACTGTTTTCCAGCGCAGAAATTCTTAAGAATTCTTGAGAATTCTTGAGAACATTTGTGGGTCTGTAATACCATTTTCACAATGACACAGTAAAACCAGCTTTATTGAAACCATGTTAAATTTTAACCACTCAAATGCATTTGACTTGTTGGATTGACAAATAAGAATGCAAAATACCATAACCTGATTTACTTGCAGCTGGTTTAACTTGCCAGTGTGAATAGGGCATAAGAATAACTGTTTAAAAATCCTTTTGTCTTTTGTACCAATGAAGAAGTCTGAAGAATTCTAAAAATTCTTGTCGTTTTGATACTTTACGGCCCATTACATGAAAGCTATTACTGTATATAAGAACCTTTCCCAGTTTCAGCCTCTTTGGGGTTCTTATTTAGGGGGTTATAAAGATTAAATTTCAGCCTCAAGGTTCTTATAAAAACAGGTTCTTTTATGCGGGTTTCCACTGTAGCCTGCGTGCAGACTCTGTCACCTGTCCTGTCCAAGAGTCTGCACGCAGGAATTATATCATCACCAAACGTCTCTCCCCCTCCGTCTAGAGTGTACTGATCTCCTTTAGAATAATAAACCTTTTCCAAGTGACATTTCATTCTTATCTGCTTATGTATTATTCAGAAGTTTCTTATCTTAACTTAAGTGTTTTCATTCCCAGAAACCTAAACTATTTTAATAATGCATGTGAAAGCTAAGACTGTCTCCTAAACGAGAAGGTCAACCTCGTAAATCAAAGAAAACAAGAATCAACTCGACCTTTTCCAAAGAGTTTCCATGGAATCAGTAACTGTTTTTACAGGCAATTATCAAAGAAAATTTGATCGAAACATATTGCAAACGATTTCGGAGCACTGTTGTCTTATTATTCTCAGTCTATATCCAGCACAAAAACCGCGTACAAGAACCTAACGGAAAGAACCTAGATTTATGACTTTTCGTCCCTTGTTTCCCTGCGTTCTTTGATTTGCTGATATCACTTGCTCAATAGGGACTCATACCACTACCCTTATAGAGTGGGCCCCCTGTTTCAGAATAGCCTAAGCTAGCGGGTATTCTCGTACGCTCAACATTGAAAGTCTGCTTTAAAGAGCTTCAACATTGAAAAGCAAACTTTTAGTACAAAGAATCATGTCCTTCTGACCGACTCATCACAAAATATATACCTTTCAAGCAGTAATCTTCCTCACTTCCTCTGTAGAAACAAAATAGATCCATCGCAGCTACGAGAACTCTACGCCGTATCAACCGCTTTTGTATGTTGTTGAAATTTCATAACCCATACACAAAATATTGCTTAGGGCGCTAATCAAGCAGAAATGAAAAATACAGACGCAAATTCAATTCATAGTGGATTCATATGTTCCACATCTCTTTACGTCAAAATGTCGTTGATAAAAATTTAAGTTATACACAAGTCTATGGATGAATTCGTTCATTCTTTTACTTAAATCAAATTCATTTCACCAATAGAAGTGCTTATGGCTCTCCAAACGAAAGAGACAACTTGAAAAATCTACCGGCAGACTCAAGAAAATGCCCCCCTGTTTGAAAAATCATTGCAGCAAACGCTGTTTCGCTATAATCATAAAGATTCATTTTTCTAATGGTTAAAATATTCACGTATTTTGTGTATTTTTTGGTAACTTTCAAAGTAGTAGTCTCGTGACAAATTCAAAAGACTTGAAATCATCAGTCTATCTGAAGGGCAGGAAAGTGGCCTAAAATATATGACCAAATGAAGGTGAGGTTGCGGATTTTAGCGCCAAGCGCTGGGATCACAGAAGTAGCTAAGCGCTAATCGAGTCCACGACCCCTTGTCATGACGCTCAAGTGGTGAGGCCCCACCGGGTATCGAGCCCTGTCCGCCTGACTGTTCTGGCTGCAAATTCAGAGGATTACACCACTGCACCACAACACCTTCAGGTCGTGTGAAATCTATTCGAAATCCTTTTGAGAATGAGCATGACTGAATGATGAACTAAAACTGAAACGGAAACTGACATTGATATCTTATTTATTGCTTTGAAAAAAAGGATTACAGAACGAAGTAAACCGGACAGGTTACGTTTCTTTTATTTCAAGATATCATTTCATCATTGCAAACTAAATCATTTTCAGATTCTTTATGACGAACTTCATTCCATTTCTTTATTACTCAAAAACTCAAAAACTTCAAAACCGTGCTGCTAGGATAATAACGAATAGCAACTTCGATGCCCCAGGCAAACCTCTTATTGAAGGGCTAGGATGGAAGACCGTTGACCAGCTGGTTACTGGTGAATCTAAGACATTGGTCTTCAAGTCCCTGAATGAGCTTGCTCCACAATACCTGTGTGATCTCTTCACAAGAAATGCGCTCTGCTCATCATATAGCCTTCGCAATACGGGGACCGACCTGAAGTTGCCGATGAAAAGGTCAGCAAATGGCCAGAGATGTTTCTCTTACAGAGGTGCAAAACTATGGAATAGCCTGTCAGCCGAGTCAAAACAGGCAACCTCTCTGTATAGTTTTAAGAAAACTATTTAGAAACAGGCACTTTTCTTTCTTTCGTTTTTATTGTAATTTTGACCATTATTGTACATAGATTAAAAATATTGTAAATAAGGTTTTATAGTTTTATTTAATTAATAGCTTTTATTTTGTACCGTTGTACCTTAGATTGTAATTAATGTTTTTATCGGAGGGCCCCTTGAAAATCAACTCGTTGAAGGGCAACCCTCCTTAAAAGAATTAAAATGAAAATGAAATGAAAATCATGCGTCTTTAGGCCATTTTTTGGATGCTGCGCAAAACAAATTTTTGAATGTTTCGAATTTACCACGGGACTACTACTTGAAAATTACCAAAAAAAATTCCAAACAAAACTTTATTCCTTTAGCTATTGGAAAAATTAAATTTGATGACTATAGCACAAGTAAATTTGCTACAATAGTTTTTCGAACAAGGGGGCATTTTTTTTGTAATCACCCGGTATAATTTTATGAATTTGGAAAACGGTGTCTCACTACCTCTTGAACGGTAGAAGAAACAATCATCATCTTGCATTCATAGATAGGGGAAAACGATATTTCTTCGACATTTCGTTAGAAGAAGCATTTTCAAGGCTCAGAACGAGAACGTAATACATGGAAAGACGAAGGGTAGACATTTCTTATATTTCTTGTGAAACTTGTAATCTTTCAAAGTTCTAAAATCTCTTTCATTTGGAAAGGCTGGGCATTAATCAATATCAAATCACTATTTACAGTTAATTGAATATAAAGCAAATCACATACCGTAAAGCTCTATTTAGCCACCCTCTCTATAAAGTCCACTCTCTAATAATCCCTCCCTTCTAAACCAACATATTGAATAAGCCCCTCTCTCTTTTAGCCCCCCCCCCCACGTACATCAAATGCAGGATGATAACAAAGATTTTCATTGATTCAGCGTAACAAGTTTGCATGTTACTTTTAATATGGCTTGGGATAAATCATGTGTCGAATTTGCGTATTTGACTCGTAAAATTGTACTGAACAACAGTTCAAAAGCTGTGGAACAATTCTGAGCAACAGTTCAAAAGCTGTGGAAAATTTTGCACCCCAGTCAGTCTTTGCAGTTATAGCAGAGGCTGCAATCATGGACATAAATTATGAAACAAATTAATTGTTTCTGATATTTTGAACTGTTGAGCATCCTCTCCCCCCGTTCCCCCCACAATCAATGTTGAAAAATCCGAGAACCCTCCTCCACACGTCACCAACATTGAACAAGGGGGGGGGGGGATCTTCAATAGTCAAATCTTAAATTTTGAATTTGTCTCAAACTATTTTGTCCATGATTGTGGTTGGAAAACTTTTGATCAACTGTTCATGCGATACGGGAATACTTTTTCCAAATTAAGGCCAAAATACCAACTGGACACAGTTAGTCTTATTGGACAGTTACCATAAAAGCTCTCTTATGCCCCCGGCGGTCTTATTTAATTTCGGACACTCCAGAGGGGGGCTTAAAAGAGAGGGGGGCTTGTTCACAAAATCAAATGACAAGGTTCTTTATAATAGCCTTTTAGTTCTTTTACGCCATATTTTGCGGATTCAATATTCAATTTTACGAGTCAAATACATAAATTCGACACAGTTTGATCTCAAATCATTCTCAATTAACATGCAAACTTATTTAGCACAATAAATGGAAACTCTTTGGCAACCTCTGGAATTTGATAAAAGTGGAAGGGGGGTTAATAAAGAGGGGGCTTATTCAAAATTGTTGGCTCAGAGGGGAGGGGCTTACTAGAGGGGGGGGGCTTAAAAGAGAGGAGGGCTTCTTCACAAAATCAAATGACAAGGATATATATAATAGCTTTTTAGTTCTTTTACACCATATTTTGCAGATTCAATATACAATTTTACGAGTCAAATACATAAATTTAACACAGTTTGATCTCAAATCTTTCTCAATTAACACGCAAACTTATTTAGCACAATAAATGGAAAATCTTTGGCAACCTCTAGAATTTGATATAAATGGAAGGGGGGTTATTAAAAAGGGGGCTTATTTAAAATTTTGGCTCAGAGGGGAAGGGGCTTACTAGAGGGGGGGGGCTTAATACAGAGGGGGGCTTAAAAGAGCTTTTACGGTATGTTAAACAGGATCATATTCTGTTTCTTGGTTATTCGCAGTATGTTCAGGCCTAACCGTTTCCCTATAATCTAAACTTAAATCCTTGTCAGGAGTCAGCTGATGAACAATTTCGTAAACTACCACAGCACGACTAAAAGATACAAATAAATACCCCTGTGAGTCCAGTGTGATATGTGCGGCTGACTGCATCTAATAAATAGACCTCGTTCCAAATCTTTTTCTCAGCGTAAAAGGTGGGTGTAAAATTCAATGACCTTATTCTTGTGATTGAATGGCTTGAAAGAAACTTGAGATACTTATCTATAATTCTACCGTTGGACTTTCCAGAAATTTTCAATAAGTGGGGGGAATCTAAAGGAGGGGGTCTGGGGGCGAGGCCCCCCGGAAAATTTTTGGGGTCACGCCCTTTACTTTGGCTTAGAATGCATTTCCCAATATCATGCTTGCCAGTAGCTACAAGGAAACCTTGATCGTTTTGTGACAGTTATCCTATGAAACAGAGCACAAGGAAAATTTTTGAAGAAAGATCCTTTACTTTGGCTTAGAATGCATCTCGCAATATCATGCGTGCCAGTGCTAAAATGGAAGATTCAACATTTCTCGGAAAATCCTTACCCAACCTATACCCAGTTATTTTCTCTTCGGTTTTAGAGGAATCTCGAGGACCATCTTTCGACAAAAGTGGGAAGGGGGGAAATTGCCCCCATACCCCCCTTGGCCACGCCACTGACTGATGGAGTATCAAAATGAGGTGTCTGGGGGCAAAGTCTCCAGGAAAATCTCTTAGGACACTCCCTCAACTTTGGCTTAGAACACTTCTTCCAATCCCATGTTTGGAGGATTTAAAACGGACTTAATTTTATCATATACGAAATTATCTAGCTGTGGTTCACTTCGCGACGGCAACGCGCAATGCATGCTGGTCAACAGTCGATTTTTAAATTAAGTTTTTATCAAGTGTAACAGCAGTTTTATGAATTAGCATCCACAAGGCAATTTTGTGAATAAATATCTGTTCTGTGGCTGAAATTTTCAAAAACATTTTAGCAGTTTTCTATCAATCAACACTCTTATAAACATTTTCGCGCAAAAGATTTTACATTGTTGCAGCAATCCAATTTTTGCGTGCCCCCAAAGTGGAGGCCTTGAAAATGTTTTTCCTGGAAAATTTTTGAAACTGACAGCCTTATTTTGGCTTAGAACGATTCTCCCAGTCATTTTCTGGCATTTTTGAGAGAGTCTTACCCTACACTACCAAAACTCAAACTATTTTCTTTGAAAGAATCCCTAGAAGCATCTTTTGACAGAAGTAGACGGGGCCTTTACCGTATCTTCACTCTCGACTGTATTCATTTCTTTGAACAAGTTCACTGACATGGCAGGATTCAAATGTGAAGTGAGATGTCCATTATTCAAGAATGCAGATCTACTAAAGAACTTCCTAATTTCGCAAAAAGGCCCTTTTCCAGCAAAAAGGGGCCCTTTTTGCAAGATTTTGGTGGGCCAGTCCGCCACTGTTAGGACCCGTAACCAGGGCAAAATTTTAAAATATGACCCCATAAACCGGGAACAATCTACCACAATAATCGTAACATACAGAGTAAATTGAGAATTTATAGAGCTATATTCCTTTTTATGAAAGTTTTTTGTAGAATCTTAGGAAAAACGGGGTATTTTTCTTCAGAAAATATTCCAACCCAAAACAGTGAAATGCTGGCTGGTGGACTCGAGGCCCTAAAATGAAAGTCAAAATTCACCTGGCCCAAGTTTTATGGAATTCTACTGTTTTCCAACAAAGAGAAGAGATATCAGTGTAAGTGAATCGTAATAAAGTGTCAAAATCCCAAACCTTTCTCTTCGAAACAGTGTTGGTACAGTACAGATTACTTTAGGGCTCAGTGATAAAGGGGGGTTATCTTCAACATTTTCGATGATAAGGGGTTTTTTCATCAACTAGAATGTCAGAGAAAAGGGTATCCTATGGAATGGTACGGATGAGCGTGATGTACTTTTTACTGTTGAATTGCACCCACCGGGAGTGTGCAGTACAGCTGGGGATGTTCAGTACAGTGGGGAGGTATGTTTGATTACAGTGGGGCAATTCAGTATAGTGGGGAGGCATCCGGAGTTCAGTGGGGGATCCCTTGAGTGCAGTGGGGGACGGGGGTGTTCAGTACAGAGGGGAGGCGTCTGGAGTACAGTGGGGGCGGGGATATCATGATGTGTGTGGTGTGTGGTGAGGCATCATCAGTATAGAAGGGGGATATTCAGAACAGAGAGGGGGTTGCCAGGGGGCCTGGGGCCTCTGTGGGCCAGCAAGAAATAAGGTATGTGTTTTTCTTTGTTGTAGTTTTCTTTCAGGAACGTTTGCAGGCCTGCAGGCCCACTGAGATTCTAAAAAAATCTAAAAGCAGTGTCTTACCAGTGCATAGGGGGGCGTGGCCCAAGGATAAAAGTGCGTGCTGCCTGGCCTTTCTCTCGACGGCCCTGGCGGTAAACACTCATGTTGTTAAATGCTCCCTTGCGCAACAATGAACGGCAGCTTTGTAGATGTAGAATGAACCTATGACGAAACTTTGGTCACATAAAGTGATAACAGAAAACAACGTCAAGAAGCAAAAAATTCTTTCCCAAGCAATCACTCGGTACGACGGCCGACCGGCAAGCCTAGTTTTCAATATTTTTCGAAATTACAGCGTATCCTACAATTTAACTCATTTGAGGGTGTGACGTCATCAAATTTCTAAATCATAAACCAGATGAATGACAGACTTTTGCTTGATACCATATTGTAGGCATTCATAAACTATGGTTTTCTTCGAACTTATTTCATGTTGTGTCAAACAGTTTAGAAATTACGATGGTTTTAAGTTTTTTGAAAATTTTTCTTGAATTCTTGAAAAAGAAGAAAAATACTCTAATTCTGAAAATATTGACGATATCAGAAAAGTCCAACCGTAGAATTATAGAGAAATAGCTAAAGTTTCTTTGAAGCGACCTATTTAGTTCAAAGAAATAGGTCGCTGAATTTTACACCAGCATTTTCAAAGATTTGGAACCTATGCTCCTTTTAGCTATTCTTCAAAAAGAGTCTGGATTGAGTGATATTTCTAGACATTTTTATACGAGAGGCTAGATTGAGTTGCGTTAGCTCTTCTATCGCTATTGTGCACATTCGAAAATTATCGAAAATTTACAAAATATCGTTCGATTCAAATTCTTTTTTAGAACAGCTAAAAGGTCTGTTGGAAATTTAAGAAGGCTTGTACCTCTGAGGACATGATTGTTCATCTTCTATCCTGGTATTACTACACTGCAGAGTCTTGCCTCAGCGGTGCTTTCGTCCGAAGAATTCCATTATTGTACAGGCGCGAGACAAATTCAAGCTACGAATAAATAATTACTCAACATCAACTTCTGTCTCAAATTAGATGCCACGTGAAAAATGTCAGCAAATAAAAACAATTGAAGTATTTTGCATGTTTAATTTTGCGTTATTGCAAATCTCACGCAGGACAATCTCCAATAACGAACCTATTCTTGAAGCAAATAAAGAACATATTCTATGGTATGTTGCACCAAGCTCTAGGATCGCAGTTGTAGATAAGTCCTAATTGAGTCTGCAACCTCTTGTTCCGCAAATGGTATAGGTTGGGCAAAAACCACGTCGTCCACCTGAGTCACCTGAACTTTTCTGCTTGCAAAGTCGAAGGATTACAACACTGCGTTACAGCACGTTTGAAGTTCGCTCGTACATCAATAGACCATTTCGCAATTTGGAGAAAGAGACTGAGGAGAGCGCGGCCCATTCTGACAGCCTTGGCAACAGGGAAATCTAGGGAATCCCCTCTTCTGCAGTGCAAATTATACGGTTGGCGGCTCGCTCGCATCTCTATCCAAACTCAAGTTATTTTCGATTTATTTGCAACTTCCAAGAGTTATGTGATGCTTGTTTAGTATGGTAAGTGTTGTCTTTGGACTATTTAGCCGTTTTGCAATCTTTTCGCTCATTTGTGAATTTATTTTGAGCCATTTTATTTCAGTTGTTTCCCTCGACTTTGAAACGGCTCAGTTTAGGCCCAGCTGCAGAAGAGGGGATTTCCTAGATTTCCTACTTGTTGCCAAGGCTGTCAGAATCGGCCGCGCTATCCTCAGTCCCTTTTCCAAATTGCGAAATGGTCTATTGTATGTTTCTTTCTGATAGTTTCATGAGCCTCTGAAGTTACAGGATCAGGATGTATTCAAAGTGAAGAACAAAAAATCAATACAAACCCTTGCTTTTGATCTTTTCATGGGAACACTCTCAATGGTGATGAAGGTTGGATAACTGTTTATGATGTATTCTGCTGCCTCTATCTCCTATGAAATGATTCGTACGAAACATGACGATACGTAACATGTGAAAAAGACGACTAAAAAATGACTTAGATCATAAAACTACTACTGAAACTAAGCTGACATTTGAAAAATTCGTGCAATGGTAAACAACTGAAAAAAGTTAACCATATGCATTTCGATATAAAATAAGTCACCAAATTCTTGCAATGCTGTTAATGGGGCTGCTTCTTCTGAAATGACGTATTTCTGCTCAAAGGTCTGTTCATCGCGATAGTATAAACATGGTTAAAAGAATTCTGTTTGAAAAAATGTGGGAAACACTGACGTTTCTTTCAAAGGAGTCTGAAACTAAAACCTTCCCGCGGTTGCAGTCTGAAGTTTAAGGTTTCCCATAAGATAATCATGAAAAATCTTCCAGTAATTTTCAAGCAAAAAGCATTTCTTGCATGCAACAACCGATTGAAGTTATGTTTTGCGAAGTCAAATAACTAGGCAAATAATATCAACTTTCTACGTATGAAACTTGAGGTCTCAAGATTTCTGAAATAGCCTTTGGGAAAAATGTTGCATATGGTTGGCAATGTTAGCCTTTCCTAGCGCATAAACGGATGGATATTAGTCGAGTTTGAACCTCCACCAAGTCACCCTACCAACAATACAAGCTATTTGTGTAGTAAGTATGGATTAAAATCAACAAAAGTTTACCTGAGTAGATATTTCTATCGTTTGCGCTGGTACTTCATGATAAACTCTTGAATTTTCCATTGTATGGCAAATCGTGGCAACTTCATCTTCTACTGTGAGCCTATTTTTAAATTTAAAAAATTATATTCATTACAGTAAATCTACAAAAAAATCCTCTTTTTGTTGCGTGTAGTGCAATTGTACAAAGATAAACAAGTAAAAAGTAAAATATAAGCACTTTGATGCGAATTGAAATAACTAGTAAATCTACACGTGACAAAGTTTCATAAGTAACATTGAAAAAGGTAAATTATTGCTTCTTGCTTTCATTTGGCTTCTCCAAACAAACTGTGGCAATTAGGAGAATGATTGAATCTTTTCCTCACATTAATCACCTTCGAAGCTTTCAAGTCAAAAGGCAATAACTTGGAGATCCTTCGAGAAGCCATGAAACAACCAAACTGATAAATATTTTTAGAATAAAATGAAATGCGATAACTCAGCTGAATTCAAAGAACGGATGACTCAGAAAAGGCCTCATGTTGGGAAATAATTGCAACAAAAGTATTCACTTTATTGTAATCGAATTGCTTCATTTGCTGGCAAAACGACTAGGGATTTATATAAAGCGTGAAAATCTAATACCCTAAATTCAAGAGTGACGAACAGACTTTACACCACATTCATGAAACTGCAATAGACCTTTTAGCTATCCTACAAAAGAGCCTGGATCGAGCGTTATTTCTATACATTTGTATACGCGAGGTTCGATCGAATGCCGTTAGAGCTTCTATCAGTATTGTACACATTCGAAAATTTTACAAAATGTAGCAAAATATTGTTCCATCCTTATTCTTTATCAATTCATTTCAGAATAGCAAAGAGGTCAATTACCTAATCAAATCTTCTCTTTTGTCTAAGACGTAAGAAACTTTTTCAGCCATACAAAAACCTTCCTTCAAGAGTGAGCATTTACAAAATTCAACATTAAGCGAAGTAGCTCCAGCATGATAGCAACCAAAATATTACAGAAATAGTGGTCTTTGAGCCATTAATTTAAAAAAAATTCGATCAAAATAGATGAGATGATTTTGCCGCTGGATTGTATTGTTTCAACTTTCTATGAGTCGCCTGGTGTTTTGTCGGCTTTTGAGTTTTGACAAAATTAGGTAAAGCATAATATCAAATAATGCGAAAAAGCCTCACCTCAACGTTTCAGGTCTAATAACTCGCACTTCACTTTGCAGATCAAGCATAGACTCTCCTCGTACGCATCCGTTGTCCCAGAATGCACCATTTCCATGCACACTACACATCAGTTCCTCTAGAATTAAAAGGAGTGCTTGACATGTTTTTATGGATATCTCATCTCGGTTAATTTTGGGCCTCTCATACTTTTATGAAAAAGAAATCGACGAAGATGAAGGATAGGCACAGCTACGTGTGCCAAAATGAAAGGGGCTCCATCTCCAAATTTCGGTCGAAATGGTGATTTTGCAGTGTTTTGATCGACAATATCACACAGATGCTTACCGGTTTTTACAAATATGAGAGCATCATTTCGAAGATAAATCTTTGTACTGAACAGAGGAAAAAACCAAACATCCATATTTTTTACGATTGCTTGGATATGAGTGGATTTCTAACAAGCTTTTTGGTGTCATAGGCGAAGCCACCAAACAAACTGCAGAAAACAAACTGCAGAAAGCAAATCGTGCGGTGTTATCAGATTTTTATATAGTTTGGCACCGGAGTCCTTTTAAAAGGTGTGACAAGACAAGATTCAAGTTTCAAAAAAGCAAGCATGCTTTGCTTTTATCTTCTTTTCGATTATAGAAAGTAATATCTGTTACCTTCAGTCAGCACAGGCGGCAACATATCTTGCATGGCATTGGTGGCCATCTGTAAAAGATAGGATCGGCCAATTAAACTAAGCCATGGAAGTCAAGAAAAAAACAACCATAGATTAGACCAGAAACAAATGCATTTGACTTTAAGTGGGTTGTTTCATTGTAGGTTGCCTGGGTTGATAACGGGCTACGCTCAAAACGTCGTGCTTATTTTAATTCGCATCAAAGTGCTTATATTTTACTTTATTTACTTGTTTTGGTTGTTTCATAGTTGTATCACTTAAAAAAAAGCTAACTGCTTATCTGCGAGAAGCCTCCTTAAAATTTGGCGACCTTGCGGCGGTACTTGACGTGACAAAAGTCAAATGTTTTCCTAATGACGGCTGTTACAAGGAAAAATGCCATAAGAATGCCAGAAATTTGTTTCAGCAGAAGTGTATTTCCTCAGCGCCGAATCTGAATATCAAAAGAATTGTTTTGACGATGATTGAACAAATTTTGCAGACAAACATATCCCTTACAGCTACCTGTTGATTTTGACTGACAATGTTTTCTTTTTATTTATCAATCTCTAAGAAAATAAACTACAATACAAGAATCTGAGCCAATCATAGCGGGAAAAGACACATGGTCATCTAGTCCCCACTATGAATGACTCTTACAATAAATATAAACAATAATCTAATTTAACTAACAAAAGAACCCAATACTACACCACACTACTCCACACCAAAAGACACTAAATTATACAACGAGAAGACACTCTAGGTACAACGAGAAACCATGTAGAGCAGAGCGGCTCCTAGACTGAGGACATTCGTCTAAGTTTTGCTACATTGAATTAAATTGATATTTACTGTCCTGTTATAGTCGTTCAGATTATAGTCAATGTAACCGTAATGACAATGTACAATGTAACCGCAAAAGTAAAAAAATGGTACCTCATCTGCAGCAATATCCACCGGAGCATATGTCGCTACTTTCATAACCAATTGCTGTATTCGTTTTAAAAATTCACTTCTTTCCACAGAAGTCTGCAAAGGAAATTTGAAAAGTTTAAGACTTATCGCAATAAAAAGGTGATGTTTAAAAAAAGTAAAACTCCTAAAATACTCTTTTCGACCGGGTGTCCCAAAAAAGTACTCCCGTTTGAAAAATCAACAAAATTCGATTACATGGCCGATCTTCAAATTTCCTTTTTTTTCAAGTAGATCAAGGACCAAATAATTTTGAATTTTAAATGAGTCTAGTGTAATGAAAGATATTTACCTTGTCAGAGTTGGAAACTCCGACATGATTGAGATAACCAATTGGGAGTCCTTTCCTGAATTCAACATCTTCTTCCATTGCAAGTTGTAGGGCTCGAGGTAAGAGCTACAACAACAAGGGCAATAAAGTTAATATGAAGCATATGTAATAGATTATTCCCGGAGGACAATTCTAGAAACTGGAACAAAGGATTGACAATAAAGGATCGAGGAATCAAGCAATAGATACATTTGTGTGACCCACAATATCTAATGATGGGGATGGTTCAGTGGTAGCACGCTAGAATATAAATCTGAAGGTTGGTGGTTCGAGTCCCCGCCCTGCCGAGCCTGCTAAAAAGTGCGAGGAGAGTCACCAACTCTCTGTAATTTCAGGCTGAAGGAATCACGAGGTGTGGTCACATCGAGAGGAAGGACCAGGATGCTGCTTCGATAACCTTAGCTTCTCAGCGTCCTAAAACTTCCTTCGGAAGCTATGTAGAAATATAGAAGAATATCTAATGGGACCACAAACCCACAGACCCAGGGGATGGCACTAAGCATATGCACATACGGGGAGGTAAGTCCGATATTTTTGGGTCGGAATATTGCCGAAAGTGACATTTTTGGTTCCAAAAAACTAAAATTATGACCAAGATATTTTAGGCATCAACTATAGGCAAAATTATATTTCTGGGTTCTTTAGAGGCAATCCTGGCCTTAATTTGCACTGTTTCGGGATCTTTTATGTTCATTTGCAGATGTCAAGGTACAAAATGAGCTGATATTTTTGGGTTTCAATGAAGCTAAACTGATATTTTGGGTTGCCTGAAAATTTCTCAGACTGACCCCCCCCCCTTCGTATGTATGTGCTGAATGCCCCCATGAGCCCAAAGAGAGGAGCTTACTTTCTCTAAAAAGTCACCCCATGAGTTCATTTGATAAACAGACAATGTGATGTGCAGTGAATGGCTTTCTTCTGGTGTTGTTGCTTGATGAATATAACCACGTGGGAAATATAAACAATCTCCAGGTTCTAGAACTTTATCTAAGATTGGCTCTCCGATTTCTTCTTGTGATAAGTTTGCTGGAAGAAAAAAAATATGATTTAAATGATCTGACTGATGCATTTGAACATCGTCAACTTAACAGGAATGTAAAAGGTGACCGCGGCAATGTGCCAATTTTGATAGCATTTTTCCAAATTCCACAAGAATACTTGATGAGTCCAAAATCATGGGAGGCAAATATTTTCGAGTTAGTGATGAATTCCAGTTTTTCGGAGTTCTTCGAAGTTACGATGTTGAAGTTCTTGAGGCTCAGCTCCTTGCCTGTTTGTGTAAAGCACTTAAACCTCAATAAACCGATTTTTAATAGACCTTTTCAAAGGTCTGGGACGGCGCGCTACTTTCCTGGAAGATGGCGGATATCTCCCTGGATACGAGGGAATCTTCTCCGCGATGCTGAACTGGAGTTGCAGTGGGAGAAGTTGTGGACAAAATATGGCATTTAACTCCAGTTACGTGGTTGATTGAAGACCAGAAAGGCTTCAATATGAAAACAAATACTTGACTACCACATTAACTTGCCTAACGAGAAGTAGGAGCTATCTAGAGTTAAGCCCATATGGTATGCAAAGGAAAGTAAATTTGCTCATGTTCGCTATATTGTGTACTTTGAATCAAACCATAAACCATATGTATTCGAGCTACTAAGGTCCAAAGATCTTTAAAATCAATTGAGGTAATTAACAACAGTTCATTGCGATAAATGTCTACAGTTTTTAACAATTTCCACCAAAAAAGTTCCACCACACACAAGTGAACAATTGAACAATTTTCAGCAAGGACAGTCAATTTCAAAATGAACAAACAGACCAAATAAAGGACCATTCTGCTTTGACTTCTATTACTATTAAATATACTTTATTATTTCCTTGTGCCTTGTGGGTGCTTTTGTCCTTGCAAAGTAAAATATGCATCAGTATAAATGAGGTACGTACCACTTGAAAATCGAGGTAAAGATTCAGAGACATTTCTGTGAATAGAAAAGCAGTAAACACTCAAAATCAGTAGCACTTTCATTGAAAAATAAACACTTTCATAACACAAACCAAAAAATCAATAATATTTACTCTAACATATACATCAAATATCAATGAATGGCAAAGCAAAATATAAAATAATGATCGAATGAAAAGATGCAGGAGGAACTGCGTTAAGCCTGGTTGACATAAAATCGTAAAGAGTCGCAAAGTGTCGGAGAGTGTCGCGTGTTGCAAGAATTGTGTTCTGTAGCACATTGCAACGAATGGAAACTGCTGTACTAAAATGCTGCGATATTCTGTGATAGAAAATTTTCTACCTCTGCGACACTTTGTGACGCTCTACGATTAAATGGAAGCCAGGCTTTAATTTATCTTGTTTCAGATCTTTACGTCTGTAGCAAAGTTTGAAGTATCAACAAACTATAAAAATTGTTCATTAGCCACTGCATATTTTCGTTCTGTGTGTCATCAGAGAGCTTCCACAGAGTTCTCACTTACCTTGGAGAATAGAGCTTCCATTGTTTCTTTCCTTCAAGCTGAATTATAAAGGCTTCAATATCATCATAATGAGGTGCAAATCCTTGTGTTCCAGGTGGAGTTAGATACCTGAAAATGGAAAGATCATATACATTGCAAAGCGCAAGCACATGGAGAAATCTCAAAATAAAATGTGACAATGGTACGAATGTGCAAGCCCTGATAATGAATGAGAATAAACAATGAAATAAATAAAAGTATTACTTACATGTTTGCACCAACAAATGAACCAAAATGTCCTTGTAACACAGATAGTAGTTTCCAGACTGGTTTTGAGAATGATTGAGGATTCAGCATTCTAACAGAGCAGCCTTGCTGTGAATTAAAATTAAATGCGAAAACATTAAATAAAAATGACAGACAAACGATATAACTCATTTAGAATCAGAAGGGTTAAATATCTTCTGAAACAGTGCTGGGTAAATCAAGCAAAACATATATTCTGTCTATGAAAAGTTGCAAAACTGTGCAATTGATTAACATTGAACCTTTAGTTTGCTACTGAACTCAAGTTGAAAATAATCTTCGAAACTTAATCTTTTAAAGCTTTGCCTCCGCAGATAAATACGTACTGGGTAAGTCAGAAAATGCATGACCCTCTATTTGAACAATCGTGCTTAATTACCCTGTGCAACCAATTTGTAACATTTTATTTCCATCATGTTACTGAAGTTGTAACTTAATTTTCAATACTTCTCTCATAATTCTGGGTGCATTACTTCCTTGTGAAATTTGGATTTAATCAAAAGTCATGTTTCTTGATATGCCCAAAAACAATTAAAATGGCTTGTTCACAATCACATGTAAACGGAAAAACCACCAAAGTCTATCAACTATCATTTTTTCCCGATGAATTAAGGGATACGCAAAGTAATGCAAAGTTCAATTTCAACTCGATGCAACAAAAGAGCATATTCACCTGGTAGAAGTCCCATACAACAGGGGCAAATGCTCTTCCAGGTGGATTCAGAGTTTCTCGTTTTCCATTTGTATATCTTGTTATATCTAAATTGATTCCAAATTTTACCTCCCTCTGTGATGATAACAAAGACAAAAATTAAAAAGTTTGCCATATTTATGAACGGAATCAACACAGTTTAGTTGATCCCAGGCCACATCTATCTTATCAGTCCAATGAGATGGCTTTTGAAAGCAAGGTCCAATCAGATATTGTCTGATCTATTCTATTATCAATTTGTGTGTCATATCAGTGTTCGTTCCTTTTAACTTTTGTTTTGCGATGACATGAAAATGAAGGTCATGTCATTCACTCATCAAGTCAATATAAAAAATACATCAATGAAAATATCTTCAAAATCACCAAGGTTGAGCTTGAGCCAGGCTTGAAAAAATGCACAATTTTGCCTAAGTGTAGCAGCGAATGAATTGAAAAAGCAGCCAGAGTCAAAACAGTGAAACTAGACCTACTGCTCTCTCATGAATATTTTAACTGCAAGCAGCAAGCTCTGATACAGATGTGTAGCTGCTGGTGCATGCAAATGTTCCAACCTGGGAGCTTGAGAGGCAAAATAAATCTTTTTGCAAAAAGTCAGTGCTCTGCCTATATATAATTCAAGGATCTGTTGTTTGATGTGTCATGCAGAGTTTGAAAGTTATTCATCAGAGAGCAGTAGGTCTAGTTTCACTGTTTTTGACTCTGGCTGCTTTTCCAACTCTACTTAGAGCTTGCACCTTTCAATTCATTTCATTCGCTGCTACACGTAGGCCAAATTGTGCATGTTTTCAAGCCTGGCTCAAGCTCAACCTTAGTTATTTTGAAGATCTTTACATTGATGTCTTTTTGCTAATGACTTGATGAGTCAGTGAAATGACCTTCAAGGCTAAAATATTGCCAGCATATCAAGCTGTTGGAGCAATTTAAAGGGATCATACATTTCCCTTGGCAAATGCCTCTGGTCTGTTTTCTTTTTCCTGCATGATAAAAAATCTTTCTCACAAATTCAAGGCCAAAAATCTTTGATTTTCACAAATTGCTTCTCATAGAAAATTGGACAGTAATGTTTATCAAATTAATAACTTGGGGAAATTTCCATTCAAGCTAGTCATGGTAAGCATTTTTTTAAAGAAAGGACTTGCAAAGCATGGTCTTGCATTAAGCATTGAGGATTCTTTGTTTTGTCACATTTTCAGAACATCTGCTTCAAAGTAGATTTAGAAAATCTAAAAAAACAAAAAACCTCTCTTAATATCTTATCAAATTCTTTGGTACTGAACCAGCCATCATTATATGCAGGCTGCCTTCTTTTCAAGAGTAATGGTTTCTTCTCCCAAACATCTCTGTAAGAAATAAGCAAGCATGAATTCTTCAGCCTGATAACCAGACCCGATTTGAAAAGAAACACTATTTCTTTTGAAATTGGGTCTGGTTATCAGGCTAATCTCAAGAGTGATCTTAAGAAGATTTTCCATGAACAAAATTTATCTACCCAGTCATAAATTGAGCATTTATGTTAATCTCAATACTTTTGCAGGCTTTGTGGAATTCATCACCCTTTTCAAAGAACTGTTCAAATTTTGCAAATAATTTTATGTAATTTGCAAACAAGGTATGAAAGACTGCAACAATTTCCAAACAAGAATTCTTTGGGAAATTAAGATTCTAAAGATATCAACAACCTATTGAGAATTTTTAGTTGCACATGAATAAACACCTGATAGTAAGAAAACAGTAAACTTATGAAATGAATTGATAAAGATGAGGATTTTGTGAGCAATGACATAAGCAAAAAATTTTGGATGAATAAATTTTGCAGAAAATATTTTCGGACAAAATATTTTTACAGAAATTCTAGACGACTAAAACACTAATATTTTCAGTTTAATTTTACTTATTTCATGACTTACATTTATAGATTGTGCTTCATTGTAGGGGCTCTTGGTCATAAATTTCCACAACTGATTATTTTTGAGATGGATTAAGTTTCAGAAAATAAGACCTTTTTCACTAATCAAGACTGTCAGCATTCCTTTTCAATGCAAAGCATTTTGTGAGCAAAACATTACGTTTTCAAGCAGGGCAGGGGCTGCTGTGATTTTCCTATTATGTGCGACAAATTTTTGGCACTTTAATATTTCAGATTATAAACAATTTTGGACACTAAGATTTTCTGAAAATGTTAACATCAAACATTTTTAGTTTTTAATGTAATAATTGATTTCGTAAATGAATATGCTGTAAGACTCACCTAAAGAATTTTGTAGTATCAATTGGCTTTATAAGCCACGCAATAGCTTCTTCTGCAGTAAGTGTCTCTGCGCTGATTACTCCATCAGCATCACTCCTAAGATTCTCAGAAGAGGACATTTGCACCTGGCACAATGGTCCTTTTGTGCTTGTAATGCTAATTTCAGAGCTATCGGAACACACCCGTGACATTCTCTTGCGTTTAGTCTCAGTCTTTTCTTCTGTGCTATTATTGATGGAGTTATGTTCTACTTTCTCCCTCTGTTCTTCTCTTTCAGGCTCAATGTTATTTGTGACCCCATTCATCTTTGGTGGTGGGTCCTTCTTTTTTCTTTTAAATGATTTTCTCAAAGAATTCAGTCTTGGCTCACTCTTACATGCCTGTGATCGTTTTGTCTTTTTGCTGTCATTTGTGGGGCTCCTGAAATTTATTTCCTGACAAATGAAAAGAAAACAGATCTTTAATCATGGGCAATAATGCACTGTAGTTGATCTCCAAAATCAAAGTTTGCAAACTTGAAAAGTGCTTTCAAATTTTAACTAAGGGGCCACACACAAATGGATTTTTCCCCCAACATCCATTGGATGTCTTCAAATACCCCCACACCCTCCCCAAAAATGTCCTGTTGAAAATTTATGTTATTTTTAGAGCATGAGACTATTTCATACCGTTGATTTGGTACTTCTCCAATTGGCGTAACCATAAGGAACTCCTCAGCAGTGATGCTGCTGGCATGTACTGCAAACTTTCCAGTCTAGAATTCTGCAATGGTGCTAGCCCGATAACCAGACAACCTAATGGGCATGTTATCAGGGTACACTGGTAATGTAAGTTGGCCGGAGCCTTGGCTCTTTTTGTATTTTTTCGCCTGCTCCGGCCATCTCCGGCCATTCAATAGAGAAACGTGAAACTGTAAGATATCATTTAATAACTGCTAACAAAATTTGGTGTTGATATCTAGCGTTGTTTATCATTGATAGGCTTTAGTCCCACATATACCTTTGTTCCCTAGCATTAACGTTGATTCCAGCCAATACCCTTTTTACATTTATTTTCACCTGCTCCGGTGAGGCTCCGGGCAGACTCCAACCAAGGTCCGGTACGGAGCCTCGGCACCCTCCTATAATGTACCCAAATGTAATAAAAAAAAGTATGAAAGTCTGTTTCACAATACCAGGTGAGCCAGAGAAAAGTTCCCACTTTCTAAAATTTGTAGAACCACAAGTACTTCGTGGATTTGAATGATTCAAATTCTAGTTGAAAGCCAAAAGATCGAAGTATTTTTATGATTTTTCTCGTCTTCTTACGAGCACTACAAATATAGGTAAATTCAACTTTACAAAAATTTCATGGCTGCAAAATGACAGAAAAAGGCCTAAAACACTTGATCAAATCGTTAGGACATTTTTGTAAAGTTGAATTTACCTATATTTGTAGTGCTCGTAAGAAGACGAGAAAAATCATAAAAATACTTCGATCTTTTGGCTTGCAACTAGAATTTGAATCATTCAAATCCACGAAGTACTCTTGATGCTATAAATTTTCAAAAGTGGGAACTTTTTTCTGGCTCACCCGGTAGATGTCATTTGGAAATGTCTGTGAATAAAAACAAATGAACAGGTTTGCATGGGTCACAAATCTCAGTCAAGTGATATGACATCTAATTTGAGACAGACTTGACTCTCTGTGGGGTGGCTTTCAGAAATATAAATATTTGTTTAAATTCTGATCAGAAAGTTCATCAACTTTCTGATCAGAATTTAAACAGAACTTTATATTTCTATAATTGCATTCATCAAATCAGTAGTATTAGTAATAGTGCAGTTTGTTGTTGCTTTCCAACGCCCATCGTTCTCCTCTTTTCCTTGCTTTAAAACGTCAAAAAACAACCAAACTTTAATTTTGTGATCATTAACCTGTTCAGCTTGATTAATGCTTGGTAAAGAACCTCTCCGAACGCGCTTCTTGCCCTTGACTGCCATCTTATGCTCCTCATATTCGGCTAGGCCTATTTGAGCCAAGTTTGGAGTGCTGACGATATCAGACGGTGCCATGTTATTCTCTTTCTCTGGAACCGCAGATTTGAACATGCTAAAAGCAGATCTTTTCCTCGTATTTGCAGCCATCTTGTGATCTATTTTGAGTTTTCTTTGAGGTTATTAGCAACGGAATGAAATAACGAACTTTTTTACACGCTGTTTCACGCTGCTTCCAAAGATCGAAGATGGCGCCAGAAAATGTGGAAAAAAGAGACCTCGTTTTCATCCGGAGCTGAGTTTACTTATTGATTTATCAATCAATTAGTTGATCAACTTTAACAGCAACAGCAACAGAATATCAAGTCATAAATTTTTGGATCAATGACCTCAACAATACTTGGGAGGGGGGAGATGATCAGAGTTATTGAATTCAGGGACGCATGCTACTTTTCTAGTATTGTGCCCCAAAACTCCAAAATAGGGGATACTCTTTTAATTTTGCAGGCAGAAAGACCAAAACCGACGAAGAAGCAACTGCCAATGTCTGTTCTGTGTATTCAAAGAATTTATATCTTACCAATATTGCGTCCTAGCTATGCAGGAGCACGCATGACTCCTTCATAACAGCCCTGAAGAAGTCCTGCATGTGGCAGGATGAAATATTGGTAACATATATGTTCCATAAAGACAAACACATTTGCTGCTGTTTCTTCGTCATGTTGTGTTTGAAAAATTGTTGAGGTTCATCTGTTATTGTTTTATTTATAATTGTTTTTAGTTTCTTTGTTTTTATGGGGGGGGGGGCTCTCTCTCGATTAGTTTACCTATTTAGAGAGCTCCTCCTTAGTCGGTCTATCCTATATACAATCATTTAATGTAGTCTTTGTATTGTTAAAAATGTAGTTTTAGTAGTGTATTCGTATTTAATTGTATTGTAATTGTTTAGAATTGTATGTAGGATAGATTGATAATCAAATGAAACTGAACTGAAACTGAAACTGTGTTGTTTCTCTGCCCTGACTTAGCACTGGTAATAGTGCTTCTTCGAAATTTTGCTACATTCTTTTAGATTTCAGGTGATTTTTAAAACAGGACATTATGAATTTGATTCGAAAGATCTAGCCTGTATGTCTTTAAAAGGTGTTTGATTCTGAGAGAAAATGGTTTCGTCCTGGTCGAAAAGGTTTCGGTGTTGATCGTCGGTCGGATACGAAGGACCTAAAATCTGGAACAGCCTACACTCCCTCTACACTCTGACCTAAAATTTGCTAAGAGTGTCAACAGCTTCAAGCATAAGATCAATCAAAGACAAATGTTTTAAAGATCTCCAAAATCAAGAAAACAGCCCCTATATATATCATTAACATTCTAAAAGCTGCAACAAAACTGTCTTTCAACAATCTTGAAAATGCATCATTACTCTCAAATATTGAGACTTAAATATTGTTTTCTTTTCTTTTGTGAAAATTTTCCTTTCAATGACGCTTCTGGAAGGAGCATTATGGAAACAAGGTTGTACTGACCTTTTAATGCTATCACTGCCATTCTAAACTGGTGGTGTTTTCAAATTACATTTTTACTTTTTTATATTCGCATCATATTATACATTTGTAATTACATTCCTATTTTCTAAATTTATGTTAGATTTAATTTCTGATTTTATAATGAAAAAAAATATTACATACATACACACAATACGTTCTCCAGAACGTGGTCAGTGCAGCCTGTCTTCAAGTGTTATTTATGCTTTTGTTTCTCCCAGTCTCAAATGCATAGAGAGGAGACTATGGTCACTGCAACAAGATTTAGTCAAAACAAGATGGGAGTTTTTATCTTAGTTCTTTCCATCTAATGATGTTTTATGAATTATTATAGTCAAAAACAGGATGGAGTTCAATATTAAAATTTTAATCACACCTTGTCCTGGGTAACGACATGAATAAAACAGAACACGGGATATTTTTTGACGGGATATGAAACTCGGTTTAATGCAATTCAGTCGACAAATGGCATATTTTTGAAAACATTCGAAATGTCTTTGAAAAAATGGTGGGGAGATTTAGCCCCTGCTAGCCCAATGGCTGCGCCGTTCCCGTATGAACATTTGAACCACACGACAGTCGAGGTGAAATATTCACAGGCTAGCATTTGTGCTATCTGAAGAAAACAGGTTTGAGATTATTGATCTTTGCATGGTGTTTAAAGTGAACATAAGTGAATAACCTGAGATATATAGTAGGCCTTTATCTGTGAGGTGCTATCGTGTCACCTCTGTAATACACATCTCTAATCTAAAATAAAACGGTGGATTCTGATGCATTTTGAGGTGCTGAACACGAATATAAAAAGTTCACACCTCTGGGGGGCGCAGTTTTTTCAAAAACCGGGGGCCTAAGTTTTGATGACGTCACAATAGCCTTTTGCGAAAAAAATTGTGATAATTGAATTTGAATTGCTTAGCCCCCAAGAGATCAATCTGATGAAATGTTTTGTATTAGAAACATATGTTCCAGCTCTTATAATTTCTGATCTACGAGCCCTTAAAAGTTTTCAAAAATTGCTGACTCAGCTTTTTTTCGTAATTTTTATTTTCGATTACATACATCCAATTTTTACTTGCAAAATGTCATTCGATTCATCTCAACGAGCTCTATAAGATAGCGCTAATTGTATCTGTGTATACTGTTCTGATTTTGTTTCACAGATGGAACAAATTTCCTTAGTGAATGAACATACATGGAACAAAGGAAATTTGTTCCATCTGTGAAACAAAATCAGAGCAGTATACACGGATACAATTAGCGCTATCTTATAGAGCTCGTTAAGATGAATCGAATGACATTTTGCAAGTAAAAATTGTATGTATGTAACCGAAAATAAAAATTACGAAAAAAAGCTGAGTCAGCAATTTTTGAAAACTTGAAAGGCTCGTAGATCAGAAATTATAAGAGCTGGAACATATGTTTCTAATACAAAATATTTCCTCAGATTGATCTCTTGGGGGCTAAACAATTCAAATTCAATTATCACAAATTTTTTCGCAAAAGACTATTGTGACGTCATCAAAACTAGGCCCCCGGTTTTTGAAAAAACTGCGCCCCCTAGAGGTGTGAACTTTTTATATTCGTGTTCAGCACCTCGAAATGCATCAGAATCCTTGCCCCAAGTCTGTTTCGTCAACTGTAATAAAACTAGTACCTAAAAGTTCTATTACGAAACATTCAATTTCGCTTTTCCCTTTCCCTTTCCCTTTCCCTTCCCTTCCCTTGGGTACGGGGACGTGCCATCGGGAAGGGTATCGATTTTCGCGATTTTGGTATAAGGAACGGTATCGATTTTCACGATTTTGGTATAAGGAACGGTATCGATTTTCACGATTTTGGTTAAAGTATAAGATCGGATATACATTTTCGGAAAATTGGTATAAGGTCGGGTGTACTTTTTCTGAAAATTGGTATAAAGTCGGGTATGCTTTTTCAGAAAATTGGTATAAGGAACGGGTATGTTTTTGAAGCTTCGATGGCACGTCCCCGACCAAAACCTGGTCAAGTAACCCCCCCCCCCCCGGGCCCGGGGGGAAATAGACTTGGGGCAAGTCTACTCGAGTCTACTCTCTCCTGACATTACTATCTCACAGTAATGGTAACATGTCTTACATCATCACAAATTTGTAATGAAAGAATTTTAACCACCAAATTACGAAGTAGTGATCATGACCTAAAGATTGGAAGAGGTAGACCAAGGGCGGGCATGTCACACTGGGAAGGATGGTCCTACCTTTGTCCGAAAACCGGTAGTGCATGAAAATGCTTTGCACCACCTTTGTCCCAAAAACTGGTCGTTTTGATGGCAAATTTCCGTTGCTATTTTTCTTCAATTTGAAAGAAAATTTTTAACATTATGTATAACTGACGATGTTTGTTCCCAAAACCGGTAGTTTCAACCTATTACTGTTTTCCAAAGTAAGTAGTAATTATAGATATGAAAGTACAAGTGTCCCAAAACCGGTTGCCGGACAATGGTAGGATTGCTTCGGTGAAAAATTTGAAATTCTGGCCTTTTTTCGGACGCTTGCCGGACAAAGGTAGAACCGCTTTGGTGAAAAATTGTAATTTCTGGTCTTTTTTCTGTAAATTTGGCAGACAAAGGTAGAACCGCTGATGTGAAAAATTTGAAATACTAGTCTTTTCTGCCCAAATTTGGCGGGCAAAGGGAGAACCAGCTTGCAGGTAAACTTCAGAATTTTGATTAGATAGGAGGTTGGGAAACTTGATTTTTGTGACAAATTGGTGGAATAGGAAGAATGATATTCAAATTTCACCTTTGTCCCAAAAACTGGTTGCTTTGGGCACGAAAGTCGTACTATTTGATAAAAGCACCGGTTATTTTTTCTAATTCCCCTGGACAAACATGGGGTCAAATATTTTACAGTACTTGCCCGCCCCTGGGTAGACACAACAGACCATTCATACCAAGAAAAATTAGACTGTGAATTTTGTAACATTAAACAAATTGAAGATGAAACATATCAGGTCTTTAGATGGTCCCATGAGCGATAGGACCAGATAGGACACCAAGTGTGTGAAAGTGTTATTGGTTTTGTGTGTGTTTTTACCTAGTTTTTACTTGGTAGTGAGCCACCTTAAGTGCAGATCCACCTTAATCGTAAAACCTCCAAGAGGAAAAAACGTATGGGCAGGCAATCACTGGCTTTCGCTTCGTTCAGCCGTGGTCATAGAGGTAACGCCTAGAAACCAATTAAATAAAAGCTTTAAGGGTAGAGGTAACGCCTAGAAACCAATTAAACTTAGATCAAAAAAGTTGCGAAAGTCTACAGTTGTTATAGGTTCATTTATATTTGTATAGGTTCCCATTAAGAGTGTGAAACAAGAACAAGTTAACCTTTTGATCGGATTAAGATCTTCAGTCATCACAGGAATAATTAGTGTGACGGATTCCTTTGCATTTCGTTGCAGAATAATTGCAATTATTCCCATTATTCCTTGTCTTCCTTTAGCCAGAATTCCCCAGAACATACTCTTTTGTTGCAATATTGTTTATCTTTGACATCAGATTTGACACATTAAGATCATGCATCAACCAATCAGATCCTTTGTTTTGATAGTCGCGAAGCAACTATTGTTTGTGTAGCATTATAAACATGTTTGTTGGAGAGTAACGAAGTCTTCAAGGTTGAGATATTGTTAGTTCGCGTGTGAAAACTAAGCGAACTTCTGCATTCGTATTGTCGTCTATTCCCTTAGTCCTCCTCTGATCTGTTTTCACTTTATCCACTTGAGACTTAGGTCTCGGGTCCCCTTACGCGTAGGAAATGTAACTCACGCTTGTTTACCGCGTTTTATCTTGTTTGTTCCTTGGTATAAATTGTCATGTTTATTTGATTTGATTTGCTGAAGATGAACCAAGCCTGGTTCGAAACGTTCTAAAAACATGTTTACGTCAAATTAATTTATAGTTCTTTTTTAACCGATTATGTCTCTTATATACCGTCTAAGTCTCCTGGAAATGTCAACTGTTAACATGGAATGAAAGTCGATAAAATGAAGTGTAAAATGATTGTCGTCGCTTGTCTCATCCTCCGCTTTATCATCAAACTGTGCTTTCCAACGAACTGTCCAATGACAACCTTTTTATTTTGCAAGACATGCTTAGTGTTTCGATTGAACACCAATCTTCGCCAGCGAATCAAAAGACTATCTGAGGAGAGCAAAAATTAGCAAAGTAGAAATTAAATTTTACCTACCACAGATCGGGGAAATTCATGCATTTGACCTCCAAAAATATTACATCTTCTTCGATGTGTCGTGTTGAAACAGCAGCAACACTTGGTCAATACTTGTCCCATAGTTGCAGTAAGTTTCTCACGTCAGTCATTTCCAATTCATCCAGCAGCTTCTTCTACCAATATTCTTGGAATAAATTGAAAGTGTTATTTGCATACAGCCACTAGACTAGCTACACTAGTCCCTCAATTTAACTGTAGTTGTTGTTGCTGATGAGCGACAAATCAGTTCTAAAGGAGCATACAGAGATTGTGTAGCCAGTCTATACAGCGACTCATACAGCGACAGCTATAATAAATCGCTTCCAGCTTGTGTAGCTTTTGATAGCTGTTGTGGTTTATTGGTTTATTGATGTTTTTCTGTGGTTAGGTCGTATAACCGGATCTCTGGGGACCAGAACTTTTCATTGATTCAACTGGAAAGCAGATTTCGGCTGCTTCACCTTTACGCAATAAGTCAAACAGATATATATCTGCAACCAAACCGCCAACCTCCTGAAATGTGATTCCTTACCTCAGTATCATTTTTTGCTCGATAGTTCCTCCTTGAAACTTAAACCCGTTGCTCTGAGGTCTTTCTGGCCTTCACACTATACACTCCTTTATATACAATTATACATATATACTCATAAGCTCCTTGTCGATGCGAATAAAATTGATATATAAACTCAAGAAAAACACATTCGTTTAAACGTTTCTGCGTAAGCCTTCATCTTCATCAATAATAACCCTTCTGATAATCAGAAGGAGCATACTACATATATGTATACACTCCAAGTCGTCTTTTTCTTGTGTTCATCTTTATACACTCCTACATATATTTGGATATTTTGATACTTACATTTTCTTAACCATAATTTTTAAATTTTTCCATTTTCTCTTACATATATGTATACACTCCTTGCATCTATCTAATAGATGTTTTCGGGTATATTAGATATATATTAGCTTAAAGTAAATCAACGGGGTTAAAAGCAACTTAGCTAGGGGGACTGGGTCCATCTAAATATAACCTATTGTATTTGATGTTCTGATCGATGAAAACAAAAGGAAGATTAGTAGTGGCGCCTGCCGTTCTTTTGTGCTATGTTTAGATTATGTCGATATATCTCCGTTCATTTACTTTAAGAAAATCATTTGGCTTCATGATACTTTCGAAAATCATTGGGCTTTGTGATAGCTTCAAAAGGCTTCGGAATCGAACATGATCTGGAGAGGCTGAGTTGTATGACACATGCAACACACATAAACCACATCTTAACAACTGAACAAGTAAAGATGAAATTAGGTTGAAGATGCGGTAACATTTAAGACTCGAAAGGATTATGGTAGAACTATATTTTCATTTCGCATTTCTGGTGATTTGCTATGGTCATGTACCTATACTTTCATTTGTCATTCTATTTCCCCTCTTTTTTATGTCGTTCAAACCAAAATTGCAGCATTTGTTGTGAAGCATGTTCTATGAAAAATCCAAGAATTGAACATCCACAACTAATCTGTGTAGTCATTTTCCTTGATGCCATAAACGTCTGTGAAGTTTAGTCTTGTTTGACCTAAGAATCCTACGATATTAAGAACTTTTTCGAATTCAGCATTCAATTCTGTCTCGAAGCATTTAGAGCATTGCTACAGGAAATCAGTTGGTGCCATATCTGAAGGGGTCTATCTCAAACGAGATGATTGCCAATCCGAGACGTACAAATCTGCCGGATTTAAGTAGAATATCTCTGCAACTACAACAGTTACAGCAGTCTGAGATACTTTTTTGAACTCCGCATTCAATTCTGCATTGAAACATTGCTATAGCAAATCAATTAAAAATGATTCTCTATAAATTTCTCAGCCTTAAAATAGATGTTTTTCTGTAGTAGTGATTTTCTACCAAATTCTCACATCTATTGCAATTTATGGGATTAGAATTGAATATCTCTTTTCCTACAACAGTTAAAGCAGTCTGAGTTACTTTTTTGAACTCAGCATTCAATTCTGCATCGAAACATATTCAACTTTTGTGATAGATAGATCCCACAGATTAGATTGTTAAGTCTCAGATAGACAATCTCCTGTTTGAGGTAGATCCTTAGATGTTACACTAACTGATTTCCTACAGCAATTCGATGTAGAATTGAATGATTCAGGCAAAATCCATTCTAAGTATATTCAAACTGAATATAATTCGAGACGGGAAGAGCCTCTTTGACTATCTTCACCTCGTTCAGTACTAAGATATTACGTTAAACCAAATTGCCCAAATCAGCCAAATCACTCAAATCACGGGCAAATCACCCAAATCTTGTTCCTCTTTGACTCTCCCCTTTAGTACTTGCAATATGCCTCGTTCACCAGAATCACTCAAATCACCCACTTTCTGTAGGTACTTGAGAAATTCATAATTTATTCATTCTGAAAAGATTCATAACACGAAAAATTTACCCTAAATTTTCCCTGAGTACATCGAGGGACAGTCATTTGCAAAAGGCAAAGGGAATTGATACTGTTAAATTTGTCTTGTGCACATCTCTTTCTATCGGTCCAATAAGATGGCGTTTTGAACTGTGAAGTACAAATAGATGGCAAGGGAACTCTTCTATTTCTAATCTGCACATCTATGGAACGCCATTTGCACAAAAATGACATAATATAGGATTATGTTACATAAACCTGTATTATGTGCACATAAACTAGGATTATGTACATAAACCTATATTATGTCGACATAAACTAGGATTATGTACATAAACCTATATTATGTCGACATAATATAGGTTTATGTACATAATCCTAGTTTATGTCGACATAATATAGGTTTATGTAACATAATCCTAGTTTATGTGCACATAATATGGGTTATCGGGACATAAACCTATATTATGTAGTGATAACCTATATTATGTGCACATAATATAGGTTTATGTACATAATCCTAGTTTATGTGCACATAATATAGGTTTATGTACATAATCCTAGTTTATGTGCACATAATATAGGTTTATGTACATAATCCTAGTTTATGTCGACATAATATAGGTTAGAGCACATAATGATAGTTAAAGGTGTGACTTTGTTTTGGAACAATACATCTATCACTCTCTGGCGGCCAGGACTATTCAATTGGGGGAGAGAATAGGATTATGACACTGGGACTCGTTATGTGTCCCAAATGGTATATCACAGGAACTGAATGTGCAATTCGGGAGCCTTTCATCTCTTTCGCTTTGGTGAAACCGCGAAACTGACACATTTTGGCTTTCGTCTGTGTTGTGTGGACATTTGAAATTAAGATGAAGCAAATTCGGATTTTCGCTGTTCTTGGTTTTCACTTGGCCTTCATTTTACTGATCGAAGCATTAAAATTGGATGGAAGCACAAAATCGTCGTAGCTCTCGGCGTCCTCAGCCATGTCACTTTGTAATAAAAATCGAAATGTGCAAACATCGTGTATAAAGCCAGTTTCACCAAAGGGAAAGAGATGAAAGGCTCCCGAATTGCACATTCAGTTCCTGTGATATACCATTTGGGACACATAACGAGTCCCAGTGTCATAATCCTATTCTCTCCCCCAATTGAATAGTCCTGGCCGCCAGAGAGTGATAGATGTATTTTTCCAAAACAAAGTCACACCTTTAGCTATCATTATGTGCTCTAACCCATATTATGTCGACATAAACTAGGATTATGTACATAAACCTATATTATGTCGACATAAACTAGGATTATGTACATAAACCTATATTATGTGCACATAATATAGGTTATCACTACATAATATAGGTTTATGTCCCAATAACCCATATTATGTGCACATAAACTAGGATTATGTTACATAAACCTATATTATGTCGACATAAACTAGGATTATGTACATAAACCTATATTATGTCGACATAATATAGGTTTATGTACATAATCCTAGTTTATGTCGACATAATATAGGTTTATGTAACATAATCCTAGTTTATGTGCACATAATATAGGTTTATGTAACATAATCCTATATTATGTCATTTTTGTGCAAATGGCGTTCCATACACATCTTACCATTGTCGATTCCCTCTAAAGATAGTTGATAGTTTCCTTTTTTCTCTCCTGTGTTTCAAAGTTTCAAAGACAGCTTTCAAGGTTTGTTTTACCATACTGTTTTTTATCGATCTTTGGCCTGTGTGCATGTGCAGTATTTCTGTTAAGGTGGATACCTGGTATTAGAATGAAATTCTTCCCTGGGGATGCTGTTCTTTATCTTTATGCATCATTAGAAAGCCCTTGGAAAGTTGAGTTAATTAATGAAATTTTTTCTAATTTGCATAATTAATCATGTATTAATGTGCATAATTAGGAAAAAATTGTTGTTCTCTTTGAACGGAAACCCTGCAAATTCAACAGGACCTTTGAAAGGAATTCTCAAATAGAAATGAGCACAAAAGGTAGCTGTAGGGCACCCCACCAGAAAAATCCAAGAAAACTGCTGAATTCTTGAAAAAAAATCTCTAGATTGTGGAATTATTGATATTTCATGGTCGTGCATCATTGATTTTTGATAATAGGTAATCATTCTAATTATAAACTTTGAAATTTTCTGGTGAAGTGACCTTCTCCACTTGCACAGGGATCTAAAACTGAAAACTGGATGTAAATTGATTGAGTTGGTCCAAAGTTATGACTGTTCAAAAAAATTTAAATGATGAAAAAGTTGGTTTTGAGAAAATTGAGGTTAAAGTTTCAACACATGCTCAATACAATATCCTTTCACTGTGCGTGTCAACGGAAATTGTGTTAAGACAGCAGCAATTTGGGGAAGGAACAAAGGCTGTTCAAAGATGTTCTTGAAGATCTTGAAGCTCATTAAAAAGTTAAAATTCAGCTTCTTGTCAGTCTCAAACCCTTCTTTTAGTCGCTTTGGTGTACAAAATGAGGCAGGCTCAACGTTAGGCCTTTTTGATTACAAAGTCCTTTGTAATCTAAGAGGGGGCTCCAGGTCAGTCAGAAAGTCAGAAAGAAAGAAAGAAAGAAAGAAAGAAAGAAAGTCCGTCACGCTCGTTAAAGCGATTGATTAACGTTTTACCTCTGCTAATTGGCACTGAAGTAAAGAAAGCACACAGAAAGCGCATGCAAGACAGAAGTTTCCCGCGATCCTAAAGCAACATTTGACGTCGGCTTATTTCATGTTAGACATATTTGACACCGTAAGATGGATAAATCACCATGATGTTTACCCTGGCACAACAACAAATTTACTCAGAATTGGCACGTTCTTGACTTCATTAGCAGCTTAATGATGTTAAAACAATCATTTTCTAGAACGAACGCATCATTAGCCACTTATTGATAGTATTCATTATGCAAATAAGTCAACCTTGGGGGATGATGTAACCGGCAGCCTGCACAGAGGCTAGCATTCGCAGCATCACCAAAGGTAGAAGGACCCCCTCCTACACAGCAACGGATGCAATCATCGCAGGTGAAGTTGAGAGGAAAGGTGCAGAATCCCAGCAAACAATGGCCCCATTGACTGGGGGAAGGCACATGATCACACTGAACTAAAACATCTTCATGCATATGATTCTGCACAGAGGTTATTTTCGTGACTGCTTGTCTCAAACTAGATGCCCGCGAATAGAAACATTCTGCAGGGTTCCGCATAAACATAAGTAATTTTGCATTATCGGAAATCTCACATGACATCTTATTTGAGACATACAAGACGCTTGATTTTCTATTGAAGGCGACTTTAGCAGCAACACTCATCTCTCTGACTGTAGCTAAAAACAGCATCAACGATCATTTGGGGTTATGAAGAAATCAATTTTCAGATTTGCTTATGCTTGCTTAGCTCAGGACGGACTTTGTAATCATCCAAAAGGATCTTATGTTCTGGTTTAGGCCACTCTCCTCCCTTGTTGGGTTGTTAGAGCTTCTTCTTGGCCTACTTGGATGCTGTTCTTTACATGGAAATTAACATGTTGGTTTTCTTTGAATTTCCATTGCAGTTTCTTCGAAACTCTCACTCTCTTTCGAAGTCTAAACAGTCTCGGGAAAGCATTTACTTAGTGCCTCCTTTTCAATACAAGGCTGGCCAATAGGCACAGGTAAACCAACCAAATAGTCTTCTAGCCATCATAGGGATACGAAATATGATCAAAGTAATTTTGTTCATTTCATTTGGGCAACTTCTTCCGTTGCTAAGGTGTTACCAAGGAGTTTTTCAAAGAGTGCTCATGCTATTTTACATTATAAGCAAGAAATAACACCGAAAAGGCATTAACTAAGTCAATAATCTGATTCTGCATTAAATTTGCTTTTAGAAACTACCAAAACTAGAAAACAGTAAAAATTTGGATTTTCCATATTCTAATACCAGGTATCCACCTTAAAAGAATTAATAAAAATTCTCAGATCGTTCATTTTTAAAACAAGAGAATATTACAAGCTGGCTTAAGATTTCTGAATGAAATTAAAAATAAAAATTGAAAATACATGTTAATTTCCGTGAGTCACTATAAGGCTCTTTTGATAATTCGAGGTGGGCGTTCCTGTTATCCATTCCTTTGTTGAAAGTCCACATTCCATTCCGTAAAAGGGACTGGGGAAGACCGGTAGAATGCACTGCAGGAGGAAAGGACACTGGAGCCAAATTGTTGTCTTTCTTTTGCACGGAAAGAAAAGCTGCCAAAATTGCACGCAAAGTGAACGAGATCTGAGAATAGGATTGAAGGTCATTTAACTTCAAGAATACTCCATGAAGTCAGTTGTCAGTTTAGTAGAACGGCCTAGCAGCATTTGTTGAAAGTCATTTTGTCAAATACCTGATCCTGAAGTCCATTCAAAGGAAGCCAAAGCCGAAGATGAGGCCAAGTGAAAATAGGCCTAGCCGACCCAAGAAGACAGTGAAGTATGTGGAATCGAGTTCCGAAGATCAAGATGAAAGTACAGAAGAAGAAGCAGACGCAGCACCGCGAGCTTCAAGCTCAAGAAGCAAAGCAAAGCGTAAGAAGACGCAGGAAGGTGAATATGGGGCCTTGCGCTTGCAAAGTTAATTGCCCTTCACCTTCGTGTTTAGGTCAATTTTGCAGCATTCCGCATTCCTCGCTTTCCTCTCGTGAAAGAGGCGCTCGAGAGGCGCCATATTTTGTGGCTGGAAAGGTTGTTCGTAACGAGGCGCGCCCAAAGGAAGGGTTTCGCGGAAAGGGAAGGATCGAGAAATAAAGCCTGAAAACAAGGGAACATTAGTAAAAGTAATCTGAGAAAAATTTTTGAAAAATTTAATTTTTTGGGAGCAAGTCCCGGGGGGGGAGCACTTGACCAGGTCGGGGATGTGCCATTTAAGCTTCAAACATACCCAATCTTATACCAATTTTCCAAAAAAATACACCTGACCTTCTACCAATTTTCTGAAAATGTATATTCATATACTTATATCAAAGTCGCGAAAATTTATACCGTTCTTTGTACCAAAATCGCGAAAATGGATACCCTTCCTGATGGCACGTCCCCATAGCCAAAATATTTGAAGTACCCCCCCCCCCCGGGGAGCAAGTCTCATTCATATCATATGTATCTTGGTGGAGGGGAACAATAGCCTGTGTTGCCTGTGTGCAGGATGACCGAGGGAGCAAAAGAAAAAATATAAAAATCATGAGGGGACATGCAAGGTAACTTTGCTCCTCCCTCTGGGGAAAGCTTTCATTATGACCAAGAGAGCAGAAACGTAAAATGCTAGCAAAGTAGCAAAATGTAATGGGCGAGGCTGGAGCCTGTGAAGGTGAAGTTGCGTTTTTTAGCCCCAAGCGCTTGGATCGCAGAAGTAGAGAAGACCTAATCGAGTCCGCAACCCCTTGTCATGGCGCTCAAGTGGTGGGGCTCTACTGGGTATCAAACCCTGTCCACCTGACTGTTCTGGCTGCAAAGTCAGAGGATTACGCCACTGTGTCACAACACCTTCAATTGATTTGTTTAACTTGGATATCTTTAGAGCCTTAAAGCATTTCTTCATGTGATAAGAATTCAGGAGAAGTATGAAAGACCACAAGAATTTTTTAACAAATTTTGTTAGAAGTGAAGATTGCAAAATTCAACACACTTTTCAGGACTAACTTACCCCAACCAGCTTAACCTAAGTCCTAAACAAAGTAATAGGTGAATCAAAAATTGTTCATAAATAGAGATTTTTGCAATCACAGACAGAGAGAACTTCAAATTTTCAAATCATCAAATTTCATTTATGTCTGATCTTAAACATTTTTTGCTAGAAAATGAAACATAACTTGTAGCTCAAATGAGTCAATTTTTTCAAGGAGATCTGATTGACACAAGTTTGACTTTGTAGCCAAATATTTTTTTGATTTGGCTTTTTATTTGAGAGGCTACAGCAACAACTTTTTAAAATGTTTCTTTCCAGAGGATGCCAGCTGTCTCCCCCCTGAATTCAGATCAGCTGGACTTGTTGCAAATATGGAAATACCAAAGGGAAAAATATTTGGACCATTTTCTGGTGTTATAAATGCAAATAAAGAGCCACCAACATCATTCTTTACTTTGGTATGCAAGGTAAGGAAACCCGTAGTGACAGTTTATTGTCAAGTACCCTCAGTGAATATAAAATTTGTGCAAGCTTTGCAATCAGTTTAGGCTTGCCCCAAGTCTATTTCGTCAAAAGAAATTTCGTCAAAAAAATTGAAGGGGAAAGTGAAAAGCGAAATTCATAATATACTTTTAGATAGACTTATTACAGTCGAGGAAATAGACTTGGGGCAAGTCTATACAATCAGTTTGGATTGTTCTTTTTTTGTTGGAAGTTTGTATGGAGTTTGCATAAATTTGCATATTTAAGGGAAGCTTCAAACAGAATGTAGCAAAGTGGTTCGGTGCAAAATCCGAACTCTTTGCAAACAATTTACACACTCCTAAATCTGAAACATAGTTTGAAAAAGTCGCAACAAAACTTGCACAAATTTGCTGCAAACTAAATGCAAACTCCATTTTCTACTCTGGGTAGTCAAGCTCAACTTAGGGGTCTTGTCTGAAGGGAGTTTGTCTTCCTTTCATGGTATCCCTGGTTGAACTATGACATGTAGTAATGAAACAGCAGAGAAGGGGTGTAACCATGAAACAGTATTCTCTTCTAGGCTGTTTGTATAACGTAACCAGACCTTCTTTTTTTGGTGATAAACTCCTTGTTTTTTGCACAATTACACTGAAATCTATCACCATACTTTCAATTTTACAAGAAATGAAATTTGTTCACAGGTGAAAGATGCCATAAGTCATAAATTCAATTATTTCTACACAAAGAAAGTTGAGACACACAAATCTGATTGGTTGAAGATGATACAAGCACCACATGGAAACCAGAACCATAACTTCACTGCCTATAATACAGAGAAGGGTGTGTGCTATGAAGCAATAGATCATATCAGTGCTGGGGAAGAACTGTTAGTCTTGTTTCAAGAAGACAAGCTAGGTGTGTATGGATGGATAAATTTATTTGCAGATAGTAGGCTTGAATTAGTCCTTAGTTTATAGCTATTGTATGGATCTGTTTATATGTCTTGTATGTATATATATATATATATGTGCAGGTCTACTTTAAATAGATTGATAAGATAATAATGATAGTAAACTGCTATTAGACATCTTTCAGAAATTTGCTGTCAGCAAAATTCAAAAAGAATTTATTAGATATCTAGCATGTCTGTTTTCTATTCTTTTATTACTATCTAGAAAAGAATTTTATGCTCTTCATAGAGCAGACAGCAGAGTGGAAACTTGTGCGCATGCCCACAAATTAGTAACTTTAAGCCCCCTTAGCTCCCTGGAACAGATCCTGAAATTAGGCAACACTTGATATTTTCTCCCTTGGGCTGTAAACTCTTGATTTATCTTTTCAAAAAGCTTATGTATCCAAACACTTCCTTGTGTATAAGATTGGACATCTAACAACAAGACATCTATAAGACATCTGAACAAGACATCTAAACACATTCTCGCTTTTTTTGTTGCTGCTATTTTACATTTCACGTAGCTTTTTTTGATACTTTTTAGTTCATTTATTTTTTTTTTATTTTTTTTATTTTAGCTCAGTCTCTTGTTCAAGTTTTCTTTTCTTCTTTTATCGGGTTGTATTTAATATTATACGTTAGTTTAGTTTGTTTTATAGCTGCCATACCTGTAGTAAGGTAGAGCTTTCATGCTATTATGATGATGATGATGAAGACTGCTTGATGATATCATTTTACGCAGTTTCTGCTCTGTCAAAGCAGACAATATTGTTCTTGTTCTCTGCAAGAAGTTCTTTGAGGCACAAATCACTCCAAAAATACTTTGCAAGATTTTGGGATTTTAAAAATCTCTCAGATTTTTCAATGATTTTTCAGATTTTCTCTTTGATTATCAAAGATTTTTTAGGGTTTTTAAGACTTAACGAGATTTTGAGATTTAAAACTTTTTTCAACATTTCCAAAGATTTCCAAAGATTTTGCAAGATTTTTGAGAATTTAAATGATTTTTCAAGATTTTGTGAGATCTGTTGAGGATTTAAGTGATTTTTCAAGATTTTGCAAGATCTTTCAAAATTTAAATGATTTTTTGTCAAAAGATCTTTTGAGAATTTTGATAATTTTTTGGGTGATGGAATTTTTTTGAGCCTTTTAAAGATTCTTGGGATTTTGGGGATTTCTGATATTTTGTGAATTTGAGATTTTCAATATTTTAAAATCTTTTTGGGACTTATAAAGATTTTCTAGGAATTTTTAAGCTTTTTGGGATTTTTGAAGATTTTCTAGGATTTTTTACAAGAGTAATGAGATTTTTGGATTGACTTGAATGCTTTACAATATGATCAGGTGTTTACAGTGGGCTTATTTTAATGCATTTTGCAATAAAGGAATTCTTGTACATAGAATTTATTCATTTTTTCCATGCACTTAAGAAAATAATGCTTCTTTACATTTTGCTAAAAAGCTACAATACATATTTACTGAATTGCTCTGCTTATACTCTTCTCTACTCTACTACTATGACAAGACTACTATGTCTACCCATAATATTTTTGTATTTTAGCTTTCAAGTGAAATTTTAGTCATTCAAATTCAACCAGCATTCCAGATGCTATGAACTTTACTGGGTGCAAGTTGTATTTGTCAAGATTGATATCCCTATCCTATCTGTTTCAGTTTCATATTGATCTAAATTCCACTACTCCTACTGTACATACAATTTATAATCCTAACTTTACAAACAAATAACTAAACTACAAAGATATGAAATATTATAGAAAATCAATACAATGTTACTTAGAAAATTATTACAATATACAATGTAAGAGTGGGAAAGAAGAGATAAATTGTATGCAGGGCATTACTTAAAGGAGGAGATCTCTCAATTGGTAAACTAATCGAGGAGAGAGCCATCCCCCCTGTTGTAATATTATCAGATGAATTTCAATAAGTTTCTGCATTTGATTTGTATAGAATATACAGCAGACTGTGCAAGCATCAACATAGCTTAGATTCATTGGTTGACTTGTTCAATAAGTATATTTTCAGTTCTGTTGTATTTCATGATATGAATTTCTCCTACTTCTGAACAGGTGCTCCAAAAAAATGCTCCATACTGACACCTAAGAAGCGTACTTCTGTCATCAAATCAACAAAAGCAGCCAAGGCACTTGAGAGTGGACCAAAAAATTTGTATCAACCAGTCCCTGCAAAGAAAGAAAGACGAAAGAGGAAGGGTGCCCCTAAGAAAGTTGTCAAAAATTTCTTGGGATCAGACAAACCTTTTGATGCTTCGAATTCTGATGAAGAAGACCAGGTGAAAAAGCAATCTGAGCTAACTGCAGAAATAGAGGAACAATTATCGGCTATTGGGGGTACTCCTGAAAAGAATGGTAATAAACAAACAAGTGGTGAACCCACTTCAAGACTGAGGAAGCGAAGACGCACATCATCGATTGACTTAACTGATCTGATGTCATCTGCTGATGAAAGTGAGGATTCCGAAGAAGAAGAAGAGGAACGTCCTGGTGATAAAGAGTTTGATCCTACAGGTACGTTTTTGTTCCTATTCATTTGCTTGTTGTCTACTTCCATTAGATTTCATCGAAATTATGTTTCCACAAACAACTGGGTGTCAAACAAAAATAGATCAAATTATTGATTTGCTAGTTATTCATGAGTTTTATGTGGATGTTCAATGAAAAGATAAACAGAGGGAAACAAACAGTTTATGTAACATACATTATGTTATTGTTGCATCGTATGAATTATATAAGTTTGCATAAATTAGCTTCATAATTTAGCTTCCTAGAATAGCTAATAATATGTAGTCAATTGTACATTGAAATATTGTATTAATTGGTATTAAGCTAAATAAATTATTGCACGATAAAGCATCAGTAAAATACAGAACGGAACCCGTATTTTCAAGGATTATAAAATGCAAGAGACCGAAAAAGACAATAACAGGTAAAGGAGAGTGGGGTTAATTGTCACAGGGGTATACCGTTGAAGTTAGCAGGAATTTTGTTCAGTAACCTTCCATAAAATTCACACAACCACTTTTTCATTAGTTCATGTTACAGTTGATACTAAACATTTACTTCTCTTATTTTGTCAAAAGATTGTATTTTCTGTGTCCTAAAAAATAGCATATCTCAATGTTTCAACAAATAGCAAATTTCACGATTAAAACCCACTATAGCACTAGCGAAAGCGTGCCTTCATGTCATATGCCAATCGACACACTTGGCTTCCACCCAGAACGTCACGCTTTGTAAAGTTTAGGTTTGATTGATGTTGCTTTAGTTTTCTGGACGCTTGATGAAAAGCCATTACTAAGCAGCAGGACTTTTCTAGTTGATTATTGTCCTTAAGACGTATGACACCAAACTATTACTGTTCTTATAACGTATGGCACTGAAATTATCTGTTGTGACAACTAGCCCCACTCTCCCCTACAGGGGGCCAAGAAAATCAACGAACAGCATCTAAAATTGCAAAGAAGAAAAGGACGAAGCGACACAAGGAAGCGACAACACAAAAGCCTTCCCCGCTGCAAGAATCTCAAGCTAAGAAAGTCAAGCAGAAGCGGAGCAAAACACAGAGTGAAAGGGAGGATGTTTCTGAAAGTGAGGATGCTTCCGAAAGCGAGGATGCTTCCGAGAGCGAGGCTGACTCTGACAGTGAGGACGAAAGAACGCTAGCTGAAGAGTTCCAGTACAGGCTAGGCCGCATTGAGGAACAAACATATCAATTAAATAGATTTCAGTGTAAGCACAACAAACATATATTTGCACTCACGTCTGCAGTTCAAAAAGGGCTTGGAAAACTTACGGCGAAAATTGATAGTTTAAGAGATGCGATAAAAACGTTTTCATCCATGGACATGAATGCACACAGACGGGAAACAAATCAAGCATTCGAAAACCGTATGCAAACATCTGGGAGTGCCACTTTAGCGAAGGTAAAATCGGCACCAGAGTCTGCAAGAGTTGCAGATGAAGGAATTTGTGTACCATCTGGGGGAGTTAATCGTGAACTCTTCATGGAACGTCCCGCTATTATGGATACCCAGCCGTTGGTGCCGATCTCAAGTACAGGAAGTCTAACGAGTGTCAATCAACCAGCGGATAGAACAGAAGGACGGAAGATAACTCCAACAACACCTGAATATCGAAAAAGCTCAGGCCCATCCTCCGAAAACCAACCAGCCCAAAACTGGATAACGCCAGAGAAGAATGAGCCTCGTAATACCGTAGGCATATCGTGTGAAAGCCCATGGGTTTCTCCAGACACGACTGAACGTGGAAAGACCTCAGGCCTGTCGCTAAAAAGCACGGAGCCCCAATACCACACGACAACACCCCAAATCCCGATTACTGGAAGTATGCTGGAAAGGAAAAAGAGGGCTATACCAAACGAAAATGAATTACGAAGTATCCGAAAGGATAGCTGCTCCCAGCCAAATTTTGCAAAAAGGCTTGCTTTTGACATTTTCCCGTTGTCAGAGCTCTTAACTTCAAATGTACACGGTAAAATGAGGCAAGGAATCATAAAGCCAGCGTTACACGTCGAAACGATGGAGTGGATCAAAGAGACCTGTCTCACAATGTTTCCAGTCGAAGGATTAGATCCAGAGAGACAATGGGCGAATTGTGTAAACTCGATCAATAAAGCTGTTTCCGACTACAACCGCAGAATGAAACGATTTAATGTTCCAAATGGAAATTTTGCTTAGCTGATTTAAAGAGACTCAATAGAATACCAGCTAGATATATGGATAAAAGTATGTCATGTCTGGAGCAATTTTCTACCAAGGGACTGAGCATGAAACGAAGAAAGACGCTTGAATTAAAAAACAATGAATCCTATTGAATACCGTTATGGAATACGGAAAAATTCTGCTTGCAATTGCAAGCTGATTTTGAAAAGATGTAAAATGATTTCGGAAATATGTCGATACAAATATATGATGTCTGTAGCAGTTTTTCTACCAAAAGACAGTGCATGAATAGAAGATAAAACGCTGGAATGAAAATGAAGGCTCTACGTCCGCTCACACCATTAATGGACCGTTCTCAGTTCATGCTCTGAAATGTTACCAGTTGACGTGCATCGCAAGCATCATGCAAAAGATGATAGATTGATAGCAATAAATTGTTTGATTTAAAGGCTTTTGGGTAACCGGCATGCTTTATAATCGTTTGTCTTGTTTTCCTTCATTTCTTCATTTCAAGCTCAATCAAGGGCGCCTACCTTGTAGGAAGTGTGTTTAATCCCAGTACTACATCCGTGGCCCAGTACACAGAGTAACTGGTGTCCTGTGACCTAGTCCTGTTAATCTGTGTATATCATAAGTTACAAGGATTTTCAAATTCTACCGTCTGTTTGTGTTGACCAATCAAAAATCACACTGTCTGGTTCCCTGTGGCCAGCTCGTATAACAGTTGATCTCGTATTACATCAACACCGGAATTTGAAACCACAAAGTTATTCATACGTCATCTTGACCTTGACAGGACTGACTCTGTGTACTGGGTCACGATACAGTACTGGGATACTATGCGTACTGGGTCACAGGACACCAATTATTCTACAGTACTGGGAATAAATACAGTTCCTACAAGGTAGGCGCCCTTGGCTCAATGTTTAAGACACATACCGACAAATATGGCTGCATCTGGAGCAGCATAGGTTCCAAATCTTTGATTCGGTTTAAAACGTGGGTGTAGAATTCTATGTCCTATTTCTTTTACCTGAATGGCTTGAAAGAAACTTTCACTACTTATCTTTAATCCTACCGCTCCACTTTTGAGAAATCTTGAATTTTTTTTAAATTACGGTGTATTTCGTATTTCAACTCATTTGAGAATGCAACATCAACACATTTCTAAATCGCAAAACAGAAGAGTGACAAACATTTGCTTGATATAATGTTGTAGAAATCCATAGTCTGTGGTTTTCTTGGAAATTATTTCATGTTTCGTCAAAAAGTTTAGAGATTATGATGGTTATTAATTTTTTTGAAAACTTTTTAAAATTCTTAGCAAAGAAGAAAAACGCTATAATTCTGATAATATTGAGGATTTCAGAAAAGTCCAACGGTAGAATTATAGAAAGATGGCTAAAGTTTCTTTGAAGCCATTCAGTTTACAGAATTAGGTGATAGAATTTTAGACCAACCTTATTAAAGATTTGGAACTTATGCCATCTGGAGCTGCAGGGAGGTGGTGCTGATTTGAGCGATATCTCAATTTTCTTCATTCAGCATGAATTAAGGCCGCCTTTATAAATATGGGCTGCACTGCATGCCGGTTGCTCACGAGGCCTTAACGTTGGCGAACAAAATACAGTAAGCTAATTAAAGGGGTAGTTGCACCGTGCGAGCATATTTGCCTCCTTTTTACTTATTTTTGTAGTGAATTTTTATAGTTAATCGTTTAGTTCGATAATAGTTCAAGATCTTATTTCGTAACAAGACTTGTTCTACTTGTACATAAATCGATATTGTTGTAGACGTGTTTTGTTAATTGATGTTGAAGTATTTTGTTACTTAATAGTTTCGTTCAATCCTCTCCCTTTTCTTAATTTTTTTGCTGGGCAGCGACTTCTTCAGTATGTTTTTAAAGAGAACAGAATACTTCGAAAAAATTGAGTTTGCCTAGCCCTATTTACAATACAGAAGTTTTTTTTGGTACGGCACGGATTAAATTCATGCATGTGCAAAAATAATACTGTTTCATCACAGCCTTGAAGCTACCAGCTTTATCAAAGCCTAGCCGTTATTTATGGTAGGCATGGACTTTTTTATCTGTACAAGGACTAACTCGAGACTTGACACTGACCGAGCATAGATTAATTTTGATATCGGTAGCAGTCTTATCCGCATCGTACCAACAAGGACTTCAAATCAATTTACAGATAACAACTTGTTGCTAATTATTCTGGATTGTAATTTTTCTTTCAAAAAAACTTTACGCTTATGTTATAAATTATAGCTATTTATATATGTGCCTACTTTAAATGAATCAATAATGATAAAACTTGACTTCACGAATGATTTGCATAATGTACCTTTCCTTTATTCTTCTCGCCTCCCAACTTTTAGTAGAATGCTGCCATCTTTCAAGCAAAGTTCAAACTGTTCTTTGCACCTGACCTCATACGCAGTAATGCTTGCAACAGACCTTTAAGCTATTCTACAAAAGGGCATGGATCAAGCGATATTTTCATATATTTTTATACGATGTGTTCGATTGAGTGGCGTTGAAGCTTCTATCACTGTTGTGCACATTCGAAAATTCTACAAAATGTATCAAAATATCGTTCGATTCAGATTCTTTATTAGAATAGCTAAAAGGTCTATGGCGGCATTCAAGCCAGCTTTTGATTTTTTAATCTACTACGTGTAGGGTTCTACACGTAAGCTAGCCAAAGTTGCGATGTGGGTGGAACGCAGACTTATGACTTTTCGCCCCTTGTTTCCCTGCGTTCTTTAATTTGCTGATATCACTTGCTCAATAGGGACTCATACCATTACTCATTTCATTTCATTTTACAATATTTATACAGGTTAATAGGATTCATATATAAGTATGTTTTTCAACCTGACCTGTTTCAACAAAAAGAAAAAACCTAGCCACTAAAACTAAGAACAAAAGAAATTTACATGCCTAATCTACAATATTATACAAAACTAAGACTAATTAATAAAATAACAGTTGTCCCTGTTTCTTATAAAGTTGCCACTCTTATAAAGTGGGCCCCCTGTTTCAAAATGGCCTAAACTAGCGGGTGTTCTCGTACACTCAACAAAATCGCTTCAAAGTCTGATTTAAAGAGCTTAAACATTGAAAAGCAAACTTTTAGTACAAAGAATTATGTTTTCCTGACCTACGAATCACAAAATGTATACCTTCCAAGCAGTAATCTTCCTCTCCTCTGCAGAAACAAAATAGATCCATCGCAGCTACGAGAACTCTAGGCCGTATCAACCGTTTTTGTATGCAACAACGACAACTGTCTAAATAGCGCCTCTTTATAGGTTGAAAACTAAATTCTAGGAAGTTGATTGGTCAATACGGAACCACTCCATAAGGGCCTAAAGGGGGCCCATTCTATAAGAGTAATGGTATGAGTCCCTATTACGAAGTGATATCAGCAAATCAAAGAACGCAGGGAAATAAGGGACGAAAAGTCAAAAGTCTAGGTAGAACGAAGGAAAAGCAACAGTATTAAATTTTTCTCGCAATCCCGTGGAAGAGAAACAACATTGGTAAAGATAAAATTTGGGTCAATATACGCCACAAGAATGTTGCTTTTTTTCTGGCACATCCGATAGCAAACACGATAAACAAATTGAGTTGTGAATTGTTCTAAAAAATCAACACTTTCTCTGTCTTATATTCCCATAGCAATCGTCACAGAAGAAGGATCAACAAGATGCACTCGTTGTAAAATTGATTTTTCGGACAATGAAGGATTTGAAGAGCACATCAAAACAAAGAAATGTAATAAAGGTATCAAATGTTCAGAATGTGGCGAAATCTTGATGCGAAAGAAGACTTTGAAAAAACATATGTTCAACAAACACACAACTCACAGGTGAATTTATCTACCTTTTTCATCGCAAGTCAGCTATCATGAGATGTTTGAGTCTTTGAAATGTATTTATCCAGGCAAACTTTCCTGTTATATCTACAGGGTGAGCCAGAACAAAGTTCCCACTTTTGAAACTTCATAGCACAAAGAGTACTTGATAGATTGGAATGAATATACTTCTGCACGGTAGCCGAGAGATTGAAGTATTTTTGTAATTTTCCTTATGTCTTCACGAGCACTGAAAGTATAGGTAAATTTGACTCCACGAAACTTTCATTGTTGTGAAGCGACTTAGCAAATTATGAAAAAAACTCCTCATACAGGACAATTAAGAAGGTACAATTTTTCACTGGTGGGAAATATCATCTGCACATTTTTACGATAGGAAAGAAATTCTTGAGAACTTGTTTGAAAATCTGTTTCTCATAATTCCTGAGAGCGGTCAAATATCCTTGTGTATTTTTGTGTGTGAGGAGATTCCTTAGGGGTCAAGAGTTTCAGGGATATTTTCAGGCATTTCACGACCACGAAATTTCCGTAGAGTCAAATTTACCTCTATTTTCACTGCTCATAAAATCTGAATAAAAAAGGAAAATGCTTGAGTCTTTTGGTTTTGATTAGAGTTTGAATCGTTGAAATCTGTCAAGTACTCTTGGTGCTATAAATTTTCGAATGCGGAACTGTTTTCGGCGTACCGGGTATTTTGTTTTGGTATATGGATAATAAGGATGCTCAAGCTCACGTGATGGAGCTTTACCGGGTATCGAATCCTGTTCCCCTGACTTTTCTGGCTGCCAAAGTCAGAGGATTGCCCACTGTGTCACAACCCCTTTTCTGTCAGTTCAGGCCTCATTAGAAATATTCTGTGCCTGCGAGCAAATGGTTGAGAAAAATGTGCCTGCAAGCAAACCACTTTCCGTACAATTAAGGTACCAGCAAATAATGTCATGATGTTTTGTGCCTGTGAGAGGTGCTCGGGCAGCATAGGTTCCAAATCTTTAAAAAGGCTGGTGTAAAATTCAGTGACCTATTTCTTTGAACTGAATGATTTCAAAGAAACTTCAGCTATTTCTCTATAATTCTACCGTTGGACTTTTCTGAAATCTTCAATATTTTCAGACTTTCAGTGTTTTTTTACTTTTTCAAGAATTCAAGAAAAATTTTCAAAAAAACTTAAAACCATTGTAATTTCTAAACTGTTTGAAGCAACATGAAATAATTTCGAAGAAATTCATAGTTTATGTATGTCTACAATATGGTGTCAAGCAAAAGTCTGTCACTTCTCTGGTTTATGATTTAGAAATTTGATGACGTCACACCCTCAAATGAGTTGAAATGTAACATATGCCAAAATTTTGAAAAATATTGAAAACTTCTGAAAAGTCCAACGGTAGAATTAAAGATAAGTGACTAAAGTTTGTTTCAAGCCCCTCAGTCCGAAGAAATAGATCACAGAATTTTACACCCACCTTTTACGCCGAGTTAAAGATTTGGAATCTATGCTTGCTCGGGCAAATTCATTATGTCTGCTGCAGTGGGGATCCATATTTTTTTACGCTTAGGACAAATTTAATTTTCAGACAATCTGAAATTACAGCATGCTTGCAAAGGATTCTGGGTAACAATAGCCCTTTAACAGTGTGACAGAAATTTTAGGTTGTTTTACCCACGTTTTTAATTTTTCCGTCTTGACAGATATGAAATTTTTTCCCGTAGCTGTAAATTTTGCGAAGATTCATTTCCATTATACCATGAGCTTTTGAAGCATGTTCGCGGAAAGCACGCTACAGAAGAGGGAGTTGGAATCAAATGCACAGAATGTGATGAAATCTTGATATCAAAGAAATCAATGAAAAGACACATTTTCAATAAACACACGATTCACAGGTGATTTTTGTATTTTTCAGCGTTGGTTTCAAATGTGACAACATAGTGCTCAGAACTTTAAAAAGGTCGGTGTAAAATTCTAGGTGTAGAATTCTATTACAGTTTTCTTTTGATTAAATGGCTTGGAAGCAACGCAGGGCTTTTTGCTGTTAATCTGCCGTGGGAATTTATTGATATCTTGATTGGTTTCAAAATGGCGGCATTTATTAAATTTAAGGCTTTTTTTAGGCTATTTTTGATGCTATTAAATTTGAGGCTATTTGGGGCAAATTTATAATTCATCAACCAGAAAGCTACATATTATTGCTTGCCACCATATTGTTGACCATCATAAAGTATGCTTTTCTTAAAGGTTATACCATTTTCCCTCCATTGGTTTAGGATTTACGATGATTTAGATTTTTTCAAAATTGTCCATGAATTTTGTCAAAAATAACGAAATTGCCGCCATTTTGAAAAAATCAAGGTATCAAAAAATTTCCACGGCAGATTTGCAGAAAAGTACCATAAATTCTTTTCAAGTCATCCAATTCAAAGAAAAATGTCATATAATTTTACACCCACCTTTTAAAGATTCGAAAGATTTGAGCCCTATGCTAAGTGTGACAGTAACAGGTCGACAAATGATGACTTAAACCCTTTCCCACTTTGTGTCCCACTTTGTGTCCCACTTTGTGTCCCACTTTGTGTTCCACTTGAGTGGCCAGAATAGCTGAAGAACACACAAAAATGCAAGTTCTCCGATCTTAATGAAAATTCGCACAAATGATAATTCTGGCACGGAGATTTCGAATCTGCATTCAGTTTTCGAAAATTTTGGAATTTCAACGATGAATTCGACGTTCAAATCTTTTAATCTTGATAGCCTTGCTATAGACGATTGCGCTAAAGATGGCGGTGAGGAATTTTTTACCAAGATGCATTGCGTTCTAATGAAGATTCTTTAATTATTCTATAGGAATTCTATTAAAGAACGCAGTGCATCTTGGTAAAAAGTTCCTCTCCGCCATCTTTAGTGCAATCGTCTATTGTCTGGTCTATAGTCTCCCAGATAGAATTTCAGGTTTTGCTTCGATGATCTCTAACTTTAATTGAATAATCTAACTATCTTTCCGTAGTTGCCAATCATGCGATGAGAAATTTACATTGCATCAAGAGTTCAGCAAGCATGTTCGCGAAAAACATAGCACAGAAGAGGAGATCTACACGAACTGTAAAATCTGCAAGAAACGTTTCACGAAGACCTACATAAATGAGCACGTAAAGTCACACATGGGTGGCTACAAGTGCCACATTTGTTCCAGAGATTATTCCTGTGGGAGCAATCTCAGAAAGCACATAAAGAAACATGATCCCGATTACAAAGCAGATAAATATGATCCTGCTAAAATTAAGAAATTGCAGTGCGACGAATGCGATAAAGTTCTTGCTGGATCCAATGCGTTGAAGGTTTGTTCTCTAGCGTATTATTTAAAGAGAATCAGTGGAAATAGAAGTCCCTCTCGGAAGGGGTCTGGGTAGTCTCTAGCTAGCCAGCTAACTAGGCTAACTAGCTAGCTATTTGAGGAGAGGATCTGAACACGTGCGTGGGCATTGTACAGCTACAGCTAAAGAAACAATGACACGTATAGGCGGTTTCGTCCCCTATTGATAGATGGCTTTTACTTAGCTCCATTCATTCTATTTAAGATGCTTTGTTATGGTAATCTGAACTTGCGCAATTCGTCCTGAAAGAAATAGAAAGGACAACTTATTTCGAGACAGCTCCTTATTGATTATTCATGAGACATGTGTGATCTCACGCATAGATTCCAAATCTTTAACTCGGCGTAAAAAGGTGGGTGTAAAATTCTGTGATCTACTTCTTCGGACTGAGTGGCTTGAAACGAACTTTAGTCACTTATCTTTAATTCTACCGTTGGACTTTTCAGGAGTTTTGAATATTTTTCAAAATTTTGGCATATGTTACATTTCAACTCATTTGAGGGTGTGACGTCATCAAATTTCTAAATCATAAACCAGAAAAGTGACAGACTTTTGCTTGATACCATATTGTAGACATACATAAACTATGAATTTCTTCGAAATTATTTCATGTTGCTTCAAACAGGTTAGAAATTACAATGGTTTTAAGTTTTTTTGAAAATTTTCCTTGAATTCTGGAAAAAGTAAAAAGCACTCTAATTCTGAAAATATTGAAGATTTCAGAAAAGTCCAACGGTAGAATTATAGAGAAATAGCTGAAGTTTCTTTGAAATCATTCAGTTCAAAGAAATAGGTCACTGAATTTTACACCAGCCTTTTTAAAGATTTGGAACCTATGCTGTGATCTCACTTGACCAGATATTTGTGATTGCAAGTAACTGCAAGCAATCCAAATCAAGATGAAAACTGCTTCCTGCAGGACCACCACTATCAACATAATCACCGTCATCATCAACATCGTGATAATCGCCATCGTCACCATCATCGTCATCATCATCATCATCACCATCATCGTCATCATCAACATCACCACCATCATCATCATCACCTGATTTTTAGCAGACTGGAATCTGGCTAACATTACAGCTAATTTAGGCCAACTATGAGCAGTGCATGCCGGATCCAGGCATGGAACATCTAGTTTAACGTCCTTTCGAAAGGACGGACGGATGGGGAAATGAGTTGTTTGTTCAGGCGTCTGGAAGGTTACCAAATCCAAAGTTTGACTTTACTCGACCAATCTTAACTTCTATTATCTAACAAGAATTGTATAAGCCGCCCAGCCAAATACTGCAACAAAAAGTCATCCGACTATTCAGCTGTGAGCTGTTGGAGAAGTCGCCCTTTCGTTCTAAGACGAATTGGACAAGTCCAATTCTAGATCAACTCTGTTAATCGCCTTGCCGCCACAAGTTGTTGGAGTGGGCCTAAATAGGGTCAAGTTTTTTAGAATTGTGTTACGAATTGAGCAGTATAAGTCAAAGGGCACATGGAAACAAGAGACTCAGGTAATAAGTATAAGTAAACATGAATAGGTATTTGATTCCTCTTTTCTATTGCAGGGTCTACTCTGTACTCTGAGGAGCAGTTCAATGTCATTTATTTAAGTCAATCACGCTCATCAATGTAATTACAAATGTTTTATCTCTGGTATTGAGCATTGCAATAAAAAAAGCGCATACAATGTGCACATTTCCTGCAATTTCCCGTGCTCCTTGGAAAGTTTGACGTCGGCTTATTTTTGTATTGATATTTCGCCATTTTCCTTCATCTGACACAACCCTTTTAAGTGTGTTTAAGTGTGTATTTATTAATTCACAGGCATATAAGCGTCTGCACACGGGGGAACGTCCTTTCAAATGTGAGGACGTATTTTTGTATTGATATTTCGCCATTTTCCTCCATCTAACACAACTTTTTTAAGTGTGTATTTATTAATTCACAGGCACATAAGCGTCTGCACACGGGGGAACGTCCTTTCAAATATGAGGTCGTATTTTTGTATTGATATTTCGCCATTTTCCTCCATCTAACACAACCCTTTTAAGTGTGTATTTATTAATTCACAGGCACATAAGCGTCTGCACACGGGGGAACGTCCTTTCAAATATGAGGACGTATTTTTGTATTGATATTTCGCCATTTTCCTCCATCTAACACAACCCCTTTAAGTGTGTATTTATTAATTCACAGGCACATACGCGTCTGCACACGGGGGAACGTCCTTTCAAATATGAGGACGTATTTTTGTATTGATATTTCGCCATTTTCCTCCATCTAACACAACCCCTTTAAGTGTGTATTTATTAATTCACAGGCACATACGCGTCTGCACACGGGGGAACGTCCTTTCAAATGTGAGGACGTATTTTCGTATTGATATTTTGCCATTTTCCTCCATCTAACACAACCCTTTTAAGTGTGTATTTATTAAATTCACAGGCACATAAGCGTCTGCACACGGGGGAACGTCCTTTCAAATGTGACAAATGTGATTCGGCATTCGTGCAACGTGGTCACTTGATAAGACACAAGAAATCTCTGCATGGGATTGGAAATCATGCCGGGCATCATCAATGCGAGACTTGTGAAAGATGGTTCACTACTGAATTTATTCTTGAGATGCATATCAACACAGCTCATAAAGGGTTGAGACCTTTTAAATGTGATCAGTGCACGGACACGTTCACTGTACAAGGTAAGAAGGCCGTTTTGAGAAATGGCTGATCATTGGTCCACCGATACAGATTGATTTTTAGATTACAAGAAAACAGTAAGATCCTTTACGCACGTGTATTTTTTGTAAGAAACTGCTTATAAAAAACTCAACTTTAATATCGCCAAGGAATTAAGAAGCTCCATTTCTGCGAAAATATAGTTTTAAGAAACTATTTATTTCAATAAGGGAAGTCTTTCGCATATTTTTACTATATTTTCACTTGTTTTGTTTCCCGTATCATATTTCTCGGAATGTACTCGAGTAATGTCTAAACATTGGAAAGGCTTCAAGGAACTTAGTTTCCAAAATGTTCAGGATGACAAAAGGAATGAAAATGAAGATTATTCCTGTTGTATGATGTATAAATATAAAGAAACTCGTGAGAAACTCTAAGAAAAGACAAGAAAATACAACAGGCTATGTTAAAACCTATGAGATTTTATCTTTTCATTTAGGTTATTCACTTTAAATGTATTTCATCTGAGAAGTTGTCACTGTTCCAGTCTTTTGGATACATATACAGGGTGTCCAAAAAATTGTTCGACGTTTGATTAAGTATTAGAAAATAATGAAATAATGAACAGGCCCTGTGGTAAGATAACCATATTGTTGGGATTTTAAATTAATTTTAGACACCAGAAGCTAGTAAATCGGCTAAATATTTACGGAGCTACGAGATTTTGAAGTTCATGTTTGTGCGACAGCTGAAACCAGACGCCCCTAAATTGCATATTTTGTGTCTGAGTAGAATCTCGTTTATTCAAAGCAAATCAAATGGAATTTAAAAAGCATTCGATAACCTAGCTTTCTTTAACATTAAATCAAGGTTATGGATGCTTGAATGAATCCTGTTGAACACAATTTGGAATGGCGCCGTCTCTCATCGATTAAGTTTTCATTCCATGTTTTTGGATACTTGCATTCTTAAATAAATTTTGGCAACAGTTACAAGAATTAGATTACTTTTGAAGTCCTAGTTGGTTTTGGTTTGCCCTGGTATCAACGAGAGGTAGAACATTGGACAGTCTTCATTTATCTCGATTTTGGGACGTCTTTTTGAAAAACAAGTCTCTTTGGGGCGTCTTGTTTCAGCTTTTGCACAAAGTTGAACTTCACAAGCTTATAACTCCGTGAATTCTTAGCAGATTCGCAAGATTCTGGTTTCAAAAATTAATTCAAAATCTTAGGAAGAGGGCTATCTAACCAAGAGCCTGTACATTTTATCGTTACTTTTTAATATTTAATCAAACGTCGAACAATATTTCTGGGACACCCTTTATATGAAATTTTTCTTTCTAGGCTTGCTTCTGCGCCACCAAAGGGAATTGCATCAAATGATTGTTGATTTACCAGAAGACCAAAGGAAATACATTTGTAAGATTGAGGAATGTGGCAAAAAGTTTAGCTTGCAATCTGATTTGAATAAACACATCATTGAGCACACTGGCAAGCATCCTTTCCAATGCAAGGAATGTGACAGCTGCTATTCCAGTTCAGGTAATTCATCGTTGTAAATCGTTGTAAATAGGCTGATTACAGTGAGTCTCAATAATTGCTTACTATAAGTCTTGATAACGAGACCAACATCAAATGGAGACCGCTCATACTGAGACGCATAATATTGCAGCACATTTTTGAGCTTACAGCGTTGAATTTTCAATGCCCATTGAAGCGAGAAGCGAGGCTGCAATGCAACGTTACTGGAATTTGTGCAGATTCGTTGAATGATTAAAGAGGTATAATAAGTTAAAGGTTTTGAGTGCCCCAATTGAAGTGTGCTTCATTGCTTGATTGAATTAATGAATGTGCCCAATGTGTTCATCTTTCCGTCAGTTTCTGACTTATACGAATTAAATTTGATATCTGCTCTTTCGATATGCACCAGTGCTTTCTCTTAAAAATCCCTTTTGCATGCAGCATGAGCGAGTTGGCCATCCATGTTTAAGAGCATCTTGCTTTATTATTTCTTTGCTTGCTAATCGGCCGTCAGAATTGGAGGGCCTTAACTTGTTGACTTGACTTGACTTGACATGACATGACCTGACCTGACCTGACCTGACCTGACCTGACCTGACCTGACCTGACCTGACCTGACCTGACCTGACCTGACCTGAACTGACCTGACCTGACCTAACCTGCTTGGGCTTAGGCTTGGCTTGGCTTGGCTTGGCTTGGCTTGGCTTGGCTTGGCTTGGCTTGGCTTGGCTTGGCTTGGCTTGGCTTGGCTTGGCTTGGCTTGGCTTGACTTGACTTGACTTTTTTGACTTGTTGACTATAGTCACAATATAGATCACAATCACAATATTTCATTGTCAATTTTCAATACAATTTTTAGGTAATTTGGGTAAGCATGTGCGCAGGATCCATCGAGGAGAGAGTGTTCCTGATAGCAAACCGAAACCCGAAGGGACGTACCAATGTGATCTTTGCGACAAAATTTTTAGCAATGCAGCTAGTTTGAGAGAACATGGAAGGTTAGTTGTGTTGCATTTGCCTTTTATGTTTTATTCATTGATGAGAATCGCTTCCTGTTGTGAAGTTTTTATTCATTTTCAAATGTTGTGAAGATATTCACTCAAACTGTATGACGTCACAACAACGTTGAAAACACGATTCCATCTTGTTGTGGAGTAAATCTTCGGAAAATTGCTGTAGGCTTTTGCCCGAAATTTGTGAAGTGTTGCATAAAATTCGCTGTTATATTCTCCCTCTTGATAATGAGAACGAAAAAGGATAGGCAGCAATAGAGAATACGAATCGAATTTGCTGTATTATTGATTCGAAGAACTGCAACCAATTTTTTTTTTGATAGTTTTTGATGTTTTAGGACATTCTGTCATCATTGATGTTCAGACAATTGATATTCCGTCAAATATTTAGAGCTCTAAAATTGTGTTTTTCTCATAGATTTCACACTGGAGATCGAATCAAGTGCTCCAAATGCCCTTCTACATTTGTGCAACGATCAGGACTACGCAAGCACCTGAGGTATGCTTGCATGAATTTCTCCATTTTGCTGTTTGCATTTAACGACGTGAAACAATGTTGTTGGTTGTTTTTGTCACATTGAAGCTGTACTTGTCTGATAGGAAGTGTAATTTATTTGAAATTTGAAGTTATTTTGATGATTTAACGTAAGTATTTATCGATCCATTGTTTGATTGCAATGAATTGCTTAACCTCCCCTTTGTGTAGAGCCCGGGGGAGGGGGGGGGGGTAGAACCCGCAGGAAATTTCTGACCCATGTGTACGAATTTGTCGATTTGAAACGAAGGAAAATTTCAATTGTTTGGTGCCGATTATTATCATGGGACTCATTGATAAGAAACTTCTCAAAAAACTACCCATCTATCAGAATTATTGTTAAAAACAGATCCATATGTAGAGAATTTCAGATGAAAAAAAAACCCACCCATGTGAGTGGAGTGGCACGTCCAGTATCATTTAACAATTAAGTCCCCCCCCCCTCACCCTCCCCCTGGGGTGTAAACATCAGCAAGGCTGAGTTTTGTAAAACAAGAGATGCAAGATTCCAAGAAAAGAAAGTGATTTGCCTTTCAGAAGAATAGGTTTCACACCTCTGAATGCATTCAATCAAATAACGAAAAACGAGAGGGAAAGCATTATGGCTGTCGGCATGGAACGTTTGAAATCTATCCATCAGGCTGCCAGATTGCTCTGTCTTCATCAAGCCTGTATTTTTTGTGCTAAATTTGCCCTTGCTATGGAAATAGTCACCAGACAGGCTGGTTCATATGTGAGTCAACAGAACCATTTAGGCCACCCCCGTCAGATCAGGGCAGAAACATTTGCCTCTCCCCTCAATGACAATGGGCTTAAAATTCACTCAATATCTATTTGCAGAGTGGGGGACACTTAGTTTTTACTATTGCTAGTAAGTATATGGTCAATAGTGTAACATCGCTTTTTCACGGTTTTTTAGGTGTTTACGCTGCCCTGGCCTATTAAAAGAACTGGAGGAGCGTGGAGAGTTGCGCGAACCAAGGCATTACAAAACAACGAAAAGTTGGAAATGTGATCAATGTGATAAATGCTTTTCAGGACCAAGTGACCTGAGATCACATAGCCGGGTTCATACCGGGGAGCGCCCATTTCAATGTGAAGTTTGTGGAAAAGCATTTACTCAACCTGGAAATCTAACAAAACATGAAAAGTGAGTGGCTCTAATTTTGCTGAATTTTACAGAAATATTCATTTATATTCCTTCACAAGATATCGCAAACGGTTTGCTGTTTCAACGAAATTCTAACTTTTATGGAACAAGAATAGATTTTGTAATACAATAGCAGCGGTTAAGTTTGATTGACACCTCAATTCAAAGTGATTAGCGACTGCAGACAAAGGAAATTCTCTCAACCAGTGATTAAAAACAAACTGAGCCGCAAAATTTCCCCTAAACTAGTAGGGCAAACTCTCATCTTGTGCAAGCGAAAGGGATTTTTAAGAGGAGTTATATGCTTATAACGAAAAGAGAAGGGTAAATCGAACGTTCTGTCCGGTGAATTTTGTTTATTTGATTCAGAAGCCGAGGAGAAGGCATTGCAATTCTCGCACATTTGGGGCTTAAATGAAACGATTACCACACAGCTCTTGAATCAAATAAACGAAATCAGCCAGACGGAACTTTAGATTTACCCGTTCTTTCGCTAAAAGCATGTAACTTCTCTTAAAACCACCTTTCGCGTGCACAAGGCGAGAGTTTGCCCTTCTTCTGGTTTTGGGGCAACTTTTGTGGCCTTGTTTTTTTTGAATTACTGGTTGACAGAATTTCCTCTGCCTGCAGTTGCTAATCGCTTTGAATTGAGGTGTCAATCAAACGCAGCTGTTGCTATTGTATTACAAAATATGTCCTTGTTCTTGTTACTTTATGGTCATATTCTATAATAGGTTTGCCAAAAGAATTTCCTAGCTTTTGGCTGCTGTGGAGAGGGTATCACCTCAATTGTTGGATTTTTTATAAAGTTGCACAGTACAGGCCTCAACGTAGAGTTTGAGACCTTGTTTGAGTCAATCTGAGAAGTGGTTGCTGATTTATGAAACAACAAAATCAATAGATTTGGTTCCCTAAAAAAACAGCAGTTCTTTGGTTCTCCAACAATATTAAAGTAAAGTGAATATCAGAAGAAAGTCCTCTTGAGTTGTATTTGAATTTTTTCAAGATCTGAAGGGGTGTATGCTTTGTCATAAGTAAATAACAGTATAACTCTTTTCAAATGTAGAAAAACTCAAATACAACGCAAGACTGACGACGTGATTCCTTGTATTCGTTCAACGTTCTGATGTTTTTATTTTCACTCATACAAGGACTCACAACCAAACAGATTCAAATTTAGCGTCGTTTCGAACGTCGTTTCGCTTTAAAAAGTCGAACTTTGATCTAATCAACCAATCAACCGCTAGTAATGGGCACGTGGTGTGACCTTATTAAGAAAGTAGCGATCTGATTGGTCCCGCCGTAAATGGCATAAGTTAGTCTGCGTTTTGAAGCTGTATTGTCACGAGTCTCAGTTTGAAGCCATAACATCATCCAATTCAATGCGGAAAACTGAGACTCATGTAATCAGTCTAATGCAACGCTAGAATTTAAAATGCCCTTCTTTCAGGTATGTCCACGGTGGAGAGAAACGCCCACGAGAATTAAAACGTGATAAGAAATTCGCCTGCAGCCTTTGCTGTAAATCCTTTTCATCCCCTGGTGACTTATCAATGCATTGTCGAAGTCACACAGGAGTCAAGCCCTTCGAGTGCACAAATTGTGGCATGGCTTTTACACAAAGAGGCAATCTAAAGAAGCATTTCGCCCGCTGGCATACACCGAATGCCTCAAAGAAGCGCCGCAAGCCTGGCAACGGTGCAAGCAAAGAGGGGAAATTGGTTATCAAAGGTCTATCAACGACTCCAACCAGCACAACCAGCACGACCGACACACTGACATGTTCAGTGGTGATACCAGCCTCTTTTATCACTGACAACAAAGAGGTGTTAGTTACTAATGTGCCAGTGTCGATGGCAGCTATGTTGAAACAAAAAGCAACTGAAGTAGCAAATGCAAGTGAACCATCTTCTGAGTCAGTCACTGCCTTAATCCAATGCCTAACAGCATCGCAAATTGCAGGTAAAGCATCCACTTCAACCTCATCTGTTGATGAAACAGCTACACCCACACAAAGCGAAGACAAATCAAGTAGTGACAAAGCAAAGACAAGCAAATCATCGAAGACAGCAGCGTCCACAATTTCAACCACCTCTTCAAAACAAACTCAGCCAAAACCTCCTTTACTTATCACATCAGCAACGACATCATCCACACCAGATAGGCCCAACGCTCCAAAATCAACATTCCCAACATACGAGATGCCGAAATTACCAAATTTCAGTAAACTCACAGAAGATCCACCCGCCTCATCCGTTCCTAGCATTTTTCCTCTTGAACAGTTCAAGCATTTCTTGCCAAGTAGACTGCCAACTACTACAGATGCAACACACACAACAACACAGTTTTCTGGGCAGCCTCCTGCGAGTAATTGTGCTTCCAAAGATATACACCGCGTGCAAGATCTGCTATCTGATTCTAGCTTGTTAGATATTGGTTCTCACAAGGTGTCTAATGCCCAACAAGTCTCCACACATTCGTTAAGTTTCACTGGTGATTTTACTGGCCAAGTAAGGGGAATGGAATTTGGACGTACTGACAACGGAAGTCAACCAAACTACCGATTGCTAACGAGGAATCCTTTACCCAGGTAATTTGACTTTTTATTTAGTTCTTATGATAGAATAATGTCTTGTTCAATTCCTACCCTAACCATCCCCCGGGGCAGCCCGGACGTGAACAAATATGCCTTGCTCATATGCCCAGGGGCTGGGGAATAATTTACGGTCAAATGCCCGGGGGTGTCCCGGGGGGGGGGAGGTGGTCAGGGTTGAACGAGACTTGATGATAATAGATTTACTCCACAAAAAAGTGAGGATCGAACCATATTCTTATACTTTTTTATACGAGGGTTCTATTGTGTGGCGTCTACCACTGTTGCGCACATTCGAAAAGTTCGTCAAATTTTGCAAAATTTACAAAAATATTTTATCGATCCAAACTCTTTTTAAGGATTCCTGGAAGGTCTATTTCGCTACATAAAACCTTGAGTGTTTTCAGATTTGCATAAATACCTGTAAGGAAGTATCCTGATTCGCATGAAAAGAGCCAAAATGGTTTTTTTGAAGCAAGCCAGAATAAACCAAACTGCTAACGTGGTTTTCAGGGCTGGGCACCTGTAAGTCCTTGGGGGATATTGCCATTTGAAAATAGAAAAGGTATCAAAAGTTCACGGGAGAAGTCTAACAAAGCACCGAAGCTTCGTTTCAAGCCATTCGATTCAAAGCGTGAGGTTATAGTCATTTGCACGACGTTTTTCAATGATTTTGAGCCTATGCTGTAAATTTTACATGCCTTTATTTGACAGATTCCCTCCAGATTCACCAAAAGGTCTTCAGCTCCCATTTGATGGCCAGTATACTGCTTCAAGCTTCTTGAATTCCCCAAGACTCACACACGCTGACATTCCAAGACATAGTCGCGCCGCCCGCAGAGAGGCCTTTCCTGACGTTCTCGAATCACAGAGCGATTTTTCAGCCGCTGTGACACACGCACCTTTACAACACAGCTTCAGCAATGCAAGCTTGCCGCAGTCGATGCCAGCACCTGGGCATTATTTCCAATCCCCAGGAAAGATTCTTAGCCAAAGTTGGGACGCAGCAAATCTCAGGGATCCAAGAATGCACGCTGGGGAGAATCCGCAAACCATGGGTGCATTACTCGGGTCGAAATCGTTCCAGATTATTGGTAATAGTAATAACGATGTGAGGAAATGATGTTATGATTAATCAAGGTTTGTTGCTGTGCGCTGAAATCAAGTAAGAACTTCCTTATTTTGTTATTGTCCAGATGAATCCAGATCCAGATGAATCCAGATGAATCCAGATGAATCCAGATGAATCCAGATCAGTTGGAACAGATTCAGATTCATAAATCCTTAGATCCAGATTTATAACATACTGTAAAAGCTCTATTATGCCCCCGCCCTGGGGGCTCATTTATTCCCGAGGCTCCAGAGGGGAGCTTCAAAGAGAGAGAAGTTTTTAGGGAGGGGTTTTATTCACAAAGTCAAGCGACAAGGTATAAATTACAGCTGTGTACATCTTTTACCCCATATTTTGTGGAGATCAGGATACAATTTTACAGGTCAAATACGCCAATTCAACAGTTTTTATCCCAACCCATTTCAAAATGAATATTCAGCCTTTTTGCTGAATATGTGGAAAATCTTTGGTAACCTCTGGCATTTGACATAAGAGAGGGGGCTTAGTAGAGAGGAGGACAATAATTTTTATCCAAAAGGGAGAGGTTTATTAGAGAGAAAGCTGGATGCAGAGGGGGGGAGGCTAAAGAAAGCTTTTACTGTAATAGGGCGTGGTTGATGAAATGAGGAAGGAAAACTGAACACAATTTGCTTTGTAGATTGTAGTAGACACAACAGAACAAATGGTCTTTGATTATCAGCTTAATTTATAAAAGTGGACTCTGATTTGCACTTCATATGCCGTTCTTATTATTAGTATAGTTACGACAAGCTTTGGACTAAGTTGGCTTTTAATCTTGTTTAATACATCTTTCGATAAATGAAGAACACTGTTTCCCAAGTACAGCCAATGGGAATTTGTTTTTATCAGCAAAATACTAACAAGAAATCAAGCCTTGAAATCTTAGACCCATTAGCTCCTCAAATCTCTTGCATATAGCAACTTGTCTTACCACCACCACGGAGGGTCTTTGAGAATGTATACGGCCTTCGATAATGTGTTCCTTTGCTGCATCCTGCGTTAAAACGTCAGATGACCTTAATACACCAAGCAGTCCCTTCTCGACAACCAAAAGTGCTACTTTCATGCTTCTTGTTGTAAACTGGAATCTCATGTGTGTTCAGATTTTATAAAAAATCAAGATGTATTAATCTTTATTAACAGGCCATGCATATTGTTTTTAGTATATCATTTACATTTTTATAAAGTATATTAAACTTTAGGTTGGGTATTTTCCGTCGTAATGATTTAAAGTTGTCCAGTTAAGCGGACTGAGATGGACACTTTTTCGTGTACCGTAATGGCTGTGCTCATGAATTTGGTTAACTGTGCTGGAGTTGATTGAAGATTTCAAAATAATAACTATCGAGCCCTGCACTTCATCCTAAGTATAATCATGCGCAATAAGAAACATACAATGTACCCACCGAACGTGTGTTTTTTTGTGTCAAGCCCTCTGTACATGTGTTCTTTCGTCGCCACCTTAATTGACTGCGCATGATGCTTCGCAGTGGACTGCTGTGACAAAAAGTCCACTGGGAAGCACAATGCGCAGTCAGATAAGGTGGCGACAACAGAACACATGCACAGATGGATTGACACAAAAACACGTTCGGTAAGTACATTATATATTTCTTATTGGGTATGGTACAATTATTATGATAGTTTCTTGGCATACTGGTGAATCAGAATTGTTCTTAGACAAATGAAACCTGTAGCCCTTAAACCATTTATTGCATTCTTTTAAACCGACAACACCAGTGTAGGTAACGCATCAACTTAGGTGAGAAAACTTCGTTGGAAAGTTGGTTGTTTCATGCTCTAATTTCAAGTGGTTTTTCTTTATCTCAAAATCTTTAGGGGTTTTTATTGTTTTTATTACTTTATTTTTAGCAGACTGGATTTCTAGGTACCTCAGCTAATTAAGGCCCACTATGCATGCCGCATCCATACATGGGATCCCTAGTTTAACGTTCCTTCCGAAGGACAATGGATGAATGACGGAACGACTTTTCTAGTGTGAATTGAGCTTCCCGTGTCCTTTCAGACCACACAGGGTGTCCCAAAAAATTGTGCCCCGTTTGCCTAAAGATTACAACAAAAGGGCAAAAGATTCTCGCAAAATTTTTACATGATGTTGCTCTTCAGATCTTAAAATAAAGTTTGCTTCCATCCCCGTAATATCCGTTGCAAAATGATGGAACTATGGCTTTCAGGGGACCAAATTTGCCTGATGACTGAAACCAGCGGTCGGCCATTTTGTTTTACTATTTACAGTGATAAGTAGCTTCACGTGAGGTAAGAAATAATTTCTGTAAGGTCAGAAATAATGGAACTCTCTGAGGATTATCGGAATTTTCACGAGAGCTATGAACTTGGAGGCTGCTTTTTCATTTTGCATCCACGAATACTTATCGCTGCAAAATAGTAAGATAAAATGGCCGACCACTGGTTTCGGTCATGGGGCAAATTTGGTCTCCTGAAAGTCATAGTTCCATCATTTTTCAACTGATTTTTATGGGAATGGTAGCAAACTTTAATTGAATATCTGAAGAGCAACATTTTCTAAAAAGAGGTGAGAATCTTTTGCCGTTCTGTCGCAATCTCCAGGCAAACGGGGCACAATTTTTTGGGACACCCTGTAAATTTACAGTATATGTTGCAAGCTTAACAGCAAATATTAAGTGGTTGAGTCTTACGTTACATTTTTATTTGGAAATATAGATAGCTGATTAAACTCGCTAGAAAGCTGGAAAGTATTTGGCTAAAAGGAAGATATCGATAAACCGCTGTGTTCTTATTTCAGGATGGACTTTTTCTGAAATGATGCTGCTTCACCAATTTTCATACTTTCACCTTAATTTTTGATACAGGCCTCATCGAGAGAGACACACAATTGTATTGATTATATCCTCATCAATCTCTTGCAAAATATTTTCATGACCAACAATACCCTTCAAAATGAACATCCACTCCCCTCAATTTTTGTGCAGTTCGGCAAAATTCGACTCCTTGAATGTCTTTGGGAATATTCCACACCTGTAGTTGACTCATTGTTTAAATTCTATTTTGCAACAGTAGCAACTGCTTCCAAAAAGTCACTATTGTTTTGATAGACAATAGAAGCATTCTTCTAGACAATTGCTATTGTTTCTATAGACAGTTATAACATTGTTTCAAGAAAGCATTATTCACAAACATTACCTAAATATCGAGGAATGAGGGGTCACAATTGGACAGCTGTTTGCATTGTTTGCATTGTTTGTGTAAACCAATCAGACGCGATGCGTTTGCAAAAGTAACAATGAAAGCGCTGAACACTGTTTGTTTACTATTTGGAACCAAAGCGTTGCTGTAGATTAGAAAAAGTTTGTATGTATGAATGTTTATTTTAACATTCTTGATTTTGGAGCGATCAGATTCCTGGCCGTGATTGATTCTGTTTATCGCCTCTGATTGTCTTTGTGCGCAGCGTTGAATAGTACCTGTCTCAGTTTACAATCTTTGATTGCAGGGCACGAATTTAGGCCTCAAGTAATCTGCTTTTCACGGATTGTGAGCTTTATATTCCTCTGGTTCTTGGATTTTGGTGAAAAAAACATGAATTTGGTTGGGTAAGTGATGAAATTTTGCAATTTTGTACTATTTATTTTCAAAATTTAGCTTTGTTGTCTAAAAATCCCCTTGCTCATGTTTTCATCAAACCTATAGTTGATTAAATAATTCGTAAAAGGAAAGGTCACGATACCAGCGTCGATCGTCGGATCCGAAGATGCTTGCGTTGACGAATGAATGAAATAAATTTGCAGGCAGAAACACCGCAACATGACGAAAAAACAACAGCAAATGTGTTTGAATTAAATATTTGTTAGTTGTTTGTTGGATTCCGTTGAGCTGCGGCCCTGTACTTTTAGTTCGTTCACTCTAATTATGAAGCTAAACAAATGGTTCTTCTACTTAACGCAGTTTAAATCTAAAAATCTGTTTGGAGCATTTTGTAGACTACAGAGAGTACCATGGTCAAGCTTTGGCTAAAATGGGTAAGGCAAAAAAGAGAATGAATTTTGTGAAAATGTTGATTCACAAATCTCTTCCTCTTAACTGTTCGATTGAACTACCGGGTGCGCCAAAATAAACTATGCACGTTTGGCAGGCCACAATAAATCATACACTGGACCGATTTTGAAGATTTATGACTTCATCGTTGGCAAAAGGCCTGAATTAGATTCTAAGATTTTTTGCAAATTTTTCTGTTTTCAGTTTTTAGAGCTAGAAGCGAGTTTCTTAGCATTTTCTTTCTCGAAAGCACTGAAAACGATAAGAAAACATCGATCAAGTTTTCTAAAGAATCGACATGAATGGACAAAGAGAGAACTTTTTCGTGGTGATTTGCGATTTAGAAATCGACCAATTGTAATCTGCTGTACGAGAGTTCATACCAAACTCCCAAATCCTCCTGAAAATGTTTTCCCTTTGTTCATTCATGTGGAATCTTTTAAAATTTGATCGATGTTTTTGATCGTTTACAATGTTTTCGAAAACGAACATTTTAAGAAACTCGCTTCTAGCTCTAAAAACTGAAAACGGAAAAATTTGCAAAAAATCCTAGAATCTAATTCAGGCTTTCTGCTAAAGATCAAGTCATAAATCTTCAAAATCGGACCAGTGTACGATCTATTGTGGCCTGCCAAACGTGCATAGTTTATTTTGGCGCACCCGGTATCAACTGAAAATCGTCATATCCTTTCCAGTCAGACCAACGCAAATCGGGTGAATCAGGAAAAATCCTTCAACGTTTCAAAGTCTGTAGCTCTCAAACAATTTATCAGAATCCTATATACTGACAATACATCTGTCGCCAAGATGTTAATTTAGATAAGAAAATAGTGTTTGTCAAAATTGGTCGTCTTGTTCTCAAACTACAAGCAGTTATGTAAAATGGTAAAATTCCTCCAAACAGGTCTAAAATCATGTCTCAAATAGTATCACAATCCAGCGGCGCTGCATTACTATCCAAAGTGTATTCAGTTAGCAGCCTGCTAATGTACCTCGCAAATACAGTAGTGTCCCGCATATATCCCTGCATAAATCCGCGCCGTCCTTCGGAAGGGACGTTAAACTAGGGGTCCCAATGCCTGGATGCGGCATGCATTGTGGGCCTAAATTAGCTTTGAATAGCTAAAAATCCTTTCAGCCCACTTAAAAAATGAAGTACTGAACAAATATATAAGAAGCAACTTTTTCAATTTCAGGTCCGACGCGTTTCTTATAAAATGAGAGAACTTCAAATCAGGGTAAAGTTTCTTATTAGAAAAATCATGTACTATCGATCAACTACTCAGACGCAAGCTCTACAATTGTAATACAAAACATATTATTTTGATTTTTATTTGTAAACTTTCACTTCCAGAAAATGCTACAATTATTCCAGGAAGGTGTTTAAAATGGGGTATTATTTTGAAAATCAGGGTCTGTGTTCCTTAAATTTGCGTTTCTTATATGCGGGACACTACTGTATCGGAGCGGTTACATGGATAGACAAACTTTCAGCTCTAATTGCCAGCAGAGTTGGTCAAGGATTTTAGGCCCGTTTTGAAGGATTTCGAGATGAAGAGTATTTTATAATATCGCTTGTGATTTGAGAACGATGCTACCGATTTGTTTCTACCAAATTGTCTCATTTAAGTTGATATGTTAGCTACAGATGTTTTCTCAGTTTATTGGAATCTGATAAAGGTTTCAGCGTCACAGACCTTCAAACTTCACAACATTTTCCTCACTCACCCGACATAAGAAAGTGCAATATCTAGAAAGCAAGTCGATACTTTGCACTTTGTTAACCACGTTTCGCGGTATTGATTTTCACAATTTTGGTATAAAAAATTAGTTTAAGGTTGGGTAAACATTTTCGAAAAATTGGTATAAGGAACGGGTATGTTTTTATAAGGAACGGGTATGTTTTTGAAGCTTTGATCGCACTCATCCAACCAAAATCTGGTCAAGTGCCTCCCCCGAGGGGGGGGGGGGGGGGGTAACGAAACAAGATCTGATCAATCGTTAAGTATTTTTCCAGAATGTTCCAAAGAGCTGTAACTTGAGAGTTGTAGGTCCGATTTTAGCAATATTAATTTCCAAACCTAAATTCACCTTTCCCTAATAGTTAATTGATTTAGAATTAATTGAAAATGGTGGATAATCAACGATTACACACTGCAACAAACACCGCGAATTTTCTTTTATTCACCAGGCACTTACAAACACCTACAAAGTTGGTACTGCCTCACCATTCCTCATGCTTTTTCCCCGGCAATCATGCGTTTAAAAGTTATTAGCACTACAAGCTTGCAACCCCTTGCGCAAATTATGATGCGTTTAGTAGCAGTTGCTTACATTTGAAACCAGCTCTTGAATTCCTTGTGTATACGGTTAACGGATTAGCTATCGTTAACCAATGATTTGGCTGTCAATTGGGCAAAGATTGATGACCCGTAATATATTTACTATGTACTTGAATGCGTACAGGGACCTCAGCAAACTGATTTCAGTGGTGATCACTCAAGCATGTAATCGTCAATGCATAAACTTCTTAGGCCTATGGTGCGGAGAGAAATTTGTGTTTGTAAGCGTCATTGAGTACCGTATTATCTCTATATATGCCAAAAAAGGGCGTTTACTTAGAATAATGAAAATTGAATGAGTAGTGTAGTTGATTTAGGCGTTTAGAAAGGGAGGCGCATTGAAAAGTGAATGTAAAGAATTCTGCGCAAATAGATGTAAAATCTGTCAAGGCTGATTCCAAGATACACTCATTTTTTTATAAGAAACTAAGGTCCGGGACTGGTAGGCAGTTTCTTAAATTTTTGGGCCATTTTGCTACCAAAAGTTTCTTAGGTGTTTCTTATACTTTTATTGCTGGACGTGTAGAGTTTATTTTATTTTGTCTAAAGGGCTCCCAAATTACTTCGTGAGATCTCAAAACAAATAAATAATATAATTCGCACTCAAAATATTGTCCAAACAGTTGCTATAACTGTACAGAGTGTCAAGACATGTTGAGTGTGATTGGAAAATTAAAACCGTAAATTACAAAAGTTTCTTAGCTTTTTCAATTCAGCTTCTTAGCTTTCGAAAAAAATGACAAAATTGAGCCTAGCGTTTCTTATTAGCGGTTTCTTAAAAAAAAAAATGAGTGTATATTGTTTGAGAAGGAAGCAGTTTAAACAGTCTCTACTGGCTTTCAACATTTATGATTCAAAATTTATAATCATTCAAGCAACAGTGATAAATTCTTAGCTATCGCCTTAATATCGATTCTCATAGGCCTTAAAACTACCGATACCTATCGCCTTATCCCGATAACCACAATAAGGAACCCAGCTTTACGTTATCCAACTCGAGGCTCTCCAAAGCGCCTGTGAAAGCAATAGTTTGATTAATCTCAAGATTAGTTATTTCTCATGATTGTAATCATGAATGCTCAGCCAAAAGGATGTTAGGATCCAACTAAAATGCTCCGAGGGAAATGTTCAAGTTACACGTATTTTTATATAAGAAACTCAACTCTCTGATCGCCAAAAAATCAAGAAACTCCAAAACTGGGAAAATATAACTCAAGAAAAGAAATTGTTTAATTTGACAAAGAAATTTTTTAACATATATTTACTCTATTTCCACTTGTTTCCTGTGTCATGTTACTCGAAAGGTACTTGAGTAATGTCTAAACATTGAAAAAGCTTCGAAAAACCTTTTTCATGTAGTGAACATGAAATTGTTATGGAACCTTGAAGAAACTCGTAAGAAACTCTGAGTACTGAAAATTCTATGTTTTAAGAAACTTTCAGTACTGGCCCAAATTCTTAGTTTATCATAAATAAATAGATGTATGCAACATAATCAACTTTTCGCCATTTTTCAAAAAATTTCGTTTTGTTTGGTCGCTCGGTAGAGATTCTTATGTGTGGACGCTACTGTACAGGGTGTGCCAAAAAAGTTGTAGTCCGTTTATGCACTTGCCTGTTCGACTCCTGTTTCATGCAACCGTTGGACTTGCTACAAGTCTCTATTTTGGTTCGTGAAAAAGAGACGGAAAACACAAGAAGAGAATGCAACCGTATAGAAACGAGGCAATTGAAGTTACATCTCCTCCACAGTGGCCCAACAAACCGGGCGCAAATCTTTAGGACAGCCTGTACTTCAAATGCAGTTCCTTAGCACCTCATTTATCAACAGTGATAATTAAGTGCTTGCTCATATTAAAGAAATGAAGAACACGCAATGACAGCATTGACCTTGCTCACCAAGTTTTAACCATTTTCGTTATATTTACATGGAAAAGGAACTTTTCTTATTAGCTAATCACAACCTCTGATTGTCTATCTGCAGGTTATCGTTATGTCTTATTAAACGCAATGGTTTCAAGGTCTTCTCACCTATTAAATTTCCTTGAATTCCCTTGCCCTTCTAAGATCATCTATCATATGCCAATTTAGGTTACTTATCACAATTCCATCAATCGCATTCTTCAATCAGGTAGAGGCTAAACTGACCTGGGTCGTTAATCCAGGAGGTTTGTTTGTTTGTTTGTTTGTTTGTTTGTTGTGCATGCTACAAACCATTTAGAATAGACTTTCCCAGGAAGCTTAAGGATATTGAAACCACCCGTAGAAAGACTCTTCGCAGCTTCTGAAATAGTTTATTTCCCACACAATCTGCCAGAAAATGTTCTCTTCATCAATGAGTGTTGTATGCTCGTTCATCAGATTGGAAAAGAAAATTTGCTTGCATGCTACAAACCAACGATCTGCAAAAGAGTTTTTCAGACCGCTTGCAGATATTGTAACCATCAGTGAGAGATGCTTCTCTGTTTCTCAAATGCTTCAATTTACATAGAATTTAACACGAATGTTCTCTTCGTCGATGAGAGCTAAATGCTCGTTCACCAGAATGACCTAGAAGTTCTTTCAACAATTTGGATATCTAGATTATCATTGTGTGATTTTGAAATTTATCTCAGAATTCACTTTCCGTAGAGCCTCATTGAGGTTGCGACCATCTATACTATTTGGTTTAAAATTCTGTGCAAAATTTTGATTGTTGTGATACCAGTGAACCAAACCAAATACGTAAAAGCGTCAGCATTCCTGCAAACTTTTAATTTGATTCTCCTAGTCATAATCAGTGTTTCGTCTTCAAATTGACCAAACATTCGGCGTACTGTGACTTCTCAATCTCAGGGTAGATTTTGGTTCCTTTCGTTTGTGATTTGTTGCTGATGAGATAAATGCATGTTTGGATGTTTGAATGTGTGGATGCTTTACATTTTATTTTGGCATTCATGTCAACTGATAACAGTTTGTAATATATGCCTTTTTGCAGCATATCGTGCATTTGATTCTATTTAGAAACTTTTACGTCCTTACGAAACTGTTGGGCGAAATACTTCAAAATTTAAAACACATTTTAGTTAGGCTTAACTTGCCAAAACATGTTTGAATGGGCCTAATTATTCACTTGCAATTATTCTTCAAACATAGCATACCTTTTTATTTGGCGACCATAACCCCCCGGATTCATTCATTTGCATGCTATTGGTAAACAGTGACCCGTAACAGTATGTAATACTTCGAAAGTACCGGCAGCAAATCAAAATCATTCACACGAATAATGCCGTTGTGATTTCTTTCGTTGTAGTTATCTACCATATGAAGTTAATAAAGCGAGAACAATGAGGCCAAGAAAATTGCATGGATCCTGCGACTTATTTTTATTGGCATAGTGGACTTTATCGGCATAATTTTCCTGTCAAGGTATGCACAATGACATGTATTTATTTTTCATAAATAACTCGTTCATAAGAAACTCAACTCTCACATCGCTAAAATACTAAGAAACTTCAGTCCTCCAGTGCTGAAAATTATTTAAGCAAATATTTATTTAAATTAAGGAAATCATCAGCATATTTTTCTTTATTTTAACTTGTCTCCTGTATCCACAGGTAATGGGGAAAATTAGTATAAAAGTAACAAGTACCTCTCTTTTTACTTTAGCGTTTGCCAAATTTGCCAATTTTGTCTAGATTAGATTAGGTCAACTGTTTGTATCACAAAAATTGTCGTGGTTGGCCTAATCTAATTTAGACAAAATTGACAAATTTGGCAAAACCTAAAGTAAAAAGAGAGGTACTTATTACTTTTATGCTAATTTTCCCCATTACCTGTGCTGTATCATGAACGTACTTGAGCAATGTTTAAACCCCGGAAAGGTTTCAAAAATTCGTTTTGAATTGTTCACGACAGCACAGGAAGTAAACATGAAGATTGTTCTGGAAGTCGTAAGAGATTTTAAAAAAACTCTGAATACTAAAAGTCTGACAATTTTAAGAAACTGGCGGTGGTGCAAATTCTTAGTTTCCTATGAAATGATACGATGGTATCAATCTGTGCCAAACGACTGCTCTTCTCGATCACGGGCTATTTTTCAATTGGCATATTTTTACAAGAATGACATTTGGAAATAAACTTTACGATAAAAATGGCGGCATGCACCGGCTTACATTGGATCGAATATGAAGTATTTCATCGCTGCTTTTTTGCATCATCTCCTGAAAAGTTTTCCAAAGAAATAATCTCGTTATTCAACCATCCTTTACGAGCCTTGCAACGAAGCGAATGTTTAAAGGGAGTGCAAAGACCAGCAGCCTTTGCCATCGTTTGTTTTTGTTTTTGTGAATTTCGTACAATCAGTTTTCTGGAAGTTGTACAGAGCAAGTCGCTGACTTCGCGAAAAGCATGCTGGCCTTTGTATTCCCTTTAATTATTCTTAAAAAAGTACGACTTATTTTTACGAGATACCATTTAGGTAAATCTTTTGAAGCCTTATGAAACAAGTTAGTACCTTTACTAGAATACAGTTGCATTTGAACTAACAATCATATTGATGTAGAGATCGCTATTTCTAACTGAGTGACTACATATTTGAATTTTTGTCGTACTTCTATGCAGTAATTGAGTAAAACAGTTTTTTTTACATAACAGGGTCATACACACGGAGGACCAAAGTCCCCAAGAATGCGCGGTAAGTAATTTAAGAAAATATTTGATCTCGAATTAACAAGGACAGATCACAGATAATGTTACAATACAACTCGCTACATTTCATTGACACCTAGATACAAAGCAATTTGTGATTGCAGACAAAGGGAATTCATGATCGGTTGGTCAAGACATAAACAAAAACAAAGCAAGCCGCAAAAATTGCCCTGAAACCCGGGTCGCTAGCTCAGTCGTTGTGCATTTCAGAAATGGTTTTAAAGAGCAAATATTAGAACATATCGAAAGAAGAAGGATATATCTAAACTTCTGCCTCGGGCATTTTATTTTTTTCGTACAGAAGCTGACCAGTAAGTGTTTTAATTACACCTAAAAAGTACGAGAATTGAATCACCTCTCAATTGGCTTCTGCACAAAATAGATAAAATGCCCGAGGCAGAAGTTTAGATATATCCTTCTTCTTTTGATATGTGCTAATATTTGCTCTTGAAAACCATTTCTGAAATGCACAACGAGCGCGCTAGCGACCCGAGTTTCAGGGCAATTTTTGCGGCTTGCTTTGTTTTTGTTTATGTCTTAACCAACCGAGCATGGAATTCCCTTTGTCTGCAATCACAAATTGCTTTGTATCTAGGTGTCAATGAAAAGTAGCGAGTTCTATTGTAACATTATCTGTCCTTGTTTCTCAAATTACGAACATTTTCGTTAGCGTCTCTTCGCTTCTTGTATCTTCTTGTCAACAGTTTGTGACTTGTTTACCCATTTATGTTTCAGAGAAAAGGCCGATAAAGGTCTTCATCCGCGTTCGCCCTTTCAACGATGAGGAAAAAGAAAGAGATGAAGCGAGTGCATTAGAAATTTACAAAGAAGAATCTAGGGTATGACTTTTTGCTGTATTAGTGATTCCACTTTTGTTGCATTCCAAGGGGGGGGGGCACTTACGCATACAGGGGAGGGCCAGTCAATCCAAGATTTTGTAGCAACCCAAAAATATCAGTTCAGCTTCATTGAAACTCAAAAATATCAGCTAATTTTATTCTTGCGCACCTGTAAACAAACATAAAATATCCTGAAACGATGCAGATTAAGGTCAGGATTGTCTCTAAACAATCCAGAAGTATCAATTTGATTATATTTGATGCCAAAATTATCATGGCCATAATTTCAGTTTATTTCGACTCAAAAATATCACTTTAGGCAATATTCTGACCCAGAAATATCGGACTTACCTCGCTCCCCGTATGTGCATTTGCTGAGGCCCCCCCCCCCCTGAGGGTGGATTGCGCTCCATTTGGTCTGAGACAATGTCACATGCTCTTGCTGATAGAAACTTTGATGAGAATTCCCTCGAACTATTCCATTAGAATTATAAACCCTTAAAAATATGAAGACTTTTCGTTCTTTATTCTCGCCATCCGTTTATCAACAGATAAAAGTACTGGATGAGAGGCATTCATTGGAAACGAGTTATTTCTTTGATGGGGTGTTTGGAGCAGAGGATGACAATGAAAGGGTAAGAAATGTACTCTCTCCTTTCTTTTATTCAATATAAAATTTTACAATGCATCTTCAATTCTACTGTACCTTTCTAATCACTGTACATTGCTACAGGTACGATACCGCGGGGAGCGAAAGACAATGACTATCCCATGGCCAATAAATAAAAAGAAACGAAATGTTAAACTGTATACAGTCACACTACGAGCAATTAAAAATTAATGGATACTACCGGGTGACCCAGAAAAAAGTGACCCAACGCAATCTGTTATAGGAAAAAAAGTAAATGGCCGATTGAAATATTTCAAGCGTTGTTCTGTCACTAAAAGACTAGCCTACATTATGAGTATTTTTGCAATTTTTTTTGGGCACGTTAAAGTTCCCAAATTAAGCATTTAGAGGAAAAGGGCAGGCTTGAAATTCTCAAAAAGTCGTCAAAAACAGGGGATCGATTTGAAGCCATTTCAGGTCTTCAAAACAACTTATCTTGTATCATTTACATATTTAGCGTAGCATTATCTCTGAAATTCCTTTTCATTTACTTTAGGTTTATACCGTAACTGCAAAGCCGTTGGTAAACAAATTATTGAACGGTATCAATTGTGCTTTATTGACGTATGGCCAGACTGGAACTGGTGAGTTTAAATCCTGGGATAGCTAACGAATTCCGACGAGTTCGCTCAAATTACATTTTCAGTACTTAATTCTTGCTTTCCGGTAAATTAAAATAAGTTTATTTCATGGCGAATTCCACCACTCAAGAAAATATTTCTTTTCGTTTTCATTTCTTTGGTTGAAAATCTCTCGAGTAATGAAACTATTTGATCGAAAATTTCACCTTCATTTATCATTGCAAATCGTCAGATCATTAAGACTGAAGAGTACATGCGATAGCGTAGAATGGTTGGTGTAAAATTATATGACCTATTTCTTTGAAATGAATAGCTTGAAAGAAACCTTTGCTACTTATTCATAATTGTACCGTTGGAAATGTCAGGGACACCCGATTCATTCATTCATTTATTTTTATTTATTTAGGCACGGTATTTAGTCAGTCCACGTGAACTGCTTTTCATGGGGCCATGGCAAAACATTTACTAATTAAAAGATACATACTACATAATAGTTAACAATATAGGAATTCTCGTCATGGCTAGTTTTTTATCCTTCTCTTAAAGGTGACAAGGGAGGGTGCCTGTTTAGCATCAGGTTCAAGTTGATTCCAAAGCTTAGGTCCACGTAAAGATATAGCCCTCTGCCCATTGCTAGTTTTCCGTAAGGGTAACGAGAGATCAATGTCGGTGTTTCTCAGTTTTCTGACATTTCGAGTCGAATTTTTTTCGAACAAGTCGGAAAGGTACTCCGGTATAATCGAAAGACTTTGCTGTGTTGTTTCATTTCCTTACATCCGTATCCATCTTACAAATTACCTTCTGTTTTGCATTTACTCAATGTAAGACGCTTTAGACTGTCAAAAAACCAGGCTGTGCTAGGATTTTACTTTGCTGCTAGAAATAAACGGAATTAAAAATTAAAAATTTGAAATTTCAGTCATTAGCCCTTTTACATACAATTGTAGTTTTGCCATGGAGGTGTCCAATTCCTTGGCAATTTAGAGCAAGGAATGTTTCACATTCAAATTATGCATATTTTTATTCCAGGCAAAACTCATACAGTGCTAGCTGAAGGAAGTGTTACCAATTTCACAATTAATCATTTGTTTGAAAGAATTACTCAAGATGTTGCACATAGATACAAGGTAGAGATTAATCGAGCATATTTGGGGTGAAATTTATAATAAATGAGCTATGCAAAAAGACATGTGGGCGTAAATTTCATTTTTCAATTTTGCATAGTTGCTGTCAGAAATTACGTTTGACATCTGGCTTTTCAGGAATTTACTGTAACATCATCTCAGTTGTGTAATTAGTGAAAGCATAGATTGGGGCCGTACCATGGTTTTCTTAAAATCTTAAAACTTCTCAAATTTCTGCTGATTTTAGTTCGTTTGGTAAGCCATTCCAGATCTGTGGTCCAGCGGACTTGAGACTCATGGACCCGAACGTTGCTTGGGCCTAACATGGGCTAAGTTATTTTGATTTCTTAACGAATAATTTGAAGAACGTAATTCAAAAATGCTCTTCACCAATCTTGTACCAATGTTATACTAATCTTGATGATTTTCCTTTTTACCCAGGTGACATGTTCATTCGTACAAGTCTATCAAGACAAAGTTTATGACTTACTCAGTCCAGAATCAAAAGATGAATTATTTGTTCGTGAACATCCAAAGAAAGGTAAGCTTACGCTTAATCGTTGTATTTTATATTGTGGCTTTATATTCATTTTGCACGATCCACGCCTTTGGTCTGTCCTATTTATGTTGCACTGACAAATCAGTCAGAATTGAGAAAGCATGTGGGTAAAATTTGAAAAGAAGAGTCTGATTTTGAAAGGCTCAAACCTCAAACCTAAGTTGATATCTTGGTTTTTCAGCAAAGATTTACTATTTTAGCTAGAGCTTGTTTACGAATCATTATCATCATCATCATCATCATCATCATCATCATCATCATCATCATCATCATCATCATCATCATCATCATCATCATCATCATCATCATCATCATCATCATCATCATCATCATCATCATCATCATTGTAGACTTTAGACAGTTTTGACCCACCTGGTTATGGCGAATCCATGGTTATGAATGACTAATCATACTTTTCTGTTCCAGGAATTTATGTGAACAATTTGAGCCACCACAGTGTTAAGAGTGCCGAGGGTACACTGGAGCTATTAAGCGAAGGTCGCAAAGAATTGATCATTGCAGAAACAAGAATGGTTCGACAATCAAGCAGGTGAAGTTTCATTTAAGTATCATTAGCCATTTCCTATTTTACTTTTAAAACGTGTTGTAGGTTCATTCTACAGGGAGATGTGGTCTTCACTTCACTTACTGGACTTGCTCCAAGTATATTCCTCACTTGAATTCCTTGACTGAGGAATGGAATGTATTAAACAACTTCAATTTCATTCTTTAACGCTCAAGAATTTAGTTCATTTATAAAGGGATGAATTTTGTTTTATGCTCATTGTCAATAATTGTTGGTTTGTTGATGATCAAGAAAACTGCTATTTAATCAAGGATCAGGGCCATTTTTGTGCCTCTTTGCGATATTTCTAGTGCAACAATGAGGCAAAGCTATCGGTAGGGGTAAGGCAATATAAGTTACTACATTTGCAGACTCTCATATAATTCTTGTGAGGGAAATCAAATCATAGGTTTGTTTTTATCATCGATCGAATTCCCAGAAATCTTTTTGTCTCACAAGATACGTTTATTTCAACTTTATAGTTGTCCCAAGAAAATTGTGCCCCATTTCCCTGAAGATTGTGACAAAACAGCAAAAGATTCTCGCCAAACTTTGGCATGATCTTGCTCTTCAGATATTCAATTAAAGTTTGCTACCATCCCCATAAAAATCCGTTGAAAATGATGGAGCTATGACCTTCAGGAGACCAAATTTGCCTGATGACTGAAACCAACGGTCGGCAATTTTTGTCTTACTATTTTGCAGCGATAATTAGCTTCATGGATGAAATTAAACAGCAGTCTCCAATATCATAGCTTTCGTGAAAATCCCGATAAGCATCAGAGAGTTAAACTATTTCTGACCTCGCAGAAACTATTTCTCACCTCAAGTGAAGCTATTTATCGCTGCAAAATAGCAAGACAAAATGGCCGACCGCTAGTTTCAGTCATCAAGCAAATTTGATCTTCTGACGGTCATAGCTCCATCATTTGTCTACGGAACTTTATGGCGATGGCAGGAAACTTTATTTGAACGTCCGAAGAGAAACATCAAATAAAAGTTTGGCGAGAATCTTTTGCCATTTTGTCCCAATTTTTAGGCAAAGAGGGCACAATTCTTTTGGGACACCCTGTATATTTCTACCTAGCATCTAAAGGTAGTTTCAAGACGCTGAGAAGCTAAGCTTATCGAAGCAGTGTCCTGGTGCTTCCTCTCGATATGACCACACCTCGTGATTCCTTTAGCCTGGAATTACAGAGAGTTGGTGATTCTCCTCACACTACATCATAGCAGATTTGCCAGGGCGGGGACTCGATCCACCAACCTCCAGATTAATAATCAAGCGTGCTACCACTGAGCCATCCCCACTGACAACGTTATATCTTCTTGTTTAGATCTCACGCAATCTTCCAGATAAGTATAGAGAGACGTCTCGATCCAACCAGAGACAGAAGCAAACGAATTTGTAAGTGCATAGTTTAATTTTCATGGGAAACTTTCACTGCCTCTGGTTATGAACTTTTTGAACTTCATGAAATTTGTTCTCTGTATTGATTTAGCTCTTCGATGTTTCTCGATGAGCACATTTCGATAGCCATACTTGCTAAAAGTCACCTACCGAGTGACCCACAAAGAGCTTCACAAGCTATATCATAACTTGTCACCTGTTGTCACTACTATCATCACATCATGCACTACCTAAGTTACAGGCATGGCAAGCAACTAAACTAAACATAAAACATAACCTAACATAATGAAACTAATATAAAATACAATAACAATATAGTGAAATAAGATAAGAAAGAACTGAACTAAAATAAAACAAAAAGAACTGCGGTGAAAATGTGGCACAAAACTTGTAATAGATATAGGCACGTATACTAGGCTCATTGCGAATGTTCGAGTTTATGATGACTCCAAAAGGCTTTGTTCACGAAGGTTCTTTGCTTTGCATAGGAACATAATTAAAGACTTGGCCTTAGGAAGTGTTCGGCACGACATGACTTCTTTGAACTCGTTTGTTAAGTCCTTATCAAGAGGGGGAATCGTGATTTCAGGGAATTTAAGCATCATTTCGTCCCTTATCTGTGCATATTTATTGCATCTTAATAGGAAGTGTATTTCGTCCTCGACATCTTGTGAGTCGCAGTGTTTGCACAATCTTTGATGAAGTTAACTACTAAGTTAATGGCTGCAATAAAGAGCACCGTTGAATAACCAAAAAGGCGTTTCTTCGCACATTCGTCGGTTTGCTTAGTGCGGAGAACAAATTAACGATACAAACAGGTCACTTTAATGCGAAAACGAATTCCTTCTGTGGGTAAAGAGAAGGATCTTGCAGTTCGATATACACTGTTTCTACAACTTTCTAACGGATGACCAAAAAACTTTCCAAGCTAGATCATAACTAACTCTGAAATTGAAATTCATTGAGAAATGCTCTGTATCACCGCTTAGCTGAAAGGCTTTGCTATGGCTATCTTTTGAGATGCTGCATGGTCACTTTATGCTTTTACTACCATCCAAAAAACCAGATTCAAAGAAAATTTTGAATCATAAATTCCTCATTAGGAATGAAATAATCGTCATCCTGTCGTTCTTGGGCCAAAAATATGGAAGAGCCTCTCCTTCTGATTTAAAATCAACAAACAATATCAACTCGTTCAAACACAAGATCAAAGACATTTTTTCCAAAATATACAGAGAGAAAAAAACCACATACATATGTTCTACTAAAACCACGCGTCCTCCCTCACATTCATGATTTTGGCCTTACTAAATTATGCTTTATCCAAAATCACACTAACATCTATTGATTATTATTTTTTGCACCACCTCTAAGGGGACCATCATGGAATTAAGGTCAATTCGACCTCTTAATGGTATCCCTGCCACCATAATTAGGGGTGATTTTAACTTGTATTAATTAACGCTGTATTATGTAAATTGTATTGTATCTATTTTTTTTAAATTTTAAGTTTTTACTTTTGTGGCAAATTTAAACATACAAACATACACCCATTTCCAGTCAAAATTTTGCAAAAACTTTGCGCAAAGATGAATTTGAAGTCGTCGGGGGGAAATCTGTTGTTTGCAAACTGTTCTTTGCTCAAATTTCGTGCTCCTGTGCAAGTTTGGAATTTGGCTTTTTCACATCTTTCAAAACATGGACTGGAAAAGAAGGGGAGATCCGAAAAATGAACGAATTACCATATTTTGAGACTGGTTTTTTGAGGGTAGCCATAGCTTAAAGGGGCTGGATAAGAAATACGTAAACAAATCCATGGTTTGTGTATCAAATATCGCATTTTGAAAGGAGAAATTCCTTTGTGATTAGCTAAATTCAAAAGGAAAGATCCTTATCTGTATACAGGCTGGTCTTTGGGTAAAAGATCAACGAAAATACTTGTTGGGAATCCATTTATATCGCAGCAATCCCAAAACATATGGAGCTTTAATTTGTATCAGAAGAAAGTGCAAAGGCAAGTTACAAGATGAGACATTTATTTTCAATTTTCGTTGAATGGTCGCAATAAATTAGATTATCAGAAAACAACCAAATCAAAAGTTTCCCCGACACTTTCTTATCCAGCCCCTTTAACTGATCAAGCAAAGCGGCATCGTAAAAGATAACTGAGCCCTTCAGCTACATGTTCATACTTCGTTTGTCGTTTGTGTTCATAACATTTGCTTTCAGGAAGCTTTCTGCATTCTGGCTCATTAAGTTGTTTTTGGACCACCTGTCACCTGGTAGAAATTTTAACATTTTGTCATTTACACCCAACTCCTGAGAACCTCAACAGCGGGATAAAGAATTCTTTCGGACATCCCAAGTGGTATGAATGCAATCTTTTCTCTTTTGTTACATTCTGGTACTTTTTCTTTTAGCTCCTGTCACTCAAGGCGATATGAACAGCTCTTGCGAATTTGAGGTAAGTGATCATAATTGAAAGAATTGAAGACAAATGCAAATAACACTTGCCAAGTGATTCATTTTGCCTGCAAAGAATATGAAAACATTTACCATTCATACTTATTGTTATTCAGCTCATAAATGAAATCGTGTAAAGAATTATTTCACAACTTTTTACTGTAAAATGTTGAGATGTTCTCACCCATTGTTTTATCGCCGTTTGTTATCGTCATTAGGATTGTGACGAGTACACCATGGCATTGGAGGAAGATATCATACTTAGAGGGAAAATTGATATGTAAGTATGTTCTCTTGTGGGTATTTCAATGAATGTCATTTTCAAGGCAGCCAGGAATGTCCATTTGCTCAGAAAGTACTGCTGATGTTTTCTTACGAGCATGCCACAGAAACGTAAAAGTTCGCCCTGCGACAAAAATCAGAATCATGGGAAATAACAGTTTAATGATTCAATTCTAAACTAGAATACGAATTCATGAATATGTCTGGTTGCCCTATGGTTCGTTTCCATTATTCAAAATCACGTCTATATTTCACCAATCCTTTGGATTTGCCCAAGTCTCTTCCGTGTTTATACTTAGAAAACTGCCAATTTAAAACTTAGAACTTACAACAAAATACTTAAAAGTTACTCCTGCGTAGGAGATAAGGGCAGCCTCTTCGAAGACAGGAGAAAAAGGAAAGCGGGAGAGTCTTTCTTCCGCTCCCCCCCCCTCTCCTTAACAGAGGTCATTATTTTGATATTTGACGCAGAAGAGACTTGGGCAAGTCCACCAATGCTGGTAAACTATTTAAAAAATATCATTCAAAAGTTATGAAACGAAAAGGAAAGATTTGTTAATTTTAAATATGATCTTTTAGATGTGATTTGGCAGGAAGTGAAAGACTTGGCAAAACCATGGCAGAAGGAGTTCGACTTTCAGAAGCAAAGCATATCAACTCTTCACTGTTGGAGTTAGGGTATGAATAAGTTGAAGCTCTGTCTGCTTATTATTCTGTAACTAAAATAGTATTAGCAGCAACATAGCATTGATAGGAAAATGAGTCCCAATTCAATGGAATTGTTTGATAATTAGAGAAGAAAAAAAGATAATTAAAGACAATAGATAATTGATGAAAATGACAAATTACAAATTAGCCAAAATATGAGCTGCAACTAAGAAGAAACCTATTTCGATCACAAGACTGCTGTAATCCGTATTGCAGGAAACGGTTGGATATGGACAATTTTGCATTTAAAACATTTTGCTGTTGTCTTGTGTAATTTCCGTTAGTCAGAAATCTAAGTCAATTATTTAACCGTGTATACCGGTATTTAAAGGCCAACTGTCATGGCCCTGATTGGATAAATAAAGTAATATAAAAGAACAGAATTAGGCAAACTTCAGTTATTTCAATGGCCATACAAATTCACTCTGTAATAGAGATCTCACTTCCTTTATTTCAAAGAGTAAGCAAGATCCTGTGGCATAAAGTCTTGGTCCATACTAAACTAATAGATCCTTACTGATTTTATCTGAACATCTAGCCAATCATAGCCATGACAGTGTATGTCGCTCTTTAAAGGCAGTCTGTCTGTCTGTCTGCAGTCTCTCTGTCAGTCTGTCAGAAGCAGTCTGGCTCCAAACAAAGCAAAGTTATCAGTTGTTGAATAAAGGAAATTACAGTAAATTTGTGGAATGTTCAATACGGATCTTTTATCAACTTTTTTCATTCATCAAGGGGACAGACTGCCTTTAAACCAGCTGCAAATATCCGATGTAATTCCTCTTACTTGTTTCTTTTAGAAACGTGATATACGCTTTATCTGAGGGAACGAGAAGACATATTCCCTTCAGAAATTCAACATTGACTCGATTGCTACAAGAATGCCTTGGACCACAATGCAGGACAAGTTTTATTGTAAGTTACTAATTCTTTCTTGATCTTTTTTGTTTTATTTTGTGTTGGTTGTTACCCTGATAAGTAAGTATCCTGTTGAATGTCATGCAATTTGGGGCGAAGCTATTTGCAGTGAGAGAGTTTTTATGCATTGTTTATGCAGAATAGACCATTTTGACAATTAGAAAAGGGTCTGGGGAGAGCAATATTTTTCTCGTAAATGGGGGCACAGTTCAGGTAAATGGCTGCCACCAGGCTTTTACGAATGATAAATTGAACTTTACAAATCTATTGGTTTCAAATTAACAGTGAAATGAAAAGAATGAAATGATTGCCTAAGATGTATCTGAAAAGATGTTTTATGACCCATAAGCCTCGTAACGAAGAGACACTCTTTCTCCTAGCCAGACCTCGAATCGAACGGTTTTGGCGTATGGCGGGAAAGTATTCGTCATTATTTCTGTTTTGTTTATTCTAACAAACGATACAAGATGAGTAAGATAAAGTTTCATACCTAAATCTTGACATTCTGTTATGATTTCAATTTTTCAAAATGAAACCGATTGTCCCAAAAAAGTACTCCTGTTTGAAAAATCACCAAAATTTGATTATACGGCCGATCTTCAATTTTATCTTTTTGACAAGTAGATCAAAGACCAAATTACTTTCCAAGATATAGCTGATCTTGTAATTGGTTAAAAAATTAGAAAATTTAGCTCGTCAAGGCTACCTGGTTTTGAATCATACTACAAAAAAGCAGTGATGATTGCCAGATCAATCTTTATGCATGTAAAGCTTTTAGTTTGGGCATAAATGACCGAAAGAAATGCGCATTATCATTGTAGACTCCAATGATGATAAAAAATCTGAAATGTTTGACTCTCAGGCAAGATTGAATGTTTTGCTTAAAAACTATAGCTCAAAATGAGGTTTTTCAACGTGCAATCGTTCTACCTTGCTGTATCAAAAGCAAACATTTTATCATCTATAAATATTTGTTGGCCATTGAAAAAACAAATGAAAAAGAAAATTTCATGAAAGATTTGATAATCAGTAATTGGTGATTTTTTAAACAGGGGTACTTTTTTGGGAACGTAGATGAATCTAATCTCCTTTGATTATATTCTCAGGTCTGTGTTGCTCCCACTGCAAGTGAAGCTTATGAAACAAGATGCAGTTTGAATTTTGGTACACGTGCAAGGAAGATAACAAACAAAGAGAGGCTTATTCTAAACGTAGAGGTATGCGAAGGTTCTGTGTTGTGTTTAGTTTGTTAACATGTTTTATCAACCGATAACCATCGAAAACCAAGTGCAAACAACACATTTTGGGCAGCAACAGACCAGAATATTGGTACAACGGAAAAGGGGCTCCGTCGTCAAAATATAAACAAAACGATGATTTTTGCAGTTTTTTGAAAGGTGATATCACACAGGATTTTCGTATTTTTTTCAAAATGAAAGTTGCTATTTGGGCATTAATCATTGTACTTCACTTAGGAACAAACCAAACATTCATATCTTCTACGATTGCTCGGATATAAGTGGATTTTTAACGGTCACTTTTTGGTGGCTTGGGTGAAGCCACCAAAAAAACAGCAGAGAACAATGGTTGAACAATGGATAATCGGCGACACGTGCGATTTTACGGATTTGTTTACTGTTTGACGACGGAGCCCCTTTAATTTATGCAAGAGTTAAAGGTTCTTTTTTCAAAAGCCTATAACTGCTGTTTATTCAAGGATGGCTCAGAGCTTGGTGGTTTGCAAGTTGGTGGTTCAAGTTTTCGCCCTGTCGAACTTAGAGGTAGTTACAGGAAATACTTTGGTAATTCAAATGTAATGAAATGAAGTGTTTAGCATGGAAGACAAATAATATATACATTGAACGTTACGTTTGTCCAAAAAGCTATTTTTCTATGTTATCGGCTTTGTAACTTATTTCCTTTCAAATCTTCCTGCAGGTTGACTATAAGATACTTTCTAAGAGGCTTGCTAGAAGAATTGAATGCCTCGGTAAGACAATCTTATTTTCAAACATTTTTTCTTGCTAAACTAAAATATTTAACTTTTTTTAAAGAACTTATTCAGTCAATAATCTGAAATCAGTCATCATATGGTTTTAAGTATACAGTTGTGAATAGTTTTGAGTAAGCTCTTTGTGAACCATGGCATCAGTCATTGGTGACTCACATCTAAGCATCTTTGCACAGGTCTTGCACCAGTGCATAGTTTTTTACAATAATTCACCTAAACTAAGCTAGCGCATGCTAGCGCCTGTCAAAATGGAATGGTGCCATGGTATGCAAAGTGCTTAGTAAGATTGTTGTTAAAGAAATTATTAAGTGCCGTTCATAGCCAGAACCAGATGACGTCATGTCTATTTCAGTATTTCTGCTATGGACGGCACAGAATATTGTATTTGTTGAATCTTAGTTTTAACTGTGATATAAAAAAATCGAGTATAGCACAATATGTTCAGCGTGTCTTGGGACTTGCACAATATTTATGTTAATGTGCTCTTTTGATATAAGGTCCTAAAGTAAAAGCCTCGGAGGAACGAATGACAACCATAAGTAGATGGCCGTATTTTTGCTTGCTATTTTTAACTCCTATTTGTTATACCTTACATTTTAGAACAACAACTAGATAAATCTGGAGTCCCTGAAGCAGTTTCATTTGACAGAGCCGAGGTCGAAGCACCTATCTCAGTTGAAACGCAGGTAATTGGAAATTGATCTAAATTTATTGTTAACAGTTACATTATATCTGTTGAAATTGAACAATGAGTAACAGGAGACATAATTATTTGAATTTTGCAATTAATTTACCGGGTGAGCCAAAAAAGGGCCCGGCGTTTGAAAGAATGCTGCTCCCTCAACAGCAAATTAATAATATTGAAAACTATCTTGTTTCATTACCGATATGTCCAATTAGGTTCTGTAATTTACCCTGCTTTAATCAGCCATTCCTTCCCGTCGATATGAGAGATTTTCTACAGAAAGCCCCTTTCGAAAACTTGCAAAAACGAAGGAAAAGTTTTCAGTTTTTAGAGCTAGACGCGAGTTTCTTAAAATTTTCGTTCTCGAAAACACTGAAAGCGATCAAAAACGTTGATCAAATTTTCTAAAGATTCTACATGAATGGACAAAGAAAAAACTTGTTCGTGGTGATTTGGGATTTAGAAATCGATTAATTAATCGATACAATTAATCTATGCAATTAATCGATTTCTAAATCCCAAATCACCACGAATAAGTTTTCTCTTTGTCCATCCATGTCGATTCTTTAGAAAATTTGATCGACGTTTTTTGATCGTTTTCAGTGTTTTGGAGTATGAAAAGTTTAAGAAACTTGCGTCTAGCTCTAAAACTAAAAACAAAAAAAATTTGCAAAAAATCCTAGAATCTAATTCGGGCTTTTTGCTAAAGATTATGTCATGAATCTTCAAAATCGGTCCAGTGTACGATTTATCGTGGCCTGCCAAACGTGCATTTTATTTTGGCGCACCCGGTATTTTGAACTTCATAACGAAGGCCGACATCATTATCAGATTTTTGATACTGTTACATAGGCTAAATTATGCAAACAATCGCAATTTCATTGGTTTAAATGACAAAACAGTTGTTGATGTTGTAGAAACAAATTTGATATGAATTGCAAGGCACTCTGAAAACCGATTTCACGAATATCTATTCCTTGCTGGTTCATGGCCCCTATCCTTAGGACGAATCCTTTTTTTGATCGTCAACTTTGATCCTTTGTAGACTGAAATGGTTCTGGCTGAGCTGCAAGATATTGTTGCTGAAGGCAACAAGAATGCTGAAATACTTCAGAAATTTATCACCTTGCCACAAGTAGAGATTCTCATAATCTCCGAGATCATGACATCTATCTGCAATAACACACAAGAGCCAGGAACAATCAATTTCAATGATGTCTTTTGCAATGCAGTGACAACGTTATTACACGATTTGTTGGATGTCATCAGTGCCAAGCATCAAGATTACACTTTAACTGAAGACCACTGGGCAGAGGTAGATCTGAAACAGATACTGACAGATTCCATGGATGACCTCGATTTGATGAGAGAGGCTGTGACAGTAGATGCAGACGCCTCGTTTCAGACGAATGACATCACGAAGTATGCGGAATATTTGTGCACGCAATTTGAAGAGAGATGTCTTAAAATGGAAGAAGATATGAAATATTGCTTGGATAAATTTCAAGATGTCATGGTCTTCGATGACGGTAAGATGGTTTTCAGCTTTCTCTAGACTGATTACAATTCGTCGTAAATTTTGCTCGTTTGTAATATTTTTCATCTGAACCTTTCCGCTCAATCTACTGTTTGAGCGAGCAATTCAATGCAATAAATAAATAAATGGGTAAAGCTATTCAGTTCAATAGATCGATAAGTAATAAAGTTTTTGTAATTGCGAGCGAATCCGAATACTGGGACGAATTGTAATAGGTCTGAATCTTTCTCAGAGATTTGGATCTGCTTAAAGGGCACCAGTTCATCATGAAAGTCTATTAGGCTTTCCATTGGGCAAACTGCAGAAAACCAAGCTTCGCAAAGTCGTTCTTTTATCCTTCAAATGTAATCAGACGGTTTACTGTGTCCAGTTCCAGGCATAACAAAATTGGCCATTTTTAAGGTGGTTCGTAATGCATTAGAAGTTTAAAATCAAAATTTTTAAGATCTAAATGGTTTGGCTGAGCTTTTATAATGTTTTCGTCGTGTTTCCTCGAAGGGGACATATTATTGAAAATCCTCAGAGAAAACAATGGCAGACGACCTTCAATGGTTCAAAAAGCTGAAAGTGATTTAACTGTTCTTGAACTAAAATTCATTTAATCTAAGAAAGATGTAATTGATGTTCATACTTTTGTGCCATAATTTCCTACTCTTATGCTACACTTACTCTTTAAGACTTTCTACCATATTTTGACTTGTGTCCTCCAATAATTTCTCTTTCATACATATTTAAAATCTCAGAAAGCCTAATTTCAATGTTTGCTTGTATCACCTGACTATCATCTGCTCTAGGTGAAATGTTTCACCTTGCAATCTTTTCATCTATAACTTATTTTTGTTTATGTAATAGCAGTTGTGCATAGTTAATGATGTTCATGATTGTTTTATGTTCTACTCATTCTTTAGATGCAAATTTACACCAGAAGATGAAGAAATTGGTAGAATTTCTGGACAACAATAGAAATGCAGGTAAACAAGATACCTAAATTAAATAACGTTGAGAGGTTTAGTTTTTAAGAAGCTGAATGAATTATGTTGTTCCACTAATCAGCTAGACTTGCTTCAAGTCTCGTTCGTTATCTTATTCGACATACTCGGTTGGCAGTGAGCAGCAAAAGTGGAGGGAACAAAGCGAGCTGAATGCCCTTCGCTTCGCTTGCTCCACTTTCGCAGCTTACTGCCAACCGAGTAGGCTCGAATACGATAACGAACGAGACTTGAAGCAAGTCTACTAATCAGTAAAACGTAGCTGCAGGGTTTTATGCGTCTTTTCATCGGAATGCAAGATTGACCCATCCCGATGCAAAAAATGCCCTTCTCAGAAAAGTTGAACATCAGTAGCATGACAAAACCTAGGGTATTCTATTTGATTTCCATGAGATCCCATGAGATCCCATGAGATCTCAAAAAGATGCAAGCTGTAAAGAAATAAGTTGACTCCATGGCAGTTTTGAATTTACTTTTTTTTATCAGTTTTATAACAAACTTTTAAAATCGGAAACTACATTTACATTATACTGTGACAATCATGGCGAGGAATGACAAAGTGCCACCTAGTCCTTTCTATGATAGATGTTGATACCCTGATGTCTCTGTAATATCCTGGGTGCCAGAGCCTTGATGAAAACGAGAGACGAAACTAAGAAGAAAAGTACGAAGCTCTGGCACCAAGGGTATTACTATGATGCAACTTAAAATTTAACCAAAGGTTGCTGCAAGGGCCAAAAATGTACAGAAAGTAAACACAGCCTAGTCTCACTACATAAGGACCCTCTAGTTACGCTCGTGTTATTGAGTTGAATTGTTGTTGTTGTTGTCGCTCCACTCTGTTGACCGAAGTGCCATCATCAATTTAAAGAGCACAGGGAAACGAGAGACTCCAGGTAATAAGTCTAAAGACTGCCACTGTTTTTATTCAAAACATTAATTGAACCTTCCAGAAGTTTGACTAAGAAAATTGTTGCTTCTAATAAGATTCTGTTTGCATTGCAACTGCACTCAAATCTGGATTTCCAATAATAGCAGATGAAACAGTAGCCTGCACGCCATGGGCATGCTCCCAGGCTAATGAAATGGTTCATTCCGATGTATATGAGCAACATCAATTTCATCATCATATGTTAGACATTCTATGATACCCGGGTTTGTTTCATTTTAGAAATGCCTGAGATTGCGAACCACAATGCTGCCGGATTCGACATAGAATTCCTCTCCTGGCTGATCAGCGTCCACATGGCTCTTCGGCTTACTCTAGTACTACTGTACGTCAACAAGGCAGAAAAAGTACCCAAACTGGATCTCTGTGAAACAACCAAAAAAGAAGATGCGGAGGAGGTCCATCGCATGATGAATGAGACCTTCGAAAGCATTACATCTATCAATGAAGATTCCACTCTGGAGGAGCTTGAGCACAGCTTTGTTAACTTCAACAGCTACAGCAACTTAGCATCCAGGCATAGTGATGATAGTTATGCCAATGCCTCAACACCAAAACGAGGGCACTTTGTGCCGTTGTCAATCCAGAATCATTTGTATCATACAAAAAGCGACAAATTGTCATACAGCCCAAGGGATGCATCTTTCAAGAAGCTGCAAGGATATGGTAAGAATATAGGTCATTTGGAATCTAATTTTTGGTCAAATCGAGGCAACTTGGATGTGAGTCTAGCCTCGGATGCATCTGAGATCGATAGCATCGATGGGACGTTTGACGACCTGGAGATTTCACACGAGCAAAGAATGAAACATAGAAGGTTACTGGATAACAATGTTTCAAAGCTTGAAGAAAAATGTGAATTACTTGAAGACAAAAACTCCAAGTTAATGCGCACGCTCAGTGTGATCATGCGCGAGAATAAAGATGTGAATGAGAAGCTGCGGCTCCTGCAAATGGAGAAAACGAAGACTGCGAGGGAGCTGGAGGATTTGGATCATAAGCTTGGGAAGGTGATGGCAGATAAAAATGGTCTTGAAAGGAATTACGCGGAACTTCAGAAGGAGAAAAAGAGACTGGATCGAGATGCTATGAAATTAAACACTGAGAATCACCAAATACAGATTCAAGTTCATGGTTTTCAGCGACAAATCTCATTGAAAGATGGCGAGAATGAGTCACTCCGGCAACAAATTGCTGAGCTTCGCACGGAACAGACAGCTTCGAAAGAAGAACGGGAAGCACTGAATAAACAAATTGAAGAGGCCACTGAAAAATGCAGCGTTAGTGATCAGAAAATAACTGATTTGCTGAAAGAGAGAAAAGGGATGTTGGATGAAGTGAGAGCATTGTGTGGGATGCTTGAGAAATCAGCCTTAGAAGCTGCGGGGGAGGATGTTGTTGCTGTGCCCTCTAGGAGTAGGAGCAAGAGCATTGGGGATGACAGCGAGGCTACGTTTGAAACCGAGTTATTTGTTGCTATTGAGAATAATATTAGGATTGAAGGTATTGTTAGTGATGTCAAGGCAAGGCTAGATGTCATGGCTGGTTTCGGGAAGGAGGACAGCAAAACGGTGTCAGAGGGTGTTAAGAAAGAAGGTGTGAAGATAGTTGAGCCGAAGGGTGCTGGAAAACCAGCGAAAAGTAAGCTACCAACGAAGAATAGAAGTGGTGAAACGAGGAGTAGTGCTCTTAGGAGGGCAAAGTCATTGCGTAATGAGGTTGGTAGGAGATCAGTTGTTGTCAATAAGGAGAATGATAGCATTGTTCCAAGGGGATCCAAGATCAAGGAACTTATGAATGAGAAGCTCAAAATTGAGCAGAATTACAAGGAATTAAGTGTAAAGAGTGAGAAATTGGATGAAGAATTAAAGACTGCTAAAAGTCAGATTGAGATGTTAGTGCGAGAATGCGGTGCCCTAGATCACGAAGTAGCTAGGATGAGAAATGGTGGATCCAACCAAGAGGTAGATCACAGGTCTAAGTTTAGTATTGAGAAGGCTAGCGACAAGACAGGAAGCTCTGAGGATTCCTTGTTTTTGAGGACGAAAGATATTGATAAATTAGGTGAGAGACATGAGGAATTGAGGAAGAATTTTGAGGCTTCCGAAAACAAGCTACGAGAATTGGAAGCCGAGCTGGATGCATGCAAAGACGAGAATCTGGCCGTGAAGCGAGATGCCCGAGCTGCGGAGCGTAAATATGAAGAAGTGAGATGCGAACTGCAGCATTATGAAGGGCAGAATTACAGCCAAAAGATTGAGAATTCAAGGTTACGTGATCATGTCATACAACTGAGTCAAGAGCTCAACAGGGAGCAACAAAGAATCGAGCAACTTGGAAATAAGCACTCTGCAGCGAAAGAAAGGAACGCCATGCAGATAAGGAAGTTAGAAGGAGAGTTGCTGAAATGTGTCAAGAAATTGGATCGATACAGAGACAGAGAGAGGGAGAGAAGGCAGCAAATTAAGAGGATGGAGAGTACAGGGAAGGATTCTTCTGAAGCTGATAGTGGCCTAATGCCGGATCATAGTGATGAGAATGTCGATCTTACGTGAACGTAGATCAAAACATTCTGAAATACCCTTAATGGATGATGGAGGAGGGATCAAACGATTTTCGAATGACTTCTAGATTTATAGGAGTAAGAGTTAATAAAGATAGAATGAGGATAGAATTACTAACCTCTTTTCTGCTAAATAGACTACTAACCTCTTTTCTGCTAAATAGACTACTAACCTCTTTTTAGCTGAATAGACTACACGGTGTCCTAAAAATTTGTGCCCCGTTTTTTGGCTGCTGTGAAAGAGCTGTAGACTTATGACGATGAGTCTCTTGTTTCCCTGTACTCTTTGACTTCAAGATGGCGCTTCGGTCAACAGCGACTCACATCATTACTCTGAAAAAGCTGACCCTATTGGGGCCCAAACTCTGAGGCTCTGTTGACCAAGGTTTACTGCAGGGATACAAGGGACTCATCATCATTAGTCGAAAAGAGCTGTGGCTTTAATTGTCTCTGTTTCTACACAGTTACATAGGCCAGGCTTCAACTTGGGGGTTGGGACCTCGTTTGAGTCAATTTGACAAGTGGTTGCTGATTTATGGTAGAAGAAAGACAGAATAACGTACGTTTGACAATGCTGGAGAACAGTAGAAGTGCTGTTTTTGAAGCAACTACTCCTTTGCCTTTCCTCAGCAATAAATCAGCAACCATTTGTCAGATTGACTCAAACAGGCTCTCAAACTCTAAATTGAAACCTGACCTATTATTATTTTTATTATTTTTATTATTATTATTATTATTATTATTATTATTATTATTATTAAATTATTTACAGTTGGTATTTACAATAGCTTAAAATACACTAGCTAATTCAAACCAACTATCTACAAAGGAAAAATTTACAATAATATAAAGAAAATAAATCTATTTACAGATGATTACTGTTTTCGAAGAGATTTCCAAAGATATTGTTGCTACAAGCAATTTTTGCATGTGCAATTTCACTCTTCCATTCTTTTATCGATTTTTTTAAGCATACAACAGATGGTGAGCATTTTATAGAGTCAAGTAGTCTGTTCCAGAGGATGCTACCTCTAAAGGTCAATGAACTGGTCCCATAGGTTGTAGTTTTCGCTGTGGTAGCATTAATAGTGAACCTGATCTTAGATTGTATGTAAGGTACTTTCGCTGGAAAATGTGCAACTGTGCAAAAATGGAGACCATTTAAGCTACGGCTCCTCCACAGCAGCCAAACAAATTGGACAAAACAATTTTTGGGACACCCTGTAGAAAGCCTAGAAACCATAGCCTTGAAACTAATGCAAGACATAGACGCAGATGACAAGAAAACTTTTATGTTTGGAACATGAAAGCTGTAAAATACATTCGATGGGTTTCCTTCGAGCTTTCCTTTCTTCTAACTGGTTTCAACTACTCTAAATGGGTACCCATTTTCACGAAGTGTATCTTACTAACTTACGACAATGAGGTTTTAGCCGAGGGGCATATCACTCCCCAGAAATCTCGTACGTTTTATATTGAAATCTTATTGTTTTTCCGAGGAATCCCTTAAATCCTCCAGAAATGATTTCGTTCTCCTAGAAATGTCGTACCCTTTTTAAGGTAGTGATGCACTCCTCGGTTTTAGCTAGGTGTGCCTCAAAATTAACTTCAAACTATAAGAGTTTATTCTAAAGATGAACCTTGAATATATCTATTTATTTGTATGATTGAATATATAGGTTAACAGTATTTATTGAGATTGACAGTTTTTAGGTTTATTACTTTTCTGGCATTTTTAAGCCTATTCGTTTTTGGAATTTTATAATATTTGATTGTAAGTAGAGTATTAGGCGCATTTGTAACGATAAGTGAACGAGCGAGACTTCTTTTACCGCGGACCTCGTGGGCTTTGCTGATACCGGGTTACTCCAAAAAATCCTCCCCCCCCCCCCCTATTTGAATAATAATTACAGCAAAAGAAGTCACTCTATGATCATATAGATATATTTTTCTGACGCTAAAAGATTGAAGCATTTTATATATTTTTTTGGTAACTTTCAAAGTTACAGTCCCTTGGTAAATTTGAAAGACTTAAAAAATCGTTCTGGCAGAACACCAAGAAAATTCCCTAAAACGCACGATCAAACGTTCCAGGTCTTTTGAAATCCCTTAAAATATAATAATTAACTGAAAATGAGACGCAAACTGAAATTGATATGTATATTGATTGCTGTCAAAAAAGGAGTATCGAAAATAGTAAAACGGACAAGATTTTTTCCTTTTATTTCGAGATGCCTGCGATTGTACGTTTTAGGCCATTTTTTGGATGTTCTGCAAAGATATTTTTTTGAATCTTTCGAATTTACTGCGGGACAATTTTTTCAAAAGTACCCCAAAAATACAAAAAAAAACTCAATATTGTAGCTATGAGGAAAAGCAATTTCGATTGTTATTGCGTGAGTAAATTTGTTCCAATCATTTTTCGAGCAAGGGGACATTTTTCGAGTCACCAGCTATATTGATAGGAGTATTCCTGTTTTGACAAATCTGCCATCACTAAAAATGTACGGATGTGGTAGGAAACAGAAATTGAAACAGTTATTTAGTTTGGTCGAACCTTGGCACAAATAAATTTCTCAGATGAGTAAAAAAATGTCTCAAAAATACCCACTATTGGAAACATCGTACGGAAAAACCAGTGTCACCAATTTCGTGGAATTTTTAATCCATCATCTGACTGGGGCTTCAACTTGATTTCAAGATTTTTCTCATAATTTTAGGTGCATAATTTCCATCTAAAATTATGAATTAGCCTAAATTCTGTTTCTCGATACGCCCAAAACCGAGGGGCAAATCACTTCTCAAAATAGCGTACGTGATTTTTGTGATTTTAGAATCACACGATTTTTTTCTGTGATTTTAGTGATTTTTTTGTGATTTTAGTGATTCTTTTGTGATTTTTTCTTGTGATTTTCTATGATTTTGTGATTTTGTGATTTTTGTATGTGATTTTTGTATGTGATTTTTTTTGTGATTTTAAGGAAGGTGTACGAAAAGAAAATCAGTGATTTGCCCCTCGCCCAAAACAAGCTAAAAATGGCATGTGCACTATCATGCAGATTTGAAATTTTGATGCCTTACATCGATGGGAAAGCACCATTACATTTCAACAGTTCCATATCATTAGAAAGCTATGCCTGAGTGAAGACAAACATTAATGTACTATTTTGATCACTGAAAAGTTTATCAAATTGAGTCAATCTTTCATAATTTTAGGCAAGGCTCGATAAAAGGAGCATTATTCTGAGTACTGCTCGGTAGTTTTTCATTTTCAAGTCTTGGAAGATTAAGTTTGGTAGTAGCATCAATGTTTTCATGCATCGAATAAAATTTAGGCCTGTTATCGTTTCAGCTTACTGAGACAAATAACAAGACTATACTTTAAATATACTTATATCGCCAGTAGTATATTTGTCGTGACATTAAATCATTATTGTAAATGGAATAGCAAGAACGATCTTTGAAGAAATTTATGAATGGATAAAGAAGACTTTAAATTTACAAAGGTTGGAGACAGTTTGGTCTTTGCTTTTTGGAAGTTGCAAATAGAATTTCGTCATATTGTATATACTAAGAATTACAGTTTTTGTAGTATTAATGATCGATTTTTACGAGACACTACAGTATGTATGTGCAAGTTAAAACTCGTCTTTGCGCTAGTGGAGAGAAGGTTATCATTAATCAAAGTATTTTGATACGATAATTTAACAGATCAAAAATAAAATTGTCAAATATTACACTCTTTTTTGCAAGGAAATTGGCTATTAACGTTGTAGTGCAATTCTTATGGTAAAACTTTCTTGTAGAGTTTCTTCATTTTCAAAAAATTTAATTTCACAAATTATCATGATTCATCGAGGACCGCCAGTATGGCAGAAGCGAATAAGAACTCCGCAGAACTGCAGAAATTGTTCCTCCACAGAAGCATATAAACACTCCGCAGAAGTCCAGGAATTTTTCCTCCGCAGAATGTTACAAGCACACCTGCGTCATCTAACTACCCATGCTTCAACACGGCCTTATCAAAGAAGCAAAAATAGAGATTAGAGCCACTACTAACGCAAAAAGCCAGGCAACAATTAAATCAAGTGATGGGTAAAGATTACAGTGAACAATTTCTGAAAAGCAAAAGTTTATCAAGGAGATTGAACATGTTATCTACCATGCTTTTTGTAGTACGATGACGTAGCCAATAGATAACACCAAGATATCACAACGAACTCATAAAGATCAAGATATAATTGATAACACACACGTGTCGATCCAATAAAATCAGTTTCCCATGAAGCCTTGGGCACTTTTCTTGCAAAAATAAAGGGCAGGCAAGTACCATTCTCCTCTGCAGGGTTCGTCCATTTTCATACGAAGGAACACTTGAGGAGAATGAGGCTAGTGTATCAAGATATTGATAATGCACATGTATCGATCCAATAACACCAGTTTCCCATGAAGCCTTGGGCGCCTACATTCTACCTATCATTGGCGTGCAAGTAATTAACTCCTCCGCAGGGTTTGTCTACTTTAATGCGAAGGAGAGGAAGCATTTACGGAGAAAGCTTTTATCCAGCAGGTTATTGATATACATAATAAATAGCAGAGGCCCTAGACAAGACCCCTGCGGTGCTCCACAGGTTATATAAATTCTATGATAGAAAGATTCCCAATTCCCATGTACCTTACAGCACTGCTTGCTATTAGTTAGATAAGAGAAATCGACAAGGTCCTGTTTTCGTTTTGCGTTCCAGGGGTTGTGATTTTGGAAGCAATCAGGTTGTCAGTCTTCGCCCTTTTTGAGCACCCTGTCCACCCCATGAGCATACAAGTCAAATCTTTCAATAGGGCACAGGGAAACCCACAAACCTTCCAATTTCACGCTTATAAGTCAATGATACCGTCGCATTCCGATCACATGACTGAAAATGAGGTTTTTGAGACAATTTTTCGAGTACCTTCACGAAAATAAAAATGGATACTCGACCAATAAAGATACAGAGCTGGTTTTACCACGAATCGATTCTAAAGGCCCCACTCCACATTTTTTTCTGCATTTATTGGTTAAAATCTCGTCAGGGATCCGAGGGGATCGGCGCTATATCGCATTTCATTCCTTTGAAAATTGGCCCAGGTTCAAAAATTTTTGAGGAACGCTACAAATAAGAGATAGCTTTCAAAATTTCACAAGTTGCGTGAATTATTTCCAGGAATAACGTGAACATATTTGTTTGTGTGATTTTCGAAAATATTGACGAACTAAAGCTATTCGCTACCAAGAAAGCTAAAGGGTCTACCTTCACCCGCAGCAGAATCCCAGAAATCGGCATTAAATTAGCCACTTTCGCAGTAATAACCTTCCGATAAATTTACCAATAAGGTCATCACCAATCCAATTTCTTGCCACCATTTTATCATCGATAATTTCGATAAAATGTGATAAGATTTCACAGCCTCTGCAGCCAACCACACACCGTCGTTCAAAGTTTTCTTGTTGCAAACACCTTGGAAGGCTCGCATAAAACAAAAGGTTTCGCATGGCATAGGTCTCCCGTATGACACAGCAAAATGATACCTTAGAGAATAGATTGCACACTCCTGAAGGCATTCTACCAAAGCAAAATAAAGAGAGAACAAAAAGTTTCTCAAAATTGCAAATCTCTTTGTCACATTGGAGTACACAATTTGTGTAAAGAAATTTCCCCTTGCAATTTATTTTCAAAGGTGTACAATCTATTCTCAAAGGTATCATTTTGCTGTGTCATATGGGAGACCTTAGCCATGCGAAACCTTTTGTTTTATGCAAGCCTTCCAATGTGTTTGCAACAAGAAAATTTTGAATCGACCGTAGTTGGACGGTTTGCTGCCAAGGCTATGAAATCTTGTCACATTTTATCGAAATTATCGATGATAAAATGGTGGAAAGAAATTGGATTTGTGGTGGCCTTATTCGTAAATGTTTCCTCTGGTTATTATTGCAAAAAGAGTGATTTAATGCCAATTACTGGGATTCTGCTGCGGGTGACGCCACGGTAGGTCCATTAGCTTTCTTGGTAGCAAATAGCTTGAATTCATCAAGGATTTTCGAAAATCACACAAACAAATATTTTTATGTTATGCCTGGACATAATATACGTAACTTGTGAAATTTTGAAAGCTATCTCTTATTTGTAGCGTTCCTCAAAAATTTTTGAAACTGGGCCAATTTTCAAAGGAACGAAATGCGATATAACGCCGATCCCTGGTGAAATTTTAACCAAATGCAGAAAAAAATGTGGAGTGGGGCCTGTAGAATCGATTCGTTGTAAAACCAGCTCTGTATCTTTATTGGTCGAGTATCCATTTTATTTTCGTGAAGCTACTCCAAAAATTGTCTCAAAAACCTTCTTCTCAGTCATGTGATCGGAATACGACGATATCATTGGCTTATAAGCGTGAAATTGGAAGGTTTGCAGGCTTCCCAGTGCCCTGTTGAAAGATTTGACTTGTATGGTCATGGGGTGGACAGGGTGCCCAAAAAGGGCGAAGACTGACAACCTGATTGCTTCCAAATCACAACCCCCTGGAACACAAAACGAAAACAGGACCTTGTCGATTTCTTTCAGAGGAAGCTTCTGTGGCATGCTGTCTTCACTTGTTGAAAAAATAAAAATTGTCAGCGAATAAAACAAAACCAACTCCACAAAAGACGAAAGAGGATCCAAATGTACTTATAATTCCACTCCAGGTAGGCCAAATTAAAAAATTCACCATAATCATTTTTATGCATGAATGTCAAAGAAAATAAGTAGCTGTGAACTCAATTGCGTCAGCAAACAATTTTCGCGGGTCGTTTGGTTATAGCTAGGCCTAATCTTATTTTGAATTTACTCAAAGCGGTAGCAATGAAGGCAAACTCTGTGGGTGCTCAATTAGGGCGAGGCTGCTCTGAGGAATGAATGAATGTTCGTAAGAAAAGGAAACATTAGACCGAGTAATAAGTTTCTGTTCACGCTCAAGCGCCTTCGCGGTGGTGGTCCAGGCACGGGCGTCATAGCCTGTGTGTAGACCCTTCTCCTCTTTTCAATTTCGAGTCTGCACGCAGGCTAGAACGTCACAGAAAACTTGTTTTCTTTGGCAAAAGTGATGGAAAGGAAAGATAAGAATTGCATAGGCTATTTTCAAATTTCAATTTTATAGATCAACCAATCAAATTCGAAAAACATACCACGTGACAAAAGCAATAAATTTGAATGCTCAAAATGTGAAGAAAGCGAGAGGTAACGAACTTATATTGATGATAGGGTCAATTGAAAGAAACGCCCTGTGGCGTTTTCAAAGTTCTGAACACACCCTAAAGAAAAGGCAAAGAAATTGGTTTTAACCTTTGATATTTGCAGAGTAACAACAGATACTTGAAAATATTCACATTCAAGGGTGCCTAACTGCGGCATTGCATCAATGTATCCAGTGTGAAAAATCTGTGGTTGTTGCAGCGACGTGGTGGTAAGTTGCCAAAAGAGCAAGCCTCATGCCTCCATGTGGATTCACATGCATGGCCTACAAGCCCCTACAAGAACTTCACAACTTTTTGCTTTGAAAAAGTGATGTATTTTATCAATACAAGAATACGGTAACAGCAACCCGACGCGAGGAAGAACCTGGCGGTAGAACACAAGGTAAACTTAAACGATTCTTTCACAAATTAATCCTGAAGTTATGTGAACATCATTTGGCTTCCGGCGTAGCGGAAGATCCGTCGTTATTTGCCACCAGTAGTCATGGTCTTCATGTACTCTTACCCCGGGGGAGGGGGTACTCCCATACTTGTCCTGACGGGATGTGCCGCTTAACAGGGTGTCCTTTTGCAGTAAAAATTATGCAACAGGGTATCACAAGCAAAAATTGCGTTCTACACTGTATTTGAGAGGCAAATTTTTTATGCGACAGGGTATACTTTTGACCTATTTTTATGCAACAGGGTGCAGGGTGTGGAGAGGTTTTCCGCACACCCCCGTCACTTCCCTAGTCAAGTACCCCCCCCCCCCCCCCCCCCCCCGCGACTCTTACACTGTTCAAACTTCAGTTCTGTCCATGCTATCATGTTATTCATTCATGTTTATGGGGTATCCCCTTGGTGCTTTTGCAAGTTCTCTTCCTTCCAACAAAAACTTTTGCATTTTGTCTTTGCTTATCAAATGACCAAAATATTGTGCCTTTCTCATTTGTTCTATTATTTATGACAATCCTTTTTCTTTAACGCGTTTCAGAACCTCTTCATTTTTGATGTGGCTTGTGCATGTGATTTTCAGCATTTTTCGATACCTCTTCAGTTAAAAACTGTTTAATTCTTCCAAGTATCAGCATTAAGCGTCTAGGTTTCCATTGCATATAAAAGTGTTGTTAAAACTTAGCATCGTGCTAAGCATTTTCTTGTCTGGATCTCAAATGTCCTTTGATGTTAAAGTTATGAAATTGTGTCACAGGGTCTAATTCAAGAGTATAATAGAATAGTTCGCAAAAACCTGCCAAACTCGTAAATAAACCCAAATTTTCAGCATGCGTATTCGTATGAATGCAAAAACTGTTGGTGCAAATTATCCTAGTTAATTTTGGTTGATTAAATTTGGTTGAAAATTTCGAGACTACTTTGAATTCACAGGAATATTTACATGATTTAAACCGGATCAGTCAAAATGGACGTTTGCAAACCTGCAGCTCTCAAACTATTTTTTAGATTGCCATAACTGACAATGCCTGTGTAGCTAACATACCAACTAAGATAAGAACATTTAATTGGTAAAAATCGGTCGCATCGTTCTCAAATAACAAGCGATTTTTTTTTAAATGTTTCATTTCAAAATCCTTCAAATCAGGCCCAAAATCCTTGATCAAATTTATCGTAACAAATTCCATCGGTCTATGTTGTTGCTCGAACATTTACTATGCATGTAAAGAGGCTGCTGCATTAATCATAAATACTTAGGACTGGCGGTCAGCCAAAGGGGTGATTGTGCCCCAATGGGCACAGTGGCTCTATGTCTGTCCTAAAATTTGGCATTTTTCTCTGAAATCTGGGCCAGCTGTGTCCCCAGAAGTTGGATTTTTCTGCTTTCAGCGAATTTGGCTTCCCCCCGATATCATTGGACAATTTGTCACTGGGCAAGGTTGTTCCTAAAAACTGGTCGGATTGGCATACATATGTCAGCAGTGGTTTTCTCTGCTCAAAGGCATTCTCTGGCCTGTTTCTTCAAATCCGCGGATAGAAGATTTGTGCTTTCGTTGTGAAATTTTTGCCCAGTTTTCTGGCTTTTTTGGGTAAAATCATTGGACATCTCGCTTTTTTGTTGAAGTCTTTGGGACAGAGGTACATTCAATATCTGATTTCATACGAAAACCGGGTGCCTTTCGGAAATGATCTGGGACAGCGGCAACACCACTGTATGTGAAATCGTGAAATCTATATATTTTATTTGCAAGATGCAAAAACTAGGTGAGATTGCTGCAACAAGATGGACAGAGGTAGCGACGCGTTAACTAAAATTATGTGTTAAAACTCTAACATAGCCAGAAAATAAGGGAAATTATTATTATTATTATTATTTTATTATCAATTTATTTAAAGTAGGCATTACATATAAAAATAGCTATAAAATAAGAGCTAATTCAAGCCTACTAAGTATCTAAGTAAAATTTGTGCAAAAGAAATAAAATATAGAATAATTAGCTACAAATACATTAGTTCACAGATTTTTACAATGTTTTTATTATTTACAATGCTTTCTTTTTCCAGAAAATAATATCAGTTCAAGAACCCAACCTGAGCCACGAAAGGTCTACATAGTCTACAACTGCATTGTTCTCCTCTCCAGATTTTGATTTTCCTTTTAAAGCTGGAGAGGGTTTCTGACTGCTTTATATCTTTGGGAAGTGCAGTGTACACTGCGAGAAGGTCGATAATTTGGTGGTGACCAGCTAGCTAGCTATGTCCTCAAAACTTGGCTTATTGAAACCAAGTACGAATGATTTGGCAAGTTTCTCATCTACAACATTTCCTCTGAAAGTTTTCCCTCAAAATGGAATTTAGTGCATTAAAACAAATTTCCATCGATCGCTGTAAACACTAGCCTGCGCACAGACTTTACTATTTTGCGGAGGCTATGTAAATACAGGTTTGGCACCATTTCTTGCGTGTAGAAACGGCTGCTGACTTGACTGCTAATATTTCAAAGTTTTCTGAAACTTCATCGTGACGTCACAAGTAAATAACGCATAATTAAAAAAAACATTATTGCAGGGTGGTGGCCGGATGTTGTGGCCAATAGTGTACTGTTTTTTGCCTATACCAAAAAATTCGCACAAAATGCATAGCCTCACTACACAAGGACCCTCAACTTACGCTCATCTAATTGAAGTGAATTGATGTTGTTGTTGTCGCTCCAGTTTGGCCAAATAACCAAAATAGCACTTATAGGTAGGAGTTTTTTGTTTTATTAGCTTGAAGAAACATTCATCTTAGTACTGATAGCTTGTTTTGTAGTGTAGCACTTCAGGAAAACCACTTTTTGCGGTGATTTAGGGTCGGTGGTTTTTAGAAAAAATAGCAGATGATTTAGGCCATGTCCGTTTCTGGAAGCGTAAGTCCATGAGTCGTAGTTATAGCGTCCATCAGTCTATCAATAGCGATAACCTACGAACATATAATCAGTCTACAAAATGCATATCAAATGAAACATTCAAAAAAGCAAAAAAGGAAGGATTAGGCAGAGACAGAATATTTAGTCACAACTTGCGTTACTTTATTATATTATAAAGTTAATTGTCATTACAAATGTTATCCTTGAACTACCCCCATAAATTTTGTAAACTAAATCAAAACAAACTAAATTCACACCCATAATTTAAACTTAAAAAATTGCTGTAAATCTTCATCGTTAACATCCTTTTTATTTACACCAGCGTAAACGTTTTTAAGCAACCCAAAATTGAATTTATTCTCCAGAACACCAACATGTTTCTCGAGCGCCGAGAAGCCCATCACAGACCCGTAGGCAATAAGGCTCTTCTCCAAATTCGGATCATCGTAACATTCCAATTTCATGATCAACCTGATTATTTCTCCATGCAAATAAGCATCATCAAATGACAGCTCTTTCCCAAATGGATACTTACTGTATATTTCTATAGCTTGTTTAGGTTTCGTTTTAGCAAGCATATCACCAAGCTCGATGTAAGCATCGTGAACGTGTGGGGCTATTGATATAACTGTGTTATACAGTTCCGTTATCTCCGCCAAACACGAGTCCTTTTGTGTTCGGGCTAACGTTCTAGCGAGCCCGATGCGCGCTTGGAAGCTCACTTGATTGGGTATGATTTCTTCTTTCGGAGCTGGGGAAGCTTTTTCCTTGGGTTTTTCTGGGGGTTTCACTGGAGCGGTTGCAGCTGTAGCCGCAGGCTTTTTCGCAGGCACCACCTTGCTTGCTGCACAGGATCCAGAACTGTGGGCACTTGATTTCTGTACCAAACTTTGATCTGTCAAGACGAAAACGATAAAGGCCTAAAAGTGAGATGTTTGTCTTGGAAAAACTTGAAAGCTATTTTTTAATAGTATCACATTCACTTTTATCAGATGAGGCGAAAAATCAATTAAACTGTTAGGTTTCACCAGACCGGATTCTTTTGGCTATTTTTGATATGCAAAGGAACTAATGTTTCTCCACGCTATAACTCAAAATTATTTCTCTGTCGTACAGACAACGGATTAACCCTTGCCAACAGATCTTTCGATACATAAGAAATCCACTATTGAACACTATTACTGAAATCAACCAATTAATGTTTGATATCTAAGCTAACTTCTATTCAGCAGACATTAGCCAATAGGGTTGCAAGGTTTTTACTAAAATATTACTTGGAAAAACACATTGACACATTGTGTTGTTTCGCAACCCATACAGGAGTCGCGTCTGCCAATGTATGGCATGAAACGCAAGCCTTGCCAGGATTGCATCAACACATGCTATCGGTGTGAACTAATCTTAAAGACTCTTGGTTGACAATGATCCTTTGCGCGCTTAGATAATAAAAAACACCACGAGGGCCTAGCCAGAATTGAGTTGTTGTATATCAAGAGAATCAGTGTTAACGTAGCCTGCGTACAGACTCAATATTCCGGAATATTGGGTTTGCGCGCAGGCTATGTTAACGAAGAACCTTTAAATAGGCATTGTCACCCAGGATCCTTTGCAAGCACGTGGCAATTTCAGACGGTCTGGAATCAAATTTGGCCTAAGCAGAAAGTATGGATCCACAATGCAGTGGTTGAACTCGCAAAAATGTCAACAGTGCAGTGTGGATCCATGGTTTCCGCTTAGACCACATGCTTAGATCCTTAGATCAAATGTGGTTTTCAGACAGTCTGAAATTACAGCATGCCCGCAAAGGACCCTGGGTGACAATGGCTCTTTGTGTCTTGTTTATCCATTGATTGTGCAATCTTTCACGGGTCATCAAGTACTGAAATTTTCACACACCTGGAACGACTTATTTTTGTGAAAAACGAACAAGAAAGATTTGACCTCTCCTAACTCCATTATGCCTAATCTCATCATACTAAACCTAGTAGAACATTATAACAATCAGCACTATCAGTTATATTAAAAATCTTAAAAAACGAAAGAAATCACAAAATTTGCTCTTAGATTGAAGCGAAAGACTACAGTAGCATCAAAATGTTTCGGACAGAAAAGTTACGGACAAAATCTTGCGACAAAGAACTTTTAAAACTTTTGAAAGATCGAAAATAATTTCCTATTTTACAGCTCAGCTATCAAATCTTAAATATAAACTAAAATAAATCATTACTATATAATATAACCCTCGTAAACCTAACCGATATAACCTCTGCGTAGCCATCATATCTAACCAATCACGTGTAACCTTGTCACATAACTGAACTGCCCTGAAGAAGTCCTGCATGGCAGGACGAAATATTGGTCAAATATAAATTTTCACACATTTGCTGTTGTTTTTTCGTCGTGTTGCGGTGTTTCTGCCAAAATTTATCAAATCTGCCCCTAGAAATCGGTCATATTAGCATAGAATTGACCTTTTCTCAACGAAAGATCGGAACTTTACTAACTATTCCAAATAGAAGTGTCGTGAGCAGAAAATTTTGCCAAAAATCTTCGGGTGCTTTAGGTAATTCGGACAAAAAAGTTTCAGACAAAATTTTGGATCTAAGTCTAAAATTTCCTGGAAAGTAAATGTCCTTGAGCAGACAAAATCAATATTTTTGGAGATAACTGAAAATGCGGGGCTTGATGGAATTATGATCGAATGCTCTTCTGAAACACATTATGACCGCATATCCAACTTTGGGAAACGTTTGAATGAAAAGTGGTCATATAGAATCCTCAATAATTTCCTTTTTGCAAGAGACCTTTGTCTAACAAGTATCTTTCTCTCTAACTTGCACCCAGAAACCATTTTTCGTATTTTGTTGACGCAGAGTAGAGTGCGTGTTTTTTGGATTCGTGGTAGGATATTTAGCCTTCACGGTCGAGAAAGCATTCGGCAAATCTTCCAACATTTTCACCGTGACTTGACAATATCTGATTGCCATTCATCCAAGGCTACCTTCCCACTTGATTGTTTGATTGTAAACGTCCATCCTAACAGCGTTTTCAAAAACATCGGTTGTTGTGCGTCTTGGAGGTTTTTCTCTGCGTTTTGAATAAAAATGCTCCAGGGGGAAAAGGGCCTAATTTTTGGAACACATGGTAGCCCGGGTTTCCGACCTGCCAGACGGACACGTCCAGAAAATCTCGTCGTGGTCCCAAATCCATTTAAAGACACGGTGTCGTGGTGCTATGTTGGTTGCCTTGTTTCTTAGTTAGTCACGTGTCGTAATGGGTCTGTCTCATCGCAACAATTGCTGGAAGGATATTGTGGTAAATCTAATCAGCTAGCATGGAGTATCCTATTACTAGAATCTTGTTAACCTAACCGTGCATCATAGCATGATCATAGTCTTATGGGACTGGTACACGCCACAAGGGACATGATTTCGAACTATTTTTAGACGACTCCAGTGCGTCATTCCCAGACAGAATTGTCTGTGTTATTCTAGACGCAATCGTTCTATTCTTTGTCTGTATTTTTAGATGTTAATTAAAAGAAAACATCTTGTTGAAAAATTTTTTTTATAGAGCAGGAAATGCCGTGCAGCAATGTACTATGGACCCATTACAAATCGAGCCAAAAATCGCACGGTATTTGGTTCGATCGACGTAAATGGCTTTTTTTTAGAATGATAAATAAACCCCTTTATCTTTAAACATCATTCAGTTGAAGGGAATCTAAGTATATATAAGCCTTTGATAATAATAGCCGTACAAGGACAATAGGCCACGACACGTGCAGAACCATATTTGGGTGACTGACTACGTCAACAGGAAATACTGATATCTAATACTGATAGGCTAGAATTCGTCCATAAGTGGCTTGAGCCACTTTATATGCTCAGATTATCTTTAATTTCGTTGTGTTTTGAAACTCTACAGTCGTAAAACTGAAATTTGCGAAGTACAAGTTCTAAAAATACCTTCCAAAGATTAATTCACACAAGGAAAGACGTCACTGGTATTTAGACAGCGCATTTTCTATGCTCAATTTAACGCATCTTTTGTGACTTATCGCTTTCAAATCGAATAAAATAGGCTATGGAATAGGCTATATATTTCTTTTGCGTGGCAATGTTATTTTCGTTTTTCGATATGATTAATTTTGAAAAATAGGTTATCTTTTGTAATTTTCTGACCAAATGTTAAGTAGTATTAGATATTCATTTGTCTTTCTATTTTAACAGGGCACATTGTAAAACAGCTTCTAATTAACTGAATTTTGTCACCCAGTATAAAGAATTTAAATGAATGAATGAATGAACGAATGAGTGAGTGAGTGAGTGAGTGAGTGAGTGAATGAGTGAGTGAGTGAGTGAAAAATGAGTGAGACCTTCTGATTTTGCAACTTCCAGCGCATCATAAATACGACGGAAAAAAGGGTCGAAATCACTTCTGCCTCAATTTTAGATTTTTTGGCGCCTTTGAAGATGACCCGACGCATTTGGAAGCAAGATAAAAGGTTTCATTCCATTTGAAAGCGGTTGCTAATTAAAAATACGTTTACAATCAGTTTAGAAAATGCGTTATCCCAAGTCTAGCGCAATTCTGTTTTAGTGTAAATAAGCCCTTACTACCAATACTCTTAGCAAAATTGGGTATGTTTTGGTTTGCAGTATGCTTCAAGCTTTATACTAACTTGTAGTTTGAGTATGATTTGAGTATGTTTGAGAAACACAAGAGAATATGACGCAAGCTTTATTCAAGTAAGGACTTCGCACCGCTTGCACTAGCTTGCAGAATGCATACTGCCTCAGGGAACACGCCCTGTAATGGCTGTCAACCCTCTTGAGACTAATAAGAATCTAAAGTCAGATTGTTATCAAACTGGAAACAAGCACCAATCAAGCTCATTTCTACTCCAAACAGATGATGCTGGAATTTGCTTTGAGAAAACGAAACTTATCGTTGCGTCTTTTTAAAAGCTTGATCATACCACACTGAAGGTCGCGCTCGCATTCGATCACGCTTGATTTGCAGTATGTTCGAGAATTATTTGAACATGATGATTATTTTCAAGCTTAATCAAGCTATAAAGTGGCCAAAATCGATTCAATATACTCAATGCAAGCTTCTATCAAGCAACATTTATGCCTCTGCCAAGCTTACACAAGGTTGTTGCAAAATGAACTGCTTCTGAAGGGAGCTCTCATTTTCGAGCATTATTTAATAAAGTCACTCAAAATGTAGACTGAACGAACAGGGGAGCACCATTCTTTCTTTATTCTCGTAGCTAAATCATACCGAATGTCAAAAAAAAGTACTCACGTTTGAAAAATCACTAAAATTTGATTACACAACCGATCTTCAACTTTTTTTTGTCAAATAGATCAAGGACCAAACTATTTTCCCAGACAGACATAGCTGATTTTGTAATTGGTTTAAAAATAAGCAAATTTAGCTCTTTTTAAGGCTAGATGGTTTTGAAGCATACTGCATAAAAGCACTGATGATTGCCAGATCAATTTCTTTGTGCATGTAAAGCTTCTAGCCAGTTTGGTCATAACTGACAGAACATACATATATTATTATTATTTATACACGAAACCCCTTCAGCTAAAATCCTAATACAGCTTTTCCTAATGAAAAATAAATGAAATAACATCTATGATAAAAAATATGTGCTGTTCTTCCAGAGGGTCGTGTTTCAGTTTGTTTGTTCTTTAGCATTTTCAGCTCGTCAATTGTGCACTATCATTGGAGATTTCAATAATGATAAAAAAATCTGAATATTTTGACTCTCATGGTCTTTGACAAAACAAGTCAAAAAGAAAATTCTATCGAAGGTTTCATAATCAATTTTTGGTGATTTTTTAAACAGGAGTATTTTTTTGGGACACCCGGCATCTCTTAAAGCCAACCCAGACCAAAGAACACATACTGTATGCCAATTGATAATAATTCTGATAGGGGCGAAGTTAACAGATCAATAGATTATGCTGCCTGTTTCTAAAACCGTTGAGCCACAAATGAATAATCAGGGTTGTTTGCCCAAAATTCACATTGCATATTCAACATTATTGAATCGGGGCTAATGGGGGGGGAGGGCATTGGGCAGAGAGCCCTCCAAGGACTACTTGTCGAAAATTCTGCTTTAACTGTCGGATTTAGTATGATTTGCAGGTCCAGTATTGGAAGATTTAGTAGCAGAAACAATGAACTGAACAAGAACTTTTCAACGTTACAGGATAAATTCTGGCATGAATTATTGAACCTATGGGATATTTTTCATAAAGATTTGCTAATTTAATCGGGTGCAAGGTTTGATTGCGAAATAAACCTGAATTTTAATCATCGAAGAATTAGCTCAGTAAATAGACTTTTTATCTATTCTGAAAGGAATCAGAATCGAACGATGTTTTGCTATATTTTTTAGAATTTTACAATAGTGATAGAAGCTCTAACGCCACTCGATGAAACCTTGGTCATAAAAATTTGTAAAAATAAGGCTTGATCCAGGCTCTTTTGTAGAATAGCTAAAACATCTACCGGGTGAGCCAGAAAAAAGTTCCCACTTTCGAAAATTCGTAGCACCACAAGTACTTCATGGATTTGTATGATTCAAATTTTAGTTAAAAGCCAAAAGATCAAAGTATTTTTTCGATTTTTCTCGTCTTCGTACAAGTACTGCAAATATAGGTAAATTCAACTTTACAAACAGTTCATGGTTGCAAAATGACTGAAAAAGGGCCTAAAACACTTGATCAAATCGTTAGGACTCTCCTCACAGAAAACGATAGGCACGGGCATTTCACCTCTCTCAAGGGTAATAAGACATACCGGGTGTCCCAAAATGATGTATTATTGTTTGATTGCTTACATGTCCATAACCAATGAACCGATTTTCAAAAACTTTGTTTTATTTGATTGCCTAAAGACTAAATTGTATTTTAAGATTTTGATTGCGGTTTTACCACGGCGTTTTCATGTCGAAAAGAAGATCGACAAACCTGCTCAAATTCAAGCCTTAGATGGCATGAGAAAGAAACGGCCTATTTGTCCAGTCAACATTTTAGATGTGATACAAAGGCTGAACTCGTATTTGTATTCTCTGAACTCATTATTAACCAAATTCGTATTCTCTGAACGACATGTATTCTCTGAGCGACATATAAGTTCAGCCTTTTGTAATCACATCTAAAATGTTGACTGGAAAAGAAGGCTGTTTCTTTTTCATGCCATCTAAGGCTTGAATTTGAGCAGGTTTATCGATCTTCTATTCGACATGAAGAAATCAGCCTAAACCACAACCAACATCTCAGAATACAATTTAGCCTTTCGGCTATCGGATGAAATAAAGATCTTTAAAATCGGTTCATCGGTTATGGACATATAAGCAATCAAACAATAACTCATCATTTTGGGACACCCGGTAGATTCTCAAACAAATACTAAAGATTTTCAATCCCATGGCAATAAATGTTCACGTGATATCTCTCACCCATGAGAAATCGCTTTTATTCTGTTGTTTTGAGCGAGGAGTGCTTCATTATTTGATCAAGTAATCTAGGCCTTTTCAGTCATTTTGCAACCACAAAGTTTTTTAAATTTGAATTTACCAATTTTTCCAGTGCTTGTAGCAAGGCGAGAAAAATCACAAAAAGTACTTCGATCTTTTGGCTGTAAAGCAAATATTGAATCATTCCAATCCATCCAGTAGTCTTGATAATATGAATTTTCAAGAGTGGGAACTTTTTTCTGGCTCACCCGGTATTCATTCATGAATGTAACTTATGCTCCCCAAACTGTTGTTGTTGCTATTGTTGATGATGACTCCGTCAGGAAATTTTCATTATGTGAGTAATGGCTAGTATCGGCACTGGAAAAATACGAATTGTATTGCCCGACGGAGACTCTAACAAAGTTTTGAAAATTTTGTGCATAATTTACTATTGACGATTCTGAAGAGATTCGAGAGAAGTCTCTTATTATTGGTAGAGTTACTCTTCGAATTCACTCAAAGCCCTGTCTTATGCCTTGGATAGTATTACCCACTGGGTAACGAGGGAGCAAAAATAGCACAAATTGACGAATAAACTATTTACCTGATTTTTTGGCAGATGGAGTATTGGAAGGCTTTGTTGTGCTTGGGTTTTGATTTGCTTTTGATGGAGTTTTCCCTTTTGGAGTGGATGATGTACGCCTGGTTGTGGTGGGGTTTTTCGAAGGCTTCGTGGGTGATGTCACTGCCGCTTTTGTAGGTGCTGAAAGGAAAAATATTTGGTTCAAAGAATAAACAAGTTTATCGTACTACACTAGACTTATGACATTTCGTCCCTTGTTTCCCTACGTTCTTTGATTTGCAGATATCACTTGCTCAATAGGGACTCATATCATTGCTCTTTTAAATTGGGCTCCCTGTGTCAAAATGACCTAACCTAGCGGGAGTTCTCGTACACTCAACAAAATCGATTCAAAGTCTGGTGTAAAGTGCTTCAACATTGAAAAGCAAACTTGCAGTACAAAGAATAATGTTTCCGGACTTACTCATCGCAAAATACATACCTTTCAAGCAGTAATCTTCCTCTGTAGAAACAAAATAGATCCATCGCAGCTACGAGAACTCTAGGCCGTATCAACCGTTTTTTATACGCAACAACAACTGTCTCAATAGCGCCTCCTATTCTAAAACTAAATTCTAGTAATTTGATTGGTCAATATTGATCCACACCATATTGGCCTAAGTGGCCACACTTTAAAAGAGTAATGATATGAGTCCCTATTGAGCAAGTGATATCTGCAAATCAAAGAACGCAGGGAAACAAGGGACGAAATGTCATAAGTCTAGTACTACACTTCGTGATAATGGATGAGGTAATAAAATGAACAGAAGAGTTTTGCTCGTGACAATTTTTGGGTTATTACAGCCCCAACCTGACATCTAATGTTAGACAGGCCACAGTATAATAACTATCGTTTTCCTTTTTTAATTGTTTGTAGCATTTATGCAAAATTGTATGTAGTTTAGCGTTTTTAAACAATGCCATGGAGTAGTCATAGTCTTTTGCTCCTCATGGTATCGTCCTTGTAGTATTGTAAAGTAGTTTGTAGGTAGAGTAGTCCGTAACATGTTTTGTAAATTTTCAATAGAATACAAAACAGAATGGATGAGGGGTTATGCTCGAAACATCTGATCATTATATTCAAAGCTATATGGCTTATCTTCTGGGTGAGTAAAAAAAGTCAATACGTTTGGCGGGCTGTGGAATTAAAATTACGCGGCCGATATTCCAAAAAGGAAGCGTTAATTTATTAGTAAAAGGCTAACTTAGATGGAAACATTTTGTTTGGTAAAATCACTCATCATTGAGACCCAGAAATTAGGAAAATGCTGGTAAGTGATTTGTACAGGAACAAGAATGCCATGCTCGATTCTGGAACATTTAAATTCGATACAACTGCACTGTGGAAGCGCTAATTTCTAATTTCCCATGATATTTCATATGATCACTTTGGTAAAGGACAGTAATCTAAGCAGACTGATGACTTACTTGAGGTTGCGCTTCGTAACTGAAATTTCAGTTTGCATGTGATCAGTAAAATTCTGCCAATCACAGCGTGCTCTTCGATGCTCTTTGTCAGCATCGAGTCAGCATATTTTGACAGAATGAATACGCGGCTGTACTTTCATGGACACATTTCCTTCAAGAAATTACCCTGCTAACTTCATAAGAAATTACCTTTTTGAGATGTTGGTGCTTTGTTTGCCGTGGTAGCCGTTTTCGGGTGAATAGCTGTCGAAGAGACGGCCGTTTTCAGTTGAGGTGAAGCTGCTAGTTTAGGATGTTGAACTTTAAATTTGTGCTCCCTAATTTGTCTTTCTTTCCACCATTTTGACTCTTGCGTTTGCGAAGCAACGTCTCTGCCCTTCGAATCTTTTCCTTCAAAATGAATACTTGCACGGTAACTGTTTTCTGCTTCTCTCAGGTATTCGTTATTGCCTTCAGCATCATGATCAAATAAGGCAAGTTGGATATCCCCAAGGTGATACAATGCTTTGCTGGAGGATGGCATCAGTGCAACAGCTTCTTCACCAATCTAATTGGGTAAGAAACAAGATATTCTACCAGTTGTTAAAAAGAAAGTAAACAGGTTTGGACGGGCCTAGCGATGAATACTTTTCTTTAATCAATGGCTAATAAATTCTTGAAGAACAGCGAATGAATCAACGATAGCCTTGATAGAATTTGAGAAAATTAGATCTATTACATCATACCCATTGTGCAGGTTTTTAACTTTTCTATAATCGTAACTTTCAATATCGATGTGCTGCAGGAATTTGCTTAGGCCAATAGGCCAAAGGACTTGTTTGGAAGTGGAGGCAAATTTTAACTTTATTTCGTTCTCCAAGCACCGATATCAGCAAACAAGGTATCTGTGTTCAAGTTACCTATTGAGGAACTTTTTAAACATAATCAGCCATTGATCGAAGCCAAATTTCATCACTAGGTTCAACCCAATCTGTTTACTTTTTTTGGGACACCCGGTATCAGGGAGCATAGAGCTCAAATCTTTCAAATTTTTAAAGACGTGGGTGTAAAATTGTATCACATTTTTCTACGAATTGAATGCCTTGAAAGGAACTTAGGGTAATTTGCTGTGCATCTGCAGTGGAAATTTTTTGATATCTTGACTGTTTTCAAAATGGAGACATTTTAATTATTTTTGAAAAAATTTGTCGAAAATTTTGAAAAATTAAAATCATCGTAGATCTTAAATCGATTGAAGAAAATTGATAAAATCTTCAAGAAAATCATAGTTTGTGAAGGTCTACAATATGGTGGCAAGCAGAGACCCGTAGCTCTTCTGGATTAACATTTATAAATTTGATGACGTCAAAGCCTCACAAATAATAAATGCCGCCAATTTGAAACTAATCAAGATATCGGAAGATTTCCACTGCAGATTTACTGCAAAGTACCCTAAGTTCCTTCCAAGCCATTTAATTCAAAGAAAAATGTGATCGAATTTTACACCCAACTTTCTAAAGATTTGAGCCCTACGCAGAAGAACGCTGCAATTTTGACAAATATCATAGTACACCCACCTTTCTAAAGATTTGCGCCCTACGCAGAAGAACGCTGCAATTTTGACAAATATCATAGTATCAAAAATCATTTTTCTGGAATTATCGCAAATACCGAAAAAGTTCCCTCCAAGCACTTCATTTGGAAGTAACTGGCAATAACATATACACAATACATTTTGAACTTTGGCAAAGATTTGCAGCCGCAAGGAATCCTTACCTGTCGTTGCACATCGAGAATAATATTATCACGAGGTAGCTCAAATGCTCTTGACAAAGCTGCCAGCCCTTCCCAATACTCCTGCATATGTCGCCTTTCTTCAGATGAGGTTTTCCTTACCAGCATTTCAGTCATCAAAAACAAACCAAGCGAAAGATGTGCTCTTAAGACAATCCATTTCAATTGCTGGTAAATTTGGTTGCGATGCACAATATTGCTCATAACTTGAAAACAAATTGTGCTTGTCTGTTCGAAAGTTCCTGTTGACAAAAACAAACTTGGTAAATATGCATTTCAACAATTTCATCTTGTGCTTGTCTTTATTTTTATAAGTTTTTAACCATTGAATGTAAAAACCAGTTTCAAGGAGGGCCATGATAAAACATCTACTTTAGAAAAACCAGCATCTCCCGATTCCGATCATCGCCCATTCTGACCACCATTGCGTAGCATAGGTTCCAAATCTTTAAAAAGGTTGGTGTAAAATTCAATGACCTATTTCTTTGAACTGAATGGCTTCAAAGAAACTTTTGCTATTTTGCTATGATTCTGCCGTTGGACTTTTGTGAAATCTTCAATTTTCAGAATTTGAGTGGTTTTCTTCTTTTTCGAGAATTCAAGAAAAATTTTCAAAAAAACTTGAAGCCATCGTAATTTCTAAATTGTTGGATGTAACATGAAATAATTTTCAAGAAAGGCTTAGTTTATGAATGTCTACAATATAGTATCAAGCAAAAGTCTGTCACTTTTGTGGTTTATGATTTAGAAATTTGATGACGTCACATCCTCAAATGAGCTGAAATATAAAATATGCTGTAATTTCAAAATATTCAAAATTTTCAAAAATCCAACGGTAGAATTATAGATAGGTAGCTAAAGTTTCTTTTAAGCCATTCAGTTGGAAGAAATAGGACATAGAATTTTACACCCACCTTTTTACGCTGATTTAAAGATTTGAAATTAAAATTTACATGACCAAAATTAGCAACTCTGTTCGGAAATTGTGAGATATTTCCTTCAAAGAACCTTCAGAACAGCATAAAGTCACGATCAACTTTCCCCAAGGTTCCTACATTACAGCAATGACTTTTACATGCTTTAGCCTATGCTCAAGAATGAAAGCTCTTACCGATAATGTTCAATTTCTCCATTTCCGTTGAGTATCCTTTCTCTACAAGAATATTGCCAAGTTCTAACATTCCTTCCAAAATAAGAACATTGCTGTCTCTCACAAATATGTCAGCACTGCAAAGGTTTGATTGTGGGTCCGGATTTTCGACCATCTTATATAGTGCATAATCAATTCCATCTTGTAAATAATGCAACGTGTCATACTGATATCGACGTTCTCTAGCAAAATTCTTCATATAAGCCAGACCAAGATAGAACCTAAATGGAATGTAAAATCATGGGTGTTCGGACACACATGTATTGATTAAATATTTACCTTGCCTTGATCTTTACTTTCTCTATTTTTTGTCTCAGCTTGTGTCTTCGATTGGCCTGACCGTTTTTTGGTGTGGTTATTCAAATCTAACTCGCTTGTATTCCTGTAAGCTAGTGCACCTTCGCAAAAGAAAAGGTTTCAAATTCGGATTAAAACCTTTTCTTCTGCAAGGCGCACTAACACACAGAAATACAAGGGACTTAGATTTGAATAACCAAACAGCAACACAAGTTGAGGCAAAATAAAGAGGAAAACAAAGATGAAGGCAATGTAATTATTAAATTAATACATGGTGTCCGAACACCCTTGGTAAAATTAACGTAACCAATATGACCAAGGAAGAACCGACATCAAATGTAAAATTACGATGTACCGGGTGGACAAAAAGAACTTTCCGGTTTGAAAATTTGTTATGATGGGAATACTTGAGGTACTGGAATGAATCAAAATTCGAGATGAGGCAAAATTTCTGTTTCCGATGCAGAATATCACTATGTTTTTTACTCAAGGTAATCACTATGAAATCTGCATCAAATTTCAAGTATAGAAAGTTCAAATTCAAATAAAGCTCCAGATGTAAGTCAAAAAACATTCCGCATTTCTAAATCAGAAATTGTACACTATATGGTTAGATACCGATTCAATCTCTTGAAAGTAAGGTGTAAAGGCCGTGGTGACAGCAACAATATAACGCTTTTCGTATTTATGGTTAGATTTCTACTGATCCATTTTTGACAACTGGGTGAGGCAAGAAAACCCTTTATGCTAAGTCTAAATCTAAGTTTAAATTTGGAATAACTAAGTCTAATATCCCATTCACACTTGCAAGTTAAAATCAGGAAACTCTTCTCGGTATAACCTTTGATCGATCACTATCTTTCAAAGGACATGTGAAGACCCTATGTAGAAAGGCCGGCCAGAAACTCCATGCTCTTGCCCGTATATCCTGCTACATGGACACTGACAAATTGCAGCAGCTAATGAGAGCATTTGTGTTATCGCACTTTAGCTACTGTCCACTTGTTTGGATGTTTTATGACAGAACTTTAAACCATAGAATAAATCATGTTCACGAAAGGGCACTGCGCATTGCGTACAAGGATCACGATTTTGGTTCTCTCCTGGAACAGAGCAATTCGGTGCCCATCCATGTAAGAAACCTACAGTTGCTTATGACGGAAATTTTTAAAACAAAGTCTGATCTAAATCCACCTTTCATGAAAGATATTTTTATGGAGAGAGGTATTAGCTGCAACCTAAGGCATGGCAATGACGCTCAAATTCCAAAGGTGCGAACCACGTCCTTTGGAGTTGAGACCATAGCCTACCTTGGAAAGAACTGGGGAATTGCTCCCTAGCGGCGACCGCAGCTTAGGATATGCGTGTGGGGGTTCCCTCGCGCGGTGTGTCCCATCTGCAGTGGGAATTAGGTGACTGCGTGTCTTATTCCCGCTGTGACTGGGACCAGTAATGTATTGTACATTCAGTTTAGATTTTACTTGATAAAAAATGTTAAAAGAGCTTGAACTAGACCATGTTATCAAATGTTGCCTCCTAATTGGTCATTCCAACAAATAGAATTCATTTGATTGATTGATTGAAATGGGATGTAAATCACATACAGTAAAAACCCGCACATAAGAACCTAAGATTTTGAACTCAGCCTGTTTAGGTCCTTATGCAATGAGGCACACCCAGTATTCTGGGTGTCGTTTCTTAACAGAGGGAAATATGTGAATCTAAATCTTAGCCAAACATATGTACACTCTTGGCCCTATCCATTTCAGCCAAAGCTTACCCTGTAGGTCTTGCCTATCACAATACTGTAAGTAATGTTTTGGAATTCACGAAAGAGGTTGATTGGCAAACAGATTGCATTTATTTCCCAATATCAGGCTGAAATAGTTCTTATCCATTGGGTCCAAAATATATTATTTCAGGCTGTAGGTTCTTAATAAATGAAGGTTCTCATGTGCGGGTTTTTACTGTACATAGTTATTGTGGTTCAATAAAATCTTGAGGTTGACGTGCGGCAATAGTTTCAGTTGATATACATAAATTTCTCTGTTAATTAAACTAAAATGCCAGGATTTAATTATATTTATTTATTGTGGGGTGAGCGGCCGAGCGGCTTATAATGTTTCCGTCAGGTGATTGAAGTTAAGCTCGGTCGAGTGAGATCAAACTCTGGATGGGTGACCTCTCGGAGGCCTGACCTCACAACTCACCTCGCCGTCCTTCGGAAGGGACGTTAAACTGGGGCCCATGCCTGGATGCAGCATGCATAGTGGGCTTAAATTAGCCTTGAATAGCTAGAAATTCTTCCAGCTCACTTGAAATAAATTAGTGAAAAACATACCTTGCCTGGATACTCGTTGGTCTTAATCCAAAAGCTGCCTTTAATCTTTTTACAGCATCCTCATACCTCCCTAACATCAATAGATACCTGCCAACATGCAAATGCATCTTTGAATTATTGGGGTCGCACGCCAATGCATCTTCACACTTGAGCAATGCTTTGTTTAGTAATCCACCATCTTTTTCATTCGCACTAAGATTTCCTACGCGTTGTTGCACAGACTGTTTCGATTTCCAGTTGTAAAGTTTTTGCACATAGTCAGCCTTAGCTGATTGATTCTGGTCTAGGAGGCTATGGTATTCCTCGTCGATTGCTTTCAGCACAAGTGACAAAGGTGCGTTTCTGCTTACTCCTTTCTGCTCACATAATGCTTTTATGTCATCCTCTTTGGATGAATCGCTTGCTATGTCCATCAAATTGTCGAAATCTTTGTCCTCGTTGTCTTCTTCATTTTCCTGTAAGCAAAAATAGGAAAGCTGAACCACATGGGGTCTAGGAGTGTCAGCAAAGACTGTAATCCGGTTTATGAAAACAACAGCTCTCAGTAGAAAAACGTTTATTTTGTGAGAGCCGTTATCTTATTGGCTGCGGTTTGAAATCGCGGTTTTTTCAAATCCTGCACATCGTAACGGTAAGAAAAGAGAAAAGAAAACGACGCACTGCACTATATTCTACAGTAATAATAGCAGGCCGACCGCAACGATGATGCAATCTGTATCAGATTTCACAGCTGTTGTTTCATAATCCGGATCATAAGGAACCAAAGAAACCAAAACTACAGTTTTTATTAACACTCCTGAACCCCCTGTGGCTGAAATTGAAACAGAATATCGAGTAAAGGAGAAAACAATTTGGACATTTGAAAATCAGCAAAATATTTATTTCTTATATAAAAACAACCTAAAACGTACAATTTAACAAAAACATATTTGCAAAGACGCTACCGTTGGGAGCATGATGGGCATTGCTACCCTTTGATCTTAACTAATAACAATACAGATACACTAAAGGCTATAAAAAGTTTCTGTTGGTCTCTCCTTGCGGAGAACCAACTTAATCAAGAAACATGCCGGGAAAGCCGGAAAAAAGTTCCCACTTTTGAAAATTCGTAGCACCGCAAGTACTTCATGGACTTGAATAATTCTTTTCCAGAGCAAACACGAACATAGATTGAAAGAAGAAGATATACCTACACATCTGCCTCACGTATTTAATTTGTTCGGGTTCAAAAGCCGATTGGAAGGCGATTAAATTATTTTATTTCTTGGGTGCAATTAAACACTTACTGCTCAGCTTCTGAACCAAATAAATATACTGCCTCGGGCATTTTAATTTTTTCGTACAGAAGCTGAGCAGTAAGTGTTTTAATTACACCTAGAAAGTACGAGAATTGAATCACCTCTCAATTGGCTTCTGCACAAAATAGATAAAATGCCCGAGGCAGAAGTTTAGATGTATCCTTCTTCTTTCGATATGTGCTCATGTTTGCTCTTATAAACAATTTCTGGAATGCACAATGAGCGCGCTAGCTACCTGGGTTTCAGAGAAACTTTTGCGGCTTCGATTGTTTTGAATTACTGGTTGAGGTAATTTCCTTTGCAGGCAATCGCTAATCACTTTGAATTCAGGTGTCAACGAAAGCAACTCATGCTATTGTGTTACAAAATCTGACTTTGTTATCTGAAGTCCCTTGAAAATAATAGCAATCAAAATTGAATACCTCTTTCTTGATGCCAAACATATCTTGAGCATAATACATTTCTTCTAATACCATTGCGAGTTTGAAATGATACGCGTGGTCCCTTGGTTGCATTTTAATCAACCTGGCATAGTTTTGAGCTGCAATTTCAAGTACATCTTGTCCCATTTTATCTGAAAATAAAATCATGCTGGGTTAGTCCAAAAACGCATCAATTGTTTGTAAAATCATAATGCAAAGCTACCAATAAAAAGTTTAGGTTTTAAACAACCAGCAGATTTTGATTATTACCGAACCGACCATAAAAATGTTTGTCGTGTTCTGGTGTCAAAAATCGAATTCATTTCTGGGATGAAGTTAGTTTTATTTATTCTCAAGGGCAAAAGGCCCTCAAATTGTAACTTGAACGGCTATCTTTTTGAGCCATGTGAAATTATATAAAAATATGTTCATTGCGTGTGGTACTATAGCAATTGAACGATAATATTATAAATAAATGATTTCGGTACCAAAAATAGCTGAGATGTTAAAGACACGACGTTTCGAGCGTATACTCGTTGATCAACTCTTGTAGTTTTAAAGTATGCATGAAAACCAGGTTAAAACAAGGGCAGATTGTGTGATACAATAGCAACAGGAAACTCTTTTGTAACACAATAACAACAGAAAATTCTCCAAAGATTACAAAATAGAGCCCAGTCGATAATCGAAAGTGCCAGATTAAAAGACAACTGGTCCTGCGATCGGCTGAACGTTAATAACCTTATTTCGCTCGATAGGTCAGTCAGACTCTCTTTCAAGGGACCAGGACGGGGGGGGGGAGGCAATCTATTGTTTCCTTGTTTAAAAGGGACAGTAGGCCTATTTTTTGAAAAGCTACAATATTACGTCTAAAGAAGGAAGCAGGGGGCCAATTGCCCACCCAGCTACTATGTCCGTCAGTTATGAACTATAAGATTATGAATAAGCTAAGCCCTGAAAGCCTTTGGCAAAAGTTTGAGTTTCTTATGAGCTGTTTCTTATAAAAGAGATCTGTGTACAGTGGTTAATCAATTGGTCTGCAATTGAAGAGGTTTAAAACTATCGGAAAGATACAACTCGATATCTAAACAATTACAAATCTAATTAAGATGCAGCAGATGTTTCCATCGGCTAAAAAACCATAAGAAATTAACTGAATTGCATGCTTTAGATACCGGTTGCACCAAAATAAACTATGCACGTTTGCCCAGCCACAATAAATCGTACACTGGACCGATTTTGAAGCCTGAATTAGATTATAGGATTTTTCGCAAATATTTTTGTTTTCAATTTTTTATTGATAGTATTCATTATGCAAATAAGTCAAGTTTAGAGGATGATGTAACCGGCGGCCTGCACAGAGGCTAGCATTCGCAGCATCACCGAAGGTAGAAGGACCCCCCTCCTACACAGCTACAGATGCAAACGTCGCAGGTGAAGTTGAGAGGAAAGGTGCAGAATTACAGCAAACAATGAAGCATTGACTGGGGGAAGTCACATGGTCACACTGAACCAAAAGATCTCCATGCATATAATTCTGCACAGAGGTTATCTTCGTGACTGCTTGCCTCAAATTAGAAGCCCGCGAATAGAAACATTCTGCAGGGTTCCGCATAAGCAATTTTGCGTTATCGTAAATCTCACATGACATCTAATTTGAGACAGATGCACCAATAGTTTCATGCACGAACTAAGCAAACTGGGGGTAATGACTTTGGATTTTTTGCGTATCATCCTCGTTTGACATAAAGATCCAAATATTGCTTTCAAACGATTCTTGTCCTTATACAAGGCGCTTGATTTTCTATTGAAGGCAACTTTAGCAGCAACACTCATCTCTCTGACTGTAGCAGCATCAATGATCATTTGGGCTTATGGAGAAATCAATATTCAGTTTTCTTATGCTTACTTAGCTCAGGTCGTACTTTGTAAATAAGTCAAGTTTAGAGGATGATGTAACCGGCGGCCTGCACAGAGGCTAGCATTCGCAGCATCACCGAAGGTAGAAGGACCCCCCTCCTACACAGCTACAGATGCAAACGTCGCAGGTGAAGTTGAGAGGAAAGGTGCAGAATTACAGCAAACAATGGCGCATTGACTGGGGGAAGTCACATGGTCACACTGAACCAAAAGATCTCCATTGCATATGATTCTGCACAGAGGTTATCTTCGTGACTGCTTGCCTCAAATTAGAAGCCCGCGAATAGAAACATTCTGCAGGGTTCCGCATAAGCAATTTTGCGTTATCGTAAATCTCACATGACATCTAATTTGAGACAGATGCACCAATAGTTTCATGCACGAACTAAGCAAACTGGGGGTAATGACTTTGGATTTTTTGCGTATCATCCTCGTTTGACATAAAGATCCAAATATTGCTTTCAAACGATTCTTGTCCTTATACAAGGCGCTTGATTTTCTATTGAAGGCAACTTTAGCAGCAACACTCATCTCTCTGACTGTAGCAGCATCAATGATCATTTGGGCTTATGGAGAAATCAATATTCAGTTTTCTTATGCTTACTTAGCTCAGGTCGTACTTTGTAAATAAGTCAAGTTTAGAGGATGATGTAACCGGCGGCCTGCACAGAGGCTAGCATTCGCAGCATCACCGAAGGTAGAAGGACCCCCCTCCTACACAGCTACAGATGCAAACGTCGCAGGTGAAGTTGAGAGGAAAGGTGCAGAATTACAGCAAACAATGGCGCATTGACTGGGGGAAGTCACATGGTCACACTGAACCAAAAGATCTCCATTGCATATGATTCTGCACAGAGGTTATCTTCGTGACTGCTTGCCTCAAATTAGAAGCCCGCGAATAGAAACATTCTGCAGGGTTCCGCATAAGCAATTTTGCGTTATCGTAAATCTCACATGACATCTAATTTGAGACAGATGCACCAATAGTTTCATGCACGAACTAAGCAAACTGGGGGTAATGACTTTGGATTTTTTGCGTATCATCCTCGTTTGACATAAAGATCCAAATATTGCTTTCAAACGATTCTTGTCCTTATACAAGGCGCTTGATTTTCTATTGAAGGCAACTTTAGCAGCAACACTCATCTCTCTGACTGTAGCAGCATCAATGATCATTTGGGCTTATGGAGAAATCAATATTCAGTTTTCTTATGCTTACTTAGCTCAGGTCGTACTTTGTAATCATCCAAAAGGATCTTATGTTTAAAGCTAGACGCGAGCTTTTTAAAATTTTCGTTCTCGAAATCACTGAAAACGATCAAAAAACGTCGATCAAATTTTCTAAAGAATCGACATGAATGGACAAAGAGAACATTGTTTCGTGGTTATTTGGAATTTAGAAATCGATTAATTGTATCGATTAATTTTCTAGAACACAGGCAACCAATTTAGGACACAGGATAACAATTATGTTTGATAATTCTTGAGTTTGTTTCAAAACAAGGTGGCATATACAAACACAAATTCCTATGAATTCAAAGCAATTCCAAGACTTTCTAATATAATATGTCTAAAATAAATTTGTTCCTTAACACAAAAACACAAAAAGAAATTTTGAAACTCTGTAACAGAGCTGAACAAGCAAGGAGCCCCTAAAAGTTTTCACAAACGGGAGAAAGCAATCTGCTGCAGATTGAAATTTAGGCCTTGCCTTGGTCATTTTGAAGTCCTCCCGTACCCTTTATTCAATGTGAATGAGTCGAATCATGATTAAGTAAAGCATTGTTCAATTAACCAATTAGAGGATAGAATTTATGTGCGTTTTGTTTAAAAAGCTAATCAGAATTCCGTTCTAACAATGTAATTCAATTCAACACTTTTTTCTTGGAAATTATGTCTACTAAAGTGCAGTTGATCTGGTTATATTATCAAGAGCTATCAGGATGAATGTGTGAACCCTGGGAGCATAACAAATCATTCGGGGCGATGTCATCCTCCCTAGAGGATAACTCAGGCCAAAGCGAGCATAAGGCTCAAATCTTTCAAATCTTTAAAAAGGTGGGTGTGAAATTCTATGACATTATTCTTTGAATTGAATTGCTTAATAGGAACCTATGGTACTTTGCTGTAAATTTGCCGTGGACGTTTTTTGATATCTTGATTTTTTTTAAATGGCAGCAATTTGATTATTCTTGAAAAAATTCATGGAAACTTTTGAAGAAATTTAAATCATCGTAAATCCTAAACCAGTAGAGGAAAAATGATATAACCTTCAAAGGAACCACAGTTTATGAAGGTCGACAATATGGTGGTAAGCAGAAATCTGTAGCTCTTCTGGTTCAGAATCCAGAAGTTTGATGACGTCATAGCCTCAGATTTGATAAATGCCGCCATTTTGAAATAAATCAAGATATCAGTAAATTTCCACGGCAGATTTACGGCAAACAACCTCAAGTTCCTTTCAAGCCATTCATTTCAAAGAAAAGTGTAATAGAATTTATGTTGCCAAAGCGCGTTGAGGCAGAAAAGGCAGAAACTTTAGAGAAATTTGTTAGTGATTTTCGACCGGGTTTGATGGTTTCTTGAAGAGGCTTTCTCGAGAAAATCATTCATAATTTAAAACAGATCAGCGGCCGATTTCAGTCAGGTAAATTTTGAAATCGATTTTGCCATGTCTTCCAATAAATGACATACAGTAAAAACCCGCACATAAGAACCTTCATTTGTCAAGAACCTACAGCCTGAAATTGCATATTTTGTACCCAATAAATAAGAACCACTCCAGCCTGATATTTCAACCAGGTTCTTAATAAAGGACATAAAATTTCATTGTTCCCTTCACTGGGAAATAAATTCAACCTGTTTGCCAATCAAGTTCTTTCATGGATGGACCCCAAAAGCACCTACAGAACTGTGATAGGCAGGTTCTGCAGGGGTAAACTGGGTAAGCTTGAGGTGAAATGGGCATGACCGAGGATGTAAATAAATTTTGCCAAGATTTAGATTCACAGATTTCCTTTGGCTGCAACTGTTGTTTGGCTGCAACCGTTGTTTTTTGGCATTTGTTTTGGACCCTATGTTAAGAACCTACACCCTGATTGCGGGATGTACCTCATAGCATAAGAGCCTAAACAGGTTGAGTTCAAAATCTTAGGTTCTTATGTGCGGGTTTTTACTGTATTCGCTGATATGACCGTATTGATATCCACGGACCAGTGGCATTGCAAACAAGGATTGTTTTTTACTCACCCGGTATTGTTGGCAGACCCAGTGAAGGTTTAGGTATTAGGTACTCAGGTATTGAGCCATAAGATGTTCGATCTCCTGAAATCTTAAAGGGCGTGCGAAGACCAGCAGCCTTTCCAATCGTTTGCTTTTGTTTTTGTGAATTTAGTGAAGTCAGTTATTGTGGAAGCTGCGCAGAGCGGTCAACAAGAAATGCAACCCCTCAGGTTGCGACTCGTTAATATTCATGACGTCAGTATCTCGTTTTTCCGCGCGGCACAACAAGCGCGTGACCAACGTTTTCACTGCAAAGTTGCACTGGCGGAGCGACCGACAGCTTCATTCGTGATGATAAGAATGAGGAAAGAGCTGCATCCTCATCCTCGGATTCTGCGGCATGACGTCATGAGTCGCAACCTGAGGGGCTGCATTTCTTGTTGCTCCGTGCAGGGTCAGAGCAAGTTGCTGATTTCGCGCAAAGCATGGTGGTATTTGTACTCCATTTAAAATGACCTAGACGATATCGACCCTACCGCCATTGTAATAGCAGCTGATAAGTCCCATTGTTTGCTCTATTTAAATTTGTCAAATTACTGAATATGGTTTGGGATCTCACGTGAGCACGTGAGGCACGAACTCAAGCTTTACAAACATGATCCCAACACAAACAAACAAACAAACAAACAAACAATAAAGCAAACAAACATGACCCCAAACACAATCAAACATGAGCCTAAACACAAACAAACATTACCCCAATGCAAACATAGTACATGCACACAAGCTTTACGAACATGACCCCAACACAAAGAGGGGGGGGGGCATGATAAAGAGATACCAGGATGTGGAAAGAGAGGGTACTTGAACGAGTTAGCCCTGGCACAGGATGATCACATATGGGCTAGGGCATGTTGAATATTAAGACATATATCTTGAAATCAATTTGGTCTTCAAAACAATGAAATGAAAAGGGACTTAAAGGTTGATATCATGTTCAAATTTAGACATTGAAACTTAGACCGTTTTTATGACAAGGATGCTTCATTTTTGGACAACAGAAGAACCAATACCCATACCATGGGTAATTAGACACCGCAGCTGTGCTTAATTCCCACAGCTTCGTTCTTTCGCAAGCTTGCGAGTAAAGTCCAAAATACAGCCCCTGTGGTTTGAAAAGTAGACATTTTCGAGAACCAGACAAGGATAAAGACTTTACCGGGCTGAACACATGCTCATCAGGCGCAGACAACAATTTAGGCCTAAATGGATTGGAGAGGATCAGGTTCATTGCGGAGAACCGTTAATGACAAATCCTTCAACGCGTGAAAACCTTTACAATGAAGAAGATGTATGCGTCTACGAATTTTTTTTAGAAGGAAGGTCTTTGTTGGGGATACGAACAGGCTAAGTTGTAAGCCTCAAGGAATCTCCCGAAAAGGGCTCCAGATCGCATGCGCAGTAAAGATTTACTTCACTTATGTAATATGTAAATTAGCTTGACCGTTGAGAACAAGAGAAGAAACAAAGGTAGCGATGCGCATGACAACGTGAGCCCCAACGTCCATTCGCTCTCAACAAAGCTGAAACACAATCAATCAAAACAATAGGGTCAGCACTTCATCTCCCCAACAAGTCTGGTAGATGGATTGTGGGCAGGGAAGGCCTAGGGGAGATACAGCACTCAAATTTCAGACAGGGTCAGCAATTTTGCAAAACAAAGGATTAAGTTCTGATGTGATAAGACAAAGCGATTTGACAGCCACAAGAATAGACTTCACACCTTCAACGCAATCGACCATAATATTTTGCTTTCTCTGTTTATTCTGACATGATTGAGTCCACTCAGTAGGGGGGGGGGGGGAGGGAGATCGCTTTATCCGCTCGGAAACCTGATTATTTGGTTTTACAACAGTTGCCCTTGCTGACAGGGACATCACAGCTCGAGCAACAGAAGTAAGTAAAGTCACTGTCATTAAACAGGGAAAAAACAGGGGGTCGAGCAGAGGGAAAGGGAGGTGCCCAGCCCCCTTCGACTGATAAAAAACAAAACACGATCCTGCTATCTCCTTCGCAACGTCACCTAAGTAGCTTACGCCCCCGCAGGAGTAATTATATTCTTTTAATGTTGATAGTCCATTGAAAAGACTTGAAGCAAGTCTACAACAGAGGCAGGGGGAGATTAGGTTTATCAAAAACAAGGCCAAGCGTGGTCTCATAAATCATGTAATCACGAACATCATACACGTGACGTATCACAATGACATAAAGCCAGCGTACAAGCTTGTTTAAAAAGACAGAGCATTGAGTAAAGAGAAGACGGTTGCAGTTTTATTGCATTAGGTTGTGATGGCATGCAACGGTGATGACTTCAGAAGATAATTACGATGCAAACTGGCAATGAGAATTCATAAAGAAGGTTTGCCGTGCAAAGGAGTACATTTTTGTCATAAGGACGGGAATAAGGAGCAAGGCTTGCAAAGAACCGCGTTCTGCAAATAAGAACGAGAATTAAGAGCAAGGTTTCAAAGGTAAGGGGATACTCTTTTGATGAGTGTAGAAATATATATATACATGGCATCCCAAGGAAATTGTTCGAAGTTTGATTAAATATAAAAAAAACCGAAATATTAAGCAAAATGATGAGAGGAATTTATCCAAAACCAGCTATTGATATGTCGCTATTTCTTCTCAGAACAAATTTTGCGTTCTTTCCAGAAAATAGATAATCAAGTTTACTTTTGCTTCGTACTTTTTGCGTGACAAGGAACTACTGTTGCTGCTTCAAATTAATCTCGAGGGGTGTATCACTCTTCCGAAAAGGCGTACGAGATTTTTTTAAACAATAGGATTTTTAGGGATTTTTTTGCGGATTTTTCTTGAAAACAAAAGGATTTTCGCCAAAGGTGTACGAGATTTTTACAGAGTGATTCGCCCCTCGATTAATCTCATCATAAAGAACAAGCTTCGGACATACCGGGTGCGCCAAAATAAACTATGCACTTTTGGCAGGCCACGACAAATCGAAGACTGGATCGATTTTGAAGATTTATGACTTAATCTTTAGCATAAAGCCTGAATTAGATTCTAGGGTTTTTGCAAATTTTTTTGTTCTCAGTTTTAGAGCAAGAAGCGAGTTTCTTAAAATTCTCGTTTTCGAAAACACTGAAAATTATAAAAAACGTCGATCAAGTTTTCTTAAAAATCGACGTGAGCGGACAAAGAGAAAAAGTTTTTGGACTGGTTTGGGAATTTAGGAATTGATTAATATAAACTTCTGTACGAGCGTTATTTCAACGATTGGCCTGTTGCGAAATTCTGTAGTAGTTACGATAAAGTGCTGCCCCAAGCCATAGCAAAACAAAATTCTTTACAAGACTCCATGCTTGCTGGCATCATGATGCTTCCTCGTTTGTCTTTTTAACCCCCTTGACACAGGGACGCAACCCGCACCAAAGCATACATTCAATTAACTTACAAAAGGAAAGAATTTCTTTGAATATCCTTGAAAATAATGTTACATTTCTCACAAGATAGTACGAACTCTCGTACAGCAGATTACAATTACTCAGTTTCCAAGTCCCAAATCACTACGAACAAGTTTTCTCTCTGTCCATTCATCTCGATTCTTTAGAAAATTTGATCGACGTTCTTCATCGTTTTCAGTGTTTTCGAAAATGAAAATTTTGGGAAACTCGCTTACAAATCTGAAAACTGAAAACAGAGAAATTTGCAAAGAATACTAGAATTTAAAATCAGGCTTTCTGCCAAAGATTAAATCATAAATTTTCAAAATCAGTCCACGGTACGATTTATCCTGGCCTGCTAAAAGTGCATAGTCTATTTTGGCGCACCCGGTATTTGGGAAAAAATTGTCGCTATCGTAAAATCGTCTAACTTTGAAATATGGAGAGTCCTTTTGAGTATCCAAAAAGAAGAAGGGGCTTAAATACACAGCTGCAATTTCAAACTAAATGTGGTCTACCATAAACAACGTAATCTAAAAAAGGACTAGTGTGGTTTTTATCGGTTAGCTAAAATTCTTCACTTCTTTGAGCACTACCAAGACATGTTCAGATACGCCTTGTGATGGGATTGATCAAACATGGAGAGAGAAAACAATTTAAACATTTGATTAAAAAGCATGCATTATCTTGCCTACAGCACACTTTGACAATCCAGGTTTTAATCCTCTTCTAGGTTTTAGTTTCTTGGAAAATGGGTTCGAAAAATGCGTGTTGAAATTAATTTAAAAACTAAATTGGCCAACTCTGAGGAATTAGCTCAGTGATATAATGCATAGATTCAAAGGTGTGTCCCTACAACTGTTGTTGTTGCTGTTGTTGATGATTTTACCATCGAAAAATTTAGGTTCTTTGCCCCGCTAAGCAGTCATGTCTGGAAGCGGCCCTGCTTCTCAGCGTTCTATAATACCTTTGTACCAAGGCTGTATACAGCATAGGGGCAGCTGTCCCTTAAACTTCTCAAATACGATATTAAAAGCTGAAACTTACAGGGATTTTGGTCACTTTTAACAAATTTTCCTTCACTACACCCTGAATGTATGACTATGCTTTTGATACTAGCTGCTAGCTTGAAAAAACTCCAAGAAAAGATCGTGACATACCTATTGGTGCATCTTCTTTAAAGTCATCTGGATCACCAGTCCTCTGAATTGCTTTGTCATTCAACTTTTTCTCCCAATTACGCAGCTCTACCACATGATCAAATCTTGTGTTTGGATGTTTGGCTGGGCAATAAAACTTCAAGTGGCTATTGAGTTCATTGTTTCGAACAGCATGACTGCACATTTTGCAGATATCAGTCTTGAGCTAGTAAGGCAAGAAACAAGGAAGAATAAGAATCAAGTATGTTCAGTCTTAATCGGTTGGGTCGTTCAAGAAACTTGCCACTTTATATCATGCAAGTTGTGGAAATATTTGAGCAAAATCAAACATTTTTTTGCAGTTCAACAATTACGCTCTTGTTTCAAAATTAATTGCTGTGTATACATGATCATTCAGGGTCTTGCATCGCTGATATCAAAATTTTGCAGCAACTATTTCAAAAGGTTAAAAATGATGCTTGTCTGTGAACAGTTATCTTATTTTGGCTCTGTTGCATACTATTAGCATCTGATCTGCCAGAGACATCCCAGAACTCAACCAATTGTAGTTTGCGACTTCCTGTACAAAAATACAAGGCTAAACTTGGCCTTAAGGCCAAGTTTTAGCCTTGTAGCAGGGATTATAACCTTGTTATGACCTTGTACTAACCTTTGAAGAAAATTACAAGGCTATCAGTAAGATTCCAAGCTGCAACCACACAAGGTTTCCACAAGGCTTCCACCAAGGCTAATTAGCATTCTTCAAGCCATTTACAAGGTTAGAGCAAGGCTATTCTAGGCTATAACAAGGTTACAAGACCATGACTACAAGGCTTGTACATGGCTATTACATGGCCTTGTATTTTCGTACAAGTTACAAGAATGCATCTACAGGGTGTTCCAAAAAAATCGTTCCACATTTGATTAAATGTTAAAAAATAACGAAATACGAACGGGCTCCATGGTAAAACAACCATATTGCTGAGATTTTAAACTAATTATAGACACCAGAAGCTAGCAAATTTGCTAAATATTCACGGAGTTATGAGCTTTCGAAGTTCAAGTTTTTGTGAAAGCTGAAACCAGACGCCCCTAAATTGCATATTTTGTGAAAATAGAATCTCGTTTATTCAAAGCAAATCTAATGGAATTTCAAAAGCACTTTCGATAAACTAGCTTTTTATAACATTTAATCAAGGTTATGGATGCTTGGAGGAATCCTGTTCAGCACAATTTGGAATCGACCCGTCTCTCATTGATTAAGTCTTCATTCAATGTTTTTAGATACTTGCATTCTTAAGTAAATTTTGGCAACGGTTACAAGAATTAAATATCTTTGGAAGTCCTATTTGGTTTGCTCTGATATCGACGAGAGGTAACACATTGGACAGTCTCCTTTTACCTCGATTTTAGGGCGTCTTTTTGGAAAACAAGTCAGATGGGGGCATCTGGTTTCAGTTTTCGCACAAATTTTAACTTCAAAAGCTTGTAACTCCGTGAATTCTTAGCGGATTCACAAAATTCTGGCGTCTAAAATTAATTCAAAATCTTAGGAACAGGGTTACCTAAGCAGGAGCCTGTACGTTTTATCGTTATTTCCTAACATTTAATCAAACGTCGAACAATTTTTCTGGGACACCCTGTACTGTCTTAAAAACAGCATTTAAAAAAACCACCAAACCAACTTGAACAATTCTAAGAAATTTCTAAAAAGAAAATTCTAAGAATTAATTGATAATTTACACTAGTTTGTTCTTAAATAAAAAGAATTCCCCAGAAATTCACATCCAATAAGTCTTGGCTAATGATGTAAATAGTGGCGGATTTAGGGGGCAGATGGGGCCAACACTCGCCCTCATGATGAAAACTCAACTTGGTGCCCCCTTTTGGTTAGAGGCCCATGTCCCTCATCATGACCCTAATGGACTCTTTTCTAACTGTTTCGATCTGAATGCAGGGGAAACATGTAAATTAAGGTGTTTTTTAGTTGAAAACCAAAAACATATTTTCTTAAACAGAAGGCCAAAAATTTCCGTATGCCTTCGGCGCATCCTTGTACTTTCAGTGCCCTATTTGCAGGTTGCCCCCCTTCAACTTTGGGCTGCATCCGCCTCTGAATGCAAACCAGTGGCTCAATATAATCTTTTTCTCAAAAGCTTAAGTTTGATGCCATCCTTTGCTCAGTATTGCATTCTATCAAAAGACCCTTAAGCTGTAATAAAAAACTTTAATCAATGCTAGGCAGTGAAAAAAATTACTTGAAAATCTTATTAAGCAGAATTCTAAGTGGGATGATTGATCTAAAAATCACAAAAGTGACTGCATGCTTCCAAGGAATAAATACATATTTTAATTTCCCCAAATAAATGCATGTATCGTTGCTTACATTTTCTTCATTTTCTTGCTGTTTTACTGTTACAACTCCTTCAAACTTTAGCGCTGGGGTTGGCTGGAAACTGCATTCTTTCAAATGCTTGCCAAGCCGTCTCAATTCCATTGTTTCTTCACAGCCAATCTGATAATAGCAACACAGAACTTTAATAGGTGCCAAAATGCTCTCATGTTCATTCTGGGCTTCAATGAAATCAGGTGGCAAGGGTTTCTCAGTAAATGGATCTTGTTTTCTTGTTCTTGTTAGTGTCTCTGCACAACTTCTACAAAGAAGTAACTTCTTGAAACTTGAAGCACAACTTTCTTGCTGCTTTAAAGAAACTGGACATTGTAAAATACCAAGACAAACTGGACATCTTTTCAAAACGTTTGCATCACATCCAGATGTGACAATTGATCTTAGTATTCTGGTTTTGCGAAATTGGATATGGTATTTTGTGGTCTTTGTTTTATCTGGTGACACAATCACAAAGGTCTTTGGCGTCTGTCCATAGTTTAACAAAACGTTGACAGGCTTATTGGCTCCTTCAACATCTTTGTCTTTGGCTTCAGGTAGGACAGTTACAATGTCAAGAAACCAAGGTAGTGAAACCACATAATCATAACAGTCTGGTTTGAAATCTGGAGAGAGGCTTCCATAAGGTAATTTTATACCAGAGAGAACTGCGGCTGATGGTGAAAATGAAACTACGTTTATTTTGTATTCGTTGGTGGTTCCATCCTCGGCAGTGACTTCAATCTTGATGGTTTTTGTTTCTCCTGGTGTTATGGGAATTTCTCTAATATTTCCGTGACCCTAAGGGATATTGAAAAAAGTATGATGAGTTTTTGTATTTTTCTGCTGCTCTGATTCACACATTTGAATTGGCTTTTTTAGTTTATCAGTTTTTCAATTTGATAGAAAGAAATATATGGTACTATTAATACATTACTTAATAGTGAAAATGTTCAAATGGATATTAATATTTACCTCATTGAAACTGGCAACTCTGTTCTGAAATTATGAAGGATTTTCAACTAACTTCAAAACAGCATACAAAAAAATCACAAATCAGATTTTCTAAATAGTTTTGCCCTACAGCAATGACTTAACATGTTTTACCAAGGGTTATCCTAGATTTAAAAAACACAGCACATATTGGGGTCACAGAATTCAAGGCTCCCTACAAAGAACAGGATAGATCAATGTGTCTTGTGTCAACATAATGAAATTTTTCAGAGAAACTGTCCCGGCCTACAGTGCTGAGATATTCCATCCAGTCAACCAGGGCTGAACAACAAGAAGGTCCAAGTTCAAATTGGATATTCCATTTCGCAAAAGTAATGCTGGACAAAATGTCTATCTTATGTAGGGCCCAAAACATGGAATAGTCTTTCGTCTGAGATGAAATCAACAGTCTTTTATCAAGACTCGTCATTATCTCTCCTGACTATGGTATGGTCTTATAAATCATCTTTTTCACGGAAAACAGCTACAGGTTGTTTTTCTCACGTTTTTTCACTGTTCCAGCACCTCTGCGGGGACCATTATGGAATTAAGGTCATCTTGACCTTTTAATGCTATCCCTGCCACTGTAATTAGGGGTGTTTTTCCTTTACGTTTTTAACTTTATATATTGTATTGTATCTATTTTTATACTATAAACTTGTAACTATTTTTAAGTAAATGTGGCAAATGATACATACATATACATACATTGGGGGACAAAATCACTTGGACTGATTTTGCTTAACTGATACTAGGTATTGCATACAGTAAGTCATTCAGTACCATGAACCCAAAACAAAAGTTTATATTCCAGGTGTCCAAGAAAAACCCAACAGATTTGAAAAATTCTAATGCAAACAGTTTCATACTCATTATCAAAAAATTATATAGCCCCCAGTGGGAGGAAATTTTTGGTTCTTGTCAGAGGAAATTTGGCAAAATGAAGTATGAAAACTGCATTTTGTAGCCATTTGAAGCTAGTGGACTTTAAAAAGATGCGAGAGACGCAAAATTAACGACAGATCTTTTGTTATATGAGAACCGTTTATTGTAGCCTGCAGGCAGCGAGTTTCACAGAGCTTCATAGTTGCGACTGAATGCTAGATTTTCAACCTGGAATGAGTACCAGTTTGATCCAACGCACACTTCTAATACCTGCAACTCACCACAATAGTCCAAGAGGCATCTACATCTCTTGTGACAGGATCGATGCTTAAGTTTGTGACTTTGCTTTGCAACAGCAAGGAATATTGTACAGTCCAACGCTTGAATTCTGGCTCAAGCTTCCCGGGCTTCACTGCTAGTTTTTCCAGATCAGCATCGTTCATCGTGTTGGTGTCGTTGCTGTCAAAATAAACCTTCTGGCGTGGAACTATCGAATCGAAGAGTGGTCTGGCTGGTGATTCTATATGTCTTTGACTCTGAACTTTAGGTAAAGAAGTTGCTTTCGATGACAGACTTTTTCGTGTGATGATTCACAGCTTTTTGTCTCGCCTTCGTTCAAACTTGTCAGCTTACTGTTGCGGTGTATACTCCCGCCAAAAATTAGGGCCTAAATTTAAAACTGCAAGGAGCAATGCTTGGACACACCACGTCCTATCCTTGTTTAATGCTTTCTGTAAAGGATACTGCTTTTGGTAATAATTATTCTGCATTTAGTTATCATCATTGACTTCAACTGTCTCTGTTACCGCAAGTTGTTGCCACATTTTGCTCGCCTGCTCATTTGAGACGTCTGCTTCGAGCCGCCATGGCTCATAACATGACCTGTTGCCAGGCAACATCAGCTATCAAATCGAGGCTATAAACACATTTTGCTAAACATAAAACATTCTGCCGAAACTTTTGCTATTTGCTGCTTTGATTTTCCCTCACTCAGAGTTCGAATTATGTTATTACTTGTTTCGAAATCTTATCTTACATATAGATTTGGGAGATTTGGGAACCCTTCCGACAAAACTAAATTAACTCTATACTTCTCAAGTTAAGATTTGTGTATTGTTTTCAGAAACAATCGCCACCTGCAGGCTTTTGCAGCCTGAGAGCTTTTTGTCATGAACAATAATGCCAAAGAATAGCAAAAACAATAGATGTTACTGCCGCGCAGAAGAACAGTGCGGAGCGGAGCACATCCCCTTGTGAACAGGGTGCAAACTGAGGTGTAAACGGTATCGGTATGAGAACCAATCCGATAACAAATGTTTATGTCGGATTGGGTCAGGGTATCCGATACGAAATGAATCCGGTATCTTGTCGGGAGCCCAAAAAATGAGTGCACTTTGTCTAAAATCAACTTGAAATCCCTGCGTCACAGATATCTTGTGGGAAAGTTGGTCTTTTGTAGTATGCGTCTAGACTTATTACATGAGTCCTTAACTTACACGAATATCATTAGTCTAGCCTGCGTGCAGACTCGACTCTCTGAAACCTCTCTCTGGAAAGAACGCAGGCTACACGTGTTAATAAGAGACAGAGACTTGGGTCAGGCCATAGTGCTAAAAGTATTTTAATTCAACATGAAAATTCTCGCATTATAGTTCCAAAAGTTTCTTAATTTGTTTCTTACTTTTAGATGTATGAATTATCAATCTGGTCTCTAACACTGATGTGCATATGTTTCTTCACATTCAAAACACAACATAGGAATAAACAGTGTTCTATTATGTTCAAAACATAAAGCGTTAGTTAATAACACTCAAGAATGAAGGTTCAACACCATATGTGACATAATATCCATGCATTTAACTGGACTCATAAGAGTTTCTTGATTCTCAGACATAGTAGCCTACTAGAGTTTTTTAAAATTTTGGCCATCGTAGTACTGGTTTCGTATAAACCAGTTTATTACAACAACAAAACGTGTAGCTTTTTGTTGACCTAGTAAATATTTCAACAGACGTTGGAACAATGTTCTGAAATACCTTGTGAAGCTAAAAAGTGGCCAAAATTGTTTGATAATTTTTGGTTCATTTCAAGCATTTTGAAAACAAATTTAATCAAAATCTAGTAACTCTAGCCTTTTTCATACTTCATGTAATGATAGTAGATAAGTACGATAAATAGTTACATGTATGTAAGCAAGAGGAAGCTAATTAAGACCAACTACACAACTAAGAGTAAGTTGTACCGGGTGAGTCAGAAAAAAGAATCCCCGTTTGAAAGGTTACGGCTCCCTGGATATCAAAACAATGATATCGGCAACTATATAGTTTTATGGTAGAAATGTTCAAATCTACTATAAAATTTACCTGACTGAAATCGGCTAGTCCATTCTCAAATTATGAGGGATTTTCTCGAGAAAGCCTCTTCAAAAAAGCTTCAAAACGTGCCCAAAATCATGAACAGATTTCCCTAACATTTCTGCCTTACAATGCCTTACAGCAATGACTTGTGAACGCTTTAGCACGTGCTATCCTCTTGGGAGGATGAATAAGTCCTCCCCCTGGTATCGATGACCTATTCAGGGGGATTCCATTCTCCCAAGAGGACAAAATACATGAATTTATGAGAGTGTCATCAATTTTAGGAAGGAAAATGTGCTCATTGTTTTCATTCGTTTTTGCAGGTTTTTTGAAGGGGCTTTCTGCAGAAAATCACCCATATCCACGGGAAGAAATGGCCGATTAAGGCCGGGTAAATTACTGAACCTAATTGAACATATTGGCAATAAAACAAGACATTTTTCAATATTATTGCTTTGATATTCATGAAGCAGTGGCCCTCCAAGCGGGGATCCTTTTTTCTGATTCACCCGGTAGACAAAGAAGAAACAAATTATAAAATATGTAAATCAAGATTTGGTAAATCAAATTGTATGTAGCTAGCCAATATTCTGTAAATAAAAGTGTTACAGAGCAGAGCTTACAAGTGCAAGGAATGGTTAACTGCCTTATGTTTCCTTTGAATGTTCCTAAACTGTTTCCCAATCTGATTGGATTTCGAATGCCGTTTCGACATTTGGTTTAATCTATGGGTTAATCTATGACTCCAATAGTAGAACGACAGATCTCCTAGATCCCAGATTTTATAGAAATAGATATTCACATCATAGTAATAATGTCTTAATTCTCTACCACTCATACGAATTTAATTGATAATGAAGCACACTTCATAATTGTTAATATCCAGGGCGGTAGGAAGCACCATAATATTGGGGGTGGGGCACGACACCTCAAGGGCACTTTATTCTTTAAGTTGAAGGGGCATTTCCTGAAACAGAACACCCTCCACCATTCCTAAAATCTCGCCAAGTTCCGGTAAATTTACACTCATCCTGTAGCATCTTCCAAGCCTTATTCATTGAGTGAAGCAAGGGCGCCTACCTTGTAGGAAGTGTGTGTATTCCCAGTACTGTAGAGTAATTGGTGTCCTGTGACCCACTACAGAGAGTGTCCTAGAACCGTACCGTGACCCAACAGTACACAGAGTCAGTCCTCATCAAGGTCAAGATCACGTATGAATAACTTTGTGGTTTCAAATTCCGGTGTTTATGTGACACGAGATCAACTGTGATACGATCTGGCCACAGGGAATCAGACAGCGTGATTTTTGATTGGTCAACACTAACAGGCGTTAGAATTTAAAAATCCCTATAACTAGAAAAACTTCTTAAAAGTTTTAAGAAGTTTCTTCCAGAAAGTTTCTTATGATATACAAAGATTAACAGGACCGGGTCATAGGACACCAATTACTACGCGTACAGTACCGGGAATAAACACACTTCCTACAAGGGGTAGGCGCCCTTGAGTGAGGCAAAACATTCATTCTGGCTTTGTTTTTATAGACTCATTACATAAGTCTCAGCATCACTCATTGAATTGGATGGTCATCACTCTAGGGAAAACGGCAAATGAACATATAAGCGACATGACAAAAAAGTTAGTCACGGAAAAAACAGTTGATAGACTAAATGAGAAAAATAACAAAAATTCAGAAACCAAGGTACGCCTGATTCGAAATTCGCATTTTAGATTCAAAGACTATCTGAAGGATGAAGGATACTACCCTGGATCAGAGAATTTAAAAAAATAAAAAAAAGAGAGAAAAGAAGGGAGGAAGGAAAAATTTTTCCTTCCTCCTTTTTCTTTTTTTCTTTCTTTTTATTTTATTTTTCGAATACTTTCATTTTTTCAATTTTTTTCAAATACACTAAAAATACTCTGATCCAGGGTAGAGGGATACAAAAACAGCATCAGATTTCCTGATGCTCAAACTAAATACTACACGGCTAAGTATAAAGATAATACATGAAGACGATGTAGTAAACATAAAGAAAATATAGAACATCTATGGGAATGCAAGAAATTTGACATAACCAATTGTAGCAAAGATCAACTACTTTCAAATGACCCAAAAATGCTTGAGAGAATAATAAGAGAGTTCAAAATATTTGGTAAATAGTTTGAGTTTGTGTTAGGTTGTGTTGTTTAGCTTTTGAATCATTGTTTAGCTTAATTTATTTTAGTTTAGTTTTATCATCAGAGTGTTACATTAGTTCTACTTTGTAACTGCTCCGAAATGGAGATTTGGCATTTGTTATTATTATTGTCATACTGACTGTAATGTTTTATGGTTATGATTATTATTATATATGTAACACCCAGGCCCCCCGGAATCATAAGTTAGAGTTGATACACGAGGCAGACAACGAAAATACAAAATCAGATTAAAATGTTGAACGATTACAAGGACTCACGCCATAAGTCTAGTTTGTACCTCTGATTTCAATTATATCAAAAAATGGTTTCTGTATCAGGTCAGTGACATAATGAAAATTGAAGTTTGTGGAATATCTGGATTAGATAAACCAATACAAACAGATAACCTCAGAAACCTAAGTATAACTGGCATAACGGAATAACCAGACCCAGGACCAGTAGGACCGGACCCTAACGGACCAGACCCTATAGGGGAATACCCATTACTTTCCTTCCAGCGTTTGTTTGCAATGGCGGCCAACACAGAAGTTTCGCTCCAAAGTAAGATAAGGCAGTTACTGCTGAAATTAAATTCTACCTTCTGGATGCCACAACAAACGCAAAAATGCATCTTATTAAATCGTCTAACCAGCAGACAAACTTTGATCCAGCCTCAAGCCATTGCCCACTGGGCCTAAGCATTTAACTACATGGCCTAAATATTCTACCTCTCTGCCTTGCTTGGTGATTCAAGTTGTAGCAATGACGTCTTGATGCCAGCCACGTTGCATTCCATCTCCACAATCTCAATTTCTGGACTTGATTCTGGCTTTTCCATGCTCTTTGCAAGTTAGTTTGGGACTGCAAAATCATTTAGCAGGCAGGTTTTTGATAACATATTTGTTCGTACTGTTTATTGTGAAGGTGGTAATTGGCAGATATATGGGGTAACGCGATCTCGAAAGAAAGAGTCATGATTTTGGGACTGTTAATAGAACCATTCTCTCAAACCACGCATTGACCCTGGCATTGACCCCACTTGTCTTTGGTAAATCCCATGATCACAATATTGCATCTCAGAATGTGCATTTGTGTGCATTTGTTTTCTCGTATCATGCATGTACACTCACCTTTTTACAGGGCCGTAGGAAGCAGCTTCTGATTGGGGGATTGTTCTTAGAACAATAGAGAACAATACATCTAATTAATACTTGTGGCGTGGCACTATTGTTGGGGGCTTAAACCCCCCTCCCCCCTGCTTCTTACTGGCCTGCACTTTTATAAGAAACAGCTCACAAGAAATGGTAGGCTAAAATTTTCGAAAAATACTACCCCACCACCTGTATCAAAATGCTAAGAAACTTTCGTAATTTTCATTGAAAAATACTATTACTGTTGCTATTACTGTACCGTGTCCAATTATTTTTGAGTGCCAATTATGTTATTACTTATTGTTTTAGATCTTATTAAATAGTTTAGAAGCCCTTCTAACAAAAAGAAATTAATTCTACATTTTCAGCATTAAAAATTAAAGAAAAATTTCAAACTTTGGTAGCGAAATGTCCTAAGATTTAAGAAACTACCTTACGACCTCGGACCTCGGTTTCTTATCGAAAAAGATGAGTGTAACCCATATTTTAGAAGTTACATGTGACTAACTCCCCCTAACAGAGTCCCTACGTATTACCTGCGTGCCTGATCAATTTGAACTCTAAGCGCTGAGATGAACTTGCAGCTTGGAGGCTGGGCAGTCTGAAAGCTTCTCTTCGATGAACTCAGTTGAGTGAGCCCGAGTGTGTCACAGAACATTTGTGAATTCGAGGGTCACTCATTCGCAAGAGTGTACGAGATTTTTTTAGAACAGCAGGATTTCGTATACGGGATCTTTTGAGTGAAATTCCCCTCCTTTTGGTGACTGACTTCCTATCCAACATCAAAGCGAGGGTAGGGCATTCCCCTAGGGTCTGGTCCGTTAGGGTCCGGTCCTAGTGGTCCTGGGTCTGGTTATTCCGTTATGCCAGTATAACTGTACGAGATAATAACGCTGCTGGCAAGCCATTTCCGGAGTAAAGAAGTTTTCTTTGTTCAATGTTCACTTTGTATCGAAATCCTCACTGAGCATTGGATTAGTTAATCAATTGAACTTAGAAATCTCTTTGCATAAGCTCTATATTCGTAAGCCAGGCATTCTTTTTTTAAACTTCCGATGGACTTTCGGAGAACTTGACATCAAGCCTTTGAAATGATGAAACTTTTTGAACCAGACCATGAGTACTTGGGCAAAGTCCATCGTAATAAAGGGCACAATTTGTTTTCAAATAGTACCAATCGAGTTGAAAGGGAAATTTGAAGTGTTTATAAATTGGAATTTAACATATCAGAATCCACTCTTTGGAGCTTGTCGGTTACATGCCAGTGCAAGAGCTTCGTCCGATGACACTGTCGCATATTCTAAAAACTGTTCTATATATCTCCTCAATCTAGACCTATTTTTTGGTCTTTTACAAATATCCTCCTTTAAAAGCAAAACTACGGAGCTTCTCCGATTCCTTTCTTTTCCAAAGTCTTAAAATCAAAGCAAAACTTCACCAAAAATAAAACTGAATGTCCCATAGTTCTATCAGACAGTCCCTTTTCCCATATTCAACTTCACAAGATGTAGTACTAGTCTACTGTTTAAGTTGTGTTGTAGAAACAAAATTGCAAGCAGGCAACGGAAAAACATACAATCATCCTTAACCTGATCCAATCCAAAGAACGGAAATTTTTGTGACCTTTGGTACTGTAATAGAAAGATGAAACTTTTTCATCTTAAAAACTAGATATGATTTTACTTTTGTTGATCTTGTGTAAAGTATATTTTCCGTCCAGTCATGCTTCAGTTTGATCCAAAATTTTATTGTTGCTATCAATGATTCAGCCCTAAAGTCAACATGTTAAGAATATTTTTCATTATCGAGAATAGAAAGATATATTTATTGCGACATCATAGCATTACGAAACTTACATTTTCCTGGTAAATGTGGCCTTTTCTGCTGAATGTTATGTAATCTATGTGAGAACGATTAATTATCACTCCTAGCAAATGAGTAGGATCTGCTGTTTCATAATACACGTATTTTTTTTATAAGAAACTGCTTATAAGAAACTCAACTCTCAGATCACCAAAAAATTAAGAAACTCCAGTACTGAGAAAATGTAAGTTAAAAAACTATTTACTTTGATAAGGGCAATCCTTGACATTTCTTTACTTTATTTTCACTTGTTTCCTGTATCATATTACTCCTAAGGTATTTGAGTAATGTCTAAACATTGGAAAGGCTTAAAAAACGTTGTTTTGAAATTTTCACGAGGGCACAGGTAGTGAACATGAAGATTGTTATGGAACCTCTAAGAAACTCATAAGAAACTCTAAGTACTCAAAATCTGATAATTTTAAGAAACTTTCAGTACTGGCCAAAATTCTTAGTTTCTTAGAAAAAAAAAAGTACGTGTACGAGTTTCCATTCATGGGATATTGCAAATCAAATTTTACCACGGAGATCATGAGCCTATAGATATCTAATATTTTGGTATTTTGGTACTCCCAAACTATTTAACGTTGCCTGGTGTCTTTGGGGTTCGCTCATACTATCTGTTACTGATTGGAAGTTTGCCTTGATTTCGACATATTTTCTCATCGAGAATGAAACAAACACGTTTGTTTCAAAATGTTCAAAATTTCAATGTATGTATGTATGTTTGTGTGTAAAATTTCGCCAAAAAATTAAAAGCTAGATGTAATAGAAATTTAGAAAGAAATAAGTCTAATTACAGGAGTACAAAATAATATAAATATAAAAGTTGAACATTTAATCTGAAAACACCCCCAGTTAAAATGACAGGGAATTCATTAAAATTTCAGTGCGACCTTGTTTCCATAATGGTCCCTCTAGAGTTGTCATTGAAAGGAAATTTTCACAAAAGAGAAGAAAAAACATAAAATCACGTCAACCAACTTTCTTGCCCAATTATGTTTTTAGTTCTTAGAGGAGTCTCCTTTTTTCCAATCAAAATTTGTCCAATTCGTTGATATAAACTGTTTGGCATCTTGTGGTCAAGCTGGTACAGCAGACATTATTGTTAGTAGTTTTCAAAGAACCTGGTATGGTCACTTTGTAAACACGGCTGGCAGTAGTTAGATGTACCAAAAAAGATGTAACATCTTCTGTACCTGACAGACATGTGCTAACGTCGCTGAATTTACGTCACTACGTATAGAAACATTAGCTTGCTTATTTGCCATGATTTGAAAAACACCTTGCGACCCTATTAACAAGCGTGCTATCATTCATTAGGCAGACATGTTGATCGAAATCAGTGAAACAACGTGGTAAATGATACCAACACAAGGCAGAACACGATACAGGCTGGTTTGCAGCGTGGCCTAATTGTTATTTCATTCTCTCAAGCCATGTGAACTATCACCTTAACATCAAAGGCATTTTTTTTAAGCATGGGTTTAAATGTAGATTATAACCTTCTGTTAGCAGCTGTAAAACGGCCATTGGATCGCGTTTTTTGCCATAATAATGGCACCAGAAATGAACTATATTTAATGTACTCAAAATTGCCAATAGCCATAATTAGATAGGGGCTGAAATTATGACTCATTTTGAAGACAATCAACATGAGCAAAGAGCTACAGAAGATTTAGGCTCAGAAATTGGCTTTCATTCCTGACTAAAAATAAAGTCGATTTAATAAAGGATGGAAAATTGTTTCTGTATTACATTACAAGGCTTTCGGCAGTTTTTTCTAAGGCTCAAAGGCATTTTGTAATAATTGTAAGTGCAGAATCCTGTTGTGGAGCTCCAGCTGAGGAAGCTGCACGCCATTATAAAGCTGTCTTTTGTTGCATGCTCACATGGTAACAGGAATTTGAAAACACCCGCTAAATATGATTCAATCCATTCAACCACTTAAGGATCAGTCACTTGACAGGTTTTGTACAGCGTCTCCGCCAGCTCATCTCTCATTAAAGTGTTGCGTGACCCGTTAATAACCTATGGACACTGTTATCTTTCGTAGAAATACTGAAAAATGAAAGTAAACGACAGTAACTAAGAGTAATCATGCCATTTGAAAAGGAAGGCGTTATCACTTATCACATACAATGCCAGCAAATGACATGCCTAAAAAGATCACGATCTAGTTCCTTTTTGCAAGTATTTGATTTATTTGATAAAATTGAGTCATAATGGATCGACCTTTTTGGGAATTAGGTTTCCTTTTCTGTATACGATGTGAATAACTTGCTTGTATCTACATGGCTCCGAGTGCAAATTGGCAGAAGTTTACATCTATGACACATACCAACGAACAACCATTTTCATTCGATTCTTAGAATATTCATATTTGGAAATGGCTGTACGCCAATTCTAATGAAATGTACAAAACATTCATTGGAACTTTTGTTTCTTTTGATTTTCTGAAGAAAAGATAACATCTCTATGAACTGTAGCACTAGAAGAATAAGTAACCTGTTGAAAGTTATTGTTTTTATCGATTTTCATCGTCGCGAAGTGCATATGTATAGGCAATCACGGGAGTTCGTGGCTCCATAAATCATCAAATGCAGATTCGTGTAAAAGAAACTTTTCGACTTTGTCCCTAAACTGTTCACAGAACCACACTTGAGTGAACGATCAGTTTATGGGGCTTGATTTGAGAGTAATATAAGTACAGTCTTGGATTTTGGCATTGATAGCGACATTTAATCAGTGTTGAAAATGCGGAGAACAGTTTCGAATTCATTGCACATGGTAGCAGAATGGTCATTTCTCTTGATTGGTCAACGGAAACATTTTCTGGAACTAAACAAGGATATTAAGAGAGGGTTCTCCGTTGGTCATCACCAGGGAACTCTTGGTATCTTTGATACAGATCGTTGTTCATTCCTTCTTGTGTGACTTATTAAATGTGCTGTGAAAAGCTGGCACTTTTAAAATGCGTTAGCGAAGCATGAAGGTGCGAACTTGGCCGATATATTCTAGGCCGACAAACAAAACAATTTGATATTTACGGTCATATCTTGCAAATATGAAAAAAATCAACGAAGAGATTCACAGTATTTCTAAGATTGAGGAGAACTAATTTATAACTCAGAGCTCCCTGTGGACTTTTGCATTCATTCCTAATTTCAGTTAGGCCGTTATCAAGAAAGCTCAGATTCTTACCAAAGAAATGCTGAAGCGTACGGAAAGCGTTTTTATCATTGCAATAATCCGATGCTGAAGCTTCGAAAAAGGAAGTGAATTGCAAATGAATAGCACCATGGATGGAAGTTATGGTAATGGCTAGATGTGAGGCACTTTCAAAGAAAGCGGAACTTCAAACTCTCAGCTTCATAGAAGAGCACGCGCCAAACGCCCCTCACTCACTTTGATTGCTCTTTGATTGCACGCGACTTTTTCCTTCTTTTGTAAACTAAATTCAACTGAATTATAATTCCTGGCTATCTTGCCTTTTATCTGAAAATTGGGAAATATTTCTTTGATTTCATCAATTCTGGATTAGGAAACTCCGTTAGAAATGACATTAAATTTTGATGCATGGAGTCTTTGCAGTTCATTTCGTTTCTGACATATCAAGTCATAAAGTAAAAATTTTAATCCCCACGCGTGGCAGATAGAAGTTACCAAGACAGAGTCATTGCCCTGGGGGTGAAGCTACCCAAAGCCGGAGTATGGGGACCTGTGGACCCCAATTTTGGATCATAAATTCCCATCAATCCAATCCCTAGTTTTAGGTAATATCTAATTGGGGATATACCTCTTGACTATCATCAAGAATTTTGCTGTTTAGTTTGGCTCCTGCACATTAATTTTTATACAGAATAACATTTGTTGAGCTTCTAAAAACTTTGAATTTTAAGAGGAAGGGCTTTTTGCATTTGAAATATCTTTCCAAGAATCTTCCAATTTCTGTATGCCCCCAACTTTTTTAATAAGGCTCTTGTACCCAGGGTAGCCATTATGAAAGTTACCCCAGTCTTGGGTACTTTGTCTAGGTCTCTTACTCAAGTCACCGTCACTGTCTTTAGTAGCTTCACCCCCAGGGTCATTATGCCACTGAAATGTACGCACATACTGTACGCATACGTCAGTCCGAGAAATTTTCAGGCAGCCCAAAAAATCTAAGCTCAGCTTCATTGCAACCCAAAAATATTGGCCAAATTTTTGCTTGGAAACCGGTAATAGAACATAAAAGATCCTGAAACAATGCAAATAGAGGTCCGGCTTGTTTCTAAAAAAGCAAAAAATATCAGTTTTTCAATATTTGATGCCAAAATTCAATTCAATTCAATTTTCTTTCCAGAATACAAAACCTAATACAATATACGCTTATCAAAAAATTGTTTTCTACGCGACCCAAGAAATGCAAGTATACACGTTTTTTTATAAGAAACTTGGATCAGCACTTGGTACTCAAAGTTTCTTAATTTCGCATGAAAATTTCGGTGTTTTAGTAGTAAAAGTTTCTTAATCAGTTTCTTATTTTTTTGGGCCTAAAATTGCGGTATTGTTCGAAGTTGAGCCTTCTTCTCGAGAAGGGGCTTCCATTTTGCATTGACATTGTCATCAAGAAGAAGCCATGCACATCAAGACAAAAATTTACCAATTTGGCAGTTAAAAGTCAAGAAAAGACGAATGTACCTTTGTTAGAGAGACATAGAATAAGAGAGACATAAAGAAATAAAGTTTTAGAGCTTCTGAACTGTTCTTGAACGTAGTACTAGAGTTTCTTAAATGTTTGGTCATTGTAGTGCTAGTTTCTTATAAACCAGTTTCTTAACCCTATCTGTACTGGGCGATTTTTTAGGTATTTGTACTGGGGGGGGGCGTTTTTCGCCCCCCCTCTTTTTCTCCAAAACTACAAAAGATACAACAATAAGACTTTCCCCTGTTGTTCTTTAGACAATTGGCTATTCAAATATAACAATGACAATTAATAAGTCACGTGATTCGTTGCTAGGCAACCGAAAAACTGACTAAAATTGGCAAATTTATACCTTCTTATCCAGAAAAGTTCTATTTAATCAACCACTCAACCGATTTTGTCCAAATTTGTTTCAAATAGTAGGAAACATGTCATAGTTTAAATATACATACTTTGCAAAAATTTTTAGTTTCTATTTTTAGCACAATTAGCCTTAAATTAGCCTTTTGTTGCATGCATTTATTTTCATCGCAGGTTTTGGCCAGTCCTGCCCTTTTATCTGGTAAATATAGACTCAAAATGAATCAAATTAATAAGATGAAGCAAATTAGACTAAAACAAATTATATTTGACACTTCTTTATTAGGTAAATGAGGTCATAAATGTGAATGACGTGATAGATATTAAATATTGCTGACATCAGCAAATATGACAAAATTATATATCAAATGAAAGTACTCATCAAATGCAACCAAATGGTGCATGTTTGAGATCGATCAAGCAAACGACACAAAAACTACGGACATTTTAAGATTTTTTTTTGTTGACTACTCTCCAAATATGGTATTACTGTGGTCACATGATCAGAGGTAGAACAATGAAATGTTAAGAATTTAATTGCCTATGAAATTTGAGTAAAAGTCACCAAAACTGGTGGTTATATCTCTTGTCGTTTTAGCGTAATGCAGCAAAAACTGGTAGGGGGGGGCGAAAAATGCCCCCCCCCCCTAAACGAATAGGGTTAAAAAAAACGTGTATCCAGCTTGGGCCGTTTACATAACAATGGAAAGAATAACATAATGCTTAGGATGCTCAAACGTAACATGGAAAATACAAGCAAAAGTAGTACTGGTCAAGTTTTTGTTTCCTGCGACATTTGGTTTAATAACTTGCAATTATGGTTTCTTTATATTTACTGCTAAAGGCTTTGGAGTTAGAAGTTGATTTCAGCTTTTTATTAGCTTTGAATACTGTATAGTCATATCTTTGTCTAGTCTGGTAATTGTGAGATTGTTCATTTGTTTTAAAGTACTTTTTTTCAAATCATGGACATAATTTCAGTTTGTTTGAACCTAAAATTCTCTTTCGGTAATATTCTAACCCAGTTCCCCACTACCTCTATATGAGGTATGGCAGCAAACACGAACAAATATGTATACATCCATTTGCCACTAACGAATAATGACAGTTCTATGGCCAAAAACAACTTTCGGCAACAAAATTTTGGTGGTACGTGTAAAGGTGCAAATCCGGACATCCCGAACTTGCCGACAAAGGATTTCGTTGGCCACCTTAACTCTTCCGGTATCAAGAATTCATTGCTACCTGTATCGGGACGGTTACGAAAACAGATGGACTTAATTAATGTAGACGATCAATGCACTACTAATTGCCTGGAAAAGAGTTTGTAAGAAATTACTGGTCGATAATTAGTACGTGTTTAATCTGATATGTTAATCAAAACAAGGAGATCTGTTTCTGATTTGCTCCATGTGCTCGATTTTCTTGATTCTTTTACGTCATAGCTTGTTGTCTTTTCAAATTGTGTAATGAATTAATTGAAACTGAACACCGTACAACGTGAGAATGTGCATGCAACTCTTTTAAGGTAGGTCATCTGTCGAAAATTTCTATTTTTTCAACAAAATTACCAAAATGAGGTTTTTTCATGAAAAGGTAGTTTAGTTATTGGAGAATTCGAATCTATACTCATTTTGAGTATTTTCACCCTCAAAATTGTAAATTCTTCAGGTTTCAGTGATGCAGGTCATTGTAAATCTTCAAAATATGTACAAAATAGATTGAAAAGTATCTTATTTTCAGTAACTTTCCCTGAAAGTTTCCCGGCCTCAACCATTGAACCCCAATACATCATTTGATAGCCCTGCTTCTGCTCTATCTGATTATGAGGCTACTTTTATCATATGGGCAGCCTGTGTATGTGTTTATGACATTGTTCTGATGCTGTTCGAATAAAAGACTTCCGTTGCGTAGCTACAAAGAAATAAATGCCGCAATATGATTGGCTTGTGAACGGCGTTCTGCTGTCTGATTGGTTTATCGCCTCGTGTGCCTAAATAAAATGGCGTCCTCGTCTACTGATCGTTCTCGTTCACTGAAGTCTCTCGAAGTATTACCGTAAAGCTTGCATTTTTGGATAAACCATGACAAGAACGAAGCAAAGATCAACAAAACCCTTTCTTGGTTGGTCGCAAGAAAATTCATCGGAGAAGAAAAGAGAAGACTGATTTACTAGCAACCCCAGTAGTGGCAGATGATGTTTTGAACTATCCCGAACCAAGGCCTAGTACATCAGCCAGTGAAAGAAAACTAGCTTGTTTTGGTGTGACTCTCGAAAGCACCCAGATCAGACAAGAAAGAGAAGCAGATGACCACTTCATGTTTGTGCAGAAGTCTTCACTCACAAATCTTTTGAGCAAGCTTTTATGCCCTACTTGCAATAGCCCTGGGATCAGATAAGCCCTATTATGGTGAGGACGTTCTAATTGGTAAAGAAGATTGTGTGAACCATGTCTCAAAAAGAATGGGGACAGCTCTTAGGAATTTAGTTGCAACATCAAAGGCCCAGAAGCAGTCATTAGCAGGGAAAGGAAAGCTAACCCAAGAAAAATTACAAAAATCCAAAATTATTATGGGAGGGCCATCAAAGACAATGCAAATGATGTGGAATTAATGAAGAAGAGAATCTTTGCCATTCTTTTTCACCTGTCATCCTCTAATGACCACCCAAAGCACACACACTGTCCACCTGGTGCTAAATCATGGTGTTTTTGGCAAAGAGCTGCAGCACAGGGGGAAATGCCAGGATCACACAAGGAGCATGAAACCTTACCAGCAGATATTGGAAAAAAGCTTGCACCCATTTTCCAAAGGCTGTCAGATGAAAATCTCCTGAAAAGGTGTGCCAGAAACAAAACACAGAATCCCAATGAGTCCTTGCACAATGTTATTTGGAAATATTGTCCAAAAACAACATTTGTTGGCAGAATAACAATGGAGACTGCAGTTTCGCTTGCAGTTTGCCAGTTCTCCATGGGCTCAACGTTTCGCATTACACTCTGCAAAGTGTTAGGAATAGAGCCGGGACTTTATTTGGAACAAGCATCAAATGAAAAGGATGCAAAGAGGCTGAAAAAGTCATTAAAAGCCAGCACAGAAGCTGCAAAGAAAAAGAGAAGACAGCTTAAGTACAATAAGGCAACACAAGAACAGAAGAAAAAAGCGACGGAAGGGACTATGTATGCCGCTGGCTCATTTGATGTTCCAAAATGATATTTAAAAACTGAAAAAAATGGTCAGGAAGTAAACAGAATTGTTATTCTCACTAAGTAGTTAAGCAATCAGAAGATATGAATGGGATTTCACTACCTTGCAATAACTCTATTTGATGCTAAAAATAAAAAATACCAAGTTGAGATTTCAAATGCAGTTTTCTCAAAACTAGGTTTTTGCGAAAGTTATAAAGCTTAGTGAACATAGATTTTGGTCAGGCAAGCAGTGGTACCTAATGTCTATACATCATTTGAATGCTTATAGAATGGGGAGTGATATGGGCTCATTGGCTTTTTAATCTAAGCAACCAATACTGAGTAGGCACTATTGTTTTGGATGAAAAGTTACGTGTTTGATAGGTAGTGAGGATTTCAGCAGCCTATCTGCAAAAACAACGATTTTAAATTCTCGACAGGTGACCTACCTTAACCTACTGCACGGGGGGACACATACGTTTCCCCGGACGAACCGTATCTCATTTCCGCAACAAGTACAGTTTTGATCAGTCCCAAAGTTGTTTCGGGTTGAGAACGTTTGCATTGCTCCAGAACAACATCACCACAATTCAAAGGGATTAGCGACTGAAAAGAATTCAACAGTTTCCATTCCATATAATCAGAAAGCAAAGCCTGTCCTAGAAAGACATCATCTTACAATTTTAATCGTTAAAGCATGGATCAAATTGAGCCAGTTCCATACAGTTTTAGGAAAAGTCAACGGAAGCTACAATCCTTGTCAAAACAACTTGGAAAGAAACGTCATTTTCCTGATTTTTCGTCTTATTAACCATCCAAAATACACAGCAGGAAACTTCACTTCACTCCTTTTTCCACTCCCCCCCCCCCCTGCTCCCCTGAACAATGTTTGTTGGAACATATGATCATCAGTCATGATGACAAGTAATTCCGCTGCGTTTTCGTGCCCTAAAGCACTGCGTAATCGCACAAAAACCAATATTGTAAGAGGGGAGTGGGAGAGATAAGCAAAAACATGCAATTTTTTCAAGAGAAGATTTTGTAAAACTTTACTGTAAAATTGTGTAAACATTCATCGGCCTCTCGCTGCAGCCTTGTGCGAGTGTGACAACCGACAACACAACAGCAAAACATGGCCGCTAACTAAATTCCTACTGCGGCTGCCCAGTATCGACAACTTTTGCCGAACCAGGCCACTTGCTAAACACGGGCAAGATTCTGGTCGACAGATCTCCCCAACAAGATTATAGTTTTCGGGAATTCTTCATTTCAGATTAAGATAATGCATTGTCAATTATGAATAATTTGCAAAAATAAAGTTACATCCTCAGTCAAGCAATAGAGTCGTAAGTTTTCAAATCGGCGTTATAGTTTATGAAGTACGATTTTTTAAAGATGATATGTCTGGTGGAAAATGCAACTTAATCAAAACTTTGTACATTCATTTACCGTAAAAGCTCTATTAAACCCCCTCTCTATTAAGCCCCCCTCTCTATTGAGCCCCCTCTCTATTAAGCCCCCCTCTCTATTGAGCCCCCTCTCTTTTAAGCCCCCCATCACTTATATCAAATTCCAGAGGCTACCAACGATTTTCCATTTATTGAGCTAAATAAGTTTCTTTGTTAATTTTGATATGGTTTGAGATAAAACTGTGCCGAATTCATGTATTTAACTGGTAAAATTGTATATTTAAACCGCAAAATCTGGTGCAAAAGGACTAAAAAGTGTCCAAAATTAACTTTAATAGAGCTTTTGCGGTATTTGATATATATATACCGGGTGCGCCAAAATAAACTATGCACGTTTGGCAGGCCACAATAAATCGTACACTGGACCGATTTTGAAGATTTATGACTTAATCGTTAGCAGAAAGCCTGAATTAGATACTGGGATTTTTTGCAAATTTTTTCATTTTCAGTTTTTAGAGTTAGAAGCGAGTTTCCTAAAATTTTAGTTTTCGAAAACACTGAAAACGATCGAAAAACATCGATCAAGTTTTCTAAATAATCGACATGAATGGACAAAGAGAGAACTTGTTCGTGGTGATTTGCGATTTAGAAATCGACCAATTGTAATCTGCTGTACGAGAGTTCGTATTAAACCCCCAAATCCCCCTGAAAATGTTTTCTCTTTGTTCATTCATGTTGAAAATCTTTCAAAATTTGATCGACGTTTTTTAATCGTTTTCAATGTTTTTGAAAACGAACATTTTAAGAAACTCGCTTCTTGCTGTAAAAATTGAGAACAGAAAAATTTGCAAAGAGTCCTAGTACCTAATTCAGGCTTTCTGCTGAAGATTAAGTCATAAATCTTCAAAATCGGTCGAGTGTACGATTTATTGTGGCCTGCCAAACATGCATAGTTTATTTTGGCGCACCCGGTAGAATAGAAGATGCCCAATAAATCAATAAGTGAAAAGCAACATGATTGTCGTTTTCATTCTCCTTCTCCAATCTTTTTAAAGGGTGGATACATTTTTCGGACTCGCATGGAAGGCAATCCAATTCTTATACACCGGGTGTCTCAAAAAGTACACCTGTTTGAAAAATCACCAACATTTTATTACATCACTGATCTTAAAATTTCTTTTCTTGGCAAGTAGACCAAAGATTAAATTATTTTCCAGGCATAGATAGTCTTGTAACTGGCTTTGAAATTCGTAAATTTTGCTCTTTTTAGGACTGCCTGGTTTTGAAGCTCACTGCAAAAAGCATTCATGATTACCGGATTCATTTGGTCATAAAAATGTAGACAAGAAACGCAAACTATTCATTGCAGATTTGAAGGATAAAAATCTCAAAATATTGGCTCTCAAGGTAAGAATTATGATGTTGCTTAAATTATATAGCTCAAAATAAGGTTTTTCAATGTGCTATTTTATACCCTTTAAGTGACAAGAGCTACCGTTTTATCATCTTTAAAATATATCTAGAAAGATCCAAAAGCAAATTTAATGATCTAGGTTTGATAATCGGATTTTAGTGATTTTCAAATGGAAGTACCTTTTCTTGGGACACCCGGTATATCGATGTTTGTGTGTAATTCAAACAAATGGATTCTAGATTTGATGAGTGAATTTAGGAGGCAGATGTCTGGATTTTTTTGGACTTGCCCAAACTTGGGCACGTCCAAGATTTATCCCTCTTCGTTCGATATATCTTCATCGTGCCTTTTCTCAGCAGCCAAAGATCGCATGAGCAAGGGCAAGTTTCGTAAAGCAAAAGATTTATAGGTTTCCTAGAAGATAAAGCAATTTGTCTTTCAGACGAAAAGAAATCAGAGAACACAAAGCATTGCTGGCTGCACTGAAGGTGTGAAATCTATTATCGAGGCTACCAAATCGCTTTGTCGAAATCAAACCTGTATCCTTTGCTTTATAAAGTTCGCCTTTGCTAATCGCATGCACAATGCATGAGACAGCTAGACTGATTGCAAGTTCGTAGGTTATCGCTATTGATAGACTGTTGGACGCTATAACTACGATGCATGGTCATAGTCTTCCAGAAACGGACATGGCCTAAATCACCTGTTGTTTTTTTCTCAAAACCACCGACCCTAAAACGCCGCAAGAGCGATTTTCCTGAAGTGCTTCACTGCAAAACAAGCTATCATTCCTCAGATGAATGTTTCTTCGAGCAATTAAAGCCAAAAAATCCTACCTACATGCGATCTATATCTACTGGGTGCACCAAAATGAACTATGCATGTTTGGCAGGCCACAGTAAATCGTACACTATGGACCGATTTTGAGGATTTAGGGACAGGGCAAAATTTATTATATTACATGGCCGGTGGAGAACAACAATTCTTGCAAAAAAATCTGCTCGCCCTGTATGAAATTATTGCCAAAAAACCAACTGCCCCGTCACCCTTTCCTTAAAAAAATGTATCTGCCCCGTATTCATGAACAGCAAATGTTGTATCGTACCACCGATGAATTAGCCAAAGACCATAACATAATCAATTCTTGCCTTTACGAGACTTTGTAAACGAAGAAATCGACTTTGAAGATGAAGAGAAATGACTGATGAATCGTTCTTGCAAGTAACTGACAAGGACATTTTGCGTCATGTTCATACACATCCTGCCAAGCATTTCTCAACTTGCATGATCCACAATTTTGGCCTCAAAATTAGCCGTTTCATATTTCAAACTTCGTCTTGAGCTTATAAAAAGGTACTGCCCCGTTCATATTTGCTTTGTAAAAAGTGTTGACCCAGTTCTGTACAAGCTAAAAAAAAAAGTTGCCCGGTTACGTTTTGCACCGGCCATGTTATAAAATAAACTTTGCACTGCCCCTTATGACTTAATTGTTAGCAGAAAGCCTGAATTAGATACTGGGACTTTTTGCAAATTTTTTCATTTTCAGTTTTTAAAGCCAGAAGCGAGTTTCCTAAAATTTTAGTTTTCGAAAACACTGAAAACGATTAAAAACATCGATCATGTTTTCCAAAGAATCCACATGAATGGACAAAGAGAGAACTTGTTAGTGGTGATTTGCGATTTATAGATCGACCAATTGTAATCTGCTGTACGAGAGTCCGTACTAAACCCCCAAATCCCCTTGAAAACATTTTCTCTTTGTTCATTCATGTTGAATCTTTTAAAATTTGATCGACGTTTTCTGATCGTTTCAATGTTTTCGAAAGCGAATATTTTAAGAAATTCGCTTGTAGCTCTAAAAACTGAAAGCGGAAAAGTTTGCAAAAAGTCCTAGAATCTAATTCAAGCTTTCTAATACAAGATTAAGTCATAAATCTTCAAAATCGGTCCAGTGTACGATTTATTGTGGCCTGCCAAACATGCATAGTTTATTTTGGCGCACCCAGTATAAAAATACTTTGCTAAGCCTTACGGCATCAACGCAAAGGGGCAAAGCAATATTCTGCTTGTTTATGAATGCAAAAGATCTCCTAATTTCGCTCGCTACTTCAAGATTGTGATCGTTGCAGCCGTTCAATCGAACGCATGTTTGTTTGCCTCTGGCGGGAAGTTTAAATTGAAGATGAATCAGCCAATCCGATCAAGTTATTTCAAGTCTTGCATCCTGATTGGTCGGGGAACAAATGTCTTCCCACAGGAAGCCCAATCGCGTAATATGGCGGCCTAAGCTAATACTAGTAAATGAAAATAAAATTCATACCGTAAATGGCTGATTGTTATCTCTGTTATCTCTGTCTCGATTGTGTCTTTCTTCTTGTGCTCTTGTACCCCGAAATGATTGAAGCATTCTGCCACCATGGTAACAGAATTGATGTTGTTGCTGTTGTATTGAAATAACGACGCAACATTATAGGTTTAAGTGTGTATACATATAAGAAAGAACAAGGACTGAAGCTTTCTTACTTACATAAATCTGACAACAGTTTTATCCTCGCTCAATCTCGGTGAATTTTGCCTCAAACGCCCAGTTCTTTGCATGAAAATGTTCCCCAGCTTTTAAACTTCGTACTCAATGCATTTGTCTTCACTTTCCTCCCCGAAATGATTTAAAACAAACGCGAAACAAAACTTATCACTTTGACAGTTTGAAATCTTCTCAAGCTCCGTCCACCATCGTGGCCAGGATAAAGAGCGCCGACGTTCGAAATTCGAACAAAACTCGTAGCAAATCAAGGTTTTATCCCCCGGATGTTTGTGAGCAAGGATTATTGGCAGCAAATACGTTCGTTGGAGATCCGGGGGTCAGCGTCGTAATTTTCGTCGAGAATCTGACGAATTTCGAACGTCGGCACCTGTTATCCTGGCCACGATGGTGGACGGAGCATGAGAAGATTTCAAACTGTCAAAGTGATAAGTTTTGTTTCGCGTTTGTTTTAAATCATTTCGGGGAGGAAAGTGAAGACAAATGCATTGAGTACGAAGTTTAAAAGCTGGGGAACATTTTCATGCAAAGAACTGGGCGTTTGAGGCAAAATTCACCGAGATTGAGCGAGGATAAAACTGTTGTCAGATTTATGTAAGTAAGAAAGCTTCAGTCCTTGTTCTTTCTTATACAGTATGTATACACACTTAAACCTATAATGTTGCGTCGTTATTTCAATACAACAGCAACAACATCAATTCTGTTACCATGGTGGCAGAATGCTTCAATCATTTCGGGGTACAAGAGCACAAGAAGAAAGACACAATCGAGACAGAGATAACAGAGATAACAATCAGCCATTTACGGTATGAATTTTATTTTCATTTACTAGTATTAGCTTAGGCCGCCATATTACGCGATTGGGCTTCCTGTGGTCTTCCCAGCAGGAAATTTTTTGCCGTTTTGAGAAGAGTTTGGCAATAAGGCCCTCACTGAAGCGACAACAACAACATCAATTCACTTCAATTAGCTGAGCATTAGTTGAGGGTCCTTGTGTAGTAGGGCTATGAGGTAGCTACCTACCTAGATTTCAAGGAATTTTTCACGGTCTGCATTGCTTACAGTCGCATCTCAATTTCTGCGGACTATCAAGATAAGACCGTTACTGCCTCTGCCTTGTTGTGGAACCAGTTGACCTTTCCAAGCAGTGGACCAAGAAGGGGATAAAAACTACCCTGAAGGCCTGAATATTTAGAAAAGCGCTTTGTCACATTTTTAAGGAAATTACACTTAGGGCCAGACCCATCCTGAATGAGACCTTTTCCTTTTTTGGGGAACTCTGGTAGGCCTGCCTAGGGTACAAAGAATTTACTTTTGTTGTGGCGTATTCGAATATTTTCCTCTGAACGTTAGCCCTATTCTACCGGGGCAGGGGGTAAAAAGTGCCCCGACCACCCAAACTTGTGATTATAAAACAGAGAGTAAATAGGATAAAGAGCTGAAATATCCATAACTTTTCCTATTTTTGAATTGAAAATTAAATTTAAGGCTTTCTATTGTCAGAGTTTAAGTCACATGACCAGCAGATACCCATATTTGCAAAATGGCCACAAAAATCACAAAAACAATCATAATTTCTTTGTTTTAACCTTGATTAAGTCGTGCTTGGTACCAAACGATTCACCTTGCAAAGCATTTTCGTTTGATATATAAATTATCTATATTTGCTGACATCAGCAAATTAATGATTCAATGACGTCATTAGAATTGATGACGTCATATTTCTAAAAAAGAATGTCAAATTTCAAAATGTTGATATAAATCGATGGAAAATGATGTTTTCTTCACTTTTTAAGTAGTTTTTTTGAGGTTGCAATCCTTAAAATCTGAAATAATTAGCATTTGTTGTTTTTCAAGAAGCTTATAAGGGGGTATATCCAGTATTTAAATGCGAAAAAATTAATTTTTTGTCATTTTTTACAAAAACATGTCCCAGAACCAAAATTTATCATAGATTCTAATTTTGCACTTCTTATTTCTGTATCTTCAACTGTTTTGAAGTTAAATGAATTTTAAATGACCCATGTCAAAATTTGAGACTCCCTCTTGGGGTGTACCTTGTCCAGAAACCCTATGTGTTCTCATAGAAATAGCGTGACGAAGACATGGTCTTTCTGTGAATCTTGTACCCCTGTGTGGTAGCCTCTTTTTCAGTAGTTCTCAGAAGTATGAGTCATCATTTCATCGCAATAAAATGGCCGGCAAAGTCGATGGGAGAAGAATTTGAGTCGAGTAAAGATTCCTCCAAGGGAAACCGATAATATCCTTCAAAGATATGGAACAGAAGAAAGCAGCTTATAGACTTGCAAGGGAAGCAAAAAGAAGGGCTCCCAAAAACCAACTTGTAGCAAGGAAAGGAATCGGAGCGAGCGTCCACTGCCAAACGTCCAGCAAGCAAGACCAAAACAAAACACGCAAAAGGAGAGTTGGCCTAGGCCAACCGATCTTTGGGATGAAAGAGAAAATGAGAGTCCACCTAAAAAGAAGTCATAATGTGAAGAGAAACTCTGCAAGGCTACCCCTTTCTCCAGAAACTTTAGAAGAGGAATTTACTTGAAAGCCAGAAGATCTTGCATTGATAGATAATGAACTTTTCGATTGGGTACTCTTAGCCAGTCAGCTGTTTGCGAACATGAGGGACCTTACATTTGAAAGAAAGAAACTTTGACCTCGTTTTTCTCAAAATGCTACTTTTGCACAAGTGTACTTACCATTTCCAAAACCCTAGTCACAATGATTGGTATTTTACCTTGAATTTTTGCATGTGAAGGGGTCTAGAGTTGTACTTGATGGTAACAGAGAGCTTTTTTTGAAAAAAAGTTTCTTCTTGGTGTAATTATCTGTTATATTAGCATGTAGCGGATCAAAATTTCCAGCACTTTGCAAATTTCTACCAAAAATAATGATTAACTTATTGTTAAAAAAGCTTTCTGTAACCACATAGGTTGTGTTAATCGCCTTCATTTGATATGCTGTTAGCCATTCTCCATAAATTCGTTTAGCAGAAAAACGAGAAGCGATAATAGTGGTTTTTAGCTCTTTGTTCTTCGTTTCCATGGCAACGACAACAAAAAGCTATTGTTTTGTGACAGATTTCTTAACGCAGGTTACCATTACTTCATCTTCCAAGATTTGGTGACCCTAGGACCTGTAACAAAGATTTTGACTCAAATACTGGATATACCCCCTTATACCGGGTGTCTCAAAAAAGTACCCCCTTTTGACGGAACAAGGGAACAAAACGATGAAATTTCGGAATTTTTTTTAGTTCATAACTACATTTGTCGATCTCCAACTTAAATGCACATACCTTGTATTTTAAAATCGTCCACCAAACACCGGAAATATAGCTTCCGAAGGTCAAGATCTAGATATCCTGTGTATCAGACTCCAGAAAAAATAAATCACTTACTTTTTCCATGCTTTTTCGTAATGGGGTCTGGAATACAGGCTAGATCTGGAGTGCACCTGAAACCAGAGGTTTTGAGCAAGGGCCTAGCCATGATTTAACATCACATTATATTTTGCAAAAGAATCTTCAACTTTGAACTTTAATTTTCTACTTTCGAAAAGAATCATACTTTCAATTGTTTCAATTGCTCCTTAAATGACATTTCCTTTGAGGAATCGGTTCTTGCATTGCATTCCATCGTAAGTGTGTTTGTATCAAAGACGAGAAAAAGAGCAGATGCACGCTTATTTTGGAGATGTTGCACAACTTTATCATCCTTACCACATTTTTATTATATTCATTTAATCAGGATCATGCCCATGCGTCTTTTATTCTTTTCAAAAGGAAAAACTGAAAATCAAAGTTTACAGGTGCTTGTCCATGGTACAAATCATGGCTAGGCCCTTTTTGAAAACCTCTGGTTTTGGGTGCACTGTAAATTTGACTTAGCGAGCTTGTATCTCCGGTGTTTGGTGAATGATTTTTAAACCCAAGATATGTGCATCTAAGTTGAAGATTGATAAATTTAGCTGTGAACTCGGGGAGCAATGATATCTTATCGTTTTCTTCCTATTTCCACTCAAAAGGGGGTTCTTTTTTCTGAGACACCCGGTAGATGACTTGTCCTATTGTTTGGTTGCCTGGCAACAAATCACGTGACCAATTAGCACTAAAGTCTATAATTAGAATCCTAATAGATGAAATTATATGGTTCTGAACGCTGCTCTTGATCATAAAGCGTTCAATCGCAGAAATGATGCAGCAGAAAAAAATACTACTAAGATGCTAAGCCTGAACACAGTGATCCAGATCAGAGAAATTATGGAATAAATAGGAAAAAACGAAGTTTGAAAAAGTTGCAACATTTAATATCCTCGATGAAAAGGGGGTGTCAGGGGTCAACGCAAAGCAAAAATTTTCGAAATCGGACCAATGGTTCCGTCACAATGATTTTTTGAAGTTTAGGGAAATGACATGTTGTTGTTTATCATAGCACTTCCGGCAAAATTTATTGTTTTAGCTTAACTTTAAACTTTCATAGCTCCGCTCATGATTGTCCGATTTTTACAAAATTAGTTTCATTTGAAAGATGATCATCTACTTGTACGTCACATGTAACTTGTTTTCAACAAAAGCACACTAAAGCATGGGTAACCGGACACACATTATGCTTTGTAGTTTTTGAGAATTTCGTGACAAAATAGCCACTCAATAGTAAAAACAAAAAATTCAAGTGATATCAAGTGTTAGCTATAAACATATAAAAATACTACAAGGTCTTGGGAACATTTCTGCCAAAGGGTTCGTTCCAGATCGTTTTAGTTTTTTTTCAACAATTTTTTGAAAAATGCTACCAGAAGTCCTGATCTGCAAGCTAAGCTTTAAAGAATTAATGTGGAATCCCTCATTTTCACAATTTTTTCCCACATCTATAGAAGCAACCATTTGTACAATCAGGGCAATTAAGTTTTTGAAGTAATGCAAAACAACAGTCTATTGTTTCCAAATAATTGCATGAATTTTCAAGCCTTGCTTCCTTATTGTTGAGCATTTACCCCTCTGAACAACTAACAATATATGCAATCTGCCACAGCTAAAAATGTATGAAATTGTGTCAAAAACCAAGCATTCACTAATGAAACAAGTTTTATTTTGTTCATCGATATTACATAGCGATAATTACATCTCTTACTTTCTTTGGTATCTGTTGTGTGCACTTCGACATAATGACAGTGCTTTCTTAAGAAATTTTGCTTGGCCTTAGCTACAAAGAAGCTGATATGATCAGAATCGGAGTCTTTGCTGGAGTCTTTGCTTATATTGAAATTTGCCTAACCCTGCAACCAGTTCCACTTCCAAGGTTTCTTCTGTTCCTTTTTTCTATTCTTCTAAACTGCTTCCAGACCAAACTGCAACAGGGCCTTCATCAATATAAATCATTTAAAGCATGCTCTCATCTGTGAACAGGCATCGGATGGGTGGATGGGTAAAGTGTAGGTAAAGACGAAGCTTCACATTATAGCAGCAATGCTTATGTGTCTCAACATACAAAAATGTATCATGTTAGACAAGTGTTCTTTGTCTGTACTCTGTTAAAAACCAATACATACATTAAGCTGTCCATAGACAATGCTAAAAAATCCTTCTATTCATAACTTGAACTCAACGGTTAAATCTGAAGGTTTCTGCTACACAATCAAAAGGTGTATTACTTGCACAGAACTAATGCAATTAACCTCTATTAGTGTCAATCGAAGGCTTAAATGTCATAAAAATTATGCTTTCAAGTGTGGTCTTTTATGCAACGAACACTAACAAATAAAATAGAATTTTACGGAATTCATACCTATTTCATGGAAACAGTAGTTCATCGTTTCTTATTTTAAGATCGTTCCGAGTATGCAGAGAACGTTGGTAAACAGAAAAGAGAGCCAGATATCACACGATGATTCTTTTTCTAACTCAGCTTGCAGATATGGACTTTTTGTGACATTTTTCAAAAAATTGTTGAAAAAAAACTAAAACGATCTGGAACGAACCCTTTGGCAGAAATGTTCCCAAGACCTTGTAGTATTTTTATATATTTATAGCTAACACTTGATATCACTTGAATTTTTTGTTTTTACTATTGAGTGGCTATTTTGTCACGAAATTCTCAAAAACTACAAAGCATAATGTGTGTCCGGTTACCCATGCTTTAGTGTGCTTTTGTTGAAAACAAGTTACATGTGACGTACAAGTAGATGATCATCTTTCAAATGAAACTAATTTTGTAAAAATCGGACAATCATGAGTGGAGCTATGAAAGTTTAAAGTTAAGCTAAAACAATAAATTTTGCCGGAAGTGCTATGATAAACAACAACATGTCATTTCCCCAAACTTCAAAAAATCACTGTGACGGAACCATTGGTCCGATTTCGAAAATTTTTGCTTTGTGCTGACCCCTGACACCCCCTTTTCATGGAGGATATTAAATGCCGCAAGTTTTTCAAACTTCGTTTTTTTCTATTTATTCCATCTGAAACTTGAAAGAGTTGCAGTTATGACCCATTTCCAAGTGTTCAGCTATTTTCACACCTGTTTCCCTTTGGAAATGATTTTATGCCAAAAACGGTGCCTGGAAAATATGGACAAAACAAGTAAACAACTCAAAGCACATGGAAATTGGAGAAAGCACCAGATACCAGCAGGCGTGCCATGGCACCAATGATCTCCTCGTCATCTGACCAATTAGGCTGTAATCAACCAACTAATTGACCAATTAGGACGTAATTAATCGAGAGCAAGTAATGCCAGCTGCCTCAGTTGCAATTTAGGACATAGCAATTGATGAATTACACAATCAGTCCAAACAGAACAACTACGGAAAGGGACAAAACATAGCCAAAGCCTGGGCGGTGCCAAGGTTAAAGTAAACCATTGTACGTATTTGAGATTCTCGACAGATATCAATTGTAAATATCTAATATTATTGCAATATACTGCAAACTAAGTATAATTCGAAAGAGCTAAGCAAGTGGAACTTGTCTCTTGGAAGGATTTTGCCATTTATTTGGTGACTTAAAGGGGTTTACGCTCTTGGGAACTGGTTGAGGTTTTTTGTGTTTGGATTTTGCAAACGAAATTTAGCATTTTGCAAAATCGTAATGTCTTCTAATTAGGAATCTATAAGCAGAATGGCGTAAGAGTTGTTTGTATCTTCGCAAAACTGCGAGCTCCGGAATACAGTAGCCTAACCATTCACCCTAGACGAAATCTAAGTTCATTTTACTATTTGCTCAACCTTAGACTGCGTGCCTCAAGTTGAGGCTGCACGCAGGCTACTAAACCTGCGCTTTCCAATGTTTCATAAGATTTTTAAAAAAATGTGCGACACAAAAAAGAGATTAAACTCTCCTGCAATCATCATAATTCTTGCAAGATTCCCAGGGGGGGGGGTACTCTGGTATATTCAGGATAGGGATGCTCAGGTTACTTTTTGGGTCTAAAATTTAGGCAAGGATTATTTTTTTGGGTCACAATGATTTGTACAGTTATTTTTTTGGGTTCAAGACATCCTGGCTTACTTTTTTGGGTCTCAAATATGAGAAAAAGTAAAAAATCGGGGAAAATATAATCTACAAAAAAAATTTGCGCCAAGTAACAGTACTAAGATAAAAAAACATAAATATCCAAACACATTATGAGAAATCTAATCAGTTAAGGCATTTTTATGAAGATTTAAGATACTGATTTCATAACTTTTGGGTATGTAAGGTCAGACAAATTACTTTTTTGGGTCTATTTTCATGCTAGAAATTACCTTTTTGGGTTGATGCGTTGTACCCCAGCCTGAGCACCCCTATCCTAAATATACCTGAGTACCCCCCCCCCTGGGGCAAGATTCAGCCACTCGTTATGTTCTTTCGAATGATACCTAGTTTGCAATATTTTGCAGTATTCAGTACTGTGTGGAATGCTCATTGGTTGCTGAAATTTTGATTTTCAGCATGTTGGCCAAAATGCAGGGACGCCGGAGCGATGGTAGGGCAAGGGGGGCGACTAGGAGGGTAAGGGCAATCGAGACCGAAGGCGAGCGAAGCGAGCCTAAAAACTGGGAGGTCCGGGGGTACTCCCCCAGGAAAATTTGTGTGGCCACGCCCTTTAGATTGGCTTAAAATGCTATCAAAAACGTTTTAACGAACATTAATCATGTTCTTTCACGAAATTTTTTGGCCATTCCTCCACATGTCCTCATTCCGAATCGCATAAAATCGCATATTGCTTATTTTGAAGTTGCAATTGCCAGTCATTTTTCGTTACTGGTGTGTTTCTGATAAGGGAATGAAGCTATGGCGGCTTTTCTATCAAGTTTCAAAGTAAATTATTGTTTTTCATTGAAAGGGCACTTTTGCCCCCCTTGCCCCCGTTAGGAAAGGGCAGGAGGGGCGCTTGACCCCCCGCGCCCCCCCCTCTCCGGCGTTCCTGCCAAAATGTTATTCATGTTAATCCTTTATATATCTAGTGCAGCGTTCATAATGATGTAAAGGGTACCAACACCGTTAGATATATTCGACACCACTTGAAAGCTTTACCCTGCTTTAACCTTTAGTCGTCAAATTTTCCTCCTAATTCAGCATTTTCCTAACTGGTAACCCACTGGGAAGACGTTGCTTTAAATTGCTTATAGTTCACTGAAAAAATAAAGGAAAATTCCTTGAAATTGTCAGAAATTGTGTGTAGTAGTGTGCGCTATGCAAATATCTGAAAATCCAAAAATTGATCGGATAAAACGTTTTATCGTCCTGAAGGAGTACAGTAACCTTAAATGGAATTTCTATGACCAAAACGTAAATTTTGGATTGAAAAATTTGTGGAAGTCAACGCTTTTGCAAGACTAAACAATGAAAGGACATTGTTAAATTTGCGAACAAACTAACTATCAACCAATTTTTAATAGCGGATACATGATCAAATGATCAATCAACTTCAGAATTTTTCCTGACTGAAAACGGCCACTCCGTTCCGATTTTCTGAGGGGTTTTGTGGAGAGAAACCTTTCGAAAAGCATTGAAATCCAGCCAAAAATCGCCATTGAATTTCCTTTATATTTCCGCTTTAGGGCTATGACTTGAACACGCTTTAGCAAGGTTATCGATTGGGAGAATAAGAAGTCACCCTAAGAAATGTAAAAAAGTTATTCAAGGGTATTCCATCCTAAAAATAGCAGGCCGAACGCAACGATGATGTAATCTGTATCAAATTGCACAGCTGTTTTTTTCATGAAACGGATCACAGGGAACTAAAGAAACCAAAACAACAGTCTTTACTGAAACTCCTGGATCCCCTATCTCCCTTTAAGCATATTGCAGACCATGTAAAAAAGTATGGTTGAGCCTTACTTCCGTTTCTGTTGCCCAGTCTGGGGTGTTTGTGGCAACACAACACTCAACAAGCTTCAGAAGCTCCACAATCGTGCAGCTAGGATCGTGACAAACAGCCCCTATAGATCGTCTGCAGCTCCTATCATCAGGCAATTAGAAACGGAAACGGAAATGGAAACCTTGAAAATGGTCTATAGGTCTATCAACCATGAAGCGCCTGATTATCTTACAGGACTGTTTCAAAGGTTATCAGAAACCAGTACTAGACAGCTTCGTAATACCTGCACAGACCTTTATGTACCATTGCTAAAAACCGCATGTGGCCAAAAATGCTTCTCATATAGAGGGGCCAAACTTTGGAACAAATTAAAAAGAGAAAATAAGATGGCCAGTACTTTCTCACAATTCAAATCGTCATTGAAAAATGCCAGCTCCTGTACATAATCACACCTTTCCTTTTGACTTTTGATACCTATATATTAGTTTTCATCTTGATATTGTAAGTTGCTTTCTTTCTTTCTTTTAACAGGGCAGTTTGTAAATCAATTTTTGTATTATACGTTGAATACTTACCCTGTATAAATATTATAAAATGAAATGAAATGAAATGAAATGAAATGAAATGAAATGAAATGAAATGAAATGAAATGAAATGAAATGAAATGAAACATCATCATCATGATCATCATAACATTATCTACCGTTGGTAGATACATAGTTACTTAAAACTAATTTAAACCAATTATTTACAATATAACAAAATTATTTTCAAGTTAAGCATTTACATCTTTTGCCATCCCATTCTTTTATCCCCTTTTAAAACTTCTCAAGGTATCAGCTCTCTTTATTTCATCATATTGAGTGTTCCACAGGAGACTACCTCTAAACGAAAGAGAGTTTAGTCCATATCGATGTGACTGTGCTGATGGTAGCCTGCATAGCTCTTTGGTGCGGAGATCTATGCAGGCTTCCATCAGCACTGTCACATCGATATGGACTAAATTCTCTTTCGTTTAGAGGTAGTCTCCTGTGGAACACTCTAGATGATGTACTAAAGAGAGCTGATACCTTGAGAAGTTTTAAAAGGGGGATAAAAGAATGGGATGGCAAAAGATGTAAATGTTTAATTCGTAAATAATTTTGTTATATTGTATTCGACGTATTCGACGTATTCGACATATGTAAGATGGCCTCTAAACCCGGGGGGGGGGTACATAACATCTTCAAGGTACCGCCCATATGGGTGGGTTTTTGGGCCAAAAATTCTCTAAACAAGGGTCCTTTTTCGGCAAATTTTCCATAAACAAGGGTGGGATTTCGCTGAAATTCGAAAAAAATTATTAAAATGGGCAATTTTCCGCCAAATTTCATCATAAAAGTGGGTACCAAAGCAACTTTCGGTAATTAGAAGTGGGTAGCTTTCTGAAAACCGGGCGGCAGACCCCCGTCCATCCACAAGTCATATACCCCCCCGGGCCTCTAAATCGATCGATAGATTTAGCACGAAGCACGATAGGCACGAATCACTGAAATCGATTAATTGATTCACCATAATTCACTTTCTAGAACCTTCCGAAATGTGTACAATCTTTATATTATCTGGTACTTCACACAAAGCAGTTGCTACAATAGGCTATCAACATCTAGCAACAATGACTTGTCTGACTTCCTGCTGCTTTCTTTAACTGGTCGCAATTAGCGTTTCCAAATATAACTCCCCACCAGTTTAAAACAATGAGATTTGATCTAAAAGTAGACAGAACAGCAACAGAGCATAAAATAGGATTTTCATTGAAACGCAGGTGCAACTGTTACAAGAAACAGTGATGGAGAGATTTAGAAATATTTTATCTCCAATTGAGAATTAAAATTTTGGTTTCCTTTACAAACTAATTGATTTTAACAGGTTATTGTAAATGGATAAAGAGAATTTCTTTGATAAAGAGACTGGCTATTCATTGGAAATGTGTTTGGAAAAACCAGCAAAACAAAGCAACCTATATTTCATTGTTTAGATTTGTACAATCATTCATTGCGTATATCATAAAGAGGAACGTGTGGATTGTGGATTAACAATGTTTGAGAGGCCAAGAAAATCTTTCACTTTTTTCATTTCATTTCATTTCATTTTTTTTTTCATTTTTCATTTATCATTCTTTAAAGTTGGTTATTTACAAATAGCTATCAGCATAACAATATATACAGGGTGTCTCAAAAAAATTGTTCGGTGTTTGATTAGATACTGAAAAAATAACGAAATAATGAACGGGATCCATGGTACGATAACCATATTGCTGAGATTGTAAATTAATTTTAGACACCAGAAGCTAGCAAATCGGCTTAATATTCACGGGGTTATGAGCCTTCGAAGTTCAAGTTTGTGCGAAAGCTGAAACCAGACGCCCCTAAATTGCATATTTTGTGAAAGTGGAATCTCGTTTATTCACAGCAAATCAAATGTAATTTCAAAAGCACTTTCGATAAACTAGCTTTCGATAAACTAGCTTTCTATAACATTGAACCAAGGTTATGGATGCTTGGCGGAATCCTGTTCAGCACAATCTGGAATTGCGCCGTCTCTCATCGATTAAGTTTTCATTCCATGTTTTCAGATACTTGCATTCTTAATCAATTTCGGCAACGGTTGCAAGAATTAAACTGCCTTTGAAGCCTTATTTTGTTTGCTCTGATATCAACAAGAGGTAACACATTGGACAGTCTTCCTCTACTTCGGTTTTAGGTCGTCTTTTTGAAAAACAAGTGAGTTAAAGGCGTCTAGTTTCAGCTTTCGTACAATCTTGAACTTCAAAAGCTCGTAACTCCGTGAATTCTTAGCGGATTCGGAAGATTCTGGCGTCTAAAATTAATTTAAAACCTTAGGAACAGGGTTATCTAGCCAGGAACCTGTACATTTTATCATTATTTTTCACATTTAATCAAATGTCGAACAATTTTTCTGGGACACCCTGTACATAACCTAATTACAACTAAAAATAATTACATGATATAAAGTATAATACAATATCCTATTTACAACATAGTTTACAGCTGCCGTTTGCCCCCTTCCATGTTTTTTTATTTTCTTTTTGAAAGCTGCCACATTTTCACATGTTTTTATATCGTTACTTAGTGCATTCCAAATTATGCTGCCTCTGAAGGTTACAGAGTGTAGTCCAACAGTGTGTGTTTTTATTTGAGGCAATTTTACCAAATTTTTGATCCTAAGAAAGGTTGTATTCCACTTGCTTAGTGCTGAAAAATCCCAAAGGTATGATGGATTCAGCGAATTCAGAGATTTGAATACTTGTAACATTACACTTATTTTTTTTATAAGAAACCGCTTATAAGAAACGGTAGGCTCAATTTGTCGAAAGCTAAGAAACAACCCTACCTGACTTGAAAAAGCAAAGAAACGTTTGTAATTTACAGTTTTAATTTTCCTGTCGCACTCAAATTGTTTTGACACTGTACAGTTATAGCAACTATTTGGAAATTATTTTGAGTGCGAATTATTTTATTTACTTGTTTTGAGATCTTACTAAGTAATTTGGAAGCCCTCTTGACAAAGCTAGATTAACTCTAAACTTCCAGCATTAAAAATATAAGAAACACATAAGAAACTTTTGGTAGCAAAATGGCCCAAGAATTTAAGAAACTGCCTACCAGCCCCAGACCTTAGTTTCTTATAAAAAAAGGAGTGTAGTTTTTGGAGATTTTTGACGTGGATTGTTGTATCTGCCTCTCTCCGTAGACACATATCAAACGATGCATCATAATCTTTATGGAGTACCCTTAGTTCACGTTTATGTGTTCTATTAATCTCTTTGTTTTCATTTGGCCGCTATAAAGATAACATTTGTGACCAAAAGACGAAAAAACGTTGAAATTTTCCCGCGTTAAAAAATGAAAAAATATATCTCAGTATTTTTTGTCGTCCAACCTCTCTACACCAAGTTTCTAGTTCTATATTTTACCAGGTGTTTTGTAACACTTTCAGCGCAACCGACAGAGATGCTTTGTTCTCTCTTGTTGGGGATACGAGCAGGCTAAAAGGAATCCTCCGAAAAGGGCTCCAAATCGAAGGCGCAGTAACGATTTACTTCAGTTACGTAATGTGCACATTATTTTCACCGTTGAGATCAAGAGAAGAAACTATAGCAATGATGCGCATGACAGTGTGAGTCCCAGGGTTGATTCGCTCACAACAAAGCTGAAACACAATGTTTCAAAGCAATAGGGTCAGCTCATCTCCCCAATAATAAGCTCTGTTAATTTTGACTACCAAACATTGGTTTCTCATTGGGTAAGTAAAACAATGTTTTGTCCATAATAAATCAGCCAATCAACGAAATCAACCCATCAAATCACAGAAGCTTCTTTTAGAAGCAAAAAATGATGGCAAGAATTCCCTAGTGCTATCTTAACGCAATTTTTAGCAACGAAATCACACTTATTCGTTCGATCACACTTCTTTTAAACTAGCGTTGAGCAAAAGTATACACGTTTTTGTTTATAAGAAACTGGTTTATAAGAAACTAGTACTACGATGACCAAAAATTTAAGAAACTCTAGTACTACGCTCAAGAACAGTTAAGAAACTCTAAAACTTTATTTCTGTATGTCTATCTTATTCTATGTCTCTCTAACAAATGTACATTCGTCTTTTCTTGACTTTTAACTGCCAAATTGGTAAATTTTTGCCTTGATGTGCATTGCTTCTTCTTGATGACAATGCCAATACAAAATGGAAGCCCTTTCTCGAGAAGAAGGCTCAACTTCAAACAATACCGCAATTTTAGGCCTAAAAAATAAGAAACTAATTAAAAAGTTTTACTACTAAAACACCGAAATTTTCATGCGAAATTAAGAAACTTTTAGTACTCAGTGCTGATCCAAGTTTCTTATAAAAAAAACGTGTAAGATATGAAGAATTATATATCATTCGAAAGCTTTAATCAAGCTGAATTCAACTGTGTCATTTACAAGCTTATCAAACATACCTATCAAAAGCTATAGTCATATTAGTTCTCAAAATGTCAGCAATTGACATCATCAAAAATGACACTACCGGTCAAAAGTAAAAAAGGTACCGGATGAATTCTGAATCTCTGTGGTCGATTTGGTACAAGTATGGCACAAAATCAAAGGTTAGAATGATTCTTAGATCGTTAGACAATATTCCCTGTCTAAAAAGACGCTGCTGAAGGTGAAAATTGATTTTCGGTACTTCTTTGTCATTTTACTTTTCTTTGACTGAGCGTACTTGCGACCAAGAGAAAAATTCGGTCCATGTCTCGCATTTTATCTCCAACTACCGGGTGCACCAAAATACACTATGCACGTTTGGCAGGCCACAATAAATGATACATTGGACCAATTTTGACGATTTATGACTTAATCTTTAGCAGAAAGCCTGAATTAGATTCTGGGACTTTTTGCAAATTTTTCCGTTTCCAGTTTTTAAGCTAGAAGCGAGTTTCTTGAAATGTTCGTTTTCGAGAACATTGAGAACGATAAAAGAACGGCGATCAAATTTTGAAAGATTCAACATGAATCAATAAAGAGAAAACGTTTTCAGGGGGATTTGAGGGTTTAGTATGAACTCTTCGTACAGCAGATTACAATTGTTTGATTTCTAAATCGCAAATCACCACGAACAAGTTCTCTCTTCGTCCACTCATGTCGATTCTTTAGAAAACTTGATCGATTATTTTTGAACATTTTCAGTGTTTTCGAAAGCAAACATTTTAGGAAACTCGCTTATAGCTCTAAAAACTGAAAATGAAAAAATTTGCAAAAAATCCCAGTATCTAATTCAGGCTTTTTGCTAATGATTAAGTCATAAATCTTCAAAATCGGTCCAGTGTACGATTTATTGTGGCCTGCCAAACGGGCATAGTTTATTTTGGCGCACCCGGTATTTTCTTCATAAACCTGACGGATCTGTAGGTAATTTCAAGCTGAAGTGGTACGATTGGTGTTTTGTCATTGTTGTGATTAACACAGTAATAATAGGGCAACAGCGCAGAGAAGAAAAGAAGGAGATATAATCACCAGTTACTGTGTTTCCTAACAGGGTTCCTTCCTTGATTTGATATGATCTTCCATGATAATCGTCGGACATTGTTTCACTGAACTTACGATCAGGTGTTGATCTGAGTACAAAATCTTTTCTTTATCTAAGCTGACTTTCACATCAATTGTTTCAAATGTTATTATGTCTCTGAATTAAGGTCCAACCACAGGGGCCCCAGGAAATTGAATAACGCCCCCCCCCCATGATAAAGCCCTGTAGCCTCCTTTGCGATTGCGAAGCTATAACGTAAGCCTTTCATCAGCACGCGCCTCGTTTTCGATTTCTGATGAAAGGCATTACGTCATAGCTTCGCAATGCAATCGCAAAGGAGGCTACAGGGCTTTATCATTGGGGGGGGGGGCGCTATTCGATTTCCTGGGGTCCCTGTGGTCAAACAGTGGAGCAAATACACCAAATAGACGGAGAGGCTTTGCGTACAGCCTAAAGACGTTAAACGCAAACAACTTCGGACGAATATATTTTGGAAAGAATGTTTGCGGACAAAAAAATTTCGGACGATTTCAGAAAAATGTTGGACGACAATGGAAAGCAGTCTATTTGCAGCCTTCTTTGGTTGCTTTATCATAAAAATTTTATAGTTTTACTGACGAAGTTTCATTAAAAGTTTTCAAGGGGGTGCTTGTCAAAAAGGTTTATTCAACAAAAATTGTTTAGGATGTTAAGTGAACACAATTGAAAAGCCATGATGATGTTTCTCGGTAGCTCTTCCAACACACCACTCTTCGACGCAATTGTTTTGCAAACAAAACAGTGCGTTTTCATTTGCGACTTTGCGAAAAAGTGTCATTATTTCTTTGGGTCAAAAAACTGGCTTGCTATGAATGAAAACCTCTTTCAAGATGTTACTGAATACCTCTCTGTAAAATTATAAAATTTGTCAAAGTCGGAGGAAATCATACGTTACTTCTGGCAGAGATATTATCTGGAACTAAGCTTCTTCTCGCTTAAAACTGGTGAATAGCGAAACTTTCCTCAGTCCATATATTTCTCTGTGACAACTGTGAAGCTTGAGTTTGTATAAAAAAATACTTTTTGCATATCAAGCTTCTAGTTTGGTCATAAATGTCAGAAATAAATGCAAACTCTTATTGTAAACTTGAAAAATCTCAACAAGGTAAGATTGTCAAGGCTGCCAGGCAAGATTTACAACGTTATTTGGAAAACCTCAGAATAAGGTCTTTTCCAACCGTCATTTTCTACCCTTTAAGTGGAGAGAAAATTCATATTTCAATATGTTTGGATCATTGTCAAGAGAGATCAAACGGGACAATATATGATAGGTTTAGTAATTGAAGGACAGTAGACAGCCGTTCCGTTACCTTCCGAGCAATAATAAGATACAAGAAGGGAAGTGAAAATATGCGATGGATGTCTTTGACCAAACAAAAATGGTGTAGTAACTAATATCTCATTAGTCCTAAAATTTTTGTGATCTGAGAATTGAGTTCCTTGAAACGACTTTGTTCAGTAAAAAATACGTGAACAGCGTATTCAATATATAGACTATACCAGGGTACCCCATGGTAATGCCAGGGATAAATTATATTGAATAGGTGCTCATCAAAAATGTCTTAAACAAACAACAGGTAGGCTGGAGCTTCCTTGAGCTTTCTTATGCAGAAGCAGGGATGAGATTTGAAAGAATCTATTTATAGTAAATTGGAACAGGTAGTTACATCATGTTTGATCTTATACCCAAGTTGTAGTGACGACTCAAAGAGACCGCAGGAAAATCAAACCTCTTACAAGTGAACGAGATCTTCATGTGAATAATAGGATTTACGTAGAAAAGACCCGGGGGGGCCACTTGGTACCTGATGTGTTATCATGCGCGTACAAAAAAACGCGGGAAAGGGTGTCTTTCTTCAAAGTAGGCACGGGCCCGCGCGGGCCCGTGTTTAGGGGTGCCAAATCGACCATAATTTCAAAAAAGGGTGTCTTATTTTGCATTTGATAAGTTCCTAAACTCAAACTCCTGTGCAATGATATTCTAATCAAAATTTCTAAAATAGAATTTGTAACGAGTCAAAGAACTTGAAAAAGCAGACCAGCACAAGATGGGGTAGGAATTCGGGAGCATGAAATAGCATCTGTAAGTTGTAACACCATTTTAATATTATCAACATCATGGCAGTACAGTGGCATGGCCACGGGGGGTATGGGCATGGGGGTCATTGCCCACCACTTTTTTTCGAATGGTTCTCGAGATTCTTTAAAACCGAAGAGAAATTGGCTTGGCATAGGTTGGGTAAGAATTTTCTGATAAATGTCAAAGCTTCCATGTTGGCACTGGCAAAAATGGAATGAGGGGGATGCATTCTATGCCAAAGTAAAGGATGCATCTTCAAAAATTGTCCTCGTGCTCGGATGTATAGGATAAATGTCACAAAACTACAAAGGTTTTCTTGCCACTAATGGCAAGCATCATGTTGGGAGATGCTTTCTAAGCAAAAGTAAAAGATGTTTCTCCAAAAATTTTCTTCTTGCTCTACTTATATTGGACAACTGTCACAAAACTAACAAAGTTACCTTGTCGCTATTGGTAAGCATGATTTTAGGAGATGCATTCTCAGCCAAAGTAAAGGGCGTGTCCCAAAAAATTTCCTGAGGGCTTCGCCCCCAGACCCTCTCATTTCAATACCCCACTTAATTTACCTTAGCCAAGCCACTGTGGTAGCATCTATAAAATTATATTTTAGAGTCGTTTTAGAGAGCCTGGTACCCAGGGTACTCCTCTTCAAATCACACCGGCAATATTAGCAATTTTAATAACTGGCTTGTCAGAGATTAGGATACCTGAAATTGAGAAGCTCTATTTTGACGCGGGAAAGGGAATGTTCTGAAGAAAATTTTCCGCGATTAGGGTATGTATTTCGCTAAAACAGGTCAGCGTTTAGGGTGCATATGTTGAACCTTTGTACGAGCATGATACTATAGGAAACTATAGGAGTGGCCCCCCCGGGAGAAAAGAGAGAGCTTTTATGATAATAAATGTTGAATAAGGGGCTGGAAGGCCGAGGCCTATAAAACCCTGATTGTCTAATCTGTCTACTAATTTAGTTTCACTTGTATTCGAATTTTGAATCCCCGTGTAGGCTGTCAAAAAGTTTCTCGAAAGTATCACTTCCTTTGCTTCGACGTTAGCTGGCAAGCAGACCACTCTTCAACAATTCGCTGGCAATAAAAGTTCTTTCTGACATCCAATCTGCATTTATTCAAGGTTATTTTATATCTATGTGACCCTTAGTCTTATTGTCGTTGGGCTTGAAGAACTTTGAGGGATTAGCATCAATGAGGCCATGCAATAATTTGTAAAATAATTTGAAAAAGGAAAGGCCACGATACCAGCGTCGATTGTCGGATCCGAAGATGCTTGCGGTGACGAAAAAATGAAAAATTTAAAGGCAGAAACACCGCAATGCGACAAAAAACAACAGCAAATGTGTTGAATTTATTTTTCATTTTTTTAATTTATTTTAATTTATTTTTTTAATTTATTTCAACGAAAAATAAATTCATCACATTTGCTGTTGTTTTTTGTCGCATTGCGATGTTTCTGCCTTTAAATTTCTAATAATTTGTGAGTTGTGATCATTTGATCATATCACCACACTTTCTCCTATACTGAAGCGTCGGTAACTTTAAACATGCAATCTTTCCTCATAGGATAATAGACAAAAGCGGCTAAGTTTTGTTTACACCCATTTCAAAGTCAATCCCTTGATAAAACATCTTTTGATTTCTCTATCATATTTCGTGTCATGCAAAGTTGTCCCATGAGCGCAAAAAGTAGCATGAAACTAAAAGTTCCCAAGTGTATGGTCACATGATTTGAAATGGGTAAAACAAACCTTAGCCGATTAGGTATGGCTGATGCCTCAAACAAGCTTCGTTGCTCATCTCTTAACGGTGATCATGCTTGGAGAAAAATTGCCCGACATCATACAAATTAGGCAAGTGGAATACACATATTCTTTTACAAGAAACTAACAACTTGAGCAAGTACCGAAAGTTTCTTAGAATCACATTTTATCGCAATTCACTGAGAATCGCCCTTTGAACCAAGAATTCTCAAGAAGAACTAGACCATGATTAAAAATTTTACATTTTAGTATGCTTTGGAGTTTTTCAGATCGTACATTTTCGGTTTGAAAACACTTTGTATTGACTTCTGATCGCTTCTAGTTTCTTAACTTTCTGGAAGAGGCAACTACAGTTTCGTATAAGCAGTTTCTTACACGAAGAAACGAGCATACTGTACCCGATTTATTTTTGTTCTTGATAGGCCAGCTGCTCATAAAGATTTCTTGTAAAAATCAGAACATCGATAACAAAAGAAACAAGGAAACTTGAAAACCCTCTGACGTAGATGTGGTTTGCGTATTGTTTTATGTGAAAAGGATGCCTGTGGAGTTCAATCAAACTTCAGCAATCCTATCTACGTTTTGAAAATCATTGTTAACTTTTTTCCATTTCAAATAAATAATAGATAATTAGAAACTCTGAACACGGGGCAGTGGTCATCGCACTGGTACTTTCTCTGAAAGTTTCTATTGGCAATGGAAGAAATTGACCAAGTCCCATCAAACTCTTCAGACTAGGCCAACTTTATTGTGAATCATTCGGTGCTTGCCGACAAGGTGCAGTCGTTAAAGTAAATGAACGGGGGAGATATAGTGATCAAATAGAACAGTAGAACAAGCGAAAACCGCGTGCCACGTATGTTCCTATTGTTTTCATCGGCCGATAATCAGCTATAGAGTGAGTTTGGTTGGTACCAACTTGAGAACGGTACACTTGATAGGCTTGAAATTCGTGTTTGATTGACTCCGAAATTCTCAAAACGGTAGGTTTGGAACACCCCTGCTCCAAAGATTTGGCAAACTATGGAGAGCTTGTCGTTTTGTTAGCGAATCGCAATTTGTCTTTAATTTGGTCTAAAAGTCAAAAGCTAAGCTGCCTTTAAATCTGGCAAACTTCGAAACTTTTTTGGATCAATCTTCTAATATCATAACTATGTGACAAAAGGCCCTCTGGGGGCGAGGTTGCTATTTGAGAAATATACCTCATACCTTCGAATCTGCATCAAGAGATTCAGTTTCAGCATTCTCCTTGGTCGCCATGCAGTGAAGTTTGAATTCGAAAGAACGAATACTCTATTCACGTGTATTACGTGGCGCAGAGCCATCAAACGGAATGGCTACGGAACGGAAAGGAGAACGAAGCGAAACGGCTACGCAAAGCAGCGGAATGCAGTACAGAAAAACTGGGAGGAGCGAGTTGAGTCACATAGCGAAAAATGTGGCAATAGCGGTTTTATTCTTATTCAAAGATAGCTTAGACTGATTACACTTCGTCGTAAACTTAGCTGGTTTTTTTTTGTATTTTTGATCTGAACCTTATCGCTCAATCCGTTTTAGGGGGCAATTCAATTTAATAGATAGTAGGTAACGCAATTCAGTTTAATACATCAGTAGGTAAACAGTTTTGCAATTGCGAGCGAAAACTAGGACGAATTTAATGAATTCATACGAGATAGGCTAAAAAAAGAACGAACACATTGCAAAAAAAATATGATATTCAGGTCTGCAGGATCACGTTTTTGTAGAAAATTAGTTTTCAAAGTGGCTTACAATCATACTGCGATATAAAATTAACATTGACATTTTAATGCGCATACCTGCTACGACAAATTTGAAACATCTACACAATTTTTGAAATAAAGTCCCGCAAGAAAATCTTGAAAATCTGAGCTTATTGGAAACATCTGTTGACTTTGCGAGAATGCTTCTGCATTTTCAAAACCGTTGCTTCGTGCAAACCTGTCATGTGCTGAAAGTCTTAAAGTGTCATGACAATTCGTTTCAATCGAAGGATAGTGACACAGTTTGTAACAACCTCTTGTAGGATGAGGCAATTCCAAGAATTCAGATGAAGCATTTTGATACGATGGATGTGGCGGAAGCGGTGGAATTCTTCCTGGTTGATTTCTTCCTAGAATTGGACAGCGATCAATGAAGCGATATTCCGGATAATGATGAACCACGTGTGGACTGCTGTACCGACATTGGTTCCTTGGTGTGAAGCAGCCGTTTGGAGTCAGTTTATTTTCAAATTGTGTCTTCGAGCATGGTCCTTTTGTGGTTTTAGCGCCTCTCAAGTTCTTCTTCATTTGCCTTGGCTTCTTGAAATTACCGCATGAAAATTGATGTAAATATACGGGATGCACGGTCCAATCACAGCGCCTTCCACTGTCCAGTCGTGGCATTTTAACGAAGCATTCGCTCAAAGATAGTGTATGACGCACACTGTTCTTCCATGATGCACCCCTTTGCTTTAAAAATGGGTACCGCTTCTCCATAAAGTTGTATATCTCCTGAAGCGTCTTGGCTGCGGGTCTCTCTGACAGCAATATCGTTGCAATCATCTCCGTGTAGGATGGGAAACTATTTGTGGTAGAAACGCCTTCTTCATGGTTATTATCTCCAGCAGTGGCTTCAACACATTTTATTGGCTGATGCATCGAAGACTTGTCAGTTGAAGAACCAATCAGCGAGTTGAACGAATCATCTTTCATTGTTATTTCCGTTGTTTTATTTGTATGTTGGAGGCTTTCCAATTCTGTCATAATATTAGCAAACATTTTCTATTTCTACAGCTTTGTTTGACAACTAAGATTGTTCCGTTGAAACCAGAGTGACTAGAAATATTCCTCAGCGTCAGGATTTAAAGAGTATAGACGCCGGTGCCATATTGTAACTTGCTGTTTAAAGGTATTCTACAGTTAAACAACCCAACGGGTATTACAAGGTTCAGAGGGACGCACAGCAAACAGGTGTTGAAATCAGGGATGTAAGGATTTTTGGCCGCCCTTCTCTGGTATTGCGACATAAATATCCAATGAATGAGAAGCGTTTTATGTTGAAGGCGTGTAGCAGGTGAAATAGCTTTTGGTGCTATTTCAAAAACTGTTTTTGTCTAGACATTTTGGATGCTGCTGCCGCTGCTAAAAGCGCCAGATATTTGTTACCTCGGGTCTACCAATCTGTTGATGATCAATAAAATATCTCTTAATCTAACGATCTTTCAGAATGTGGGCAATTTCAAAGCTGGAAAACTCAATCTAGGCATTTCCTTGCCCCAATGCGCGTATAATGAGTTTTGAGAGGATTTTGAAATAAATACCAAATGAGCCAGAAAAAAGTTCCCATTTTGAAAATTCATAGCACCAAGAGTAATGGGTGGATTGGAATGAAACGAATTCTGTTTGATAGCTAAGAAATTGAAGTATCTTTGTGAGGTTTCTTGCCGGTTTTTCAGCACTGAGATTCTAGGTAAATTCGATTTTACGAAAATGTAAAGGTTGCACATCATCATCATTATTCAAAACATTCATACAGGTTGAACAAGTTTCAGAAAAATATCTGGTTTTCAAACTGACCTATTAAAAAACCTTAGCTACAAATAAAGAAAACTAGTTCAATAAAATTATATATTTACAAAAGCCAATAATTTACGCAAAATACAGTGAATAAAGTAAAATACAAAGGAAAGCTACGCAATTCGACTTATTAGAGCAGATTTTTGAACGCACCAAGAGAGGGAGCTGATTTACTAGCTTTACCCAGGCTCAGAGACGTAGGAACCGGGGGGGGGCACTGGGGGCACGTGCCCCCCCAAGATTTTGCAATAAACAAAGAAGTGCCCTTTTTATTTTTAGGAAGTGCCCTTTCAGGGCAATGAAAAAGGTGCCCTTGAAGTGTCGTGCCCCTCCAAGTTTGAGATGCTTCCTACGTCCCTGTCTAGGCTGTTCCAAAGGGTGGTTCCTCTGTAGCAGAAAGATTTCTAACCCGTTTTTGCTTTAAGTAACGGTATTTTCAGATTTAGACCCGTCGATCGCAGATTTCGTTCATGACTGTCGGAGCATCTTGTGAACAACGAGGACAAATAATCTGGAGCCAGCGAATTTAAGGACTTATACATTTTGAAATGCCTGGAAAAGGCCTAAAACACTATCAAACCAAGAAGAAACTTCTCGCATAAAAAAATAAAGATAATAGTACAGAAAAAAAGATAATAGTACAGTTCTTTACAGTTCTTCACATATGAGAGTCATTGTCCTCTTTTGCCATGGGATTGAAAAACTTCAGTATTTGTTATATCTCCTGAGAGCGGTGAAATGCACTTACCTATTGTTCTGTTTGAGGAGATTCCTGATGATTTGATCCAGTGATGATTCTCATGATTTGATCAAGTTATGATTGTCATGATTTGGTCAGGTCGTTTTTTAGGCATTTCACAGACAAGAAATTTTCTTGCAGTCGAATTTACCTATATTTTCAGTGCTCATATCAAACAGCGGGAAAAATCAAAATAGTACTTCGTTCTTTCAGTTTCAAAATCTGAATCGTTGAGATCAGGCAAGCACTGTTGGTGCTTTGAATCCTTGAAAGCGAGAACTTTTATCTGGCTCACCCACGGGGGGGGGGGGGGGTTCTTTCATAGGTACCCGAGGATGTGCTGCGAGCAAGGGTATACCCTTTCGGACTTTTAGTCTAGCCAAGGGTATACTTTTTTGCAATTTTGGCCTACAAAGGTCTAGCCAAGGGTATACTTTTTGACAACATTGGTCTAGCGAACGGCCATGATATCCTATTTGGTACAAATTTGACAATATTCGTCAAGGAAATCGTCAAAATTGATCCAGCCAAGGGTACTATTTTCGTAAAAATTAGTCTAGTCAACGGTACCATTTTGAATATTCTCGCGGCAGACCCCTACCCAAAATTTGCCCAAGAACCTCCCCCCCCCCCCGTGGGCTCACCCGCCAGACACTTACTTTGACGATTCGCTCTCGGATCATCGGAAATAAGCAGACAATAATTCGGGGCCTACCTTCAAACCTCTTGACCTGAGTTTTGCCTATGTTTACTTGTAAGATCTACTAATAATGGAAGATAAAGCTCTATTCTCACTGGCTGAAAATTACGTTGACTCGTGCTAAACTAGGTGCGCTTAATTGTGTTTATTATTGGCCCTACTGGGAGGGAATTGAAGGTTATTCGCCATAATCCAAGTAGACGTTGGTTGATATCGTCGATATTTTCAAAATTACAGCGTTATCTATTTTCCTGCTATTTTTCAAATTGTGACGTCATAAACTGCAAACATGCAACTGACAGTTGCTTTATACTAAAAAAATATGTTCTTTGCACATGGTACTAGCCTATAGCAAAACGATTAAAACGTATTAATCATATTGAGTCGCTGAAGAGGCCTCAGAGGTGAGGCGAAAGCTCCGACCAACAGAAAAAGCGCAATGAGTGAAAATAATGGCAAGCAGAACCCATTTAAATTTCATAAATAGCTTTGGGTACAACTCTCGGGATCAGATGCGAATTCTTTCGAATTCAATGCAAACTAGACATAATGATTATGCCAAATCAATTTCAAATATATGGAGTTTGTCGTGCTTGTCACAACTTTGAATAATTTCTCTTGAAAATCCTATTATTAACCCTAATCCTACCGGGGGGGGGGGGGTGTTTTCCACCCCCCCTGTCGGTTTTTTACAGAGCATTCTTTAACGACAAAAGCTATGACCCTCAAACTCTCTGACAATTACTAATTATCTATTAGCTACATTTTGACAATTAAATTTTTGAACAATAGGTGTCACGTGACAGGTGACACTACCATATTTGGAGCAAGGTATTGGAAAAATTAATGATTTTGACATTTTTACTACCAGAATTAGTTCCAAATGTTGACTATTGTACTTTAAAAGAATCAACAAACAATTAGCTTTCTATTGTTGTCAATAACAATGGATTTTGCTGATGTCAGCATTCTTAAATGATGACGTCACTCGGGCCGCCATTTTGGGTCATTTTGGCAAATTTTGAAGATTTTTCCAACAAATTTTGTTTAAAAAGCATAGAATTGCGTTATGCAATACTTTAAAAGCATTTCGAACCAATTATTATCAATTTTTGGCTGAAAAACACAGTTTTTAGTTATGACGTCATCAATTTTCGTCATTTTCTTCCAAAATAACGGTCTAAAAACACCTATATGCATCATATTTGAAAGGGAAATGAATAATACGCCAAATAAGAATGGAAAAAGTCATTCAGATTACCTTTATTCCGTTTTTAGAATGAATAAGCTAGAAAACCATATATTTTGACATTTTCCGGCATTATGACGTCATAGTGACGTCACCTAATGAGGTAGCCACGCCCAAAACTACCAATCAGTTAAGAATAGTTAGGACTACGCCCTTGCCAAGTTTCAATGATTTCCCATTAGTCTACGGCCAATTATAGAGGGGGGGGTGGAAAGCACCCCCCCCCCGGCTATGTTAGATCAAAAAAAGCCCGGTAGGATTAGGGTTAAGGGGGTCCTCTCCTCGATTATAAGCTGATTTTGAAGAAAATTTGAAAAAAAATATTTGCACTGAAATACCTCCTAAATTTATCGAAGAAATCATATCTGATGTTGGTTTTCATGTAATAGTTACCCCTTCCTTGAAAATTGCGAGTTTGTACCACCTGGTAGGTGAATCATTTCAGTTTTTCATGAATTCCATCAGAAAAAATTTTCCAAAATATGTTTAGCCTGAATTGCTCTCAGGGACGCCACCACCCGAATGCTATACGTCATTCGAAAGCTCAATCCCTGCTCAGTTTCATTGTCCTGATCGTTTTTGCTCACGACATCCCTGAAGCTCAGAAATTCCGATTGTTTGACGTCAGTAGAACAATCAGTTTCGAGTTGCCATGGCTCCAAGGCTTGTTTTCTTCAATTTGATTGGCTGATGACGCTTTCAGAGGTCAGCTGATCACCCAACATGGTGGTTTGGCTTGCTGTGAATACAATTTTAGGCCTTCTATCATCGTGTGATAACTTCGCGTGTTTACGTTGTATCTCTGCTTTAGTATCGCCGTCTTTTCTCAAAATTCAACAGTTATGGGAAGGACAAAATATCGAACAAGGAAGGCCTTTATTGGTCGGCGAAAGAAAGCTAGTATGAAGAGAGTCAGAAAGGAAATATTTGGGGAAGAAACCAGACAAGTCGGTGATGGTGAAATGGAAGGAAGACATCCTCATGTTGGTGATCAGGTTGAAGTTGTTCACGAGGATTTGATTGAGGAGTTGATATCAACAAGTGCCAGAAAGATAGGATACTTTCAGAAAGAGTCAGCAGAAGACAATGAAGAAAATGAAGAGGATTGCTCGCAATCGTTCAAGCATCGATGCTGAACAAACTGTTGAGCAACCTACTCTGCCCAACCTGTAAAAATCCATTTGTCATTTTCCGTTTTGATGATGAGAGAAGTGGATTTGCTGTGAAAGGCTCGATCCATTGCAGACATCGCGAGACAACTAAAAAAGAGTACCTGTGTCAGAGGATTGGAAAATCCAAATCAGTGACAGAAGGCTTTGATATCGATGCTCGAGCAGTTCTTGCATTTAGAGGCATTGGATGTGGGCTTTCAGCAATCAGACAATGGTGTGGAATAATGAACATGACATACACCATAAGCCAGAACATGTTCACCAAGAACCAACAGAAAGTGCAAGAAGCAAGCAAAGCTACTTTCAAAGAAATTTCAGAGCAAAGCCGAAAAGCAATCACAGAAGCATACTCTGATTTAGGTATTCATGCAGATGATAGGGGCATTCTTGACATTGGTGTTTCGTTTGATGGATCTTGGCAGAAAAGGGGCCACACCTCTCACAATGGCATGGCCTCCGTAATTGATTTAATGACTGGACTGTCTATTGATTTTGAGGTCCTGTCAAATTACTGCAACAAATGTAATATTGCAGAAGATACAGCTGTTGATCTAGAATGGAAAGTTCAACATTCTCTTATCTGTCAGAAGAATTTTTCTGGATCTTCTAATGCAATGGAAGTGGAATGTGCCAAAAGGTTATGGGGTAGATCTGAAGAATTGCACAAGCTCAGATACACCACAATTTTGTGTGATGGAGACAGCAAGGCATGTGATGCTATTAATTCAATGAAAGTGTATGGAGAGAATATCACCATTGAAAAGGAAGATTGTGTCAACCATGTATCAAAGAGGATGGGAACAGCATTGCGAAAAGTTGCAGACACAATGAAAGCTCAGGATCAGTCAATCACAGGAAAAGGAAAATTGACAAAAGTAAAGATGACCAAGATCCAAAATTATTATGGACGTGCCATAAAAGATCATTCATCTGATGTTGACTTGCTGCAGAAGAGAATCATGAGCATTTTGCTGCATATGTCATCAACAGACAAAACTCCAAAACACACCCACTGTCCAGATGGAGCATCCTCATGGTGTTTTTGGCAAAGGGCTTTGGCAAAATCTGAGACACCTGGGTCACACAAGGAACATGAAACCCTACCTCCTGAAGTAGGGCAGAAACTTGTGCCAATTTTTCGTCGTCTGTCGGAAAAAGATCTTCTGAAAAGATGTGCAAGAAACAAAACGCAAAACCCCAATGAGTCATTTCATCAATTAATTTGGAAGATCTGCCCAAAAGCTACTTACGTTGGCCGAACAACCATTGAGACTGCAGTGGCTCTAGCAGCATGTCAGTTTTCAATGGGGGCAACATTTAATGTGGTACTTTGTAGACTGCTCAGATTGGAGCCAGGGAAACATTTAGAAACATCCTCTGAGCAAAGAAACAAGAACAGAATTAAGAAAGCTGAAAAAGCAGCAAGTAAAGAAGCAAAAACTAGACGAAAGGCTCTCAAATACAAAACAATCGCAAAAGAACATGAAGCAAAAAATGCGGAAGGGCCAACATATTCTGCTGGAGACTTTAATCATTGAAATTTTAGTGACTTTGAGCTCTACCACATTTATTTTTAATCAAATTGAGTCAAAATAATCATGTTATGTGAAAACCTTGAAGAATCTAGGCACAAGAGTCAACTTTGAATGTCCTAGCAAAAGCGAAAATTTTCTGAAACTTCAAAACCGTTTTCTGAAAAACAGGTTTTTACCAACTTGGACGCACTTTGTTTTTGCATTATTTTTACAACTTTCAAGTAAATTGGCAATGCTATACATCTTTGGAATCCTGAATGCATGGAGAATGCACCAACAGCCTTCATTTTTTGATATCATACACATAGAAACTGCCATAGGTATCTAAACATGCTTGGATAAAATCTGAAATCCAACATTTTCAACAAACTGTGATAAAAATTGAAACAAAATGTATAGAGAAAAAATAAGGTCATCAGTACATTCTCCTGACACTCTGGAGTGGTTAGATACCAAACAAGATAACTTTGAATCAGATTTCATGAAAATATCCTTCCAGCAAGCAACACTGGCATAATTCATTGTTTCATTGTTACCATGGAAACCAATTAAGATAATCAAATTTTAAGACCAGATTTGAAATCAGCATAATGAGTTGTACCATAATGCTCATTCTCAGGTTTAAGCTACTTGCAATAAAAAAAGTACATCACCGAGGAGAGGACCCCCTTAAACATCGAAACGTAGACTAGCTACACTAGTCCCTTGATTTCGCTGTTGTTGTTGTTGCTGATGGCCAGCTCAATGAGGGACTAGTTGCCAGAGAGTGTCTCAAATCGGAATTTTCAGAACGAAAAACCTGATTGTAATCTGATTGGAGCATTTCGGCTTAAACAATAGAAAATTGTTTTGTAGCCAATCAACTTTTCCTCTCTTTACTTATTTTTACTGGAAAACCTCCCTTTGAAGTAGAGGCCTGTTTGGTCTGAGTTTTTCAAGAATGGCGACCGGCGCTGTCGTCGCAGCTTGATCGACCTGCAGAGCAGAAGCAAATGAAGCTGAAGGAATTTAGCTAGCCATTTGGCATGATGAAGTGGGCACTGGGAAGAGATATTTGTTTGTGCTCTAACAGGAAATGGCAAAATGTAATGCTGTTGTGATACTTGAGAGGCATTTTCAAGACAGCAGTGAGTGTCAGTCTGTAAGTACACTGCAGTGTAGTGTAGGCCTACTGTAAGTTCAGGTTAGTGATTTTTTCGTTTACATTTGGCTCGTGTATTTCAATTTCAGGGCCTCCGATGACTTGGGGACCGGGGGGCCGGGAGGCCAGGCCCCCCACATGTTTGCAAATCATGCCGTTTTGAAAGGCAGCTCATCATCATGTTATTGTGTTGTGGTAATTTTTTGTATCAAGTTTGGCCTGCCCCCCCCCCCACTTTTCTGATCTCGTCGGGGGCCTTGAATTTCTAATATTATCTAACTGCAAGCATGTTACTTGGCAATGTTGGGCTGTTGTACTTTATCACCTTAACAGTTGTTTTGGTTTGAATGCATTTGATCTGCCAAATAAAACAACCTTAGATATTTTAGAAGTTTAGAATCTTTATAAGTTCCATATGTGATCCAACCCCCCCCCCCCCCCGTGTTTGGATCACATACGAAAAGGAAAGGGTGATATAATTTTTTGCTTGTGATTTAACAAGTACTTGTTACTTTATCACATTGATGTTGATGTTCTTAATTCATAGGGGTTTGTTTAACGCAAGATATCTGCTTCATTATTATCAGACCTCGCATCAGTATGCATTTAGGTGGCACTTTTCTTGGAGAGAGTTTGTCTATCTGATGCAGCAAATCACTTGGAGCAAATATAAAGAACAGTTCCCTTGAAAATTCCTTGTACTTCAGTCCTTCAGATACCACTTCTGATTGCTAATGATAATGTATAATGATGATGAAATGTCTAATCTTGTCAAGTCTTTGGTTCCTTCCTTTATCTTTGGTCACTCTGAACTTTGGTCACTTTATCTTTGGTCACTTTGATAAGGGGGGGGGGGGGGGCTCTCTCCTCGATTAGTTTACCTATTGAGAGAGCTCCTCCTTTAAATAATTCTCTCCGTGGTGAATTTATATATATTTGAAACTGAAACTCCTCTGAAATTTCAAATTTATGTTCACTGTCCATGCTCCATTTTGTCAGAGTCATAAACTGTCTAAAATTCTTTCAAATTCACATGAATGAAACTTGGTATCAATGTGTTGTTTTCTTGAGTCATATTTTGATGATTACTGATCACAGCAGCAACAACAACCAAAATACTAATTCCGTGGTCCCCGTTTTACGCATGTAGCGCTTATGAAAACGAGGCTATCAAGTTATTCCGATTTCAGACACTGTTTGGCAACAAGTCTCTGTATTAGCGACAAATCAGTTCTAAGGAGCATACAGAGATTGTGTAGCCAGTCTAATCGAAACGCTGTATTTCTGAAATACTGAAAATGTCAAAAAATTCTCTCTCTGGGATTATGGCAGATTAAATAAAAGGCCGATTTTGTAATACAATAGCAATAGTTGCGTTTGATTGACACCTCAATTCAAAGCGATTAGCGACTGCAGACAAAAAGATATTCTCTCAACCAGTAATTCAAAATAAACAAAGCCGCAAAAGTTTCCCTGAAACTAGTAGGGCAAACTATCGCCTTGTGCAAGTGAAAGGTGGTTTTTTAAAGAGAAGTTACGTGCTTATGACGAAAAATGAAGGGCAAATCTAAAGTTCTGTCTAGCGGATTTTGTTCATTTGATTCAGGAGCTGGTTTGTAATCATTTCATTTAAGCAGTAAAAATACGCGAGAATTACAATGCCTTCTGCTTCCCAGGCTTCTGAATCAAATAAACAAAATTCATCAAACAGAACTTTAGATGTACCCTTCTTTTTTCGTTATTAGCACATAACTTCTGAAAACCACCTTTCGCTTGCACAAAGCGAGAGTTTGCCCTACTAGTTTCGGGGAAACTTTTGCGGCTGTTTGTTTTGAATTACTGGTTGACAGAATTTCCTTTGTCTGCAGTCGCCAATCACTTTTAATGGAGGTGTCAATCAAATGCAACTGTTGCTATTGCATTACAAAATCTGCCCTTGTTCCTTTCGACCAACTCATTTGAAAGAATTGGCCAATAACATTTCACAGATTCAACGCCCATGGTGTGGGAATTCACTCCTCTTTGACTATGAGCGATAGGACACCAAGTGTGTCTCACTGTGAAAGTTTTATCAGTAGCGAGCCACCTTAACGCTTTGAAATTTTCAGCAGTGAGAAGGTGGATCTGCATTTAAGGTGGCTCACTACTGAAAATTTCAAAGCGATAAGGTGGCTCACTACCAAGAAAAATAGATTGAAACCACACAAAAAACAACTGCTTGGTAAAGACACACTTTTCCACATTTCTAATCCATAGCGATTACAGAAGAACCCCCCCCCCCAAATTTTGATTTGTAAAGTTATTGCAGATCAAAAATCACAACCACAATGAGCAAAGTATTCCAAGACTTCTAGAAAGCATTATAGTTCTTAATCAATCAAGGAGCCTTTACATGTGGAAAGATTATTTGGAAATTTTCTCGCAGTAATAGGTATAAGGGGAAGTAACATTTCGTGGTCTGGGTACTTCAAAGACTTATGACTTTTCGTCCTTTACTTCCCTGCGTTCTTTGATTTGCTGATATCACTTGGTAATGGGTAACAGGTAATAGCTCCCAAAAAAGTATACAGATTTGGTTGACTGCAGCGATGTAAATATAGCTTTAATCAATGTCTAATCACACCCAAAATGTTCCTCGATAGTTAACTTGAATTGATCATAGGTACCTCGTTTGGTGGCATTGATGCTTTGAGAGCAGACATGTTGATCTTGAAAGTTCAAATTTGCCTCTTCCTACAAACCAGAGCTTTAGCCTTTTGGCCTAAGCAAATTCTTAAGGCACATCATATAAATCAACGATAGCCTTGATAAAATTTGAACGATATTAGATCTTGTATTATTCTGTTTTCCAGAAGTCCCCCCAGTTACCCATTGGCAGCTTCTTGATTTTTCATAAATTTCAGTTCTTAATTTCGATGTGTTTCAGGAACTTGCTTAGGCCAAAAGACCAAAGCTCTGGTTTGCAGGTTGACGCAAATTTGAGCTTTCAAGATTGATATTTCTGCTCTTAAAGCACCAATACTTACAAACAAGGTATCTATGTTCAAGTTAACTATCGAGGAACATTTTGAGATTGATTAGCCATTGATTAAAGCTAAATTCACATCGCTAGAGTCAATCAAATCTGTACACTTTTTTGGGACACCCGGTATCCGAAAATATTGTGTTTGAAATGTAGTCGTCCGAACTTTTTGGATTTAACGTCACACATCTTTAAACACGGTTGTAAAATCCGGTACACAGATGCCTAACGGAGCATCTGTAAAATTGTCAACACCTTGGGCGATAAATTGGCGAAATGTTGCTGATTTTACCAAATCGACAACGGTGTGTTTTATCCACAAATTTGTAAACGAAAGCCACCTGGCACGAACAGTTTCCTTTTTGGGGGCGGATGAAATTGTATGCGAGCAATGTGAACCACAAGCAATTTCCGGCGTTGTTTCTCTGGGAAAATTTCCGATACCACGCTCTTTTGATCGCTGGAAATGACCCTCTTTTGAAATATGCATCGCTAAATCGAGAAAGGATCACAAACGATGAAAAGCTTCGCAGAGAATTCTTGCAAATAGAGTTTCAAAGTCTCGCATTGAATTTGATTTTGTCAAGTTCTTCTACAGGGTATTTTAGAAAAAAAGCAACTCAACAATGAATGAAAATTTAAGAAAACAATAAGATTTTAACAGTTAATGTACCGGGTGTCCCAAAATGATGTATTATTGTTTGATTGCTAACATGTCTATAACCAATGAACCGGTTTTCAAAAACCTTTTTTATTTGATTGCATAAAGGCTACATTATATTTTAAGATGTTGGTTGTGGTTTTACCACGGCGTTTTCATGTCGAAAAGAAGATCGATAAACCCGCTCAAATTCAAGCCTTAGATGGCATGAGAAAGAAACGGCCTATTTTCCAGTCAACATTTTAGATGTGATGCTAAAGGCTGTACTCGTATTCGTATTCTCTGAACTCAGTACTAACTGAATTCGTATTCTCTGAACGACATATATTCTCCGAACGATATATAAGTTCAGCCTTTTGCATCACATCTAAAATTTTGACTAGGAAAGAAGGCCGTTTCTCTTTCATGCCATCTAAGGCTTGAATTTGAGCAGGTTTATCGATCTTCTTTTCGACATGAAGATATCTGCCTAAACGACAACCAACATCCTGCAATACAATTTAGCCTTTTGGCAATCGGATAAATTGAAGTTTTTGAAAATCGGTTCATTGGCTATGGACATATAAGCAATCAAACGATAATACATCATTTTGGGACACCCGGTAAACTGTCTGAAAGCACAATCTATCTTCTTTCCAATGATATGCAGTTTGGATATTTCCATGGAATTATGCATCATAAAATCGATATTTTAGTAATTACGGCCAGTTTGAAATGCAGCATGTTGTAAAAGCAAACTCAACAACATTTTTAGAGCAAAAGGTTACGAAACAAATCTTATGAAAACCTTTCAGGCCTAGAAGCATTTAGACTGGCTACACAATCTCTGTATGCTCCTTAGAACTGATTTGTCCTGGCCATCAGGAACAACAACAACAACAGCGAAATAGAGGGACTAGTGTAGCTAGTCTAAGAAGCATTTAGGATGATACCCTTTGGTAGAATGCTAACAAAACGGTGCCCGTAAGTAGAAAGTGATAAAACAAGCTTCCACAACGATGTGTTTTTGCCTTTGCAAATGTCGTAACAATTTCCGGCATCTGAAACTGGCCAAACTCATTAAAACGTCAATTAAATGACATAATATGAGAAACCTGGGTACCTTAGAAAGGAGACAGATCGATCGAAAGATACCGGGTGAGCCAGAAAAAAGTTCCCAATTTTGAAAATTCATAGCATCAAGAGTACTGAATGGATTGGAATGAATCAATATTTGCTTGACAGCCAAAAGATTGAAGTATTTTTGTGATTTTTCTCACCTTCTTACGAGCACTGGAAAAATTGGTAAATTCAAGTTTACAGAAACTTGATGGTTGCAAAATGACTGAAAAAGGCCTAAAATGCTTGATCAAATGATAAAGGACTCCTCACTCAGAACAGCAGAATAATATAATATTACATATTATTACCTGACTGACGTTTCAAAAACGAGGCAATACAAGAATCCCGCCAATCCCATTGGCTAATCGCACATTTCCCGCGGTTTTCCCGTAGCCTTGTATAATACGATACAAGGACGCGTTTTTGTCACCACAGCAACTAATTTAGGCCTGTGAGATTTACAATGAACTCAAACGACATAACAGTAAAAAAATGAGTTTGACTAAATGGTATAAGTCAAAATTAGAAGCTATCAGGTAATAAAACTCATACTAACCGGTTTCGTAGTTGTACAGGAAAATATAAAGCCCTCGGTCTTATTGCACAGACCTCGCAAGCTCGGTCTGTACTTTTAAGACCTCGGGCTTTATATTTTCCTGTACAACACAAAACCGGTTAGTATGCGCATAGTGTAATAATATAACGAATTTTTATACAGGATATGCATTTCAACAAAAAATGCTGTTATCAACATGTGTCCTGTAAAAGAAAAATAAAGAAAGAAAAAAAACCTATAATAGCTCTGATAAAACCTAGCAGTAATTACAAAGATGATTTAAAACCTCCACATATATCACAATTTTTAAATAAAATGTTTCTTTAATAGTTCTTCGTATTGCTTAAAAGATTCAGTTTTTCTAAGGTCAATTGGCAGTTCGTTGTAGATCCTTGCACCCATAAAATGGAAGGACTTCCTAGCGTATTCTGTTTTGATGCTCGGAAGCCTTATCAAACATTCGTTGTTTCTTGTTTGCGTTTCGTGCTGTTGCAACTCAAAATAACCTTGAAAGTTCTCACAAATGTCATTGTCTAAACATTTACGCACGAGTTTACATGCCCTGGTACTTTTGGCATTGAGAACTGATTGAATTGCAGTGGGATTTTTCGAGTTTCCGTTGATTATTTTCAAACAGCGATCATGAAATGACGAGTGCTTGCGTTAAAGTCAACTTGAGTTGCAGTACTCCACAATACGTAAAGGTCTGGAGAATCGTTGAGTCATACACAGCCTTTGCGGAGGTGAGATCGAGGGAATCCCTTATCTTTGCCAGTAATCTTAATCTGGACGATACACGTTTGAAGCACTTCTCAAAGTGGGTATTCAGATTCAGGGTACTATCTATTTCAATACCAAGATATTTGTACTATTTGGTATTCAGGATTTTAGAGCCTCGATACATTATATCAAGTGACTCACTCTGTTTTGCGATTCTTTGCGAAGTAAGGAATTCAGTCTTGCCTTTTTTCAAATTTATTATCAAACCATTTTCATCAAACCAGTCAGCGATGGCATCCATATCTTTGAAAGCTTGGTTGTGATAACTTTTATATCTTTATCAGCAACGTACCGGGTGCGCCAAAATAAACTATGCACTTTTGGCAGGCCACGATAAATCGTACACTGGACCAATTTTGAAGATATATGACTTAATCTTTAGCAGAAAGCCTGAATTAGATTCTAAGATTTTTTTGCAAATTTTTCAATTTTCAATTTTTAGAGCTACAGGCGAGTTTCTTAAAATTTTCGTTTTCGAAAACATTGAAAACGATCAAAAAACGTTGATCAAATTTTCTAAAGACTCGTCATGAATGGACAAAGAGAAAACGTTTTCAGCGTGATTTGGGGATTTGGAAATTGATCATTGTAAACTTCTGCACGAGTGTTATTTCAAAGATTGGCTTGTTGCGAAGTTCTGTAGTATTTGCAATAAAGTGTCGCCCCAAAAGCCGTCGCAAATCAAAAACGTAACAAGACTCCATGCTTGCTGGCCTCATGACGCTTCCTCGCTTGTCTTTTCAACCCCCTTGACACAGGAACACAGCCTGCAGCAAAGCATAAATTCAATGACATTTCAGAAGAAAAGATATTTCTTTATATTCTTGAAAATGTTATTACATTTCTCCCAAGATAGTACGAACTCTCGTACATCAGCTTACAAATAGTCCATTTCTAAATCCCAAATCACCACGAAAAAGTTTTCTCTTTGTCCATTCATATCGATTCTTTAGAAAGCTTGATCAACGTTTTTTGATCGTTTTCAGTGTTTTCGAAAAAGAAAGTTTTAAGAAATTTGCTTGCAGCCCTAAAAAGTGAAAATAGAAAAATTTGCAAAAAATCTTAGAATCTAATTCAGGCTTTCTGCTAAAGATCAAGTCATAAATCTTCAAAATCGGTCTTGTGTACGATTTATCGTGGCCTGCCAAAAATGCATAGTTTATTTTGGCGCACCCGGTAGATCACTGTGTCATCAGCATATCTAACTATCCTGGCACTTTCAATTACATCAGTGACACCATTGAAGAATAAGATGAACAGCAACGGACCCAAGATGGAGCCTTGGGGTACTCCTGCTTGGATGTCCGCTGCCTTTGATGAGGATTTTCCGTAACTTAGAGCTGCTGAGCGGTGGAACAAAGAATCTGTGAACCAAGAAAGTTCACCGTCTTTTGCGACCATTGCGACCTTCATCGAAGAGTTATCAGGCAAAGCTAACGATGCTATCTTCAATCTCGATGATACAGAAGAAACTGAAGGAGAAGGCAATAACGATGAAAATGAAACACCCGACGGCGAGGATTCAGATGATGAAGATGAAGTGGATGCAACGGATGATTATCGCTTCAGTAAATAGCATCTGGAGTTGGCAGAGACCTGCATTTGATATGTTTTGAACTGATGTTGAGATTATTTCCTTCATTGTTTTATGAATTAACGATTGATTTGTGTCTTGCTTTATTTCGTTGAAAAGTTAAAACGGATTTTTGCTTTCTCGCGCCAAGAAATTGTTTTCGAAATGAAGTGAATTCTGTATCCTTTCTCTGGTGTATCCTCTTCGTGCTTTACTTCCAACTAGCCTCCCACGCTTTTGAGGCGGGTTTTTAAAAAAAAGTCATCGCAGAAGCCCAAAAATATCCCCGAATGGAAACATGGCAATATTTGTGCAACGCTTCCCGAAGTTCGAGAAAATAGAGGCAGAAATAGCAGAGAAAGATGGTTCTTGGTTGCTTGGAAATGAATGGGCCTAGGCACCCAAGTGAGTCGGAAAAAGGGCAAGTTTTTCAAGAGTGGGTTTTTTCATGTAAGAATTGACGAACGTAAAGACAAATGAGGCAACTTAAGTTCGGGGCCTGGGCAATCTAAATACAATCTATTGTATTCCATTGTGCTTGATGATCTCGAGAGATTATCAAATCAATTGGACAAATGAAGGCACTTAGCCATCTTTTGTTCTATTTTTAAACTAGACGCCTTATACCGTCATTTTTCTTTAAAAACAATTATTTAAACAAGAGATAGACTATACCTCAAATCAATGCTTTCAAATAAAGAAATAGTGATGACATTGAATTGAAAGTCGTTGCGATATTTAGGAAAAATGAGCAGCAAGGAATTATGAAGATTAGTAGCAGAATCAAAATTTGATATAAAGAAAAGAAAATGAATTAAAAATGAAAATCCAATCACCGCAGGTATTTTACAGAATTCGATGAAAAGTTTCAATTTAATCATTAATTGTTTTACATTATTCCTTGAACTTTGTCAAGCGATCTGCTCAAAATTCGACACCAGTAAATATTCTGGTAAGTTTTAAACATTCTTTTGTTTTCTAAGATAGTTGCTTATTCGTTGTTTTGTTTGTTTGTTTTTTCAAGACCTGACAGGTAACTAAAAACCTTTTGTTTTTTAGGATCTGATTATGATTTGCCAAGTCTCTTTGTCTGATGTTTTGTTTTAGGTTGAACTGATACCAGAAGGAAAGTAAATTGTTGATAGTTTTTTATTCCCATGAGTGTGGCTTCTTGTTTGAAGTGAAAATGTCATTAGACACCGGGCGAGTAAAGAAGAACTGGCTCCTTTTAAACCCCGTACTGAGTGGCAATGAAGGTTTTCCATATTCCGTAAACTGCAACGCCTAGATTCATCACAGAAGTCTCAGCATTGCTCATTGAATTGGATGGTTATCGCTCAAACTGAGAGAAAATAGAAGTTTCGAGGGAAAATATAATTCTTAAGGGCAAATAAAAATCAGATTAAAAATATCAAATTAACACGAGGAATCATGTTGAAAGTCGACGCAATGCCCACATTGACCCTGAATCCGGGAACTATAAACTACTTACTGGCGACAATTTTCTCGCCACCCCACAGAAACCTAATGTAAAAAGGCATTTTTATCTTTGATCAAGAAGTTTATCAACTTACTTTTTCGTAGCTGCTTAAAATCAATTTTCAAGCCTTGCATTTTTTAACTTTCTGTGCATTTTATTTGAATCATAGCCGATTTTGCTTCAAAAGTAGGCCTAAACTTTTAATTTGTTCAGCAATAGTCTGAATTCAATGTTTTGTTCGGACTAGACCTCTAAGTTGACTTGTGCAAAGCACATTGATCTTGAGGCTTGCGCTAAATTGTGAATAATAAACTTCTGGAAAATAGAGGGACTGCAGCTAAGAACAGGCCGAGATTGGAAAATATAATTTGTGTGGCATGGCAGCCACCTTGCTCGCCTGTGTTGATGCATCATTTCACAGAATGAGATTGGTTGCTAAGGGAAACTTCTCCAACAAAATGAACTCTTTGAGTGCAGTAATTAGCTCAATGACGTTCCCATCAAAATTATTTCAAAAAGCTCTTTGTTAGCATTTTTTCAAGATTATTGTTAGTTTTCTAAGAACTTTTAGGCAGCTGATCAGTCAAGTAGAACAACAATCGAAGAGTTTTCAAGAAACCAATAAATTTTCCCACCCAGTACTGAAAGTCTCTTTTAGCTTTCAGTAAACAGTTGAACTTGAAATTAGCAGATCATGGGTACCAAAGGTTTTTGCAGTTTCTCCGCATCCTTCTTAAATGTTCGTTGTATTCATTGATAGGTAACTTCCCAAGCATTTCGTGAGTTTTACCAGAATACAGCGCCAGTATGCGAATTACCTTCTCAGACAAAATAAACAAGTTTCTTGAGCAATATCCAAGTTCTCAGTCGAGGTTCTTACTGGTTTAGTTCTTAGTTGAATTCTTGAAAAGAGTTTCTTATTAACAATAGCACTGTTTAATCATGCTGAAAACGGATTACACGTTTTTTTTTATAAGAAACTGGTTTATAAGAAACTAGTACTACGATGACCAAAAATTTAAGAAACTCTAGTACTACGCTCAAGAACAGTTAAGAAACTCTAAAACGTTATATCTGTATGTCTCTCTTATTCTATGTCTCTCTAACAAAGGTGCCTTCGTCTTTTCTTGACTTTTAACTGCAAAATTGGTAAATTTTTGCCTTGATGTGCATGGCTTCATCTTGATGACAATGTCAATGCAAAATGGAAGCCCTTTCTCGAGAAGAAGGCTCAACTTCGAACAATACCGCAATTTTAGGCCCAAAAAAATAAGAAACTAATTAAGAAACTTTTACTACTAAAACACCGAAATTTTCATGCGAAATTAAGAAACTTTTAGTACTAAGTGCTGATCCAAGTTTCTTATAATAAAAAAACGTGTATTTCGTGATTAATTTGTTTGCTTGTGTGTTTAATTAGATTGTTTGTTCTCCACTGAAAAATCTTCAAGCAAAGACTAAACATTTCCTGCACGCCAATTTTTGATGGTTGTTTCCTCAGACTGCATTCTGTAACGTAACATTACAGCATATTTACTCATATTTCGAGGAAGGTGCAATAAAATTGCACTGATCTTCCTTAGCATTCTCATGGTATAATTTGGAAAATTTCACAATAAAAATCATTAAGCCCGTGCGTCACTTCTAAGGTCCTTTGATTAATGTAATCCAGTGCAAACGATTTGGCTAGCGTGTCATTTCGCAGAATTATGCACCGTTTTACATGTGACGTCACGATAACGTTTCGCATAGAAATAATACCAAGCTCTTGTTGTGACCATTCGCTGCAGGATTGTTTTCTCTACGATGTATTCAGAATGCGATTAAATCCACTTGGAGGAAAAATATTGACAGGAAATTCAATAAATTTTAGAACGACAAAACAAATCGGATCATTGACCTAAGTTTGATGTTAAATCATACTTACCTTTTGGACAGGAATCAATCAATGATGTCTGGAGATGCAATGTTGCAGGAGAAAGAGACTTAACCTGAAATATTCTCATCTTGTTTTTCAGAGACCGAATGTTTAGTCACTGTAGGAAGAAAGAAAGGCTTACTGGGTGAGTCAGAAAGTTTATAGAAGCATAGGTTCCAAATCTTTAACAAGGATGGTGTAAAATTCAGTGACCTATTTCTTTGAGCTGAATGATTTCAAAGAAACTTTAGATAGTTCTCTGTAATTCAACCGTTGGACTTTTCTGAAATCTTCAATGTTATCAGAATTAGAGTGTTTTTCTTCTTTTTCAAGATTTCAAGAAAAATTTTCAAAAAAACTTAAAACCATCGTAATTTCTAAACTATTTGAGGCAACATGAAATAATTTCGAAGAAAACTATAGTTTATGAATGCCTTTAATATGGTATCAAGCAAAAGTTTGTCACTCATCTGGTTTATGATATAGGAATTTGCTGAAGTTACATCCTCAAAATGAGTTGAAATGTAAGATCCGCTGTAATTTCGAAATATATTCAAAATTTCTGGAAAGTCCAACGGTAGCATTGTAGATAAGTATCTAAGGTTTCTTTAAAGCCATTCAATCAGAAGAAATAGGTCATTAAATTTTACACCCACCTTTTTACGCCAAGTAAAAGATTTGGAACCAATGCTGTTTATAGACGTTTCAAAGCATGTAGCTCTCAAACCTTTTATCAGGTTTGTATAAACTGATAATGCTTGTGAACAAAACAAGAGAACTTAGACAAGAAAATTTACAGTTTTCAAAGTCGTTTGTATTGATCTCATGTAACAACAGCCTGCGTGCAGACTAGACTGGTGCCATTTCAGAGAGGTTTCTCCTATGCTGAAAACAAATCAATCGAGTCTGCACGCAAAAATAACAAATGATTTCAGGAAAACTCCTCATCTACCGGGCGCCTCATCTACCGGGCCTATAAAGGCCCAGCGTTGGAAAAAATGCTGCTCCCTCAATATCAAAGCAATAATATTGAAAACTGTCTTGTTTTATTCCCGATATGTTCAATTAGGTTCAGTAATTTACCCGGCTGTAATCGGCAATTCCTCCCGTCGATATGAGAGATTTTCTGCAGAAAGCCCCTTTCGAAAACCTGCAAAAACGAAGGAAACGAAAAACAAATTCCCATTTGCTTTCCTTCCTAGCAATAATGACACTCACATGCATTCATGTATTTTATCCTCTTGGGAGAATGGAATCCCCTGAATGAATTATTCATACTAGGGGGAACACTTTTTCATCCCCCGAAGAGGATTGCACGAGCTGAAATGATCTCAAGTCATTTCTGTACGGTAAACACATTGGGGAAACTCGCTCATGATTTTAGCAAGTTTTTCAAGGTTTCTCGAAGGGACCTTTTTTTTAGCAAATCCCTTGTAAATCTTAACGGAGCAACCAATTTTAGCGAGGAAAAATTCTGAAAGTTATTGAACATGATAGCTATACAACTAGATATTGCAAAATATCATTGCTCATGTATCATTGCAAAATATCATTGCTCATTTCAAATCCAGTACGTTGTAAGAGCAAAATAAACACCCTTTTTATGGCAAAAAAAAATACGAAATAGCGGGTGTCCCAAAAAAAGTACTCCTGTTTAAAAAATCGCAATGAATTGATTATCAAACCTTTGATAAAATTTTCTTTTTGACTTGTTTTGTCAAAGACCCAAAAATATTTATAGATGCTAAAATTTTTGCTTTTGATGCAACGAGGTAGAAAAATTACACGTTAAAAAACCTTATTTTGAGCTATACTTTATAGGCAAAATGCTCAATCTTGCCTAACAGTCAAAATTTTCAGATTTTTCATCGTCATCAAAGTCTCTAATGATAGTGTGCATTTCTTTCTGTCATTTATGACCAAACTAGAAGCTTTATATGCACAAATAAATTGATCTGGCAAGCATAAATGCTTTTTTGTAGTATGATTCAAAACTAGGTAGCCCTAAAAAGAGCTAAATTTGCTAATTTTAAACCAATTAGAAGATCATCTATATCTGGGAAAATAATTTGGTCCTTGATCTACTTGGTAAAAATAGAAAATTGAAGATCGGTCATGTAATCAAATTTTGGTGATTTTTCAAACGGGAGTACTTTTTTTTGGGACACCCGGTAGATTTTGTCGAAAAATTTCAGGTTTAGAAGTAGTCGAGGTGATGCCCCAAGGTTTGAAAAAGAAGAATGTATTCACATTAAATGCATTTTGTTAAGAATGACAAAATAAGCTCTCACAAAGATGGGTTTTCGTCTATGTAAATGTCCTATCACTTTCTCGCTTCTAAAATAGGCCATACTTACAAAAACGTAAGTGAAGTGATGAAAAATTCAATTAATACGCCCAACCTGGATATCATTGGAAAGAAGATAGATAATACTTTCCGATGGCATGCGTCAAATTGATTCAAACATCATCATTTCCTGAACAATTTCAAATAAAGTTGGGTTGCGTTTTTTCTGAAACACCCTGTTTTGATACCCTGTATATATCCTGTATATATATATTTTTTTAGATTTCTCGAAATATAAATACACAAAACAAGAATCCTGAATCAGCGAATTCTAACTTGAGTTATGCAATAAAATGTATATTCACTAGGACATTTTCTACACCTCAACAGGAGTTAAAATACGAGTAAAATGAAAATGTACCTTTCTTTGCAGGTTCTTTTAATAGCCACCAATAAACAGGCAATGAAGTTGTGGCCACATCCTTAACTGTCCAGCACACAGTTCCCTTGGCTCAATGATATCAGCTGATCAAAGTAAATGAAAGCAACCATTCGAATTGAAAGAAATTCGTTGCAAATCAGGCTGGTTAACCTCTGAAGGATGGTATTTGGATACTTTTGCAATGACAAATTTGTTATCATCACTTCTTATTCCTTGATACAAGTGACACCAAATCATTTCACCAAGAAGAAAAATCCAGGAAGTTATGGTCGACTGGCTAATTTAGAATAATTGAAACTGATTGCATTTTGCTCCTTCTGTTCACATTTCATCTCACAATTCAGCTACGACTGGGAAAGAGTTCTTCGCGTTATTTACTAGACTAGTCAAGTTATATACAACCGGAGGGTGGGGTGTAACTCTGATCAAAACCATGCACACCTGCAACGATTCATTATACAGTTAAGCCCGAAATTATTCATACCTATGCCAAATTTGGAGTATTTTCAATCGTTATATTTGCTAACCAGTTCACAAGGTATTTCATTCCTTGAAATGTCTCTTGTAGCACTTGTTTCAGCCTTTTATCACATTCTTACGAAACTTCAGCCACAGTAAAATTGGTCCTCAAATAGAACGATTCAATATACTCAGAATTTGGCATAGGTATGAATAATTTCGGGCTTAATTGTACAACCGGGGGATGGGTGTAACTCTGATCAAAACCATGCACATGCAACTTCAACGATTCATTATAGCTCCAATTACATTTGTATATGGCTAAAGACTGAACTGGCAAATCAACAATTCTTTACATAAGTAATACCATAAATCAATTGTGAGTTGGTGCCCATTCTACAAACAAAAGCTGACTTGGCTTCACCACTGCTAAACTCACTTAACAAGAAAAATGTCCATGGTCATTTCTAGATTATGCCATTTTGCATCTCTTAGAAATAAATCAAATTCAAAAGTACACTAACGAGCGCAGTTTCTGGGATAGGTACCTGAATTTGACACATACTTTAAGATTGAATAAATATTGTATCAAAGGGGATTGTCATCGAAGAAACATTTTAGCTTTATATTGCAAAATATGATTCCTGACGAGAATTATGTTGTTTTTCAAATATTATAGTTCAAAGTAGAGTTTGCAAAGCTGTCATTTCACAACTTCAGGGATTCGGCAGTCAAAGCATCTGCAAATAATTTTTTTCCGCATCAATAGACTTCTTCGCGATTCTACTAGAGTCTGGGTCGAGGGATATTTTATATGTTTTCAATGTATATTGGTAAAATTTGTACCAAAAGGTAAATACTATAAAAGTCACACTCTGATGATAACATGAGATCGAAAGGCCTTCGTATGCTACGAAAAGTTTTAGCTTCTTGCATCCGATCTTTATGGCATCTACCTCTTTATACAAGACGTTCGATCGAGTGCTTTTATTGCTTCCGCCACTGTTGTGCACATTCGAAAAGTCTTCAGATGTCTACAAAATGTATTAAAATAGCAACTCCATTTTAAAACATTTCCAAAACATGCAAATTTTGCTGACAACTCACCTAGTAGTTTTACGACCAGCTATTACAAAAGGAATCTAGGCGAAATAGGCAACGTAAACACATCATGTTTTTCTTGCAGCAATGTCTGTGTTTATTGTTAGCTCAATGTGCTCATGTCTGTGTCATGGCAATGGTATTCTTGGTTAAACTAACTTTTCTTGACTGTCTACTTGCTAATTTAGCAAGATTGAAGCTTATTGTTCATAACTCGTGTCCTGGCAAGGTTTTGTGTGTGCTCAGCACGCGAAAATGTCACGCACTTGGAAATCAATGAAGGTGAAGGATGTAACTGCAAATTTAAACAAAACTTGAGAAAACGTCATTGCAGCAAGGTTTGAAAATACAGTAGAACGTACCTTGTGTTCTCAAAAGCTCAACTTTGTGAGTGGCGTTTTCTAAAAATTACAACAAACTTCAACAGAAAAATTTGATAATTTTGATCCCGCCATTTTGCTGACCTCAACCGAAATCAACAAGTACAATATGCTAGCTTAGACTTGCACATGCATCTCTTGAGCTGGCTATTTATCTCCGTCAACTAAATTTAGAAATTATTAGACTGCTATTTTACCGTTGATGCAAAATAAAATTCTAATAATTTCTAAAGTTAGTTGACGGAGATATATACCAGCTCAAGAGCTGCATGTGCAAATCTAAGCTAGCATATTGTACTTGTTGATTTCGGTTCGGCATGTGCGTGGTTACTCTTTAGCTAGACGTACAATAGTGCGTGTAGGCGTTTTATTTTCCTATTTGTAGATAAGCTTCACTTAGTCTAGGCCTTGTATCGTTTTTTTTGCCGTGTCCAATTGAACAGTATAAAAGATGGCAGAATCTACCGTGTCTAAAAATCCGATTTAAATATTGTTTTTTTGCAGTGTCGGATTGAAATTAAAAGGGTTAAAATGGCCATTTTTTTCAAAATGCACAAGCGCAGTGGCTGATCACACGTAGAAACTGCAGACCATGGCCCAGAATTGATAGATTAAGCGCGGCAGAAATACGATGTTTAAATCAAGTCGTTTTTCTGCCGTTTGATACCACAGAGCTGGTGAATTCCCGACGTTTAGCTATTTAAAACGGCAGGTGATTTAAAAATCGTTTTTAAGGTCGAGTTTGGTTAACACTTGGAAGTTTTTAGCAGCATCTAATAAATTCGACACGGCAAAAAATGATGTTTTAACTGGGATTTAGTTCCGTTCATTCGCTCTAAACCGTCTCCATAATAACTTTTTCATTTAATCTTCAGGCATTTTAGTTCACATATCTACATTTGTGGAAATAGGAGCGTTACGCTTAACTGTCGGGGGAGTCAGAAAAATCTGTCTATTGTTTGTTTAAAATATCGTACAACAAAAACTATCAAATTAATCTGAGGAATTACAGCTCCGTTGTCTGGCTGAGAGTTTCACTTAATTTTAAAAGTTTATTCATTATTTGCAATGCAATCTCAAATTCAGAATTCCCATTGTGGGTGACTCAGTTCAATCTACTTTTCAGCGTCAACTATACATCTGCGATAAAGCTAGTTCTCCCTACGGAGAGACCAACAGACCTTTGGTAAAGCCTTTAGTATCTGTATTGTTATTTGTTAAAGATCATTTAGGGTAGCCATGCCTATCATGCTCCCAATGGTATCATCTTTGTAACTATGTTTTTGTTAAATTGTACATTTTTAGATTGTGTATATACAAACAAATCTATTTTTTAACCATTATGAAGATAACAATGTTTTCTTGGCGGATTCATTGTTTTTTAATAATATGGAAACCGTTGAAATGTAATTATGCTCCAGCATCACAAAAGCAAAATCTACATGTTCATTTTTGAATGTTCAAAACTTGCGGTTCATTTTTGGTGGTGTGTTCTGGTAAATTGACAAATAACACTTTTGGCTCAATCGCAAGTCAGAAGGAAATAATGTAACTAAAATTATGATAGAAATCTCAAAAATAAGTTGAAGCCTCAGTAATACCCCATTCACACTTGCAAGTTAAACCAGCTTAAACCAGGTGATCGAATGAGGCTTTCTAATTGGTCGATCCAACAAATTGGATGCATTTGATTGGTTGAAATTTTACCTTGTGTAGATAAAGCTTGTTTAACTGTGCCAGTGTGAATGCACTTGGAGATGGCTAAATCAAAATTTTACAAATTGGTCCCATAGCTCTTTTGTACAATATTCTAAACAGTGCATGCAGTTTTTAACTCGGGGGCAGCTGTCCACTCCGTATCGGTTTCTCCGTATCGGACTCGGTTTCTTCTATCGACTCCGTAGAACGATCTTGAAGTTTAGGTAGCTCAGTAGAAAAATCAGTTTTTTTATTTCTTGGTGAAACTCAAATCTGATTAAAATTCCAATGATATTAGATAATTGCTATAATTATAAGCTACAAGTAGTTTTGAGTAAGTATTGATATTTATGTTATGGAAATTGAAACGGTGCTGCAGTTCTGTTGGTTAAAATTAAAATTTATAGGTACTTGAAAAATCATGTAACTGGTCTCCAAAATCCTTTGCCTGACTGAGGATTTACTCTCCTCCACCGATTCTTAGTTCCGTAGTCCATCGTTCTTGGTTCCGTAGTTCTGTAGTCTAAGGTTCCGTGAGGAGAGTACTGAGGATTCCAAATCTTTAAATCAGTGTAAAAAGATGGGTTTAAAATTCTCTGATTTACTTCGTTGAATTGAATGGCTTGAAATAAATTTTAGCTTCTTTGTTATAATTCTGCCGTTGGAATTTCAGAAATTTCGAATACTTTTCGAATATATTTAAAACTTCAACTCATTTGAGGACGTGACGTCATCAAATTTCTAAGTCGTAAACTACAAGAGTGCCGGACTTCTGCGTGATACCATACTGTAGACATTGATAAATCATGGTTTTCTTGAAAATTATTCCATGTTTCCTCAAACGGTTTAGAAATTACGGGCGGCTTTAACATCTTTTCAAAACTTTTCTTGAATTCTTGAAAAAGAGGAACACGTTCTAATTCTGAAAAAACTGCAGATTTCAGAAAAGTTCAACGGTAGAATTAAAGCGTAATAGCTAAATCTCTATGAAGTCATTTAGTTCAAAGAACTAGGTCATAAGAATTTTACACCAACCTTCATGAAAGATTTCGAGCCTGTGCTCTAAGGATCACATGTTGACACAATTATTTGCAGTGCAATCTATTGCTGTGAAGTGAAGCATTCCCCGAAAATTCACTCGTTTGTTCGATTAAATTTGTCCCTACTGAATAGTTGAAAACTGTTGTTTTTAGTTGGGAACATTTCTTTCGAATAACGAAGTAACCGTTAAAATGCAAAAGTTCTCTTAGATTAATACTGGACCTCAAAATAACAGTGCACAACTAGAATACACACTATCCCCAGCAATTAATGCAGCTGCAGTCACTTTGAAAAAATCTGAGTGAAATCAAATTTTTGTGAACTTTTCAATGTCCATTGGGCTTAACTTACTACGTGAAATAATGCATTAAACTTAAGTAAATACGAAAAGCTAAATAATTAAATATACGTTCAAGTTTTGGAATTGCTTTTATCGACGACGACAATTATTTTCTTCGACAGCTAAGTTTCTTGCTTATGAGGTTTATTTGAGTAAAACTACGGACAAATTTACGTGATCAATTTTCTAAAAAATCAAGGTCCTTTCCTTTCCATGTTCTTGCAAAATCTAATAAAAATCCAAAACTATATTGTCCATCATAATCCCTTCCTTAATGAACTGCGTTCTTGCTATAAAAATATTTAATTCACCCCATTGACAATGTCATATCAGTTTAGGCCGCTAACGGCAATTTAATGTTCATTTCAGAACAAACCTCTTTGATGCACACTAAAAGATGTTCCATGTCCGACGGGAACAAGTGTCCGATATTTCCAATTCGAAAACAATCTGCTTTGGTGACTTTTCCTGGGTAAATAACTTGACCTTTGTCGCTCAAACTTTGATAGAAGTGCTTGAAATCGAAGTTTTGATCGCTTGGGAAGTAGTATGAGGTGATGATGTATCCATGGTGACTGTCGTCAAGGTATTCTTTGAATCCCATTTCTCTCATACCATCACGAAGAACCTGGCGATTCTTTTGGTATCTGAAAAGTAGATTTTAGCGATAAATCTTTAAAATGGTCGGTGTAAAATGCTATTACAGTTTCCTTTGAATAAAGTGGCTTGGAAGGAACTTAGTCTTTTTTGCTATAAATCTGTCGTAGAAATTTACTAATATCTTGATTTTTTTCAAAATGGCGGCATTTCTTAAATTTTAGGCTATGACGTCATCAATTTTCTAAATCCTAAACCGTAAAAGATAGAGATTTCTGCTTGCCACCATATCGTAGACCTTCACACAGTGATCCAGAATGGCAAAATAGTGTAATAAATGCCGAAAAATGAAAGTTCTCAAAATCAATCACGCTGTAGCTCATTTGAAAGAACAATGATTGGGAGTCAAAATAAAAAAGAAATTATCAAAATCGGACCTATGAGAGCCAAGAAACAGATTTTTAAAGTTTCAAGAAATCACAAGTTTACAAATTTCATATCGAGATGACAATTAACACTTGATTTAGGCTAACTTCAAAATTCAATTTCTCTGCTCAAGCAGCTCCGATTCTTGAAATTATTTTTTTATTTTGATTGTATACATCTCAGCATTATGTGTCTTTCATTTCATTGAAAACGAGTGGAAAAGTTTCGCGAATTTTGCGAATTACTAAAAGTACCATATTTGAGGATAAAAACCGATATTTAGGTAGAAACAATTGAAAATCTAAAAGACGGGGTCAAACGGTGTCTTAGCAAAAAATATTACAATTAACTAGAACATGTTTCGAGTGCGTGTGCCACAGGTTATCTTTGGGAACCTTCTGCAAAAAATTCTATAGCCGTTTTAGAATGTGTGGTCATTTCTTGAAATGACATGTGGTCGTTGCTGAAACCAGTGTTGTTTTACATTAACTGAATTGATATTTTAGATAACACCCTAAGCTCATTTCAAATTAAATACAAGTCATTCAGCTGAATTCTTGAAACTAGAATGAATTGAAGAAACTAAAAATCAAAATACATTAATGTATAGTGGATTGAAGAACCAGGAACTCTACTCTTTGTGACGTCTGGTTTCAATACTGCATCAAATCACATCAAATTCAGTTCAGAGGCATAACATTCTTTCTTATCACAGCTATAAATACAAAGACTTCTCCAATGTTTCTTCTTGAGTTTTAGTATCATAATTCATCTCATTGACTTTGGCCGTAGTTTATAGAATATGGCTCGCTTTTGCTACATTCTGGGCATATGTTATGAGCATTCTGACAAAACGTCACGGATTTCATGTTGCACAAACGTTTGTCTTGCTCTGAATCCTGGGTCAATTCGGAAGCTGTGAACATGTTTGTTCCAGGCGTTAGGACTGCTTTCAAACCATACACCTATCGGATAGCCTTTTTTGAGAATTCAAGCAGCTCCCAGTTATGGGCAAGCATCTGGTGTATAGTAAGGAAATCTATTCTCTTCCGAGAGGAAATGTATTGCTAAGTGCAGCATCATACCATAGGTGAAAAGCTTCAGTCTATCAACGTTGCAGTCTTAGTGGTGTCTCTGGTGTCTGTAGTCTCAGAAACTGCGAGGCAAACGTCAAGTAGCACCACAGAATCGCAAAATTTGCCCTGTCCTTATAACTATCAAATCAATCAGATCAATAACCATTTGTTCTCGTTCTGAAGAAAGTACGGCCAAAATCAGTCAACTACAACTATGACATTAAAGTTCAAGAGGAAGCATTAGGTCTAGTCTGACAGTGATAAGAAAGAACGTGGTGCTTCGGAATTGAATTTGACATGATTGATACAGTGTCGGGTTCAGACGTCACAAAGAGTAGAGTTCCTGGTTCTTCAGTCCACTATACGTAATTGTATTTTGATTTTTAGTTTCTTCAATTCATCCTAGTTTCAAGAATTCAGCTGAAGGACTTGCCTTTAATTTGAAATGAGTTTAGGGCGTTATCTAAATATCAATTCAGATTATGTAAAACAACACTGGTTTCAGTAACGACCACATGTCTTTTTCAAGAAATGACCACACATTCTAAAACGGCCATGGAATTTTTTGCAGAAGGTTCCCAAAGATAACCTTTGGCGCACGCGCTCGAAACATGCTCTATTTAATTGTAATATTTTTTGCTAAGACACCGTTTGACCTCGTCTTTTAGATTTTCAACTGTTTCTACCTAAATATCGGTTTTTATCCTCAAATATGGTACTTTTAGTAATTCGCAAAATTCGCGAAACTTTTCCACTCGTTTTCAATGAAATGAAAGACACATAATGCTGAGATGTATACAATCAAAATAAAAAAATAATTTCAAGAATCGGAACTGCTTGAGCAGAGAAATTGAATTTTGAAGTTAGCCTAAATCAAGTGTTAATTGTCATCTCGATATGAAATTTGTAAACTTGTGATTTCTTGAAACTTTAAAAATCTGTTTCTTGGCTCTCATAGGTCCGATTTTAATAATTTCTTTTTTATTTTGACTCCCAATCATTGTTCTTTCAAATGAGCTACAGCGTGATTGATTTTGAGAACTTTCATTTTTCGGCATTTATTACACTTGCTGGATCACTGTGCTTCATGAACTATAGTTTTCTTGAAGTTTACATCATTTTCATCTATTGGTTTAGGATTAACGATGAATAAAATTTTTTCAAAATTTTCCATGAATTTTTTCAAAAATGATTAAATTGCCGCCATTTTGAAACAAAATCAAAATATCAAAAAATTTCCACGGCAGATTTACAGCAAAGTAACTTTCAAGTCATTAAATTCAAAGAAAGATGTCATAGAATTTTACAGCCAGCTTTTTAGAGATTTGAATCGTTTGAGCCCTATGCTGATTTTAGCTGAATTGTAAAAAGTATTGGAATTATATTTTCATATAAGATAATTTATTCTATTTTAGCTGGATCCTGATAAAATTTTAAGATTAGTTGGTAAGGATTTATAAAGGAACTAAAAATACATCGTTCACTCATTTTTCTCTTATACAGGGTGACCAAAAAAGCTTGTTCGACCTTTGACTAATTATTAAATATTAAAAATATAATGAACGGAGTTCATGGCGAAAGCAGAAACCAGAGGATGACTTGTAATGCAAAATGCTCAGAAATATGACAGGCAATAATTCTAAAACACGAATTGAATGATGAAAAGTGCTGATTTTAAAAACAAAAGGGAAGTTTAGTCCACGTGAGCTGCGAGTTTCTCAATGCAACAAAGGATGTTTAAATTCCTTGGTCCAATATCCGACGACAATAGAGAGTTTGGATACTACAATTTGTCATCGTCTTTACACAATGAAAGCAGAAACTTTGCGACGGTAGAATTCTGGAAATTTCTACCGGTAGGTCTGCAAAGATTAATCACCACAAATATTATAACAAACATAATACCTAATTTATTAAAAAAGGGGCAATACGATAGAGAATGTACCCTTTAAATCTCTCAGTAAGGCTTGGTTCACACTAGAGTAACACCACATTAGAATTGGGATAACGCTCTTTCTAAGCACGTTTGAAAGCATTTGTAGTGAGTTATCGTTCCCAAATCAAATCAAAGCTGTTTCATGCCAGCCAAATGATGTCGAAGGCTACGAACAAATCTTGGAATAGAGGCAACAATAATTTCGACGTATTTTTCCATGCAGCTCTAACAAATTTTTTACTCCAGTGTAAACAACGCTTAAAGGGTTTAAGAAAGGTTAAAAGCTTGAATTTGCAGGGAGCAAAACTATCTAAAAACATCCCATTCAAATCGAAGTTGCACATGCACCGTGATGGACAGCCAAAGAAACAATACTATGCCTCAGTGCTCTCTTTCTTCTATTTATAGACAAGCCTATTTACCATTACAAATTCTATTCAAGATTACCCCTTCCAAAATAAGTTAGGAGCATTGTGAAAAAATTCCTGAATACCAGAAAAGAAAACTACAGCAAGACCCCGCAAAAAGGAAATCATTTTTTTTTATTAAAACTTATTAAATCTATTAAAACTTACAGAAGTTTCTTATACGAGGGTAACAAATCTCAAGAAAATCAGCCTGATGCTTTTTAAAAAGTGGTTTCTAATTTGCGGGTTCTTACTGTATGAACAACGCCTACTGAAGTAGACTGGCTAAAAATAACATATGCAATTTTAAGACACGTGAAATAAAAATATGGTTACTATATTTTGTTTGAGAAATATCCCAAATTTTTATCAAAACGTGACAAACTTAATCGCAAAAAAAACCAAAAATTTTGCAAAAATCTATTTTTTTATTCGATATTTTTGCGACTGAGAACATTTTACCATACCTTGCAGATCTTCCAGCGATTTCTCCTTCTTCTTCAAGTTCAAGCAGCGCCTTCTTAAAAGCAAGCATGGCATGTGTCGGTGGAGTAAATCTGAACTGCCCAGTCTTTTCCAAATTAACATACTGCTCAACCAAGTCAAGACTTAGACTCCTCGCCCATCCTTTGCACTTCAGCAATTTCTCTTTGTTGCCGATGGCATATGAAAATCCTGGTACTCCTTCAATACACTTATTAGCTGAGCTGACCATAAAATCGATCTTAGCCTCATTCAGATCCAATGGGATACCGCCAAAGCTACTCATTGCATCCACAAAGAATGTAACATTTGGATTTATTTCAGCAATGGCTTTGCCCACTTCTTCGACAGGATGAATAACACCAGAACTTGTTTCACAGTGGACCATGCTGACTGTTGTAATATCTGGGTGTTCTTCCAGTAACTTGCGTATCGCTTCTACGTCAGCCTTATTGTGTTCTTCCCCTTCAAGTACAACCTGTAAAGAACGATTGAGTACGTTGTCAAAGGGCCTTTAAATAAATATAAACAACCAAAGTAAAATAAATTGCAATTCAATCACTTTAATTGTTTTACCCGCCTACAAAAAGATAGTTCGTGACTTTAAATAAATGCTGAACAAAGTCCTATACCGCGTCAGAGGCCGAACCAGAGGTGGCGCCAGGGGAGGGCTAGGGGGGGCTACAGCCCCCTCGTCGGAAGCATCTAGCCCCCCGTCGGAGGACATTTTGGGTTCTTTTCGGGGGAAATTTGGCAAAATGACGTACGAAAGCTGCATTTTCTAGCCATTTTAGCCCCCCTGTCGGAAACTCCAGCTCCTCTGTCGGAAGATTCCTGGCGCCACCCATGGGCCGCACAAATTTTTTTTCCTTTTTTTTTTATTCAAATATTAAATTTTACAAGATACTTTACATTTTACTATACCTAATTCTAATTACTATACGACACTACAAGTACGATACCATGGGGAGCAAAAGACTACGACTACCCCATGGCCAATATCTAAAAACATGAAACGTTAAACCGTATACAATCACACTACGAACAATTTATAAATTAAAGGATACTATACTGGATTCAGTTTCACTCCAGATGTCAGGTCAGTGTTGCGATGAATTTGTAGATGCAATGAGTGCAACTCATTTGGTGTAAAATTTAGGCAAGTAAAATGCCTCCATCTGATGTGAAACAGAATTTACAAGGAAAAGAACACTAACGGTACGGGACTTGGTGATTGCTTAGGGCATGGCTAAATTCTCAATAGATCTTAATCAAACCGACCAGTTTCGTGGATGAAGCGTAAAGTTAATTCGAGTACATTTCTGTTCAACTCATTAGAAAGGTCTTCATCACCATACAATAAAAGCTGCGTCAAAGAATGATTTGAAAGATTGGTGATTTGTACATATGGTCGTAATAATTCAACAATTCCAGCGAGAAGATTTTGTCGTTGAACATCAAAAGAAGGGCAGAGCAACAAAAAGTGCTCCGTGTCTTCAATGCCATCGCTTGTTGGGCACATTGGGTTTATGGTATCTCTGAAATTATGCTTGAATTTATGGAGATTTAACTTGCTGAGACCAACCCTGAGTTGTGTTAGGTAGGATAATCCTGTGGGATCGTGAATTCCAAATACAGATTTTGCAGGGGGACGGATTATTGATAAGAGCTTTTTCTTAAAAACAGCAATAGAGGGTGCAAGTCTCAATTCAGGCTCAAGCTTATTCCATTCGCATAAACAGTTTGGATAGAACGAAGACTTGAATTTTTCTGTCCTTGCCTTTAATCGCCCAATGACATCCTGTCCACGGAGACGGTACTGCGACTGATGAAGAGGGGGAATTGGATCAACTGTATACTCAGGACTAAGATTATTTATAAACTTGTAGAACAAGGTAAGGCGTCTACTCCATCTTCGGGAACTCAGTGACTCCCAACCAAGCTCCTTCCTGGGAACGGCAAAAATTTCGTCCAAACTTCCTGCGAAGTTTATTTTGGATTTTACATTGATTCAGTGGATTGTACAGCGTAGTTCGTACAAGTTGAAGGTAGAATATAGTTCATATGCTACTTAGTGAAATTCTACACGTTCATAAACCAAAAATTTCAGGTGTAAACTCAATTAACATGAAACAATACTTATATTGCATACAAATTGAAGAAGGATTGCTAGGTAGCTAGGAAGCTCAAAAAGGCCCCGTAACTATAGTTAAGCATCCACAATGCACATGACTTTCGTCATGAAGATGGGCAATCAAGATCTGGTTGCCATTTTCTTCCTTCCTTGAAACGAAATGCACTACCTATGCACAAAAAGCAACCGACCTGCTCAATTGTAGGATTCATTTCATTTAATATTGTTTATACACAAATTAACCCTTCAGCAAATTAAAATATATAACATCTATTTACAATGATAAAACCTTATGAATAAAAACCTAAAGCCCTATAAAACTTAATCCTTGCTGTTCTTCCAGGGAGTTGTGTTTGGCTTGAGAGTCTAGCTCTTTAGATGCGTTTTAAGTTGTTTTTTAAAACGATCAAGTGTCGGTAACTCGCGAATTTCGGCAGGTGTATCGTTCCATGACTTGAGAGCTGCGTAATGAAAGCCTTTTTTGCAAATTCAGTCTTATATCTAGGGATCTGGATATCCTTACAGTGCCTCGTATTGTAGGTCGAGTGAAAAGATCTTGGCTTGAATTTATCCCAGAGGTTTTCAGGGTATAGTCTGTTCATAATCTTGTAAGTCATGAAATTCCTATCGTAACGGAAAAGATTTTCTACGTTTAACCAGGATGCCGACCAGCCATCTTTTATTCTTGCGTTTGCAATTATCGAATACGCCCGGTCTTGAAGGCATTGGAGAGCAGCTACTTTTGTTTTTGAAAGACTACCCCAGATAACATCGGCATAACGCAGGTGACTCTCGACTAACGCATAATATACATTACACAATTGCGATTGTGGAACGACATTTTTCAATTTTTTCAAAGCTGCAAGACCTCCACTTAGTTTGCCTTTGGTGCGCTTAAACTGTTTATCCCAACTTAGTTTTTCATCAACTATTACTCCGAGGGATTTCGTCTTTTCAACTCTTTTGATATCAGAGTTATTTAGTTTAAGCACTTCTGGCAGGTTTAAATTTTTGGTTTTAAGTGGATGCCCTATGACCATGAACTCAGTTTTTTTGGGATTTGGGCTAAGTTTGTTCACCCTCATCCACTCAGAGAGATTGGAAAGCTCTTGATGTGCGTCCTCAATTAGTTTCGCTACATCGTTCGATGCAATCGTTATATTGGTATCGTCAGCATAAATGCTAGCCTTGGAGAATTTAAGACACTTTTCCAAGTCATTCAAGTAAATGATGAAAAGAAGAGGGCCTAAACAAGAACCTTGGGGAATACCACAGGTTACATCTCTGGCTTTAGAATGCTGACCGTTCAGAGAGCAGAACTGTTTTCTATTATTTAAGTAGGATTCAAACCAATTCCCAGTTTTGCCTCTTATTCCATATGCACGTAATTTTCTGAGTAATATATCGTGATCAACCGTATCGAAGGCTTTCTTAAGGTCGAGAAAAATAGTGGGATTGACCTGGATGAAATCTACTACTTGCAACAGCCAATTTTTTTCAAATTTTTGATACAAGCCTCTTAGGCAAGACTCTGCTTAATTAAAATTACTTCAGCAATTCGATTTTGTTTTCTAGATAACAATTATGACATGTTCTGCCTTGTTTTGCCGGCAGCAAAAAAATCAGCTTTCTTTCCGAAAATTTCCTGCAGCCTAAAAATTATGCAAAATTTTCCTGGGAACGACGTTTCTCTGTTCCCACACTTGATCGACGTCTGTACCGCGTAGTACAGAGGCACTGAATCTGGAACGATAGAAAATTCAGGCTGCGAGAACAGTAGCAAGAAGAAATGGAACCGCAGATTTGGGTCGTTTTTACCTGGTTTTATAATTTCCATTGCAAAATAGAAAACGACGGATGGGAAAGGAAGATTTTCGAAAACTTCTTTTCACAAACTTGGTCATAATACTTCGGTATCTACTTGATCAACTAAAATATAGGTTCTAGATCTTCAAATCGATGTAAAATGGTGGGTGTGAAATTCTATGACCCATTTCTTTCAACTGAAAGGCCTAAAAGAAAGTTAAACCACTTATCTAACTATAATTCTACCGTTGGACTTTTGAGAAATCTTGAATATTCCTCGAAATTACAGCGTATCTTGTTTCTAATTATCTGCGGAAATGACGTCATCAAATGCATAAATCGTAAACCAGAAGTGTCCACGACTTTTGCTTGATACCATTTTGTAGACATCCATAAACTATGGGTTTCTTGAAAATCATTTCACGTTTTTTCACGAAGCTTAAAAATTGCGATAGTTTCAAGCTTTTTTCAAATTTCTATAGAAAAAATACTCTACCGGGTGACCCAGAAAAAAGTGATCAAACGCAATCTGTTATGGAAAAAAAATTAAGTGGCCAATTGAAATGCTTCAAACGTTGTTTTGTAGCTAAAAGACTAGCCTATATCATGAGAATTTTTGCAATTTTTTTAGGAACGGTAAATTTCCTGAATTAAAGATTTCAAGGAAAAGAGCATGCTTAAAATTCTCAAAAAGTCATCAAAACAGGGGATCAATTCAAAGCCATTTCAGATCTTCAAAACAACGAGGAGCGTGTTTCATTTCAGCCTAAGAATATCTTTAGGTACCTAGAGATTATAAAACTTGCTCTGCAAACCTCCGACTGAGTTGCCTATTGGCCCCTATTCCCAGGCTGAAATGAAACACGTTCGTCATCGTTTGAAGATACGAAATGGCTTTAAATCGATCCCCTGTTTTTGATGACTGTTTGAGGGTTTCAGGCATGTCCTTTTCCTCGAGATCCTTAATTCGGGAGATTTACGGTGCTGAAAAAAATTGCGAAAAATACTCATGACTTAGTCTAGTCTTTTAGCCACAGAGCAACATTGGAAACATTTCAATCAGCCATTTACTTAATTTTCTGTAACAGATTGCGTTGGGTCACTTTTTTCTGGGTCACCCGGTAGAGCTGAAAATATTTAATATTTCAGAAAAGGATCAATTGAATGATCAATTGAAAACATAATCGAGGAGACACTGAATCATCTTCAAACTTTTCTCAACAGAATTCCTAAAAGCATCCACACGCTTGGAAGTTAGGTGATCGAAAATCTTTTCAAATTCCACTTTGTTTTCTCGGGAACAAGTAAGAAACAAAAGAAACGATAGCCCATGATTCTTTTACGGCAAATGCTAGAGGCCTCTGGTTTCAGCTTCAAAGGGTTGTAACTACGTGAATATTCAATGGATTTGTAGATACTGGTGTCTAAAATTAATGAAAGATCTCAGGAATCGAGTTATCTCACCACAAAGCCCCTCCATCATTTCGCAAGTTTTCCTTTATTTAGTCAAAAATCATTACAAGTAACAGACGAATCAATCTTTTCTGACTACAAATTTACTCAATCTTATCTTGCAATCAACTTTTTGTCAGATTAATCATTAGGTCTTTAGAAATCATTCACAATTTCCAAATGAAAGGTATGACTCGAACAGAATACAATTTCAAATTCATATCTTTGCTTTTTAAAGGGTGACTTGTATTCTTTTTACTCACATGGCATAACATTGTTGTAGAATGTTATCAGATCACAATATGCTGGTCTTTAAGAAACCATTTTGGGATATTTGAACAACAGACGTCTCATTCCTGAAATTATGTTGCTGGGTCAAATTACAAAGAGCCATGGCAGAACAAAATTACATTATGTTTCAATTACATAACCGAGTCAGTTATATCTCAAATTAATTGGCATTTTGTATTTTGTTACAACTGGAGCCACAAAACCCAAGGACACCTGGCTGATAGAAATGTGATCAAATGGCTTTTCTTCAGTCTTGTCCATGAACATAGATAAAGAGCACAAGGGACAGCATCCTGGCGTACATAGATTTTAACATAGTTAGCAAGATTCTAATCAGCTGTAAAATCACAGTTCTTTTGTGAGTTCACTCTGTGAACAAGAAAGGAGTTACACCCTTGAAATGAAAGGAACCTCTTGGTGACTCACTGAACTTGAAATTAAACAATAATTACAAATCTGAAGGGACAGTATTACAAACTTGCTGCCATCAGCAGTAGTGTAGGTCCCCTTCCAAAACTGATGCAAAGGCCCGACTCCCTTTTATACAAGTAAAAGCATCTTTTCTGCAAAATAAAAGGGTCTTTACCAAAGAGATGGCATCAAAGCTGAATAATCAATTCAAGGTATCTCATTGCGAAAAAATTGGAAGATTTTGCAATATGCGACAAAGTTGCTGCATGTGCCGCATTGAAAGATCCCCTCAAGTGTAAATTCAGCCTTAGCCTTTTCTTGGTAGTAACAATAATTTTCTTCGCAAAGTGTTAGTAAATTTGTGATGATGTGTGTGGAGGCAACTTGATAACGTTATGTTTCTTGCATCCCCTTCAACAATAATTAAATTTGAGTTTTTTTTTCGTCTTTTTAAATTTTAGTGATAAAAAAAGAGAAGATATCTCATTCCTCAATTCAATTTTGGAAAATATTGAAACATAACATGCTACATGACCCAAAAAAATTCACAAGTGATAGAGTGCAATAACTTTACAAAATCAAAAGCCATATTGTTACATTCTTTGTATTGACCAAGCAACATGGGATTTCAAACTGAATGCTGATTAGAAGGCTTTGTTGATAATTTTGTCTCAGTAAAAAAGATGCAAAGTAGCTTGTGAAGTTTATTTTGGGTAAACAAGTAAATAAAGTAAAATATTGCACTTTGATGCTAATTGAGATAAGCATGACATTTTGAGCATAGCCCGTTATCAAGCCAACATTTCTTCAACGTTTCTCTTGGGTAATCTGATAAATGCATCTGTACTCCTGTTCAATGGATTGCATTTTTGAACAATGAAGACCATCATTGGTCAGCATAATCAATATAATTTCAGACAATTTATACGGAGATACATACCCTGTCACACTGCATATAATCAGCAATTTGGATCATCCTTCTTCCATAAGCTCCATTAACGACAATCAGCACTTTACCATTTGTCCTTGGAACAACTGTGCTTAGAACAGCTTCAACAGCATAAGTTCCACTACCTTGCACTGGTATTGATGCAAATTTGTCTGGGGTTACACAAGCAAGCTTTAAAAGTTTATCCCTGATGTACTGCACTGTATCCATAAATTCAATATCCCTTGAGCCAAGATCTCTAAGCATTGCGGCCTTAGTCTCATAACTGACTCCAAGAGGACCAGGAGTGAACAGTTTCTTCGTCGTGGCTAAAATAAATATTATATTGTACAGTAACTATATACAAAATAGATATATTGTACAGTAGTGAGATACCAGATTTCCAAAAGGGACAAGGTTCTGTAAAAAATACGGTGTTCAAATCATGATCTACACACCGAGACAGGAAGACACAAAGATCTGAGCCATGATAAAAGATTGTGCAAACACTGCAACTCACATGATCTTGAGGATGAAATACACTTTCCATTTAGGTGCAATAAACAAGCACAGATAAGGGACAAATGATGCTTAGATTTCCTGAAATCACGATTTTCTGTCTTGAAAAGGACCTAACACACCAGTAGAAAGAAGTCATGTTGTGCCAAAAACTTCCTAAGACAAGTCTTTAACTATGTTCCTCTGCAAAGCAAAGAACCTTTGTAAACAAAGCCTTTTGGAGCCATAAACTCGTAGCCTGCATGCAGCCTCTAAACTCGAACATTCGCAACAAGCCTAGTACAAGTGCCTATATCTATAAAAGATAACTTAAAGGGTCCTGTTTTGTCGGGCGTGCCTTGCTTGTGGCGTTTCTTTGTTGGCCATTATTGTCACCATTTTCATTGGGAATGGTGGCAGCAGGGGCCAGCCAGGGGGTGGCGCGTTTAGGGCGTGATGGATGAAGCAGACCGTTTCCATTTTAATAAATTGTTGTTCGCTTCCTGAATTCCTGACGCCCCTGTGTACAAAACAGAATTTGGAACTGAATATTCTACAAAATGAGCTTTATATCATCCAAAAAACCTGTTGCACAAATTGACTGTTCCTGGATTGGAAAGAACAAATTAAGGCCGTTTCTGTCAAGGTCTCAAGAGCTTTTGGCTTTAAAACATTCCAAGAATTTTCTTCCAAAGGAAACTCTGAAAACCCACTACACAGGAATAATTGAGCCTCACCAACGATACTGTCGTTCTGTCTGGCCAGTCTGCAGAGTATGGCAGTTCTCGATGAGTTCTCGCGTGCAAGGTCTTTGATTCCTTTGTTTTCAAAGTAGTGAACAAAAGATCTCATTCAAAATCGGCGTGCAAATAAAATTTTTGTAAAAAGTCCCATGCGTGCATTTGCCACACTCTGCAGACTGGCTGTCTGGGGTTGTTGTCGTTCTACTGAAATCAACAGTTGCAAAAGCTCCAGAATTAGGCTGCCAGACAGAATCGTAACGAATAGCAGCTTTGAGACCCCCAAGCAGACCATGGTTTTTTCACAAGAAACTCACAATTCCACCCGTGCCCTGTAATACTGACACTGATGTGAGGTTACCAGAGAAAAAATCTGTGAATGGCCAAAAATATTTTGTTTTTGGGGAGCAAAATTATGGAATAGCCTCTAAGCTGAGTCCAAACAGGCATCCTTTCTGAATAGATTCAAAGAGTTTATTCAGATACGGGGGCAGGGCCAGATTTTGTGGCTGGGGCGTTGGTTGACTTTTGATGGTATGCCGTATGGGGAGATTGGTGGTCATAGGCTACAGTCACCGGTCACTTTGGGTTCGCATGTCAATTACGGGTGGCTGGTTCTGGAGTTAGTCTGTCCTTGCCCAAAATTGTGTTAATCTTTTTAACTTTAATGAAAATTATCAATTATTGTAATTACTGTATGTTTTAACATTATGGGTTTTCTTGTAATTAGGTTTGGACTATCTTTTTTAGATTTTAAATAAATGTTTTTAATGGAGGGCTCCTTGAAAATCAGTCTCTGCTGAAGGGCAACCCACCCTAAACAAATCAAATATCAAAATATCACTCCAGCCATATTGATTCGATTCTATGATTTGTGCAAATTTTAATCAAATAGCTGAAGTGAAGAAGAAGATAGGTATCAAACAAAAGATGCCTTTGAATTTCCATTAAATTAATTCATTGATCCTATTGCCTTTGCTACCTTGGAGTTTCACAATCACTGGGAATATGTTTTGTAATATCCAGGCCAGGCTAAACCGCTAAACTACTTTTGGTTCAAAAAGGTTTCTAAGTTATTTTTTCACAAATATATATTATGAATATGGGATGGCAAGCAAAATCTTCGTGCCCAAAAGGGCCTAAGTAAATAAATGCCTTGTGGAGGCATTGGCCTAAATTTCTCATTCGTCCTCAAAAAGACATGCGAGGCGGCAAACTACCTAGATGTAGATACGATGCGACTCTTCTGGATGAGGTCAAAAATTAGGCCAGGCCTAAATCAAAACTATTCTTACCTTGATTTGACTGTTCAGTCATGGTAGATGCGGAAATCATCCTGTAAATGATGGAAGACCTGCAAATTCTCCTTGCACTGGGGCAAACACGAGTCACTGATCGCAACATTATCACTTGCAGCAGTGCAGAATGATATTCGATTGCAACTCAATCAAGCAAAGTTTTTATGCCAACAAGTCAACTCCAAATTCTTTTCACGTGTCCATCATCTGCAAATTTCAGCATCAAAACGAGGCTTTATTCATTGTTGCCCACTGCCCACTAGACTTGCCCCAAGTCTGTTTTGTCAACTGTAATAAGTCTACCGGAAGGCTTCTTGCTTGGGCAACTCTATTGCCCACTGATTTGCCGCCAGAATGTTACTCGTGCCGCGTGCGCAAAGAAAATCAAAGGTGAACCTACGGTTGACTCACATACAAAGGTTTACGGAAACGTAGGTAGGGTAAGACGGGGTAAAGTGAACTATTTTGGAGGTTTTTCAAGAATATTCTAAAGAGATTGTAGCTGAGTGCAAACTTTTTAACATTGTTTTGACATTATGTCTTTGGGTCAGTTTATCCAGCAAAAATATATTTCAAATCTTTTTCCATTGTCTCACAAAAGAGCTTTCTACCGCTCTGCCTAGTTCACTTTACCCCAGGCCAGGGTAAAGTGAACTACTTAGCAATTGTTCGATAAAACCAAAATGATGCTGGTAATACCCGAAAACAGGATTTATTTTGCAACTCTAAGGAGTTCTTCGCATGCCAAAACGAAACAAACCCAAAAATTTTACATGAGTGATATTTGAAAAAAATTGAATTGTGACCTATGTTGAGAACGATCTTTGCAGATCAAATATTAACCAAAAACTATTGTCTAAGTCACAAATTCGAGTCAGATTGCGAGACCTGAATACAAGTCGATGAAAAAATAGTGGGAATATGCTTGGAAAATACTATATTGCATATAAATACCACATTACCACAAAGAGAAACATTATTTTCCAAGTAGTTCACTTAGCCCTGAAACCTCCGCCCAGAAATTAGACCAAAAATAGTTATAAATCTATAACAATTATCAATAGTCTAATTTCAAAGTCATGGCCATTTTTCCTTTCCATGTCGATAGAGGTATGCTTGCTTCATCAAATCCCAACTAAATTCTTGGATCAGTAACCGCATTTTTGAATGAAGGTCAAACTTCGGCTGCCAAATTTTTGAAGGTTTTTCAGGGAGCTGGTATCAGAATATATTTCTGTGTCATCAGAGCGAAAAATTATCCTCCAAATTATGATTTTCTGAAGGCAGACTTATGAACCAAATGAGATTGAAAAGATCTTCTTCATCTGACTACATGTTCACATGAGAAAATGAAAAATCACGGGTAGTTCACTTCACCCCGGTCGAAGCAAAATATCGACTGGACTTTTAAAATATTATGTTAACGTACAAAAAAGTCTTTCTTGACCCTTTCCTTTTGGAAAAAGTAAACACATGGTATGTGCATCAAATCGATCAAAACAATTATAGAAATGAATTTCGTCTTGGGGTAGAAAATTAAGACCAAAGATAGGAGCCCAAACCTAACAATCATAATTTCCCGAGGTTGTTTTTACTGCCTCGGGTAAAGGGATTTTTTGCAACAACAGGAAGAAATATTTTGCAAAAATGCTTTCATTTTCTGTGAGCACATATAACAAAGCATTGGGCATAAATCACGTTTTATCATTGCACGTTTACTTTTGGAGAGAAGCGCGAATGTTCTGAGTAGTTCACTTCACTTTACCCCGTAGTTCACTTTACCCCGTCTTACCCTATGTAACATGGCATCGCACAATGTTGCTCGAATATATGCTCAAATGGCAATTCCCTAAGGGGTACAAATCTAGACACCGGCAAATGTCAAAAACAAGGAAATCTACCACGTTTATCTGCTTATCTGATGAAAAAATCAAGGCGGGACGAAGACCACCAATGAAACAAAGAACAAGTTATCGGTCAAAAATGACCGCGATAAACTTAAAATTACATGATTCGAGATTGTGGCGAAGTTGCAATATAATTGGTTCGTATCATGAAAAAGTTGATTTAAATTCTTGTTTGGAATATAAATATCGAACTGATGTTTGTCAAAGTAACAAAAAGCTAGACTATATAGCGTCACAGAAAAGCAAGATAATTGCACGATTGATTCTGTGGGGATTGTATCGACATTTCTTTTCTAAAAGTGTGAGAGAGTTCAAATGCAAAAGTATATCGTCTTCAGAAGAGCCCAAAAGAATGCGCCAACAAGAGATAGGGTAAGACGGGGTAAAGTGAACTATTTTGGAGGTTTTTCAAGGATATCCTAAAGATTTTGCAGTTGAGGGCAAACTTTTAACGTTGTTTTGACATTATGTTATTGGGTCAGTTTATCCAAAAATATTTTTAAAGTCTTTTTCCATTGTCTCACAAAAGAGCTTTCTTTGGCGACCGCTCTGCCTAGTTCACTTTACCCCAGGCCGGGGTAAAGTGAACTACTTAGCAATTGTTCGATAAAACCAAAATAATGCTGGTAATACCCGAAAACGTCATTTATTTGGCAACTCTCAGGAGTTCTTCGCATGCCAAAACGAAACAAACCCAAAAATTTTACATGAGTGATATTTGAAAAAAAAAATTAAATGGTGACCTATGTGAACGATCTTTGCAGATAAAATATTAACCAAAAACTTATTGTCAAAGTCACAAATTCGAGTCAGATTGTGAGACCTGCTGAATACAATTCGATGAAAAATAATGGGAACATACTTGGAAAATACTATATTGCCCCGGGGGGGGGGGGGTACTTGACTTAAATTTGTACGGGGGTGTGCCTACGAAAAATTTTGTTTTTACCCTGCTTCAGAATTTTTCGCTCAAAATGATAACCTGTTCTAGAAAAAATTGGTGAAAAGTATACTCAAAGACATGAAATTTGACCGAAAACGACCCGATCTAGCAAAATATTCCCCTTTGACATGTTTTGACAACCTGCTCTAGAAAAATTGCCTTATTTTGATACCCTGAGCCAGAAAAAATTGGTGAAAACGATACCCTTAAAAACGGCACATCCCCGTCGGACAAATATGCTAAGTACCCCCCTCCCCCCCGGGTATATTGCTCGCTATATTGCATATAAATACCAAATCACTACAAAGAGAAACACTATTTTCAAAGTAGTTCACTTTGCCCTGAAACCTCCTCCCAGAAATAAAACCCAAAATGGTTATAAATCCATAACAAGTATCAATATTCTAATTTCACAGTGATGACCATTTATCATTTCCACGTCGATAGCTATACTTGCTTCATCAAATCCCAATAAAATTCTTGGATTAGTAACCGCATTTTGGAATGAAGGTCAAACTTAAGCTGTCAAATTTTTGGAGGTTTCTCAGGGAGCTGGTATCAGAATACATTTCTGTGAGCGAAAAGTTATCCTGCAAATGATGATTTTCTGAAGGCAGAATTATGAAGCTAATGAGAGCAAAAAGGTCTTCTTCATCTGACTTCGTGTTCACATGAGAAAATCAAAGATCGTTGGCAGTTCACTTTACCCTGGTCGAAGCAAAATATTGACTGAGCGGTAGATCCTTTAAAATATTATGTTGGCTGACAAAAAAAGTTTTTCTTGGTCTTTTCCTTTTGGAAAAAGTAAACACATGGTATGTACTTCAAATCGATCAAAACAATTATGGAAATGAATTTCGTCTTGGGGTCAAAAATTAAGACCAAAGATTGGAGCCCAAACGTAACATCCATTGTTTCCCGAGGTTGTTTTTACTACGGGGGGAGGGGGGGGGGTTCTTCCATAGTAAAAGTACATGGGGATGTGCCGCGAGCAAGGGTATCTTTTTCGAATTTCTAGTCTAGCCAAGGGTACCATTTTTGACAATATTGGTCTAGCGAATGGTCATGATATCATATTTGGTACAATTTTGATCCAAATTTGATTAAATTGGTCCAGGAAATGGTCAAAGTTGCGCAAAATTGGTCTAGCCAAGGGTACGATTTTAGTAAAGATTAGTCTAATAGCCTACGATGCCATTTTCAATATGCTCGCGGCACACCCCTACCCAAAATTTGACCAAGAACCCCCCCCTCGTGGTTTTTACTGCCTGGGGTAAAGGGATTTTTGCAACAACAGGAAGAACTATTTTGCAAACATGTTTTCATTTTCTGTGAGCACATGTAGCAAAGCATTGGGCATAAATCATGTTTCATCATTGCATGTTTACTTTTGGAGAGAATCGCGAATGTTCCAAGTTGTTCACTTTACCCCGTAGTTCACTTTACCCCGTCTTACCCTATGGGTTACAAATAGTATTCATCAAAGGTGGTTTGCGCTTCTATTAAAAGCGCAAACACTGCAGACACTAAAAATCACAAAGGAAAGACTTCTTAGACGATAAACACGCTAAAACCAGTCGCTTTCGCTCGGTTTTTGCAGTGTGGAAGAGTCGTTATACTGAAGATCACGCCTATATTTGAAACTCCAAATCCGTGATCACCACATGAGGGAAAATTTTAACCAATCAAAGAAATTGAATGTGTGCCATTGAATAAAAGGGAGGATTGTGCCAACGTTGTTACAAGAAAAATCATCATTCCTGAGTTTTCCTTAGGATGCTAATTTATGAAAGAGAACCTGTTATAGTCACAAAATTCTATTTTGGAATTGGCAAACTCGGGATCGGGAGAGTTCTTCTGAGCCAAAGTAGAGGGAGTGTCCTCAAGCAAATTTCCTTTGGGCTTAACCGACCGTTTATATGCGTTCAGTTGGTCCGAAAAAGTTTAGTATGTCAAAAACATGTCGACACCCACCAAAACAAAATTTGAATGTGCGTCTTCTGAGAACATCCAAAACAACAGTATTTCAAGTATTGTTGCAACTGATAAGTGAAACAATTCATCAATGCACAATATTCAATTTATCACTGCACACTTTCGATTCATCACTGCACAGATTGGTCATCATTGCACCTTAAATCGATCCTTGATTTTGTCAGCCGCGTTCACGGCGGGATCAATCAAAATTTTGACATTTGAATCTTTTTGGTTGTGAGTCCTTGTATGAGTGAAAATATAAAAAATTAAGGAAATTTCTAGCAGTTTTTGTCCTGGTTGCACTTTGTGAAGGTAGGTAAAATCTCAGGTAAAATTTAGGAAAATATTCACTGGTTTCTTTTGTCTTCTTCGCTTATTTTCCGTCTGATTGGTCAGTGAAAATGAGGCTTAGGTATGGAGTGCCAATGCTGACAAAAATACTTGTTACAAATATTTCATACTTGTTAGAAATATTTCATACTTGTTAGAAATATTTTATACTTGTTAGAAATTTTCCATACTTTCCTCGTTTTCAAAACGAGGATAGTATCGTAAAATTCCTACTTGTTTCAAAAGTTTGGTACTTGTTTAAAAATTTTCCATACTTGTTAAGAACTTTCCATTCTTGTTAGAAATATTTTATACTTGTTAAAAGTATTTCATACTTTCCTCGTTTTCAAAACGAGGATAGTATTGTAAAATTCATACTTGTTTCAAAAGTTTGGTACTTTTGAAATTTTCCATACTTGTTAAAAATTTTCCATACTTGTTAGAAATATTTCATACTTGTTAAAAATATTTCATACTTTCCTCGTTTTCAAAACGAGGATAGTATTGTAAAATTCATACTTGTTTCAAAAGTTTGGTACTTTTGAAATTTTCCATACTTGTTAAAAATTTTCCATACTTGTCTGAAATATTTCATACTTGTTAAAAATATTTCATACTTTCCTCGTTTTCAAAACGAGGATAGTATTGTAAAATTCATACTTGTTTCAAAAGTTTGGTACTTTTGAAATTTTCCATACTTGTTAAAAATTTTCCATACTTGTCTGAAATATTTCATACTTGTTAAAAATATTTCATACTTTCCTCGTTTTCAAAACGAGGATAGTATTGTAAAATTCATACTTGTTTCAAAATTTGGTACTTTTGAAATTTTCCATACTTGTCAAAAATATTTCATACTTTCCTCGTTTTCAAAACGAGGATAGTATTGTAAAATTCATACTTGTTTCAAAATTTGGTACTTTTGAAATTTTCCATACTTGTTAAAAATTCTCCATACTTGTCTGAAATATTTCATACTTGTCAAAAATATTTCATACTTGTTAAAAAATTTTCCATACTTTTCTCGTTTTCAAAACGAGGATGGTTAATGGCTTCCATTTCCCGCGCTTTTCCATCACATGGTCAACGGTAGACTCGTGGTCGACGAGATTCAGAGAGGCAGTAGACACACGGTCGACGAAAGAACCGAGGACATAGGTAAGATGCTGTCTTTGTTTTTTGACTACAAAAAACTTATGAAAGCATACGATACAGATTATCCTAGATTTGTTTGTTGTTCCTTCGTTTTGCTTTGCTTGGCTTGGCCAATCTACTTACTAGGTAGGTGGAGATACCATTTCTAGGCCCATAGCAACTTATTCTGTAAATGGTTTTTTGCCGTTCTTCATAATAATTTGCAGGTCCTGTATCCCACATTGTTTGTTGTCTAATGTCTCAGTAGTAGGCCTATTAAATTATTATAAGCACGATTGGTGAGTGGGTGGGTGGGTTGCGATTTTATTCATAGTAAGATTTGCAGCAAAATGATATCATCATATCTGGCAAAATTCAGTTTGTGTATTACATTTAGATTTTACAATCAAATCAAAGCCTTTACTTTATCTTTTCAAACCTGCATTCAAAGCCTCTATGGACTATATTTCGGTGAAACTGGCACTACGAGAAAGGTCTTTTTGGTTGTGGAAGATAGATTTTATTAAACACACAACTTTATGTGGGGCCTTTCAACTTTTCATCATTAAACTTAAAGTATAAATGCTATGCATTTTGACAAATGTTTCTGTGTCCTTGTAGGTGCAACATGAGCAACACACATCAGATGCTGGGTAGATTGACTGAACTTGTCAACACACTGTCAAATCAAGTCAATGCTAATCAGCAGCCACCAACAAATATGACAAATATGCCAATTTCAGATGAATTGAGAAGGTTGTATCCAAGTGTTGATAGAAACTCTTCTTCTACAAGACAAGACTCAAGACCAGTAAATACATTGAATGCCCTCAGACAAAGCAGTGTCACAGCATCTTCAAACATCTTTAAGCCTGGCATACAGTACAGAGCACACTCAAAGAGCAGGAAGAGAAAGCTTAAAGTTGATACATCGAAGGAACGGAAAACATTCTTGAAAGATGTGTATCTGTTGCCTTCATCATGTGCAAAAATTCCTAGAGGAAGGCGACGAGAAAACATGTCTAAAAATGGATTTGTTGCCTTTGCAGTGGAGTTTGACCCTGATGCTGATGAATCCCAACTCAGAGCTACAATTTATGAAGAGTTTAAGGAGAAGGTGCACAGCCCAGAAGCATTCTCCTTCATGAAAGCTGTCCAAGACAATCTTGTTGCTCCAATGAAGAAATCTTGGACGTCAAAAATACTTAAGCACATGACAGGAACAGGCCCACTTTACATTAAGTCATCTGAAGATTTGCCAACAGTTGCTGTTTCCTCTGATTCGGAATCTGATATTGATTATGATAACAAAATGAGTACAGTGGCTGTAAATGTAAGAAAGGACAAGTTTGCCATGGAAGGATCTGTTCATAATGAAAACACGAAAGATACCCAAGACACTAGCAAACCCTCAAGCTCAGCCAATGATGAGACAATGCATTGTCCAATTTGCCAGCAGCTTGTGCTGCAGGTAAACATAGAGTTCCATGCAAACCTTTGCGCTGACCGCCACAGTAATGTTGCAGATGCATATGCATCAATTCTGTGGTGTGATGAAGAAGATGATGATGACGTCTTTCCAGAGTTTCCTGGATTAACACAAAGTGAAGATAGTAGCAAAGAAGTTCCTGACACTGATAAAGTTAGTTTAATCAAGGATGTTTTGATGAACTTAGGAGCAGGTGTTAACAAAGACAAAACAAACAGAGTTTCAATTCGAAGAAAGCGTGCATGGCAAGACTATGTATCTGTTAGGCAACGGAAGGGTTTTGATCCATCTGGGAGTTTTACTATTCGATTTCTTGGAGAACCATCAGTTGATTGTGGTGGACCGCTAAGGGAGTTTTTTTCAGGTATGCACACAACTTTCTTTACATCATCATTACAGGGAATATAAGCATATAAAAGTGGCTCAAGCCAATTCAATCAAATTCTAGCCTATCAGATATCCAGTATTTCCTGTTAAGGTAGATCAATGGCCCAAATAAGGTGTGGCATGTGTCATAGCCTACTGTCTTTGCAGGACTATTTGTATCAAGGGCCTATATGCTTAGATTCCCTTTAATAAGTTCTAGGCATATACTTTTGCATGCATTTACAAGGGTAAGGTCTACTGGGGTAAAATTGGTATGTTTGGGGTAAAATGGGAAGGGTGAAAAATTTGGATAAATCTTGCCAAAATTTGTGTTTAGAGTTTTACACTAACTAAAACCACTCAAACTACCAACTCCTTGTTGGCTAAGTGAATGCTGATTTTTGGGTCTGTGACAAAGCAATTCAAAAAGAAAATTTTATGAAAGGTTTGATGATCAATTTTTTATGATTTTTTAGACTGGAGTACTTTGTTTGGGACACCCTGTGGTTTGTTATGTGGCACTACTCCCAGGAATTTTGTGAATAATTTTTATTTTACTGAACAATTTTCCTTCTCTTTGGAAATTATTCATGAAAATTATCTTGTACTGTCTACTAAATCAAACAACTAAATTGTTTTACACTGCCAGTTTTGAGAAAAGAGATCACAATAAAAGCTCTATTAAGCCCATAAAGGGAGTGCTTGTTTAATTGCAGATACTTTAGGGGGCCTATTTAGAAAGAGGGACTTATTCACAAAACAAAGTTAAGTGACAAGAATATAAATGATTATAGCTTTCAAGTTCTTTCAGTTTATACTTGTGACCAGATACCAGGTACAGTAACAACTTTTACTTTTTATGTAGAGACAATTGGACAAATGCTTGGTTCACTATTTGAGGAAGATTCTTTGCAGCCAGGATTAGTTCCCTCCATCAATTTTCTTGCAATGACAAACAATGAATTTTGCTATGCTGGAGAACTCCTTGCATTATCCTTGGTTCATGGTGGTCATGCAGCAAATGTTTTGGCCAACTGGCTTTATGACATTTTGACTGGGAATGCTGTCACACTTGACACACTGCCTGATTCTCATAAATGGTCTTCCTTGGTAAATCAGGTAGGATCACTATAAGTATTATATAGTTATTTTCCAAAAGTTTATACCGGGTGCGCCAAAATAAACTATGCACGTTTGGCAAAGCACAATAAATCGTACACTGGACCAATTTTGAAGATTTGTGACTTAATCTTTAGCAGAAAGCCTGAATTAGATTCTAGGACTATTTGCAAATTTTTCCGTTTTCATTTGTTAGAGCTAGAAGCAAATTTCTTAAAATATTCGTTTCCGAAAACGTTGAAAACGATCAAAAAACGTCGATCAAATTTTAAAAGATTCAACATGAATGAACAAAGAGAAAACGTTTTCAGGGGGATTTGGGGGTTTAGTACGAACTCTCGTACAGCAGATTACAATTATTCGATTTCTAAATCCCAAATCACCACGAACAAGTTCTCTTTTTGTCCATTTATGTCGATTCTTTAGAAAATTTGATCGATGTTTTTTATCGTTTTCAGTGTTTTCGAAAACTAAAATTTTAGGAAACTCGCTTCTAGCTCTAAAAACTGAAGATGAAAAAATTTGCAAAAAATCCCAGTATCTAATTCAGGCTTTCTGCTAACGATTAACTCATAAATCTTCAAAATCGGTCAAGTGTACGATTTATTGTGGCCTGCCAAACGTACATAGTTTATTTTGGCGCACCCGGTAGTGTTTTCTAAGGTACTTCCAGACTCAAAGAAAAAACAGGGCCTCTGATGAGGGGGGAAATCCCCCCTCCCCCCTATTTTTTGTGAAATACGCCTTTGTTAAATTTTCAATTGTTAATTCTCATTTAAATCCCAAACTTGTTTGCATTCAAGCAGTAAAATTTCCTTGCATGCTTTGCCGTTCATTCCCATGCTCCTAAGAATTTTCCATGCTGAGTATCCATGCTATCAATGCTTATCCATGCTGCAAAAGCTGTCCAGAGTTTAGCTCTACCCATGCTTTCCTGTGCTTTTACGAATTTGTCCATGCTGAGTGTCCATGCTCTCCATCCTTATCCATGCTGCAAAAGTTGTCCAGAGTAGATATACCTAATGCTTTCCATGCTTCTCCTTGCTAAGAATAATTTCTTGATGCTTTTTCATGCTCCACCATAAAGAAGAGCATTGTTGCATAAAGCGCTAACTGCTTATCACCCGCTTCTTTTGATACAGTGTTCTTGATATTTCCAATCAGAGCCATCACACCTGGCAGAGGACCTGTTGGGAATTTCTATCAGGTCAGGTTGGTCTCTGTTGGGTTCAGATGGGTTCAGGTGGGTTTAGCTTATATAAATTACGACTGTGTCATTCATCATTCTAGCTAAACAAATGTGACAGTGACCAGGATCTTGTTTCATTGTTGGAAGATGATTCATTTGATGAAATTCTAGAAGCCATTGGATACAAAGGAGTTGTCTTCAAAGAAAAAATCAGCAACAAAGCAAAATTATGCCAATCCATCTGCTTCAAGGTGATAATTGAGCCTAGATTAGCTATGATTGAGCAATTGAAAAAAGGTCTGGCAACAATGGGAGTTTTAGCTGCTGCAGAACAACACAAAGAGCTATTCAAGATAGTTTTTACTCCAACATCAACAGTCTTTGTGATCAAGCCCATAGAATTTTTGGATTCTGTGCACGTTGTATTCAGTTCTGAAGGTAGCAACAGGAGAGAGAGTGAACTTGAGACATACAAATGTTTTTCAGACCTGGTTGAAACCATTGATCAAACAGGCAAGTGTTTTTGAAGTGGTAACCTTACAGTATATTGTTGGAAGCACTCTGCTTGCTCACTATGGGCTACATATAACAAGTGTTTGAAAATGAAGTATTTGCGTTGCCAAAATATACCATTGTGAGGGATGCACAAATTTGAATGCGATGCTTAACAGGGACCGTGCAGCGGTTTCAAAGTGGGGGGCTGAACGGCGAGTGAAGCGAACTAAAATGGGGGCCCTGGGGCTTGCCCCCGGAAAATCTTTTGAGAACACGCCCACTAGAACGTCAGAAACCACCCTTTTCAACAAAAGAGTTGCCTCTTTACGTCCATATTTATATACATTTTGGTTAAAAAAAATTTCAATTACTATGAAGAGAGACATCATTACTGCCAACAAAATTAACAGCAAAGCATTTCTTCCCATAATTAAAAATCAATAAAAACTATTACTGCTGAAGATCTGTCAGAGCAAATGTGCCAAAGTTGCAATGCCTATTCTAATTTTTTAACGAAATTGTTGGCAATTTCTAAGAGGGGGGACATCGTGTTTGCTCGTTGTTTATGAAAGTTCAATATCGCTAGATTGTTAAATTTGAATTCTGCTTACCTATTTGAATGGAAACAGGTTTTGAGACGTCTAGCCATTGAGAAGGTCTCTCAGCAAATGCAGCAGTTGCGTGTATAAAATATTGAAAATTCCATATTTTTAAAGTTTTTAGACCTATCTTCAAAAAGGGGGGGGGGGCTATCCCAATGGCTGCGCGGTCCCTGATGCTTAATCAGAATCACTAGCATAAAGAAATACCACAATGCTTCATCTCATTTTGAATCTGCAGACTTTAAGTTTCACGGAGAAAAATCAGTGCATGGCATTAAACATAAAATTAATTCTTTTATCTACTAGGTGGGCAAAACGGAACAGTTTTTGTTTGTTGTGTATCAAAGTGGACATGTCCAACCAGATTTAAAATTTTCCTGCGAGATTGTGGTTCAATATAATGGGAAACATTCTTCAAAAAGCTCAAACAACTTACAGCATAGCAATGACAAGTACCTGTGAGCAGATCTTGCTCTGTTACCCTCCTTGAAAGAGGAAATCTCAAGGAATGATTTGTTTGTTTAATTTGTTTAATTTGTTTGTTTTCTTGGTTTCTCTATCTAATTTGTCACAATTATTAGATGTAACAAAATTATCAAATCAAAACAAATTTTTATACTTTTCCATCGATTTAGATACTGACTGCACAATATTTTGGTCTGAAGGATAAGGAAATGGCTTTTTTCTATTTTTATGCCGAAGAGTATGTTTTGGGTTGGCCATTTGCACTAAAGCCTGAGCACACCGATCTTAATTATGCCATTGTAACCCCTCTGGGGTCCCTCTGTGGGAGATTATTCATTACTTCCCCGGTATGCATGTAGATATTTCAATATTCTTGTTTCTTCTAGCCGATGTTGGCTTGGCTATCGGGGACATATTCAAGTTTATTACTGGTTCAAAGTCGTTACCACCAATGGGACTTCCAAACAAACTCACTGTCCTTTTCAAGCACGATTGTCCAAAAGATTGCCGATGTAGACCAACTGCTTCGACATGTGCCCTTTCGATGACTATGCCAGTTCATATAAAGACCGACGAAGGAATGTTGGAGATGATGCTATCTGCGGTAAAGGAAGGCCTTGGTTTTGGAAATGTATAATTGTTGGCTGTTGCTACTTTGCACGTATCGTAATGAACGAAAACATGTTAAGTTACATGTTATGTTACATGTTTATGTTACATGTTATGTTATGTTATGTTATGTTACAAATATACATTTGCTGTACCTTCGATTGTATTGCTGGACAAGCATCGATAATTTCCTTGGGCTTGGCTAGGCTTTCTAGAGAACTGAAATGTAAAAGACTCTGCATATATGAGCAGAGTAGTTTCCCTCACGATTATTTGTCTTGGTACAATAGATTAAAATACACGAATTTTTCTTATGAGAAACCGCTTTGTTGAAAAGTGATAGGGTATAAATTTTTTTTTCAATATTCAAGATGGGGGATGAAATGTTGTCTGATTGTGCAAAATTATCCTCACCCTGGTACCCAGGGTTAAAAATGACTGCTCCCTAAATGAAAGTAATAAGCCCGGGGGTTGGGGATTTCTTAGATTATATTTTTACAGAGGTGTGCCCACAAATTCACGGAATAAATGGGTACCAATCTTTCAGGCAAAATGGCACGTCTCCGTCAGATGATAGGCCAAATTACCCCCCCCCCCCCCCAAGTAATCTCCCCAAGTAATCAGGCGATGCTTATCCCGCTGCTGGTGTTTTGGTTCGTACTTCATAAGTTTAGGCAATTTTTTTGTGAAGTATGTAGTTTGCTACGTTAAGTTCACGCATATAAGAAACAGACACATGAAACACAGGCTATTTTGATCTTCATGGTAAAACCAGACAGCCTCATTTTTCCTAATTTTTCTCAATTACTCATAAATGACAAAAATAAAGCAATTTATCAAGAGTTTAATCTTTTCCCAATCTGTCATCTTTGTTGCTGCTGCGCAACAAAGACTTAAGTTTTTCCTAAACTGTTTAGACTTTCTTTAACTGTACTGCGTTTTTCATTTTCGGCATGGTCCTAGAATTTGAAAGATGTTTTTCACAGAAGTATGGGCCCCCTTGTAAAAAGAACATTTCTTATCGGACCATTAGAAAACTGCCTCCCTCTTTTGATTAAGATATTTATCATCTATTTGAGAAATACGGTGAGATTTAACAGCTTTCCGTTTCTTATGTGCAGGACTTAACTGTTCTTAAGGTTCATATACGTTCCCATATTCGTTTATAATTCATTAACTCAAAAGTCGTTATAAGCTCTTAGCTACTTGTTATGTTGAGTCTCATGTTGGCACACATGCTCGGTTTTCTTATGTTGTTTTTGCATTTTATATTTCAACATTTATGCGTCTCTCCTTTCAATTAAATCACCAATGGCCTGCCTGCAGTTTTCATAAACTGTAACTCCGAAGTTATTATCATTCTCCATGGGATTGACTGTATCCAGTAGATGTGCAAGTTCTTGGTCAGAAAGATTGATGGTGAGGTCGGGAACCTGCACATCATTCCTTGTTTGCAACTGAGGCATGGGACCGTCATTATCAATTCCGTAGGCATTCATTTCGACGTGAGTGACATCCAGTAAATCTTGGACTGTATTTGAATCTTCTCGAAAGACAGCATAAAACCCATCAATCCACTTCTGTAATGGGGTTTGGTTTCTCTCGGTACGCAGGGGATGATTGTTCCAGCTTGATACAAAAGCTTGAAGGGCAGCATTGATCCTTGGTAAGAAAACAAACTGCAGAGCTAGTAGGTCTATTTCATCATCTCTGTCCAGCAAATCGTTCTCTTCTAGGAAAAAGAATACATTCCTGATATGTTCCAACACGTTATTGTACACATCGACCCACAGTCTCTCAATGCGTTGGTTATGCACGGATTGTCCAGTTATAACCGGCTTGTGAGCAACACCATAACGATTTAACATCCATCTAGCAGTCTCGATGTTCTCCGTCCCGTGGTCAGTTCTTATTCTTAGAGGGCACCTGAACTGATCAATACAACCAAGGAAGTTATCTAAGACCGTGCTACCTCGGTTGTTTGTGGAGCATTTGAGAAAGACAATCACTCTGGAAAAGCCATCAATGCACCCATGGATAACAAAATGCCAATTAATCAACTTATGATTGCCATCCATATGCCTGAAAACAAACAATAATACATACTTTGGGATATATAATTATTCACAGCTTTTTCGCCACTAGGAATCTAGAGGTCAGATATAACATTATGAAGTAAAAAAGAAAAAAAGGTTAAGGTCAGAATACCCATTGCAGGTTGAACAAGATGTCGTGTGCAGATTCTAGAAATGACTAACATGTCTACCAACAATCCAGTGTCACCCATTTATACGATGATATTCATTGTTTATGAATATTTTGCCACACTCTTTCACCCAGAAATGGCTGATCAATCAAATGTTCCAAAATCAGGGGCTCCGGGCTGTGGCCAGTAAGGTTATGTATCCAAGGTTTTGGTGCAAGGAACCATCCTGACCACATAGTTATCGATTGCGTGCGATGGTGGTTTCACCAAGGCTTGCAGTTTCTACATGAAATTTATCCTGTGTTGCTTTGGTTTTCAGCCAAAGTGTAATTTAGCAATGGGTTCCTGCTCTTGATGTTTAGTTCCAGTTGGTCACATATCAAATTTGACACCCCTGTCTAAGTGGCCCTTTGAGAGGTCAGATATTCACTGGGGTCTTATTCAAATTTTTACCGGGTAGTTCTAATTATGTAACGAGGACGGCAAAATTATTGACAATGTTTTCTCAAAATTCTCCCCGGAGTTCGCCAATAAACGATTGCGCTAAAGATGGTTGCAAGAGAATTTTTACCAAGATGCATTGCGTTCTTCTGGCTCTTTAGTCGAATTCCTACAGGACTCGTGAACGCAATTCATCTTGATAAAAGTTCCTCGTCGCCATCTTAGCGCAACTGTCCATTCGCCATGCCATTTTGTACCTGGGAGAATCAAGTCTTGTCCGGTGACCAATTTTGCTCCAATTTTTTCACTGAGGAAATCACTGGGGCATTTAGACACGGGTTTAATTTGACTCTCTTTCCAAGTCGCTGATGGCTTGAAATTTGCAAATTCGCATATTTGACCCACTTACCATAAGGCATTTGGACAAGGAACTGAATAGACACGCCTTGCAATGGTCCGTCTTTCAGATCGTAGAATCTTTCCAATTGGATCAACACGATTTATTGCTTCGCGTATCCGCCATCTTTGCAACCTGATGCCCCTTGCTCTCACAGCACCTATGATCATCCTCTCCCCAGCATCGGGTGCACGCAGAGTGATTTCGCGCACAGTATCATCCAGCTGTTCATTTGAGATGTCTGAAATTCCACTTAACAAGTGTTCCTGTCCACTTTCTTGCCTTCTTCTTAAGAGAGTCCTCTCGCCTACTCCGATCAATTCTGCTATTCTTGACCACGAAAACCCCAGCTCTCTCAGCCCGGAAACTTGGCTTAGAGATAAAGCAAGCTTAGGCCGGCCGCGGTCGCGTTGATTTTCTCGTTGAAGAGAAATGTTTTCGAAAAATTCATGCATCGTGCAAAGGAAGTTGTACAGATGCCCAACTACTGTTTCAAGCTCCATCATAGGCACATTGTTTCTTGTCAGTGTGTAATCACTGTTGATCATTATATCATGAAGATCTTCCGCTCTCTGAAAGGCCTCGTTAGACAGTTCTTCGGTAACGATATGATCTCTACAGTTCTGGTTTTGTTCCAGACGAGTACATGCTTCTTGTAGGATTTGCCCATTGGTATTTAAGTAAGAAACAAGATTTGCCAAAAATGAGTTCGCCATATTTTGCCAAAAGAAATGACTAGGCCATGCCATGACTGACGAGAAATAATTGTAGAACCCTCGTTTGAGATACTTCGAAAACGAGGCAAGTATGAAATATTTCTAACAAGTATGGAAAATTTTTAACAAGTATGGAAAATTTCAAAAGTACCAAACTTTTGAAACAAGTATGAATTTTACAATACTATCCTCGTTTTGAAAACGAGGAAAGTATGAAATATTTTTAACAAGTATGAAATATTTCAACAAGTATGGAAAATTTTTAACAAGTATGGAAAATTTCAAAAGTACCAAACTTTTGAAACAAGTATGAATTTTACAGTACTATCCTCGTTTTGAAAACGAGGAAAGTATGAAATATTTTTAACAAGTATGAAATATTTCAACAAGTATGGAAAATTTTTAACAAGTATGGAAAATTTCAAAAGTACCAAACTTTTGAAACAAGTATGAATTTTACAATACTATCCTCGTTTTGAAAACGAGGAAAGTATGAAATATTTTTAACAAGTATGAAATATTTCTAACAAGTATGGAAAATTTTTAACAAGTATGGAAAATTTCAAAAGTACCAAACTTTTGAAACAAGTATGAATTTTACAGTACTATCCTCGTTTTGAAAACGAGGAAAGTATGAAATATTTTTAACAAGTATAAAATATTTCTAACAAGTATGGAAAATTTTTAAACAAGTACCAAACTTTTGAAACAAGTAGAAATTTTACGATACTATCCTCGTTTTGAAAACGAGGAAAGTATGGAAAATTTCTTACAAGTATAAAATATTTCTAACAAGTATGAAATATTTGTAACAAGAATGAAATATTTGTAACAAGTATTTTTGTCAGCATTGGCACTCCATACTTAGGAGGCTTTCGGCCATATGGGCCACAGGGCCACGAGCAAAAATCGGCTGTAACATTTGATTCCTATGCTGCCGTTCTGAAGCCCCTGTGGGACTGCGATTATCCGGGGTTATCCCGCGCTAGTGCGCGTAGCCACTCCTAATGCGTCAATTGTCTTCTACACGTGTTGTTGCCGCCAGTGTGCCCCGAACATTGCACTTGTTGTTGGCTTCTTGGAAACACACAGCATCACTCTCTTCTCTCGCAGGTTGCTAAACAATACCTTTTCCAAGCAAAGAACACCAAAAAGTTATTCTGCAAGGGGAGGATGTTAAGATCGTCCTCAACAATTTTCCCAAAGCTCATCAAAAGAACAAACTGTTGGAGAAGTTCGCATTTATGTCGTGCAGCATCCAGAGTCACTCAAACACAAACTGCCTACATTTCACCGACAACTGCCCCAGAGACAGGTGAGTCTGGTCTGGCTCAGGGCTGGTATGTTTACAGTAGCCCAGATTGATTTTGTTTACGATCGAGCAATTTGCACATGCTCTGCAATTACTTAGATGCTTTTTGCATTAAGATTGAAGGAGGCTTGTGGATGGACAAATCTTTATATTGAAATATAAGATTGCATGTAATATAAATTAAACACAGTAAGAACAATAGAAGACAAACGAAAGCAAAATACATTTGTAATTTAATTGTACTCGATTATAAGGAGAATCTATCTATCTACCAAATACTGCCTGCCTTCTAAAAAGAAGATTCTGACAGGGTGACAGGCCAGAGTGGAAAGTCAGCTAATACGTTTGCAAAGATTTGGGAACTTATGAGATTAGATTTGCATGCAAGAATTTCTTGAAGGAGGAAGCTTCTCTCAATAGACAAACTAATCGAAGAGAGAACACAGTTAGCAAACGCGGCTAATTACTAGAGTGGTGTCGCCCATTATGCCCATGTTGTCGCGAAGTTCTTAGTTAGATCCAAAAAGAGCAATTAATGAAAAAACCAAATAGCCAGATTATATCACCAACTAATGGAGAAAAAAATCGCAGAGTATTGATTTTTTACGAAAACTCTTTATACTGATTTTAGGAGATTTTAAAGAAGGGGGTAAAAGCATCGTTGTCTTCTAGCGTCGCCCATTATGGCCGCAGGAGAAACAATGAACACTACTCTCCGGTAAAAAGTTTGAATAAGAAAAACAGCTTTGATTACTGCTCTTTGTTTATCATTTGGTACTTTAGACCCAAAATATCAATAAGAATTAACCAAAACTTTGAGTTTTGGCAATTGAAATACATGCTTCGAGTTGTTCTAAATCCTGCCTTACTGCACTGTATCTCTTGTGCATGGATGGATGAGTTTTGGCATAGTTTCTAAAATGAAAATAGACTTAATATAATGGTGCGTTTTTTGGGTTTCAATGATTTTCCAAGTCAGTAAGTAAGATTTTAACCCAAATTGGTGTTTTTTTTTAAATAAATATTGCATTTTAATATTTTGAAGCGATTGGAAACTTCTCTGGTAAACTGATGGGCACAATGGGCGACAAAAATAGCAATTAGCAGCACTCAGACTTCACAACCTTAAATCTGAATCAGAAGTCACTTTGCTTTGGTTTCATTGTAGATTTCCTCTCAAGAGACAGGACTTCTGAAAAATCAAAGCATATTTGAAAAACTTCAAACCGCAAGGTGACGAGTAAACGAAAAAGAAGGAAGGAATGTAAATAGAATCATGAAATTTGCAATACTTGAAAAAATCAATTAGAAATATGCACAAACTATCTCGTCGGGTTTCAATGCAAATGAACTGAAACTTCAGTGAAGGTCAAATCATGATAAAACAGATGTCAGCGAAGATTTTCCGCGCAATTGCAATTTTATTACTAGTCGTCAGTCCCCTGAAATTTAATTTCTCTTGCTCGCCGGCCATAATGGGCGACCGGCCATAATGGGCGACGCTACTCTATATTACCATAGTACTAATTACTATATTGATAATTACTGTAGCGATGGGGGGTACTTGGTCTATGAAAATATGAGGGGGGCAGTGCTGCTGAAAAATCTTAAAGAGGACCCTGTCCCGGAGTAAATTTCCCGAAAATGATACCCTGTCCTGGAGTAAAATTTGAAAAAACAATACCTTGTTCAGTGAGTTAAATACAAATGTAAAGCTGCCCTGGAAATTTGATAGAAATCTATCAGAACATGCAGAAATGTTGCCATCCAAAGGATTTAAATCACATTCGTGGAGTGCAAATGGCCAACAATGACCTTACAGAATCAATTATAGAAAAATATGGACCCTGTCTTGGAGCCCAAAAGTGATACCCTGTTCCAGAGTAGGAATCGTGAAAATGACACCCCGTTCACTCGGCACTAAAAACATATGAGTGCCCCTCCAGGACAGTTAGCCACAGTCACCTTCTAAAGTTACATAGAGTTGATTGGCTGATGATACTACTTTGTACGTCCTGTCTTATTTCATTAATGAATATTCCAAGCAAAAAATGAGCAAGAAAATAATTACCTACAGGGTGTCCCAAAAAACATGTTGTGCTGTTTGAGTAGCTGCTGCGGAGCAGCCATAAATTCAATTTTTTCTGTTTTTAACATTTTTGATAGAAGAGACTTAAACAGTGGGATGGAACAGGGGTCTAAATCTCCCTTCTCCCACAAAAAGTTGGCAATTTTTCCCTTCTCCCAGCAAAAATGTACAGTTTCTCCCTTCTCCCACTGTTTTTAAATCTCCCTTCCTCTCTGAATTTAGTCTTGTATTTATTCATTTTCCTTCAGAAACATCCAACTGAAGATACAGGTTTTATAAGAAATTTATTCAGAAGAATTGTGGGCTTAGCAAAATTTTTGAGATGTGCACATATTTTTTCATAAGAAACTCAACTATCAGATCGCCAAAAAATTAAGAAACTCTAGTACTGGGAATATCTAATTAAGAAACTCCAGTACTGGGAATAACTATTTATTTTGATAAAGGAAATCTTTGGCAAATTTTTACTTTACTTTCACTTGCTTCCTGCATCATATTACTCGTAAGGTACTTGATGAATGTCTAAACATTGGAAGCTAAAAAAACCTTGTTATGAATTGTTCACGAGGGCACACACAGGTAGTGAACACAGAGGCGCCAGAAGCTTCATGATGCGGTGGGGACAGGAATCCCAGAAAGGGCACCTTGGGGGTGTCAAAGTTTGCCATTGAAAATAATTGGGAATCGTCTTTTGGGAATTGTGCTAAAGATCTATTCCGACAGGGGCGTCACCAGCCCAAACAGCTGGGATGGTAAGAGATGAGGGGGTCTGGTGTGCGAAGCCCCCAGAAAAATTATCCTGACCATGCCCTTCAGGCCCTTGGAAAACGTGGGAAATGCCCTCTAGACACTCGGAAAATGTGGGAATGCCCTTTTTATTTTTTTTATCTATTCCGGAAAGCAACCATCTCAAGGACACTATGGAGCTAGAATAGTAGCTCAAAGGGGGATGGTGTGAGCTCCAACCAACCTCTGTAGGGGTCACTTCCATTGACTATGAAGCTAGAATAGCTCAAAGGGGGATGGTATGAGCTCCAACCAACCACTGCAGGGGGTCACTTCCATTGACTATGAAGCTGGAATAGCTCACAGGGGGATGGTATGAGATCCAACCAACCACGGCAGGGGGTCATTGACTTGAATAGTGCTTCAGCTTCCTCTATGATTCCAGTGCTGGATGCTGTTGTAGGGTGTCCCAGGTTCCTCAATACCAGAAATGTCATCAAAATTCCACACTTTTTCTGTCCTTGGAAGCTTAAAATGCCATTCCGTGTGGTCCAAATGATGTTTGAAATTCCATTGTAACTTTTTACAATTTCTGTTTACCAGTCATTGAAATTTATGCATTTTCACATTTTTTGGAAAAGAGGCTACCTACTTGAATACCCGCAATTTCTGCAATTGCCATCACCAGAGTTGAAGAGAAAAAAGGAAACGATCAAGACAGTCCATGAAAGATTTGACCGTGTACATGATGTCACGTCGCCAATGAGAAAGTTTGTTTGAATCTTGTGGTAGATTTATGCCCTGGGGATGCTGATTCAACTGTTAAAAGCTGCGTGAAACCCCAATAGTACCGTATTATTGGGGTACAATAGTACCCCAATAATACCGTAAAACCTTGTGCAAATTTAGATGTAGTGACCATACATTGTTGATTGAGACTGGAAGACACAAAGGATTAGATGTCAATGACCGTATCTGTAAAAACTGCTCCCTTGGTCTCGTTGAAGATGAGGTACATTTTCTCCTTGTATGTCCCGCCTATAGCACCCCTAGATCGGACCTTTTTTCACATACCTCGGTTGAGCCCCTTACGACGAACTTGCAATTCCAGGAGATAATGAGCTCTAACGATAATGAAACAATAGCCGCTCTAGCATCGTACCTCGTTCAAGCCAACCATATTAGGAAAACTCTGGCCAGATAACACCATATGGATGGATTTGTGCCTGGATATACACACACCCTTTACTTAACGTTTTGAATTTATTTACATATTTTGTTCCTGTTACACTTAATTTGGTTGATTATAGAGTTTAGTTTTCTTTAAAAATTAGTTTAAATAAATATATACATAGATAGCTGCCATACATAATTTTATGTAGTGCCTAATACCAATTATGATGATGATGATGAGTACCTGCTTTTGTTTGTTTGAGTGCGATTTACAATTAACCTGCTTTCATGAAAGAAAATGAAATAATCTTTTAGGAGTGCCACCACATTTCTCTGCCTTGTCAAGTTTACGAAAGCCCTTGGAGTGTTTCTTGATGCTGGCCATATAAGGCTAGCGTTGCTGACACACAATCCACAAGATCGTTGACGACCCATAGACTTATTATTTGAGCTGCTGCAAAGCAATTCAAGTGTGAATTCACTTTGACTTTTGGAGCAATTCTGCTTTTCCTTCACCTGCCTCGTTTTAATCATTAAAATAGCACAGAAGGTGTTTAATTTCGGTGTATTAAAATTGGAAATGCTGTTTATATATTGTTGTGTTATAACATCAATGAAGACGCCATTTTACAATGAAAATGAAAACCTCCCTCTCTGCATGCTTTTCTGGCGGTGTAAGCATTGTCGTATTTTCAATCACTCTATTACATAGCACAGCGTACGCAGGTGACCTTGTGGATAAGTGCAGGTGGACGCAAGGGGACAGAAATGAACGTCAATGAACACGAGTTAACATTTGAAAATGATAATAGTTTGTTCTGCCCTGTTAGATTATTCGAAAATCTTAAAATCCTAGGCGTTCTCTTCGAGCGAGCTAGTCGTGCGTTTTCAAATTTTGTAATTGTGATCGTTATGTTGCTAAGAAGGTTCTTTTCTGACTGTAATGGGAAGTTGCAGTGCATGTCTTCTAGCCTGTTGAAGAACTTGCAAACCTGGGACTACCAGTAGTGGAGTGAATAAACAACAACCCCTATTTGAAACGCCGCTGCTCCCGGAATATAAAGGCAATAATATTATCAAGTATGTGATTCAATTGTAGACATGTTCATCTATATTTCAAAATTTATCTGACTGAAATCGGCCACTCCGTTCTGAAACTTCGATGAATTCTCCCAAGGTAGCCCTTCAAGAAACCTTCAAAAACGGCACAAAATCACGATTAAAATCCCCCATATTTCTGCCTTACGGCAATGACTTTTACATTCTTTAACACGTGTTATTTCTTTAGGAGGATGGAATTGGTATCCCTGGAGGCACAACAATATTGTTCCGGGTAATTTCATTTTCCCAAGAGTGTAACACTTGTTAAAAACGCCTTGCGATCATTGATGTTAGGCAGAAATCTTGTCAACAGTTGATCGTGATTTTAGGCCTGTTTTGACGGTCTCTTGAAGGTTGTCTCTAGAAAATCCTTCGTTACTTCAGAACGAAAGGGCTCTGTCAATCCCGTAAATTTGAACATATTTGAGCATGTTCACAACTAATTGATGTTCTCGCCCTGCAGAAATTCAAGACAAATATAACTCACTTGCTGTGAGACATTTCGCGAGACATGCTGCAGTAGTGAATTTGTGTATGCACGGAGAAAATTCATTGCTGGGTAAAGCGAGACTTTACCAGTCCATGGAATTCGCAAGTTCGTGTTTTTATCGTTGAAAAATGAAACGGTATCCCTTTGAAACTTGGCTGCACGGATTGACCTCGGCATTTTTAACAATGAATTTCATTGAACTATACAGAAGTTTGCTTGTACGGTACCCAAGTCACGGAGTTACGAAGAGAAAGCATGATGAATCAGATATTCTTCAATGGCTAAGAATTCTTATCTTGGTTTATACAGGCTGATCCTTTCTTAATTCGACTCTGCACAAGTTCTAACCGGATGATACAATGGCATCTTAATTTGAGAGTGGTATTGAAAATTTAACGTTACACATGCAAATCGCAGATAAAAGGCTACCCGAAAGAATATTTAACTGTCTTTATATTTCATGATTGAAGTTTCAGAAACGAAGTTATGGAGGAATCCCGCCTCGCCCATTGGCTACTTGTACTCGTGGTTTTCCCACAGCCTTGTATTACACGATACAAGGACCCTACAAAATTTATCATTTAAACTTAAAGGGAACCTAAACATACATACAGTTTGTATAAGAAGTGGTTTTTACATTTGTTGCTTTTCAATCAATAGCGATAACGAAAGCGATAAGCGATAAGTGATAGCGATAGCGATTTCGTTATAGCGATAACGAAAAGGTTGTTTAAACACCTGAACGGACAAGTCCGGGGCTGGTATGATTGATGATAAAATACAAGATAATACTGCCATGAATGATGTATGATCCTTTCTTCCACTATTTTTGCCTTCTCCTTGTGAATTTACGTATTCAAATAAGCAGTTTGAGCGAAGTGACGTCATATCGCGCAAACGAAAACGAGGCTGTGTGATTGTTTTTCGCCTCTTTATCCTTGCAAGCCTCTTTATCGTGTTCTTGTGCCTTTTTCAATGCATGAGCACACGATAAAGAGGCGAGCACACGATAAAGAGGCTAGCAGCGATTAAGAGGCGAAAAAACAATCGCACAGCCTCGTCTTCGTTTGCGCGATATGACGTCACTTCGCTCAAATTGCTTATTTGAATACGTAATTTCACAAGGAGAAGGCGAAAAATAGCGGAAAAAAGTATCATACATCATTCATAGCTGTATTATCTTGTATTTCATTATCAATCATACCAAGACCGAACTTGTCCTTTTACGTTGCAATCAGCCTCTTGGTTCTGTATAACAGATGCACGACGCTCAAACTAATTACTTTACCTGATGCTCTCGTTCTCTGAACTTTTACTCTCTAATTTATCTTTTATTTTTCTGATGCTGTTTTTTATAAGACTTACGATGCGACTCCTTGTATTCTTTCAACGTTTTTAATCTGATTTTTATCGATAACCATCCAATTCAGTGAGCGATGCTAAGACTTATGTAATGAATCTAGTTTGTTATCACATTTCTTTTTCTTAGCAATTCCCAAGAAACTGTTTACTCCCGGACCACTAGAAGTCAGCTATGAAACAAAATGTGCTATGCTCAGAGATCTTGGCCACAGGGACGTCGAATTTGCCAATACTGTCAAATACATTAGAAACAAGCTTTTAGAAATTGCATATGTGACAGAGGATGAATATACAACGGTGCCGATTCAAGGTAGTGGTACCTTTGCAGTTGAGGCAGTGTTAGGGACAACTGTACCAGAAAACGATGGAAAAGTCCTTATTATAGCCAACGGAGCATATGGGAAAAGGATCGTGCGAATGGCTGATATGATGCGGTTGAACACGGTTTGTGTTAAAATTGTTTATCTTTTTGGATTAGATTCTGTCCCGTTTTTCTCCCAATTTTGTTATTGCACAAACAAGGGCAGATTTTGTAATACAATAGCATCAGTTGCTTTTGATTGACACCTCAATTCAGCGATTAGCGACTGCAGACAAAGGAAATTCCCTCAACCAGTGATTCAAAACAAACAAAGCCGCAGAAGTTGCCCTGAAACTAGTAGCGCAAACTTTCGCCTCGTGCACGCGAAAGGTGGTTTTCAGAGAAGTTATGTGCTTATAACGAAAGAAGAAGGGTAAATCTAAAGATCTGTCTGGCGGATTTGGTTTATTTGATTCAGAAGCGGAGCAAAAGGCATTGTATTTCTCTTGTATTTGCCAGATTACCAGATTACAATTACCAGACAGCTTCTAAATCAAATAAACAAAATCCGCCAGACAGAACTTTACATTTACCCTTCTTCTTTCGTTATTAGCACATAGGTTCTCTTAAAGATTTCTGAATAAGCCCCCTATCAAAAAAAGCCCATTCTCTTTTCTATTAACCCCTTCTGGACTCTCCAAAATTAAATAAGCCACCCAGGGGGTTAATAGTGCGTTCACAATAAACATTTTTGCAAATATTTGCTCTCATAGATTGTTCTAGAAGGCCCTGAGAACGCAAGAGCAGAAGTCCAAGCTGTCCGCCACATCCTTTGTGAAAACAGAGACATAACAACAGTCTGTATTGTTCATTGTGAAACAAGTTCAGGAGTCGTTCACCCAGTCGAAGAAGTAGGCCAAGCTGTTGCTGAGCTGGCACCTGATGCCAACTTTGTTGTTGATGCTATGAGCAGCTTTGGTGGCATCCATCTTGATCTGGAAGAAGCGAATGTTGATTTCATGATAAGCTCTGCTAATAAATGCTTTGAAGGAGTGCCTGGTTTTGCTTATGTAATAGGCAAAAAAGAGAAATTGTTGAGGTGCGAAGGATGGTCAAAAAGTTTGAGTATGGATCTCGTTGATCAATATCTGACATTGGAAAGAACAGGACTCTTTCGCTTCACTGTGCCAACACATACCATGCTTGCATTCAAAAAAGCATTAGAAGAATTTGAGCTCGAGGGAGGCATTACTGGAAGAGCTGCAAGGTTAGTTCCATTTGTATTTAGATGCTTTGGCCTTAATGCGGTCTACCCCCTCCTGGTACAAACTAATCAACAATGGCAGATCTCGTAACAATGCTGTCTATTTATACAGGCAATCAGCCCAGCCTCAAATGTAGATCAACCATGCAGCATGGAATACCTTCAAACATGGGTGGCAAACTCATCGTGGCTGCATGCAAAATTGGGTTGTTGAGAGAAGATATGAGTCTATAACGAAAAAGATTGATATATCTAAAGATTTAGCGATTGAATATTGTTTTCAAGTCGTCTGTCATAACATCAGTACTATTTTGTTGGACTGTGCAATGTCAGTATCAATCGATAACATAATAGGACTCAAATCTTTAAAAAGGTCGGTGTAAAATTCTATTGCCGTTTTCTTTGAAATAGATAGCTTGGAAAAAACTTAGGGTTTTTTGCTGTAAATCTGCCGTGGCAATTTATTGATATCTTGATTAGTTTCAATATGGCGGCATTTATCAAATTTGAGGTTATGACGTCATCAAATTTCTAAATCCTAAACTACAAAAGCTACAGATTTCTGCTTGCCACCGTATTGTAGACCTCCATAAACTATGGTTTTCTTGAAGTTTGTGTAATGTTTCCTCTATTAGTTTAGGATTTACAATGATTTAAATTTTTTCAAAATTTTCCATGAATTTTTTCAAAAATCATCAAATTGCCGCCATTTTGAAAAAATGAAAATATCATAAAATTTCCACGGCAGATTTACAGCCAAGTACCATAAGTTCCTTTCAAGCAATCCAATCCAATTCAAAGAAAAATATAATATAATTTTACGCCGACCTTTTTGAAGTTTTGAGCCCTATATTTTAATCGATAGCTATTTGTTCTCGACCTTTCATGGCTAAGTGCCACATTGCGCTCTGGTAGACCTGTTGATCAAGCTCAACCAAAATCTAGACTGATCACGACGAGTCTCAGTAATCGCTATTCAAAACGAGATTTCTTGACCAAACCGAGACCATTCATACTGGTCATAGTTAGCACGGCCGGTGGCAGCCTATCAATAGCGATAACTAGGGCCGTATAATCAGTCTAACCGAAATCAATTTAACAAAGGCTATTGACATGTAGCCCATTTTACAGCCAGCAGACATTCGTCGTTTGTCAGAATTTTGAATCAGCTGTGCGTCAAATAGGAGCTGCTCACGTCCAAACATGTTCCATATCGTTGAGCTTATCTATTTGAGAAAGTGGATGACGAAAATTATTAGCCCTTTTCATTCAATCATTCAAATCGAACTCAAAACTCATGGCTGTTAACATAAAAGGGAAGCTAATCTTATCTTTTATTGACATTTTTCTTTGATAACTTCGCTATGAATAGGCTACACTGTATAACCTTTATCTGGCTTTAGCAGGTGTCCTGTGAGAATATCCACACGTTTGATTAACTGTAGTTAAATTGGAAGAGCGATAGAATGCTCGATTTAGACCGCGTTCACACGATACCAGCTCACGATAACTTAAGTTTTCATGAAACGGGGTTGTGCCATTCAAAGCGTAAAACTAACACCCATAAATCCGGAAAAGTTTCTAAAAAGATCATCGCCATAAATCCGGAAAATTTCTGAAAAATATACCCATAAATCCGGAAAATTTCTGAAAAGTATACCCATAAATCTAGCCTGCGTGCAGACTCTTTACAGTTAGTCAGTGTGGAGGAGGGAAAAGGAGATGGAAGCTCTCTCCCTTTCAAAATAGCTAATGCTAAAATTGACAGTTACAATATTTCTATAATTGATTCCGCTTGTGATATAGGTAAATTTCAGTTCAGTTCATTTCATTTTAAAAATCCATCTAATACATTTTATAACTCTACATACCTACCTATCTAATTAACAAAGATGAATTAAAATAAAATACAACATATAACATTGAAAAAAAAACACAAGATGGTACTTAAGGCTAAATGTAAACAGACTAAATAGGTAAGTATGAAGAGCCATAATTTACCAAAAGACAGTTGGAAGGTCAGTATTAAAGTTTGATTCCAGAATTTTAAAGGTTAAATTTTTCAGTCACATGGTACAGCCCAATTTGAGATGAAAGCGTGTAAATGAAACTATCTTGATTATAATCAATTGTTTGTACTTTATTTTCCTATAGATACAAGCGAAACCGTGATATCCTACGAGCCGGAATGAACCGGTTAGGGTTCAGAGAATTCCTAGATGACAGCCATGATAGCTACATCATCACATCATTCCATTATCCGGAAGATGAAAACTTCAGTTTTGAAGAATTTGATGCGAGATTGGGCGAGAAAGGCCAAGGTATCTATCCGGGCCAAGTCACTGAAGCTCGCTGTTTCCGACTTGGGAATATCGGGCAGTTATTTCCAGAAGATATGGTTCATTTGCTGAGATGCATCAGAAAATCTTTGCTTGAAATGAACGTGAAGTTGCCTTTGACAGGATGACAAAACTATTAAGTATACTTTTTGTTACCTTTTAAATTAGACCGTTGCACGATTCTTGGTTGTTGCTTCCCCACCAAACCTGAAAAACTTTGTCGAGACTAAGCCTGGCCGGCTTTTTACATTTGTGAGATTTGTTTAAACGACGGATGCGCCAAACAACTTCTTACTTTTGACAGGCCGTGATAAATTGTACACAAGGGGCCGATTTCAAGGATTCATGATGTAATTTTTAGTGAAATTCCCAAATGATACTCAAGGGATTTTCTCAATTTCAACATAATACTTCTCACGCTGCAAGCGATTTTTTCTTGATAATTTTTAGTCTGGAAACAGCCTGAATCGATCCATAACATCGATCAAATTTATAATTACTGAGCTAGACAGGGCAACAAGGAAGCTGTGGGAAGCAACTTGGGAATTTAAAAGTGAATTAGTTGTCATCAGTTGCACGAGTGCTCTCTAATTTCTTGCACATGCTTTTAATCTTACCAATTCAAATTCTTCGCTTTCAATAATTTCAATAAAGCCTTTGAATGCATAAAAGTCAATAGTTTTCTGTTTGTCCTTTCAACCTCAGTCTTTACGAAATTTGATCGATGTTTTTTGATCGATTAGGCTGTTACTAGATCAACAAGTTTAAAGAAATTGGGAAGCAATGTGCCGAAAAATGGACATAAGATTACTGACTATTATCTCGGTTTTTATTTTTAGTCGCTTGTCTGATACTGTAGAAGATCTATGTTTTCACCTCTCTATTGATATTCTTATTAATATTTGGAAACAGAATGCATTAGATATGAGAATAATGATGCAATAGATAGTAGTTAGAAAATGAACATTTATTTAATCTTAGTTTATCAGATATGGACTCACGTTTTTGTTAAAAACATGCTATTGCTAATGCGTGTGACATTTTGTAGTACGAAAGTATTATTCCAAATTCTTCACAAAAGTTTTTAGAAAATGGTTTACTTAGCATAGGTTCCAAATCGGTGTAAAATGGTGGGTGTAACATTCGCAGACCTATTCCTTTGAATTGAATGGCTTGAAGGAAACTTTGGCTACTTTTGTATGATTCCATTACTGGACATTTTGAAATCTTGAAGATTTTTCGAAGTTGCAGCGTATTTTTTACTTCACTTCATCTGAGGATGTGGCCTCATCAAATTCCTAAATCGTAAACCAGAAGAGTGACAGACCTTTGCTTGATACCATATTGTAGATATTCATGAGCGAAGTTTTCTTAAAGATTATTCGTATTTTCTCAAAAAATTTAGGAATTATGATGGTTTCAAGTTTCTTTCAAATTTGTCTTCAATTTTTCTAAAAGAAGGAAAACACTCAAATTTTGAAAATATTGAAGATTTCAGAAAATTCCACCGGTAGAATTAAAGAAATAGCTAAAGTTTCTTCGAAACAATCGGTGATAGAATTTTGCAACAACATTTTTAAAGATCTGGAACCTATGCGAGTGTACATCCATGAATTGTTTTAACAGAACAGTCTTTTTCCATGTGAAACATTGGTATCAGGACTATAACACCTATATAATATTGGTATTGGACTTTGATGTAGTGACACTGTGACAGATTGTTATATTTGATCATCACACTAAACTGTATCAACGAATAGATATTCTTTGGTTATTGTTTGTCTCTTTGTATATCTTTCAGTTTGTTTCTGCCAGCACCGAGGTATCAGTATCATTCATATATATATATATATATATATATATATAAACGATAATATTGGTAGAAAGTTGTACGAATAAACTGTATAAAAGAAGGTCGGATGCAAAAAAGACAAGATATTTAGCACACTGAGGCCTTTCTGACTTGTGTCTTCATCAGAGTGTGACTTACAAAACTAAAGTGATTCTAAAGTTACGTTATGGGTATACATATACTGTGATTCAATTAACAGATAGATTAACAATTTCCTGAAAAAATGTTTTCTAAGTTTTCACTAATTAAGTGTTGCATGTCCGGCTTTTATCAACTTTTCTTCGTGGGAAAGTAACTGTCTAGGATCTTTCAACTGCATGAAAGCGGTGATTTTGAAAAAAGGTTCTTTCAAGTTCTTATTCTTGGCGCCACAGTCGAAAACGTGTTTGGGAAATATGCACGGTGAGATTCCTGTGCGTGATTCTGAAATATGGTTGTTCATACGTTGGCGTAAATTTGTTGTCTGACCAATGTATGTTGTTCTCCCTTTACACAAATTACACGAGAGAAAGTACACAACGTTTTTGCTTTTGCAAGTGACGTGACTTCTGATTGACCAGCTTGTTCCTTTTGATGTTATGAATGAATCTACTGGCTGGAGGTATAATCTGCAAAGTTTGCACTGTTTATTGTTACATAAAGTGATTCCTTGGGGGGCTGGGACACTTAGATCTTCTTTGGAATTAAATTTTGCGGTTGTGAGTATTGATGTGATATTCGGTGGTTGTTTGAGGGCTAACAGTGGTTTGCAATTAATGAATTTTTGCTTCGTTGTTTGGTCCTTGAAATGTTTGAACAGTGTTGATATGGTCTTTACAACATTGTTATAATACAGGCTTGGGTAGTAGGTTGTCACGAGAGGTATAATGTCCTTCTTTGTTGGTTCTGGCGCTGGGCCTTGAAGTTTTGCTCGATGGAACGCTTGCTTTATCAAATTTGTTGGGTAATTACAGTCGAGTAACCAGTGTTCTAGTTCACGTAAACGAAAATCCAAGAGCAGGGGATCGGAGACGAAAACTACGATTCTTTTAGCGAGATTGAAGGGAATGGTGTTTTTTATATGGTTTGGATGGGCGCTTGTAAAGTTTAAGTATTTGTGTGGGTTAGTTGGTTTATAGAAGATGTCGGTGCTGATTCTTGTTCCATTATGGAGAAGTATTTTGATATCTAAGAAGTTCAACGATTCAGCATTATCTGCGTTCTTTTTACCCTTTTCCATGGTGAATTTTATGGACGGGTTGAGTTCGTTTAAAGCTTGTTGTAACAAAATCGGGTCTAAATCTTCAGGCAAAGCAATAAAACCGTCGTCCATGTAACGGAAGTAGTTCGTTTCTATGTATTTACAAATCTGATGGCTGAAATATTTTGGTAGAACAGCTGGAAACAGTAATGTTTCTTCCAAAAATCCGACGGTAAGGCATGCATATGATGGTGCGAACTTTGTACCCATAGCAGTTCCTTTTACTTGTTTGTACACGACATCATCGAAAAGAAAATTATTATTTACAAGAACAAATTTTACGGATTCGAGTATAAAAGCGTCAGAGAAACGATCCAGGATCAAGGTGCGCTTTTTCGTAATCCAAAATTTTATGGCTTCAAGTCCAAGTTCGTGGGGTATGCTCGTATAAAGACTTACGACGTCATATGAGTAAACCTAAACCTAAACCTAAACCTATCGTCACGACATTAAAAACGTACATTAAAGATGATTGGGATTTTATTCGCAAGCTCCCGCAGGATTTTGAATCGAACTCTTCCCTTTACTCATATGACGTCGTAAGTCTTTATACGAGCATACCCCACGAACTTGGACTTGAAGCCATAAAATTTTGGATTACGAAAAAGCGTTGACTAGGTATCGTTTCACATAGTTTCAGCATTTATTACGTAGGAACCTCGCTTTCATTCCTTTTCGGTATTTACTTTTTGGTACATGACTAGTTGTTTTATTACCTAGGTTGGTCCGTTTACGCAAATCTTATGTTAGTCATTTTCCTGTTGTTCTTGTATATGATTGGTTAGTCTTAATTCGTATTTCCGCGTAGTTTCTAATATATTCTGTAACTTTTGAGTAGATCTTTGATTATCAGTATGCGACCAGCTACACGTTAATTCCGGATCTCACAAGAGACCCGTTAGCCTTTGTGTATAGTGTTTTGTATATAATCGTATAACCCAAGTTTGTGTGATTTATCCGCTCGTGCCTAAATTGCAAGTGAATCCAAAGTTAGATCATATTAAAGCAGAGAAGAAACATAAACTTGACGAAGGACAACAACAAAAATGCTGCATTATTACATATGGTGACAGGAGCGGGATTCGATTAAATGGAGCACAAGATGAAAAAAAGATCTTGGTGTCCAGCCCATGTCAGAAGATGAAATAAATTTGGATCGAACGAAATTGTTGCTGAAGTTCTGTATGACGAAACTTGATGACGAAGATTGACTTTGGATTACTCGACACTTACAGATTTGGTTTTTATGGCTTTGAGAGATTATGTACTTTGCGAAACACTGAACTGAAACATTACACATTTTGTTAAAATGGCAACTATGCACTCCTACGACGTTGTTCATGGTCGATATGCTCATGGTATCCAGTTGAGTGTGCGTACAGGGATACAATATTGGTTTTTGAAGTATTGGGATTACTTCACGGAGTCTTACAGAAAAGACTAGAGCAATTGATCCGGTTTGTGTCTTGTTACTGTTTTTTTGTTTCTGAAAAGGTATTCGTTACGGCGATCTTGGCAAGTTGATGACAGTTGAAAAGCCTTGGACATGTGATGATATGAATTGAAGAACCGAAGGACAAAATAATTTTGACTTGTAGTAAAACATTTTTCATCGTTAGATTTTATGGTAAATCCTTGTTGGGTTTATATTGAACTGATAGAAAGATAAATTTTTGATTTCGATATTTTAGGCCATATGATTTCTTTATTTGTTTTGTTTGATATTGTTTCAGTTGAAACAAGGGACGTTTCACGTTTCAACATAGGGGGATGGTATGTGACGAGACGCACTTTTTAGGATTTTTATGAGTTCATTCATTTGAATATATTTTTCCTTCAAGCTTTAGTTTATTCATCGAAGTTTTAATGATTTTCCTTTCAGATTCTGACTAGGTATCGTTTCACATAGTTTCAGCATTTATTACGTATGAACCTCGTTTTCATTCCTTTTCGGTATTTACTTTTGGTATATGACTAGTTGTTTTATTACCTAGGTTGGTCCGTTTACGCAAATCTTATGTTAGTCATTTTCCTGTTGTTCTTGTATATGATTGGTTAGTCTTAATTCGTATTTCCGCGTAGTTTCTAATATATTCTGTAACTTTTGAGTAGATCTTTGATTATCAGTATGCGACCAGCTACACGTTAATTCCGGATCTCACAAGAGACCCGTTAGCCTTTGTATATAGTGTTTTGTATATAATCGTATAACCCAAGTTTGTGTGATTTATCCGCTCGTGCCTAAATTGCAAGTGAATCCAAAGTTAGATCATATTAAAGCAGAGAAGAAACATAAACTTTATTTTTTTTTTTTTTTTTTTTTTATATAATCAATTAAAATATAACAAACTCAACAAGTACATCTACTGTGCCTATCATGGCGGGAGTAGACACTAGGTCATCGGAGTTCCCACCATGAAAGGCACTTACAATTCAAAAATTACAACATACTAAAAGAAAGAACAACAAACTAAAAAAAAAAGTTTATGTCTGTCTCACATTTGATGTCAGGCAATGACATCAAACATTTTATAATTTTTTGGGAGAAAATAGATGCAATGCAATGAACAGAGGGCCCCACGCGCGGACAAACAGCCGCCGCCCCTCGCCACATGTGCCACCCCCACCGGGATAACACATGAAACTAAAGGGCAGCAGCCGCCCCCCACACAGCAGGACCCCATCCACTCACCACCCTGCACCCGCACCCTAGGATAAAAAAACATAAACTTGACGAAGGACAACAACAAAAATGCTGCATTATTACAACTGTTAGCCCTCAAACAACCACCGAATATCACATCAATACTCACAACCGCAAAATTTAATTCCAAAGAACATCTAAGTGTCCCAGCCCCCCAAGGAATCACTTTATGTAACAATAAACAGTGCAAACTTTGCAGATTATACCTCCAGCCAGTAGATTCATTCATAACATCAAAAGGAACAAGCTGGTCAATCAGAAGTCACGTCACTTGCAAAAGCAAAAACGTTGTGTACTTTCTCCCCGGGGGGGGGGGGGTACTTGACTAGGGAAGTGACGGGGGTGTGCGGAAAACCTCTCCATACCCTGCACCCTGTCGCATAAAAAATAGGCCAAAAGTATACCCTGTCGCATAAAAATGTTGCCTCTCAAATACTGTGTAGAACGCAATTTTTGCTTGTGATACCCTGTCGCATAAAAATTTTGCCTCTCAAATACGGTGTAGAACGCAATTTTTGCTTGTGATACCCTGTCGCATAATTTTTTTTACCTATTATAATACCCTGTCGCATAATTTTCGCTAGAAAATGACACCCTGTCGCATAATTTTTACCGCAAAAGGACACCCTGTTGAGCGGCACATCCCGTCAGGTCAAGTATGGGAGTGCCCCCCCCGGGACTTTCTCTCGTGTAATTTGTGTAAAGGGAGAACAACATACATTGGTCAGACAACAAATTTACGCCAACGTATGAACAACCATATTTCAGAAGCACGCACAGGAATCTCACCGTGCATATTTCCCAAACACGTTTTCGACTGTGGCGCCAAGAATAAGAACTTGAAAGAACCTTTTTTCAAAATCACCGCTTTCATGCAGTTGAAAGATCCTAGACAGTTACTTTCCCACGAAGAAAAGTTGATAAAAGCCGGACATGCAACACTTAATTAGTGAAAACTTAGAAAACATTTTTTCAGGAAATTGTTAATCTATCTGTTAATTGAATCACAGTATATGTATACCCATAACGTAACTTTAGAATCACTTTAGTTTTGTAAGTCACACTCTGATGAAGACACAAGTCAGAAAGGCCTCAGTGTGCTAAATACCCGGGGGGACCACTCCTATACTTTCCTATAGTATCATGCTCGTACAAAGGCTTAACATTTGCACCCTAAACGCTGACCTGTTTTAGCGAAATACATACCCTGATCGCGGACAATTTTCATGAGAACATACCCTTTCCCGTGTCAAAATAGAACTTCTCTAATTCAGGTACCCTAATCCCGACAAGTCAGTTACGAAATTTGCTAATATTGCCGGTGTGGTTTGAAAAGGGAAACATGCTCTCGACTTCCTTCCCCATCTTATGCTGGCCTGATAAGTTCTTTGACTCGTTATGAATTCTTTTCTATAAATCATGACTAAAATATCATTGTAGAACAATTTAAATTTATCAATTGCAGAAAAGTGCACCCTTTGTTTACATTTTGGTCGAATTAGCACCCCTAAACACGGGCCCGCGCGGGTCCGTGCCTACTTTCAAGAAAGGCACCCTTTCCCGCGCTTTTTTGTACGAGCATGATAACACATCAGGTGCCAAGTGGTCCCCCCGGGGCTAAATATCTTGTCTTTTTTGCATCCGACCTTCTTTTATACAGTTTATATAAACGATATAACGTGGCAAAGCCACACAACGTTTTTTCAGAGTTACACCTCGTAGAGCAGCAAGGGTAATGCCACCATGAGAGTCCACCACCAGAGTTCTCAGGAGCTCAAAACCATGCAGTCCAAAAGAAAACTGAAAGGTCATTCATGCAATTTAGCAATTTCATCCTGCTGAAGTAACAAATCAACCCAAGTCCCTTGTCACAAACTAATTTTTCAAGTCCTTTTCGACAACAAATCACAGTGCCTAATATTTAAGCAGAAATGTGTCCGTTGTGATTTTCCATCCTTTATTGATAACTTAAATGGATCTTCTCTTTCACAAACCATCTTCGCATGCAGTATAAGCATAGGAATCAAATGTCGTCCATGGCCGAAACCTCCAAAGCCTCATATTCACGGACCAATCAGACGGCGAATAAGTGAAGAGGACAAAAGAAACCCGTGAAGATTTGTCTAGAATTTACCCACCTTCATAAATCGCAACCAGGACGAAAACTGCTTGGTTTTCCCGAATTTGTTGAAGAAATCTACTCTCCAGATGGCCAAGAGACAATAGTAATAACAATAGTGATTGTTGTAAGAGCGACCCGAAAACTCCAAAATCTGTGATTTCAATTGTTCTTGCTATTGTCTTTCTGCTCTTTTGCTCAAGATTCAATGCTATGTGAACTGAAATAATCTTGTGGCAATAGTCTTGGGAAGTTTCTGTATTAAACTGCTTTTTGCATTCATGGCACAATTTTTGATGGTGCGAAATAAGTTATAGGATTCAAAAGAGGCTATATCATGAGGCTTGAAGTGGCGTAAACAGGCGTCGACAAGCCTTCGTCGATTTTGTCTATTGGAGAGGCAATAGCTCCGCCAAACCTGGAGATATTTTAACCGGCATCCAAAATTATATGCCCGAACAGCTGGAGAGTAGATTGCTTCAAAAAAATTCGGGACATTGCAAGCAGTTTTTTGTCCTGGTTGCAATTTATGAAGGTAGGTAAAATTTAGAGAAATCTTCACGGGTTTCTTTTGTCTTCTTCGCTTATTCGTGAAATCTTCACGGGTTTCTTTTGTCTTCTTAGCTTTGCTTATTCGCCGTTTGATTGGTCCGTGAAAATGAGGCTCTGGGGTTGCGGCCATGGTTTCGGCCATTGGCCGCCTTACCATGTTGATTTAGCCTCGATTCCACGCACAGACGCGAACACATGCTGCGAAGCGCGCGAAAAGCAAAATTTTAGGCCCAACTTTGTTCATTTATTTTGATTCCATATTTACATAGCTTCTGGAGTAGGAAGAGATTGAGACGTGTGAACAGACTGCACTCAGTTTCAACTACCTTCAATGACATTGTGTAATAGAAAGACATTTTCAAGAAACAAAGATAAAGACAGAAAGTTCGAGGTTTGATTTGTCGCTTTTTCGTAATAATTTTTTGCCTTACTTAGTCTACTTAAAAGGCCTTACATGTTCATTATTGGGAAAAGCTCTTTTTATTTTGGAAAGCGCAATTTTACCCCTAAACATACGCTACTTTACGTTGATGCTGCACTACCACCGGAAATAAAAACATGTAACATGACACATATATATGCATGAACTGTTGATAGGCCTAGTAGCCTCATGTAATTTGATTTGCTGTGATTGAATGATACTGAATTCCATCTTTGAAGTTTGTTTGCCTCCCTGGTCTAGTAGTAGAAGGGGTTTTTAGGCAATCAGCACTTTTCTGATTCATTTCTGTCAATAAAAGCTATTCCTTTCAACCAAAGGAAATTCACATATAGTTGGCTATAGTTGGTCTGAAAGAAAAATCTGCATATTGAGGGAGGGTGTGCAGGAGACAAGCAAGTGATAGTGATCAATGTGGTGTTAGGTTTGGTGTGATAAACCATAGTGTCAGTGTGATATTTCATTTTTGTGCCCCGATTTCTGCGCCGCAAACTAATGTTGTGTGCTGGATGTGTCTGGTGCACTTCGTGTTTCATTCCATACTGGCCAATCTACGGAGTATGAGCTATGGCAGTTCTCGACGAGATCTCTGGCGTGCAGACCAAAAAAGCTACATGTATTCGTGCAAAGTCTGTAACTTTTTTGTTTTAAAAGTAGAGAACAAAAGATCTTCTTCAGAATCGGCGTGCACGTTGAAATCCCATGAAAAAATATCGTGCTTGCAGTTGCCACACTCTACAGACTGGCATACTCGTAAAGAACTGGTGTGGCCTTTGCTAATTGTCTTTTGTGCATTGGATCATGGGCAATGGGAAGAGGTCAGTTTAGTTTGGCCAAACATTAACTGTGGGCCCATTGATGCAATCATCAGTTGTACTGTATATGTACAATTTTACGGTACCAAAATGTTTCTTTGTTGTTTCTTTGTTGTCTCTTCTCTTGGTTTTGCTTTGCCTTCCAAGTGGCATAAATCTGTTTGCAGCAAGAAAGTCTGCAGACAAGTTTGCAACAAGAAAAAGAAAGAAAAACACAAATAGGTGATAGTTAACTTTGATCTTTGATACAAATTCAGTCTTCTACAATGAAAGGTTTCCACAGACTTATCTGTCAGAATCAAGAAGTTAAAAAAATATGTGTAATAATGCTAAAGACTTGAAGGCTGTCTACAGTTAGCTTTTTATCACGCATCGTGGCCTTTGGGCTGTGATCATGAAAACCCCTTGACCCCCCTATGATCACAGCCCACTAGAATGTCCTTTATTTGGGTCATAAGTAATTAGGCCTATGGCCTTAGGCCTTCACAATTGGGTGCAAATCTCATCCATTTCAATATCAACGTTGACAAGCGAATAACAACCACTACGATATATCCTTTGCTAATTCCTGCTTTCCTAATTATCAAAATTCTCACTTTGTATATTGAACAGAAAATAGTCAATTGAAAGACAAATTTTGGCAGAAACAAATCTGAATGATGTCAATGCGAGGCTAATGCGAAGTGTCAATGGCCTTAAAATCAGGACAATTTTTAGAGCATGTGTAAAGGGCCCTAGGACGATATTAATGTAGATTTCTGATGTAAAATATCATACCTGATACCAAAATCCTTGGTTGTTTCTTCATTGATTATTCTCTTGACTTTGCTTTCCAACCTCACTTTGGGTTAGTTTTTGAAATAAAAAAATGGCGACGAAAGGATGCGAAGCAACGGTTCAATTTCAACTTACAAAACAAGGTATTTGTGTCGTTTGAAAAGCAAAGTCAAGAGAATAATCAACAAAGAAATAGACTTGCCCCAAGTCTATCTCTTCAGTTTGTCTTACCGTTCCCTCCGTCATTTCAACAGTCCGTCACTTGACAGAATGTTGGAATGGCGGATCCAGGAAATGGCGGATCCAGGAACTACCATAAAGAGAATGGTAAGACGGATTGAAGAGATAGACTTGGGGCAAGTCTAACAAAGAAGCAACCAAGGACAATCTCGGTATCGGGTATTATATTTTACATTAGAAATCTGCATTTATATCATCCTAGGGCCCTTGGCATGTGCAGCACACTTTATAACACTTAAAATACTCAAATGAAGGCAGGTTTGTGAATATCAAATTTGCTTCTTATGTGATATTCCGTCACGCAAAAGTAATCTATCATGGCTTTAGCCTGAACCCTCACTCCCATCACGGCAAATGCTTGATGAAAACTAATTGTTGACAGCCCCTTATTAGGGTACATGTGATTTACTGTATGAGCGATTGCACCAAAAGCTTTGAATTGATGAGATTTCAGTTGATTTTGAAAATCATGATGATGTTTTGCATCATCAAACTACCACAAAATAGCCTGCATACCGATTCAACTGGTTTCTTTTCAGAGAGGTTTCTCACTGAGTAGAGTTTCAGTAAAGCGAATTTTCTGATTTCAGCATGGGCATATTTTCATCTAATTGCTTTGTTCATAAACAAAGCTAGCAAAAGAAAGCCTGTTGTGTTTGGGTGTTTTGTTTAGTACCTTATTTATAATCCTATTTAGAAGCCACTTTATTGAATCTCATTCAAGGAAATAATTACAATAATGCCTTGAAGATATTTATCAGTCAATTGAATTTGAAAAGAACAAAATAGATCCCTTTCCACCAATGAGATTTGGTTCCTCAATCTTTCTACATCTACCAATATACTGAATGCCTTCTAAAAAGAAGCTTGCATCAGTTTTTAAAATGAAAATGAAAGAATTGTTGTTTTAATTTTCTAAATTAAAGGGAGTCGAAGCATATATTAGCCCTTGATGAAAGAGAGGTGCCATGTGTGACTTTGGACAGGCCTTGTGCCACAGATGCACCAACCCTACTGGAGGAAAGCCTCTTTGAACATAAATCAGTTGAGTCTGCACACAGGCTACCTTAAAATTGATCATAAATAAAACAGATCCAGAATGATAGATTCATCTGATAATCTCATATATCTGCATAGATTTTGACGAAATTGCTCATTTAACTTTCAAGTCACTGGTCATCATGTGCTGTAACACTCCTACTTAGTGTTGTTCACCTATTCACTCAATTCATTTTCGTGATACAAAACAGAAGCACAAAAATTAACTTTACATCATATGGAAAAGGACTGCAAAACTAAATAGGCAATTCAAGCACAGCACAGACCTCGTGTACATCAACAAATTTTTCTTACCCAAGAGTCTTTGAGAAATCATTAAGAATTCCTTTGTATAAAATCTGAAAGTCAGCCATACCTCTCAATAATTCTTTTTGGAATCCATGAGAATTTTTGATGTAAATGTGCACATGTCATGTACTATGCATGGTGTTAACCTAGAATAGCGGCAAAATGTGCCAGGACATGTTATTTTTTCTCTTATTCGAACAAATTTGCAATATGCTTTTGTTTGAGATATGGCAGCTGAATGCAGTGCTCCACACATGTTTTCAAAGACTTCAGAATCAAGAGCCAACTAATCTTACGATGTAAATCAATAAAGACAATTTCAAAAAATACTAAAAATGTAGTTTAATGTACTTCTGAATTCACTTTAGGCTCAAGGAATTTGATCGTGATTTTTTAGCTTTTCTCAAGAATTTTCAAAAATTGCTTCCAACTAAAATTTGTGGTTAACTTGTGAATATTATGACAACTTTTAGTGAAATTAATTTCTGCCTTTAAGTTAGTATTCTTGCTTGAAAATCAGTACATACTAACTCATGATTGTACATTTTAGTAATTGCCAGCACAACATTTTGGGAGACCCAGTACACGATCTTATTGTGCCTGTACGTTGGAACTAAACGTTGGAACTAAATTTGGTAAGTTTCTGATTTTTAAAGAATTTGTCCTTTGCATCTCTAAATCCTCAAGTATTACTCTCCAATGCAGTGGTTCCTATCATTTTGCATTGCAAGGATGAGGATACTGCGTAGGGGAATTATAAGGGAAGCTCTGCGTAGGAGAATACTCAAATGTAACTAATCAATTCTTCAAGAGCCATTGCAACATTCTTTCATGCAAATATATTTTCGTGGCCTCTAATTCTGAAATTTTAGCTACAGGAAAATAAGATTTCAGTGGAGTTCTGTCTGAAATTGCATTTGAAGCCTTTTAAAGCTATTTAGAGCTATTTACTGTGAACTACCGGATGAGGAAGAAAGGATTTCTTCTGCTGAAAAGCTCAAAGCAAAATCTGGTTTCCATATTCAATCTCTATGTCTCTCTATGTTTTGTTATGTCAACCAACAATTATTATTCTTTGCAATGATAACAATATGGTCCAGCCAGTGAAGAGTTTAATATCACGACTTGAAAATCCTTACTATGAGCCATAGGTAGGCATGAAAAATCTGGCTAAGAATTCTGTATAATTTTTGTAGCATGCTGGGAGCTGGGAGTTAGCTGACAAATTTTCCAATTTTACCAAATACTAAAATAATCGATATTTTCATGGTAATGTGGTCTTTGATCGAACTCTGCAAATAGAAACTTGAACATTTATTTGATTTTCGAATTTCAGCAGTCTGAAACAGCCGAAAATATTTTGATTCACCCCGTAGAAAGCTTATTGTTATAAAGTTGGGTCGAAAAAGAGCTTCACGTGTTTGATTGGCTATGAATCAAATACCTGTGATTAGATTGGATTAGATTAGGATTAGATTTTGATGTGTTAGGATTAGATTAGATTTTCATGTGTAGCTGAAAGAACAGCGAAAAGGTCTGTTCCATCCAGCATGCCTTGTACGTGCCATCTCTTGGTTGGCCTTTGTTGTCCTCTTTTTCATGTTTAAACATGCATGCATTTCGCTGGTTTGCTTAATTCCCGTGTGAAGCCAAGGAAAGGTTGTCTTGAAAATTTCTGTCTCAAGGAAACTTGGAATTGCCTGAAAACCCTTTATCAAATTACAGCTATCTTGCTCATTCAAAGGAATTCAATCAGTGGATAAACTAACGAATCTCGTTTTTGCAACTATCAAGGTAACTTCTTTGATGAATTTTCTTTCGTGAATTTTCGTGAACTATCAAGGTATCTCTTTTCGTGATAGACGCTTGAAAGTGTTTTCTGTCCTCAAGTCAGTTTCCCAAACCTCTGATTTTGTTTTCGATGTAGGAGACAGCTGCTACTTTTTTCAAGAACTTTGTGAGTTTTTTGGCCATCAGGAGTTGCAAGGTTCTGTTTCAAGTTTAAAGTTGACAATTCAAGTTTAAGGATCAAGAGATTATTGGCAGTTTTGCATTTCAATTTGACGGAAATTTTAAGAAAATGATTTATTGCACGCACGGGAACGGAGCAAAAGCATCGACCAGGGTATCTATGTTTACTCAATTTTTCAGCTGCCCATAAAATTTAGATAAACCCAATCTAGTCACAGATTTCTGATTTGTCACCGATCAACAACGGTTGAGTGTTTTTAGAGTCAGCCGGTAGATTCTCCGGGGAAATTTTAAGCAATATTTTCTACTGTGAAACACCATCATTCATAACTGAATTAAGGGGTTTTTGGGTCGACAAGTGTACCATTTCTTAATTTTACATTTGTTCACAAGACTTATTATAGTCTGTCTCAAATTAGACGTCACCTGCAAATGCCCGCGAAGAACAACGATAGAAGTGTTTTGCAAAAGAATTTTGCGTTATCGCAAATCTCAGGTGATATCTAATTTGAGGCGGACTTTAGTCACTATCCATGTGTGAGTAGCAAGGCATATCTCTCCAAAATACATTTTAACCTACTTCATCTAGCTTCAAATCTAGCATCGGCGAACTGTGATAGTGTCATTAATTTCTCTAGTAGTTTCATCAACACATCATGTGTCTGAGGGCTTTTTAATAAAAATTGTCTAAATTTAAAATGTAAATTTTAACTGCTACAAAATATTCCTTGTTTAATTCTTATTGCAATTTCATTTCTGCATTCTTGTTAGATTTGATAGCCACAATTATATTTGTTCAGAATTCTTAATAAATGCAGGCAAAGTGATTAATGGTAGAATGCATTTTCCAATTTTTTTCAGTTCCCAATTTCGGCACATGAATGCCCATCTTGCGAAATCGTTTCTGCTCGATCCTTGCCAGACTTTTGAATCTGGTGGTTTGAATTCGCTTAGCTGTGGTGCTTTTGTTCGAATTTATCATGATCAATAAATCAATAAATGGTGATGGCGCTCCATATAGAATTGGTCCAACGTCTGGAATCACATGGTGCAATTTCATGCATTTTTTCGTTTTGCAAATTGGTATCGAAATTTCCTTTCAAGCAGAATTTCTCCGGCGTAAACTCTCGGCATAATCCAACCGCACCTGGATACAGTGTTATCATGTGTCTTTGACGGTTATTCTACTGTAAATATTTCTGTCACTGATGTCTGTCACTCGTGCGATGTCAACACCCAAAATTAGAAGGGACAATTTTGCTTCAGTCTAACAATTCTCTGGAACTCTTCGTACAATAAGATGGCAGGTTCTTCGACAAGTTTGCTTTTCCCGAGCAGCAATACAATATATAGCTTTAGCAACAATGTGGCAAAGTTTTGAGAAGAATGCAGTAAGTTTTTGACGATAATTTAGTAAATTTTAGTACGCAGCGTGTGACAGTTTCGGGTAACGGCGGAACAAATTTCTGACATAGTTTGATACTTTTGTGAAAACCTTTTGGCAATTTTCTATCAACAAAGCTACAATTTTCTGTGAACAATTTTGCGAGTATTGGTAACTTCCTGATAAATGTGCTAGATTTAGTCTCCGTCAACGACCATTTTCTGGATTTTGATTTGCTTGAGCATTTTCTGTATGAAATATTCTTCATTTCTCATTATATGGAGCGAGTAGTCTGCTCCAAGTCTGCGACGTAAATTGTGATTTGTAACGATTGTGAAGGACGATTAGCAAGCAATACAGTTTATTTCAAACTATGCAAAATATTTAGCATCAATGACAGGCTGCTTACGCGGCTCACAGATTACGATTTACGAGAATTTTACGAGTAATCTACGCTTTCCTTGGCGATTCATCGCCATCACTGTCATCTGATTCATCAGCGCTACTATTGCTTTTGCTGGCACGGTTTCGCCATAATATCGTAACAAGATGTTCGACTTGTTCTTGATTTCTTTCGCGTGCTCGTAATGTCATATTTTTATTACTACTCATCTGTTTTATTTGCTCTATCAGCAAATGCCTGCGGAATACTTTCTGTATTTTCCGCGCAGCCGCGTTTTCAATTTTCAGTCTTTCTGCTGTTGTTATTTTTGTTGATTCTTTCGCACGCGTCGGGAAGGCGGTGCGGTACTTCTCTTCCACTTTAGTCATAACCGACATGAAATCCGTCGATTCTCCTCCCTCTACCTCACCAATCGCTCTCTTAATCACACTCGCCATTATATCCAGACAATGAACCTTATGCCGGTCTTTCACTGGAATCTCATTCTCCTCCAAGAACCAGTAGTTAGGCTTCGGTACTCTCAATGGACCGTCTAGCGCGTCAAGAAAATCAGGCAACTGGTAATACTTGATGAACTGCGTTGCTTTCGGGTCGAATTGCTCCCAACAAGCGTAGAAAGCCTCGAGATCATCCTCTGTGATGCCAGCCTCGTCTTGCGATTGTGCTTGGTTGAAATTCTCTAAAATAACTGCGATATACATATTGATCATAATTAGGACAATCACAGCAATGTACGAAACGAAGTAAATCACGGCCAGCAATGGTGAGCCACAGTCGTTGTTGTTTTGTAACTCGGGCGTTTTAGTTGTGTTGCATTTTGGTGGTGCGATCATTGCGGCTTCAAGCACACCGTTCCAGCCGGCAGCCGTCGATATCCTGAACAAAAGGCACATGCTACTGCCGAATGTTTTGAAGTTAACAACTGCGTTGAACGCACCAGCTTCCTTGACATACATGAAGAAATTCATTCCCATGATGGCGTAAATAAACATGATGAGAAAGAGAAGTGTACCAATGTTCAGCAATGCTGGGGCTGATTTGACTATTGTAAATAAGAGTTGACGGATCCCTTTGGCGCCATCGAAGAAGCGTAGAAGTCGCCCAAGACGGAAAACACGAATTACTCGCAGCAATCCAGGAGAGAAGTCGAGGTTCTCTCCACTTGGCTTCAATTTCTCATAAACAATAACTGAAAAGAGATTGAAGAATCATAGACTAGGATCTACATAAGTACGAACATAAACATTTAAAAATTTAGCAAATATACAGTATTGCGCGCAGTGTTGTGTTACTTTCATTGTTAAATGATACATTAGTAAAGAGTTTAGTATAATGACTTGATAACAGGTTTAGCGCGAAACTTCGTGAAATTATCACACTATGTTCCAAGTACGATTTAACTTACTTTAATTGTTTATAATTATGAAACGTATTGTACAACACGCCTACTAAAAGATTGTTCGTGCATTAGTAAATAATCCTTTTTCTGTAATTCCCATTGGTGCGTGCATCTGTAAGGCTGTTAATTCTTTTGCAACGATGTCAGGTCTGCCGAACAACAACGTTCGAACTCTCTCGCTTCTGTGTGTTAAAATTTATTGTATTAAATTAGAAATTATACAAACCTCCAACTGAGAATATAACGATGGTGAAATCAAATACGTTCATGAATGATTTGAAATATTCCAGCCTCATTGCAATGAGTCGAATGATTGCCTCGATGGTGAAAATACCAGTGAACAAATAATTGAGGTATTCAAGAGCAGTTGTTACTTCATCGGATTGATCGTAGTGCTGTATCATCATTGTCAACATATTTGCAATAATCACTGACATAATAAACAACTCGAATTGCTTTGTATTTGTGAAGTCAAATAATGTTCCACGCCATTTCGACTGCAATGAAAAAGTAATTATATATCGCGTGATTGAAAAGAGACGCCCGGCGTTTGAAAGTATACTGCTCCCAGAATAACAGAGCAATAATATCGAAAATTGTATTGTGTCATTACCGATATGTTCAATTAGATTCAGTAATGTACCCGACTTTAATCGGTCATTCCTTCTCGTGGATATGTGAGATTTTCTGCAGAGATCCCCTTTCGAAAACTTGTAAAAATGAGTTAGAACGACGAGCAAAATTTCCTTGTTTTCCTTCCTTACCATGATGACATTTACATAACAAAAACAGATTTGGTAATACAATTGCATCAGTTGCTTTTGATTGACACCTCAATTCAAAGCGATTAGCGACTGCAGACAAAGGAAATTCTCTCAAACAGTAATGCTTGCCTTCCATCTGAATTTTAGAAAATTATAGATTATGAAATAGTAGAAAATATTCATATAATTATTTGTATTATTTTTCGTTATCATCGGTTTAGATTAGTATACTTATACTCTGTAAGTGTATATAGTAAGCTAGGTAAGTGTATATAGTAAGCTAGGTAAGTGTGTATAGTAAGCTAGGTTAAAAGATCGATGTCAAATAACATGACAGACAAACAAAAAGCAAACAAAGTTTTGGCCCGTTCTGTTCCGTTCCGTTCTCCTGTGAACGGAGCCTTAAACATTATGAAGAAAGTTTCGTTGAAAACCTTACCGTTGGCCTGGTAAGCCTTCGTGTTGGTTTTTTATCCGCCGCTGACTTGAGAGTATTGATCCAATTTCGTTGGCCACTAGTTAGGAATATTCCAACTCCATCCTCGTACTGTTGCTTCAGGCGGTTGAAATTGTCAATGATGACCCCAATAAACAAATTGAGAATGAAGAAAGCACCAAGAATGATGAAGACAACGAAGTATAATTGTGTATACCAGTTGTGCTGTAACTGAGGTTGCATGTCAAGCTAAAACAGAAGGATCATTCTTTTGATATTGTTCATACGCAGAGAAACTCTTCAGCAAATGAACTATATTAAAGAAATTCGGATGCAAAAGAGACAAAATATTTAGCACATTGAGGTCGTTCTGTCTTCTACCTTCATCAGAATGTGACTAAGGCCCCGTTCACACTGCTCCGTTTTTGCACAAAAACGGAGAGAAAAACCTCCGTTTTTGTGAAAGTGTTCACACTGATCCGCACAAAAACGGCACAAAAAACGGAGGTTTTCAAAAACGCTATCAAAAGTGGATATCCACAAAAATGGAGGTTTTTGAAAACGCTCTGGATCAATGTGAACGCACAAAAACGGAGGTTTTTGAAAACGCTGCAACATTCAACAATGAGTTTCACAAATCCGGAGCAATGTGAACGCAGAAGAACGGATATTGTTGGCTCTGTATTTGTAAGCAGGTGGATTAATGTGAACGGACTAAAACGGATCTTTTCCCCTCCGTTTCTGTACATAAACGGAGCAATGTAAATGGGTATCGGTCAAAAACGGATCATAACAGAAACGGAGCAGTGTGAACGGGGCCTTACAAAACTAAACTGATTCTGAATGAAAATATATAGAAATTCAGTTTTAGCCAAAGCCCATATGGAAGCAGACTGATTACAAGTTCGTAGTTATCGCTATTGATAGACTCATGGATGCTCAAACTTGAGCAAAAAATGTTGTTGCTGTTGTTGCTGTTGTTGTTGTAGTCGTTGTTGCTGTTGTTGTTGCGATAACTGGGACTATCTCGTGAGTCTACATGGAAGCTAGTCCTCCAGAATTTTTCATTTGAGGCCAAGATTCTGCATTTTAAATTGCGAATAAATTCTCAAAATTAAGTTTGAAATATCGGCCAGATAGTGAAGTTGTGATTTTCAATTAAAGAGCCATTGTCACCCAGGGTCCTTTGCGGGCACGCTGAAATTTCAGACTGTCAGAGGATCAGATTTGGCCTAAACGGAAACCATCGGTTGATGCTGTTGTAGTTGAACTCATGGAAAAATTTACTTTAGATGAACTGTTCCATCCGTTCAACTACTGCACCGTGGATCTAGCGTTTCGGTTTAGGTAAAATTTGGTTTTTGGGCAGTCTGAAATTATAGCGTGCCCGAAAAGGACCATGGATGACAATAACTCTTCAGTGGTATAGTTTTTGTGGTAGAATTTTTCAAACAGTGGAGACATTTTTCTCAGCCATCCAGCATATCGAAAGAAGTAGGGGAGCACTTGATTCTAGTAATTCAAAACATTTACAGCCCATAATCTGCATTGGGAAACTATCGAGTTATTTGGCACACTTACCCCTCTGCTATCATACGCATCTTGCATGACTTCGAACCAGCCCTCAAGCGTGGCCTAAAGACAAAAAATTATGGTATTAAGGTCATTTGCGTGAAAGAAAACATTCAAAGTTTCTCTAGAGTCTTTGTAAGTGTATAGATCAATGGCATTGCAGAGTTTGATGCTTAGTGCACTTTTATAGCAGAACATAAATTCCGAACTTGTGAGGTTGGGCCCATAGCCTTACAGAATCCCTCCAGAATCCTTAGATATGGGATATTGGTTTCAAAATGTAGCGGTGGCGGAATTTTTTGTTCTCCGGTGCTGCAGGGGATGTGAAGGAGGAAAGAGAGAGAAAAGAATTGGAAGGAAAAAAGGAGAAAAATTCCACCACCGCAGTATCGGAGAAGCTTCGCAGCGTCTAAAAGATGAATGCAGCTCGCTACCAATAAAACTTTCACACACTTGGTGTCCTATCGCTCATGCTCAAACTAGATAACTGCTTTCCCTTTGGTTCTTGTTTTTGAGTTTTATTCATTCAACAATATTTAAGAGTGTACTTACAATCTGAAATAATGCCAGGAAGCCATACAAGGCATTATCAAAATTGATGTCTCGATTTGTCCATTGATACTTGGTCAACGAAGCGTTAGCAAGGCATTGGAATTTAGTGTCAACAAGGGAAATATTCACTAAATTGAAGTCGCTATCAACACATCGATAAAATTTGCCTCCAAACAACTGGAAGCCCATGACACTGAATATTAGCCAGAATACTCCGCATACAAGTAATACATTTGCTATTGAAGGTATGGAGTGCACCAGTGAGTTTACGACGACCTGAAATTAAGAATAAACAGCTGATGAGCATAGCATAGGGCTCAAATCTTTCAAATCTTTAAAGAGGTGGGCGTAAAATTGACTCACGAGATAGTCCCAGTTATCGAAACAATAACGTCGACAACAACAACAACAACAACAACAACAACACAATTTTTTTGCTCAAATTGGTCCTGTTCCGGTTGTTTGTATCACAAACATCGTCGTGGTAGGCTTAATCTAATCCAAACAAACTTGGCAAATTTGGCAAACACTAAAGTAAAAAGAGAGGTACTTGCTACTTTTATAGTAATTTTTCCCCATTACCTGCGGGAAAACAAACTAAGTACTATTTTTGATCAAGAACATATTTTTGCCTTACCTATGCCATAAATCAGCAACCTCTTGTCAGATTGACTCAAACAAAGTCTTAAATTAAGGATATCCTATGCCACATAAAAATCTCCACAATTTGATAACTACAATGAGTGCCATGAGCTAAAATGAGCAGATAGGATAAATTACCTTCATTCCTTCGAATCTAGAAATCGCCCGCAATGGTCGCATGGCTCGAAGTGATCGCAGAGCATTCAGATCAGGATTGCCAAATAAAGATGCCAGTGAGATCTACGATGAAAACATAAACAGTAAGTATTTGACATTATATTTACCATAGTACTGTATTTCTCAAAATGTATCCTTGTTGGAGAAAAGTTTGAAGGGAGATCATTACTCTAACTACGATACAAGGCTTTGCGAGGCTCTTCAAATCCCAAAGTATGATCTGGAAAAGTGCAAAGAGGGATTTTCTTTAACAGTGGGAATCTTCTTTCACGGCTTCGAATAAGATAGCCTGACGCAGGCTAGGAATGAGATCCCTATAAATATTTAGGGAGCTGCATACCTTGTACCAATTTAAAAACAGCTGTAAAGGTATTTGATGGGCTGGAAAGCAATACAAATACGACCCCCTGAAAGAACAGCATTAGGTTTGAAGTAGAATTATACGTTTCTTTTTTGTAACTTTTTCAGCTGAAGGGCTTTGTAGAAGCAATTTTAAAAGTAAACGAAATGAGATCTTACATTAAGATACGCAAGCTGTGTCTCTGCTTTTAAGTTTGAAATATATCGACAGTACAAGAATATTGGAGATCGACTTTATCACCTTACTTTCTACCGGGTGAGTCAAAAAGAAGTTAACACGCTTGGCGGGCTGTGAAATAAAAAGTATTTTGCCGATATTCAAAATGGAAATGTTGATCTATCAGTCAAAGGTTAACTTAGATGTGGAAATTTTGTTTGGTAAAATCACTTTTCTTTCAGACCCAGAAATTAGGAAAATACTGGTAAGGGGCTTGTATGGGAACGAAAATTCCATGTTCAATTCTGGTTCAGGATTTACTTGCCATTAACATTTAAATTCAATACAATTGTCAATTTCAGAAATAGAATTTGAATTCCAATGACAAGTAAATCATCGACCCGAACCGAACCGAACCGAACCGAACCGAACCGAACCGAACCGAACCGAACCGAACCGAACCGAACCGAACCGAACCGAACCGAACCGAATGTGAAATTCTCATTCCCATGAAACTCCTTACCTTCATTTCCCCAATTTCTGGGTCTAAGCAAAAAGGAATTTTACCAAACGAATTTTTCACATCTAAGTTAGGCTATGACTGATAGATTAACGTTTCAGTTTTAAATATCAGTCATATGGTTTTCATTTCACAGCCCGCCGAACTTGTTAACTTGTTTTGACTCACCCGGTACAACTTCGTGAATGGTGCAAGTTACTTTTTGCTTAAAGAGTAGTCTAGTCTATGACTGTCACCCAACTTACCGCAACGATGAAAACATCGAGTAAATTCCAAAGATTTGTGAAGTATTTGATGAAACCAAAACCAATAAGCTTGATGAGAAATTCCAGCGTAAAAATCACCGCGAAGAAATAGTTGCAGTATTCCAAGAAGGCCTTCAGTGTTTTTCTTTTCGGAAGGTCGATGTCTTCAAATACCTGCGATTTGAAATTGAAGCATTAGTTCCTCTCCAATTAATTTTTTATGAACATCATGCAATTTTTTCATACATTCCATTAAAATTCTACAATACATATTACGGATTATTTTACCTACAAACTACTTTACAAAACTACAAGGACGATACCATGAGGAGCAAAAGACAATGACTACCCCATGGCATTACATAAAAAATTTTAAACTGCATACTATTTTACATGAGTGCTACACGCTATTGTAAAAGAAAAAAAAAACACTACTTTACATTACTACAAGGACGATACCACGAGGAGCAAAAGACAATGACTACCCCATGGTTACATGAAAAATGTTAAACTGCATACTATTTTACATGAATGCTACACGCGATTGTAAAAGAAAGAAAAGCAACGAATACTGTGCTGGAGTCTGTCTAACATTAGATATCAGGTAAGGGCTGTAATAACTAAAGAAATGTCACGAGCAAAACTCTTTTGTGCCGAACGTCATATATGATAATGAAGGAGCCGTAAAGTTGCAACTAGAAATCTCCAGACTGTTTCCTTTATAGAAGTGCACTACCTTGCCGCGGAGAATCCTTTGCAAATAAAGTTTTTAATTACGGCTGGACTATTTTTCAGGCCTCAGCGAAATTTACGAACATTTTTGACGATCTGCTGCAAATTTGGGCCTAATGGGTCAGACAGGGCCAATCTGGGTATACTTATTATCTTACTGTTGTTGAGGAAACTTAGACTCTGCATGATTTAGCCAATCGTATACATGGACAAGCTGCAAGTTTACAATACAACCAAGGAAAATTTGATCAATATTTTGTTTAAAAGGGAAGGAAAACCACGAGGTAACAAACTATTGAGAAGATTTTAAGAGGTAACAAGCTATTGGCGCTATTGAGAAGATCATTTCGAGGCTGAATATAAGAATGACTAAGTTATTGATATATTGTTGTTGACGAAAAGAAAATACACTTACCAGAGTGAGGCTACTGAATGCAATCAAGAAAAGAATGAGAAACTCGAAATATTTGTTCTCGACAATCAGCTTCGCATAGAATCGTACATTATGCCAAAATCTTCTAGGTGGTGAGTCCAAGTAGCTTGTATAGCAACAACTACATCCATAGCAACACGTGCAAAAGCAGTCATCAACATATGTCCTTTCTCTGTGAATCTCGATCTTCACCGAAGATGAAGAATGGCCTCGAGGCAGTTCCTTTCCTGTATTGTCACTGATATTGTCATCCAGTTTGCCTTGGATCGCCAGTTCAGTTACACCGGAGCCGGAGAAAGGCCGGTCGTTGATACCCTGAAGGTTTCCATTGCGGGTGTATAGCAAAGAATTATCGGAGTCATGGCTCTGGAGAGGTGGAGGTTTCAAATCGTTGCCATTTCCCATGTTTCCATTCACTGGAAAAGACAATAGTTTGAGTAAGAAACAATGCAACAGAGTACAAAAAAATCCAATATAAGGGAAATGAAGTGGATACTTTTCTTGCGTAGTATGAAAGTCTAATTTGAACCATCAGATAGATAATATGTATGCCAACAAGGACAGATAATATTACAATAGGATCCGTTACTTTTTATTGACACCTAGGTACAAAGCGATTTGTGACTGCAGACAAAGGGAATTCCATGCCTGGTCGGTCAACTCATAAATAAAAACAAAACAAGCCGCAAAAGTTGCGCTGAAACCCAGGTAGCTAGTTCGCTCATTGTGCATTCCTGGATTGGTTATTAAAAGTCAACACGAGCATGTTTCGAAAGAAGAAGGATATATCTAAACATCTGCCTCGGGCATTTTCTTTATTTGGTTCAGAAGCTGAGCAGTAAGTTTTTAATTACACCCAAAAAATAAGAGAATTGAATCGCCTCCTAATTGGCTTCTGCACCAAATAAATAAAATGCAAAATTGGTAAAATTATTTTAAACACTTGGTAGTTAGGGCTCAAATCTTTAAAACGGTGGGTGTAAAATTCTATGTCATTTTTCTTCCAATTAAAGTGCTTGAAAGGAACTTAAGGTACTTTGCTGTGAATATAACGAGGAAATTTTTCGATATCTTGATTAGTTGCGGCGGCGTTTCTTGTTTTGGATGCTGTGACTTCATCAAGTTTTTAAATCCGAAACCAGAAGCAGATTTCTTGTTGCCACCACATCGTACATCTTTATAAACTATGATTTTATTGAAGGGTTTTATCATTTTTTGCTCTGTTGATTTAAGATTTACGATGATTTTTATTTTTCACGATTTTCCACGAATTCTTTCAAATTTTTTTTAAAATACCACCATTTTGAGAAAAATCTAGATCAAAAGGGATTTCCACGGCAGATTTACAGCAAAGTACCCTAAGTTCCTTTCAAGCCATTCAATTAAAAGAAAAATGCAATACAAGTTTACACCCACCTTTTTAAAGATTTGAAAGATTTGAGCCCTCTGCTGTAGTTACTTACCTGTAAGTGTATTTCCATTTGAATGACCATTGACTTGACTTCTTTGGTTCATTTCCATAACCATTCCATTTCTCGGATTTGTTTTCCCGTTTATGCCATTCAGTTCACTTGCAATGAGTGCCTCTGGTATTTGATGCTCTCCACCATTCTGTGAAATAAACAAGCACATTTATTTTGCTAGGAGACGCCAAAAAACTTCAAGAGCTATATAATACCTACGTGGTGCGACAAAATAAACTATGCACTTTTGCAGGCCACGATAAATCGTATACTGGACCGATTTTGAAAATTTTAGGGCGGCACTTTACTGCAACTACTACATAATTTCGCAATAGGCCAGTCGTTGAAATAACACTCATGCAGAAGTTTACACTAATCAGTTTCTAAACCCCAAGTCACCATGAAAAATTTTCTCTTTGTCCATTCATGTCGATTCTTTAGAAAACTTGATTGACATTTTTTAATCTGACTGTCGAATCTGACGAAAACGTTTTTAATCTGACAAAAAGGAAAATTTCAAGAAATTCGCTTCTAGCTCTAAAAACTGAAAGCAAAAAAAATTGCAAAAAATCCTAGAAGCTAATTCAGGCTTTTTGCTAAAGATTAAGTCAGGAATGTTCAAAATTGATCCAGTGTACGATTTATCGTAGCCTGCCAAAAATGCATAGTTTATTTTGGTGCACCCGGTAGCTTTCAGAAAGCCAATGCTATGAATACGATCATGGTATCAACATGGAACTGAAGAGCTTAGTAATCTATTGAGATTTTGCTTGGTCAGTTTGACCCGTAACTACACTTCAAAACACCAATTTCAAAGACATGATGATTCATTCATTTTCCGAACTTTCTCGTCCTTTCCCAGTAAAGGTTTTTGGAAGTTGTGAAAAACCGAATTCCTAATTTTCTCAGGAGCACGAAATTGAAACAACGAACAGAGATTAGTCATTTTGCAAACGCTAGAATTCCCCAGACGACTTCAAATCCATCTCTGCGTTAAGTTTTCCCGAAATGTTGACTTGAAAAGGATGACGATTATTTCACAGTAATTGAGAAATGTAGGATGTTCACACAAGTGGTGTCGAATGTTTACAATTGCGATCAATGGGAACTTGTGCAGGCAATGGCTTCATATAGGTAAGGGTCCTCAAAAGCCCCGAAATCATGAAATTTCCAAAATACTTGCGTCACCAATCAGTACAACACCTTTCATTCAGAGGATATACATTAATTTTTAGCAGCTTCAGCTTTGTATACTAAGGTAGATGTTTCTCGTACCATATTAGGATCAGGTTCCTTTTCTGGTTCTTGTTTAGACTTCTTTTTCCTTTTTCGTTTCGTCCATTCAATTAGCCTTTGCAATCTACTCTTTTTCTTTTCCTTGCTCTCGTCATCATCTTCGCCTCCTTTCAAAGCATCGCCGCCAAATGAGCTCAGTAGCAACGCAAGGAATAAATTCAATACCTATGGTCAATCAATAATCAATCAATTAATAATCATTCAGTCAATCAATTAATTGACCAGTTAATCAATGATTGAATAAATGTATGAATCAATCAATCAATCAATCAATCAATCAATCAATCAATCAATCAATCAATCAAATTACCAAGTAAATAAGGGCAAAAGAGAAAACTTTGTCTTTGTTAGTATATGTATCAAATCTTTAAATAACATTGCACGATTGGTATGGCTTTAAAGGGGCTCAGTCGTCAAACAGTAAACAAATTCGTAAACTCGTACGTGTCGGGGATTATCCATTGTTCATCCATTGTTCTCTGCAGTTTGTTTGGTTGCTCCACCCAAGCCACAAAAAAGTGACCGTTAAAAATCCACTTATATCCGAGCAATCGTAGAAGATATGAATGTTTGGTTTGTTCCTTAGTGAAGTACAAGGATTAATGCCCAAACAGCAACTTTCATTTTGAAAAAAATACAAAAATCCTGTGTGATATCACCTTCAAAAAACTGCAAAAGTCATCGTTTTGTTTACATTTTGACGACAGAGCCCCTTTACAGGGACTTCAGGTACTTCGTTATAAGTGTTCATTGACAATCTTCGATATGTTGATTATTTTCAGAACGATTGCAGTTTTCGTTTTATTGAAAGAATTCGCGTAAAGCTTTGAAAAATATTAAAATCGCTGTAAATTTTAAATTAGTCTAGAAAAAACGGTTTCCAGAAAACCATAGTTTATGAAGGTCTATAAGATGGCGGTAAGCAGAAATCCGTAGCTTTTCTTGTTCACAATTTAGCAATTTCATGACGTCACAACCGGGAACTGTTTAAAGCATGAAAGACACTGCAATTCTGAAATTCCAGTCTCAGACTTACCACCCAACGTCCAATGACGAATACCAAAAATATGAATATAAGTGAGGCTGCACTGGTCGCTCTCAGTAAATCCCATTGAGGCTCGATCCATTTGCCACACAAAATTCTGAATATCATCATGAAGGAATTGCCAAAGTTATTGAAATTGTATCTTGGAATATTTTTACCAAATATGGCTTCGGTGTAATAAGTTTGGAAGAGTTGCATGCCGACAACAGCAAATATATAGATGATGATCCCGAGTATTACTGTGATGTTTCCCAAAGCTCCCATACTCTGACCTATCGTACTGAGCAGTTGTCCCATTGTCTTCCATGATTGGGCCAGTTTCAGGACTCGAAGCTACAGGAGAGGAACAAATTTTGTAAACTTCAAGTGAAATAAGTCTAGCAACCTTCTACAAAATCGCATGCAAAATCGGTGGTTGATATCATCAATAGTTCTCGTAGTTCGATAGCCTACGTGTAGACCCATTATCCAACTGGAGAAAGGGTCTACGAATTAATGAGCAAGAGCTTGCTAGTTCCAGATTTCTAGAACTTAATTTATGCAGCCTTTGTTTAGACGGGTTTCATACAGTATTTGAAAAGAGGATTAACATGATTAATTGGGCAGCCGTAGCAAGCTTTATCTCTTAGGCTAGTAGTTCGATGGATTTATTTTGTTTCTGCAGAGGAAGATTACTGCTTGAAAGGTGTGCATTTTGTAATAATATAACTATAACTATTTACTGTGCTATAGGCTGAGAGCCTGTCACAGATGTTAAGAAGACATCAATCTTTGTATTAACAGTTTGTTTTGCATTGTTTTAGCTCTTTAAACCAGACTTTAAGTGATTTTATGGCAGGACGTAGAGAGGACGTAGATTTCTTACAATTCGTCCCAGTTTTCGCTCGCAATTACGAAACTTTTTTGCCTACTTATTTATTGAATTGAATCGCTAGCTCAAACAGGATTGAGCAAAAAGGTTTGGATCAAATCTTTACGTATATGTAAGGAATGAAATTTACGACGAATGTTAATCAGTCTAGGCAGGACGTTGTTAGTGAACAAAATCCACGTAGGCTTACGCCATTTTGAAAAAATGTGCCCGTTATTTCAAAGTAATGTCATGAGTCTCTATTGACCAAAATGACATCAACAAATGAAAAAACTCAGGGAAGCAAAGGACCCCAAGGTCAAGGTCAAGGTCATTGAATCTATGAAGCAATATCTTTTTTAAGTCAAAGAATATAAGGAAACAAGGGACTGAGATGATGTGTCAACAACTGATGCATGGTGGTTTAGATATTGGATGTGATGTAAACGTACTTACCAATCTGAACACCCTCATGAATTGTAGAGTACTGGATGGTAATAATTTTGATTCTGACAAGATAAGATCGAGCAAGCTTGCAATAACCAAAAATCCATCAAATAAATTCCATTTATTTCTTGCGTAACCTCGAGGCGTTAATGCAATCAGTTTCAACAGCATTTCAAGCAAAAATATTGTGGTAAATATCTGGAAGAGAGGGAGAAGAATTTATGGCAATCTTTTTAAAGGGGTGTTTGCAACCAGCATTGTTGTTGGCCATTTTATTGAAACATTGGTGTGTGAGTTTTTATCGCCCGTAGACCTTCTAGCTATTCTACAACAGAGCCTGGATCGAGCATTATTTTTATACAGTTTCATACGGGAGGTTCGATCGAGTGACATTAGAGCTTCTATCACTATTGTGCACATTCGAAAATTCTACAAAATGTGGCAAAATATCGTTCGATTCTGATTCTTTTCAGAATAGCTAAAAGGTTTATTGCAAGATGCATGTGGGTGCATGGTAAAAATTCCATTGCATCATCTTTAGTACAGTCGTTTATCGTATTGATCGTAGAGTAGTTTCTTTCAGTGTAGAGTTGAGAAAAATGCTTGTACCGGGTAACCCAAAAAAAAAGCTTCACGAGCGAGATCATAACCAGCTCTCTGAAATTGAGATATATTGATGAATGCTTTTTTCACCGTTTAGTTGAAAGGCTTGGCTTGGCTTGGCTTTGGACCTTAGTTCATTGTACGGACCTTATGATTGCCATCCGAAGTACCAGAATGAGAGAAAATGTCAAATCCTGCATTTCTCATTTAGAGTGAAATGATGAATAATAGTCATTCCTTTCCAGTCAACATTTCGTGAAAATTTTAACACAGGGATGTATTTGAAGTCGTCTGGGGGAATCTATTGTTTGTAAGATGACTGATCTCTGCTCCTAATTGCAATTTCTTGCTCCTTGGAAAATTTGGAATTCAGATTTTTACTCATCTTCCAAAACCTGGTCTGGTAAAGGAAGGCAAAGTCTGCGAAATGACCGAATTACCATATTTTGAAACGGTTTTTTCGGAGGCTAATTGACCATTGAGGCTAATTAAACTGACCAAGCAACATTTCAAAAGAGCAAAATTTGCCTTCGGGAAGCTAGGCGTGATCTGGCTCGTGAAGTTTCTTTGGGTCACCCGGTAAGATAACAGGATTGGTTTATATAAAAAACAAACAAACAAACAAACAAACAAACAAACAAACGGCTTACGTAGTTGAGAACATTTGATATTTCATCCAAGAACGTTGGTTGTTGATAATGCTCGCATGCCATTGCTACTGTGTTCACCATGATGCATGCTGTAATAAAACCTTCGAGCCACGAACTGCCTACTATTATATACATCATTACACGGACACGCATCAAGCATGATGGGTTATCGCCCAGTTCCGGTGGTCGGACCTCAACTGGCGCAGAAATGTTTTTCTTATTTTTAGGAATATTGTCAATAGTATATTGTTTATCTCCATCCACTTCAACGATCGGTGAAGGGCCATGAAGATATTCCGCTACGCTTCTACCATCGAATGAATAAGTCGATGCTGTTCTTCGAATGTTTTCCAGTCGTTCTAATTCTACCTCCTACAAGATGAAAAGGACGGCGAATTTTTATTTTGTTAGCATGAACGTAGGGGATCCTTAAAGGGAATCTAAATATATAAGCGTGGCTCAAGCCACTTGAGGTCAAATTCTAGCCTATCAGATGTCAGTATTCAAATTGATGTAGATCAGTTACCCAAATATGGTTTGGCACGTGTTACGGCCTATTGTCTTTGCACGGTTATTTTTATATCAAAGGCTTATTATATATGTTTCGATAGCTTTTAATGTTGAGGGGGCTTATCGTCTCGAATATGATGGCTTCAGTGAGTTAAACTGTCCGATTGGAGCCTGAAATGCGATACGCCTATGTTTGTTAAAGGCTGTATGTGTCGGATGAATCAGGACAAATACAACACCCGCCCACAAAATTGCAGCCAAGCAGAGTCCGGAAAAGTCACGGCTGCACGGCTGTGAGCCAGAGGAAGGTTTTGCTTGTCGGTGTCACGTTTGAGGAAGGTTTAGTAATTTTCGTAAGAAACCTGGAGAAATTTTGGGTTATTTTGGCAACAGAAAATGGTTTATAAATTCCAGGGTTATTTTTGACTTGACACACGAGCAAGGTTTGACCAGCAACAATTGCATCCGAGGGAAGGATTGATCTTTTACTGCACCCAAAGAATGCAAAATCATAGCAGCAAGACAGGTTACTTACAAAATCTGGGTTTCCATTGACTTCCATTTCATATGAAGCACTGACCACTGCTAACACGAGATTCAGTAGATAGAAAGGGCCAAGGAAAACAGCCAGCAGGAAATATATCATATATGGCTCTCCCATCGCAGATATAACCTGTTGATTAAATTTTAAATATGGAATGTGTCGATGTTTAAGCCTGAAACCCGAAAGCATCTTCGAAAACGTTACGCTTATCTGTCGTAAATCGTAGATGGTATGCCGGTTGTCCCAAAATGATGTATCAGTGTTTGTTAAAATGTACCGGGAGTACCATAAAGTATACAGATTTGGTTGGCTGCAGCGATGTGAATTTAGCTTTAATTGATGTCCAATCATTCTCAAAATATTCCTCGATAGTTAACTTGAACATAGGTACCTCGTTTGTTGGTATTGGTGCTTTGATAGCAGACATGTTAATCTTGAAAGCTCAAACTTGCGTCCATCTGCAAACTTTTTGGCATTTTGGCCCAAGCAAATTCTTGAGGCACAGCGAATAAATCAGTGATAGCTTTGGTAAATTTGAACAATATCTAAACTCATTATATTCTGTTTTGCCAGAAATCACCGCCCCAGTCACATATTGGGCAGTTTGTTAGTTTCTCTTTGATTTCAGTTTTTGATTTAGATTGGACTTGCCCAAGTCGTCTAGTTTGATGTGCTCCAAGAGTTTCCTCAGGCCTAAATGCCAATACTCTGGTTTGCAGGTTGACTCAAATTTGTGCTTTCAAGATTGATATTTCTGCTCTCAGTGCACCAATACCAACAGACGAGGTATCTATGTTCAAGTTAACTATCGAGGAACATTATGAGAGTCATTAGCCATTGATTAAAGCTAAATTCACATCGCTGGACCCAACCAAATCTGTCTCATACTTTTTCTGGGACACCCGATAATGTGCAATATCTGGACCGACTATAGAAGATGACTTAGCCTCCCATTGACGTTTAAGAGACAAATTCCATATTTTTAACGGGCATTCCAGTATTCCATATTCCATCATTCCATTCCATCATTCCATTCCATCATTCCATATTCCGTGTTTTAAAGATAGGTGTCGGTGAGCAAGCAATAAGGATCTCTTTTACTTGGAATTGAGTCTTGCTGTAATAGCCAGTTGATACTCAAGCTGACCTTGGGTCTTTTCCCGCTATTAGGGGCACAGCTGAATGTAAATATTAGAGTTGTAGTTGTTTTTAAGTTGATATAGAAAAAAAAGAATACTCACGCTATTGTAGACACTTTCCCAGTAGTCTAAGGTGCACACTTGAAGTGACGTCAACATTGCAATGTAGAAGTTATCGTAGCTTACGAATCCATACTTTGGATTTTCACCAGCGCCTTTCACACATATGTATTTCGATGGGCATTGCCTGCGATAAAGAATATATATCTACATAGAATAGAGCTATGATGAAAGATACAATGTACAGAAAGATGAAATTTATATTCGAAATCAGGAGGGATACCGAGTGAGGAAGGCCCGGCGTTTGAAAGACTACTGCTCCCTGGGTAACAAGGCAACAAGGACGGATTTTGTAAGACAATGGCATGAATTGCTTTCGTTGACACCTGGATTCAAAGCGACTGGCGATCGCAGACAAAGGAAATTCTCTCAACCAGAAATTCAAAACAAACAAAGCCGCAAAAGTTTCTCTGAAACCCAGGTAGCTAGCGCGCTCGTTGTACTTTCCAGAAATCGTTTTTAAGAGCAAACACGAGCATAGATCGAAGGAAGAAGGATATATCTACACAAGGATATATCTGCCTTGGGCATTTAATTTCTTCGGTTCAAAAGCCGATTGGGAGGCGATTCAATTCTCCTATGTTTTTAGTGTGATTAAAACACTTACTGCTCAGCTTCTGAACCAAAGAAATAAAATGCCCTAGGTAGATGTGTAGATATATCCTTCTTCTTTCGATATATGCTCATGTTTACCCTTGAAAACAATTTCCGAAATGCACAACGAGCGCACATATAATCAGTCTAGGTCAGAATATGGTTTTTCAACCTGGGAGTACTTTTTTTGTGACACCCAATAGAAATTGAAATTAGTATTGCACGCACCATGCGGTTGATGCATTTCCACAAATGACTTCTTCTCCGTTAAACGTATACCAATTGCCTAAAAAACATCATCATCATTTAAAATCGAACATCAGTAAAACCGAAGAATGCGAAGTAATCCAAATTCTGATGTGACATCGGATAAGAATAGATCTCAGTGAGGCAAAAATGCGAGGAAAGTCTGTCTCAAATCAAATTAAATATCACATGAGATTTGCGATAAAGTAAAATTACTTATGCAAAACTCTTCCAATTGTTGTTATTCGCGAACATTTTCACGTAACATCTAATTTTAGACAGCCTATAAAAATAGATAGTTTTCACGCTATTCTAGAAAGCTGAATATTTGGGCTTTCGTACGCTTTTAAAAGTGTTCATCTGCAGTCTGCCTCAGATTAGATGTCACATAAATCACATGCCCGCGAATCACAGCCCGCGAATCACATGTCACATGCCCGCGAATGACAGCAGTTGAAGTGTTTTGCCCGAGGGACTTCGCGTTTTTGGCAATCTCGCGTGACATCTAATTGGAGACAAACTTTTGATGCAAAGAATAATCTTGCAGATTTTAGATATGTTGTCGAGATCATGAAAATTGCAGCTTTGTACCATTTTTCAGGGATAATTCACTTTTTGATGAAACTGCTATTGTTTAGGAAGATAAATATGCTCGTTAAATTCTTTGTGACATCACAACACAATGACGTAAAATTCCAAAAAATAACATCAAAATTTGAAATCTACATGAAAATGGGTCCAGGGGAACTACAAATGACAAAACAACTAGAGAAGTTGCATGTAGTATTGTCATGCCAAAAAACGTTACCCGATCAATACGAACAAGGGTGTACCTGAAAGTGAATAGTCAATGTTTATTGAAAATTAAAGTGAACATGTCTTGTCAAGTCTACCGGGTGTCCCAAAAAAAGTATACGGATTTGGTTGACTCCATCGCTGTGAATTTAGCTTCAATCAATGTCTAATCACTCTAAAAATGTTCCTCGATAGTTAACTTGAACATAGATACCTCGTTTTTTTATATTGCTTGGTACTTTGCGAGCAGACGTGTTAATCTTGAAAGCTAAAGTTGCTCCTTCCTGCAAACCAGAGCTTTAGCCTTTTGGCCTAAGCAATTTCTTAAGGCACAGCGTATAAATCAACGATAGCCTTGATAAAATTTGAACGATATTAGATCTTGTGTTATCCTGTTTTCCAGAAGTCACCCCCCCCAGTCACCCATTGGGAATTTTCTTAATTTTTGCATTGATTTCAGTTCTTAATTTTGATGTGCTTCAGGAATTTGCTTAGGCCAAAAGGCCAAAGCTCTGGTTTGCAAGTGGACGCAAAAATTTGAGCTTTCAAGAATGATATTTCTGCTCTCAAAGCACCAATACCAACAAACGAGGTATCTATGTTCAAGTTAACTATCGAGGAACATTTTGAGAGTGATTAGCCATTGATTAAAGCTAAATTCACATTGCCGGAGTCAACCAAATCTGTATACATTTTTTTGGAACACCCGGTACTTTTACAACAGTAACGATTTTTTGGTAATGTCTCAGATTTGTTGTTCTCTAATCTATTATAATGAAAAAGTTGTCTTACTTGAATTTGTGAAAAATTCCTTTGCAAATGGTGACATATAACCATCAGTCCTAACACACCGTGATCGTAAACTACCCATGAATAATTGTAAACCAATTAATGCGAATATCGCAATGAAAAATAAAGTCAATATTAAGACATCAGTCATCATTCGCATTGATTTTAATAGTGTGTTCACCATTGCTTTTAAACCTGGAAAAAGAAGAGATCAAAGGTGAACCCACGGTTGACTCACAGGCAGAAAGGTTAAGGGTGACGGGAGACTTTTATAAAATCTGCAAAGGGAATCCTCGTTACGAAAGCTATGAGCAGAATTGCGAAGAGGATTCCATCTCTCATCGACTATCCAAGAAAATAAACTAACGACTAAACAGCCTCCAAGCACTGGCCGGCACTTTTTCCCTATAAAAGAGCCTGGATCGAGAATTTTTTTTATACATTTTTATACGCGAGGTTCGATCGAGTGGCGTTAGAGCTTCTATCGCTATTGTACACATTCGAAAATTCTACAAAATGTAGCAAAATATCGTTCGATTCTGATTCTTTTCAGAATAGCTAAAAGGTCTATTCAATCAAACGATTCGTTTTGTCAATAAATGCTGTTGTAGATTCAAGAATGAATCGATTTGCCACAACATTTAATTGAGAACTTCCAATACACTCATTTTTTTTATAAGAAACCGCTTATAAGAAACGGTAGGCTTAATATTTCGAAAGCTAAGAAACAACCCTACCTGACTTGAAAAAAGTTAAGAAACTTCTGCAATTTTCAGTTTTAATTTTCCTATCACCCTCAAAAACATTTTGACATTGTGGTGTTAAAGCAACTGTTTGGACATTATTTTGAGTGCGAATCATGTTATTTACTCGTTTTGAGATTTTACTAAGTAATTTGGGAACCCTTTAGACAAGACAAAATCAATTCTAAACTTCCGGCAATAAAAACATAAGAAACACGTAAGAAACTTGTGGTAGCAAAATGGCCCAAGAATTTAAGAAACTGCCTACCAGCCCCGGACCTTAGTTTCTTATAAAAGAAATGAGTGTAGTTCCAAGTAAAAGCAGATTGCATAAGGCATTTCAATCCAAATTCATGATATCTAAGCCTTGAATATCAGTGAGTTGACCAAAGAGATATCTATGCATTGGATTAATCAGGTGGCAGTCTAATAAAAAGAATTACCTTTTACTGTTGATATGGTCTTTAGAGCTCTCAGTACTCGAAATGTTTTGACACCACTATAGGCCTCCATTGCAGGAATCATTGTAACGTACCTAAAAATAGTCAGTCAAGGTCAAGATTTTCATTTGCAACATCAATGAAAGAAAGAATCAAATTTAAAGTTTTATTGTTGACATGTCACTCTATGATCTGGCACCAGCATACTTAAAAACATGCTAAATATTCAAAGAGGAAGATACCCTTTGAGGTCAACAGAATTTACTATGTGAGAGATTCCATAAACAAAATTCAAAGCACGTGGAGATAGATCTTTCGCTGCTGCAGCTCCAAAACTCTGGAATAATTTACCAGTTCAAGTCAGAAAATCTCAGGACATTGAAACTTTGAAATCAAGATTAAACACACTTATTTACCACCGCTTTTAACCAATAAGTGACATTTTATCCTTTGACATTTTCTCTTGGCATTTGACCTGTATTACTTTTAAACTATACCCAATATGATTATACTTTTTACTGCAGCAATAAAGTTGTACCATGGGTATTGTGGACACGATTTGTGTCGATCGTGTCCACAATACCTGGCCTAAATGTTGCTAAATGAATGAGGAAGAGTCGTTCGAGGGCTGTGACGATCTGGGAACTAGTTTAGAGCGTGGCACTGTTCAAAAACCTTAGGCCGTTATGAACTTGAGTAAGCAAGAATGGCTGCCGAGGCAAAAGAGCAGAGATACTCATGAAATGAAGACGAGCAAGGTAACGAACTACATTCATTCATTTACATTCATTCATTTAGTAACATTTAGGCCAGGTATTGTGGACATGATCGACACAAATCGTGTCCACAATACCCATGGTTGTACAGCGCCTCGGAATATGTATTCATAGATTTTAGCGGTTTATAAATGTAGTATTATTATTATTATTATTATTAATTATTATTATTATTATTATTATTATTATTTTTAACATATTTATTATTGTAACGCTCAGCTAATGCCGATAAAGTATTTGGAACACCCGGTAGTTTAGAAATGCAGAGACAGCGAAAGTTCCTCAGATGTTTTTCTTGCAATTTAAAGAGTCTGTGATAACCAGCATGCCTTGCACACGTCATCTCTCTGTTGGCCTTTGTTTTCACCATTTTCGTCGTCCATGAAAATGGCCACAACAAAGGCCAACCAAGAGAGTGCAAGGCATGCTACAGTAAATCCCCGCATATGAGAACCTACTTTTTTGAGAGCCAGGCTGATACAGGTTCTTATTTGAAGAGTGCCTTGCGTAGGCCCTTTAGAATCTTCACCACAGATGTCCAGCCCTGTTATTTGTTTTGGTAAAGTAATTATGTACCCGATACCCAATTCTAAGCTTGCAAACAACTGGGGAGGAAATTTAAACTTTAACAGCCAACTTGGGCAAAAATTAACTTAATAACGACTATCCCAAATCAACTTTGCTACCCCTGCATTAAAAACATATTTTTCATCAAACTGAGACAGGTTCTTAATTACCAGGTGCATTATTCAGGAAAAACAGCATCTAGGTTCTTATTTTTGTAGGTTTTACTGTTGAAATAGACGCTTTAAAGAGTTTCTATAGTAGAAGGTTTTTACTTACCCTACTATGACCACAAAGAAGTCGAGCCAATTCCATGAATTTCGTAAATATGAATATTTGTGTAAAATGAATCCTTTCGACAAAATTTTCACCATCACTTCTAGCGTGTAAATGACGGCAAAAACATATCTGAAACAGAAATGATTTGTTGTTTATGATAAGATTAAAGGCCTTTTCGAATTTCTATCAATTACATTGCTTGCAATGAATCGCATATTTATGCACAGATGAACAATAATTTAGACATTTAAGATGTGTAGATACCGCTCATAGTATCTTTATCAACAGGTATTGCCTATTGGCTATATTCGGGCATCTCTCATAGATTCAAAACTCTCGGCTCGCACTGATCCTTTGCGGGAGTGCCGCAGAATATTGATCGTGCAATATTTCTGAGTTTGGCTAGGCCCTCGTCAGCGGAGATGGCTCAGTGGTAGCACGCTTGACTACCAATCTGAAGGTTGGTGATTGGAGTCCCCGCCACGTAGAGTGAGGAGAGTCGCCAACTCTCTGTAATTCCAGACCAAAGCAATCACGAGGTGTGGTTTCATCGAGAGGAAGGACCAGAACGCTACTTCGATAAGCTTAGCTTCTCAGCATCCTTAAACTACCTTCCGATGCTAGGTAGAGATAAAGAAAGAACAAATCCCTTTTATCCCTGTGGCAAAACTTGCTCAACGGGAATTCATAATGAAACACTGAAATAGATGACCCTCCTTAGGCCCATTCTCAGCTGTATGACCCCAACGAAAGGAACTTCAGAAAACGTCCCATTTGATATATAGTGAATGAGAAGGACTTAGAATACGTATGAAATTCGTCGAATATTGTGAGCTGATTGCCATCACAAGCTCTTGTGTGTGAAGACCTAAAAAGGCTTAATTTTTCAGAGTAATATTATAATTCTCTGTTCACCGAAGCGACACCATCAAGTCAAGAAGGACAGGGAAACAAGCAACTCAGGTAATGAGTCCAGCCCCTCGTACCATCTCTTACTGGTGTCATCTAATAACGCAAGGGATCATTGTTTACTCAGAGCCTTTGCTGTGGCTTCTCTTTCGTGAGAGGTCTGTGTTTTGAAATTAGAAAGTCGAAAGAAATAGTAGATACTTACTCTGCCTCTACTGGTGGAGCTGACAGCGCCATGAAAACACAATTTGTAATTATAGTTAACAAAATGAAGATTTCAAAGAATCTGTGGAAATGTTAAGGATCATCATTTGAATTTGGTTTCACGATTTATTTAAAGAATCACGATCAAATCTTCTGCCTGACAGCAAAGACTTTAACATTAACAGGAAATTAATACAATATACCACTTTTAACGGAAGACTGTTCAAGGAGAGAGCACCCACTATCATAGTAGTATCTCATATATATTTGATTTCTTTCATTGACATTATGATGACGACAAAACTACTGGGCGGATAGTGACATTTTTTATATCCGCTTTGTATCAATCCTTTAATCTTCTTCTCACACAACAAATGTATAGTAAATATCTACGTTACTAGAAATTATATCAAAATCTGTCATTTTTTATTTTCGTTCAAGCAGCAATGGCGTCTATATCTGTATTGTTATTTGCTAAGGTCAACGGATAACCATGCCTATCAGGCTCCCAATGGTATCGTCTTAATAAATATGTTTTTGTTAAATTGTACATTTTTAGATTGTGTGTATATATAAAAAAAGACGATTTCTAAGAAGATTTATGAGAGGATACTGATGAGTGACGATGTAAACATTTAATTTTCTGATTCGGCTGTTTGTTCCAAAGCAAAACAATGATTTGTCAGTTGAGAATCTGTACACTGTCTGCTTCCCAAGTTTGTTGTTGACAACCACGAATGTCTGCAGATAGAATGTAATTAATTAAAAACTAAGTCACAAATCCGTCGGTTTCATTTCATTTTCGTTTATTTTAGGTAAAGTAAAAGATGGTAAGTTATCAATTAAATGGATCGAGAAATTTATCAATTCTTTCACAAACTGCCCTGTACAAAGAAAAAGATAAAACGCTAATCTACAATATAAACACCATGTAGAATAGCAAAGTAAAAGTAGTTTAAAGTAGGAGAACGATCTGTAGGAAGCAGCAACTGTTTAGAGCTCTCGTTCATGTTCTGGGGTTTTCTAGACAGCTTTTAAATTATTTGAAAGTTTCAGATTTGGTTTTTGTGTCAAGGTCATCCGATAATTTCGCCCCTCTGAAAGAAAGGCCATTTTGGTCACATGTTGTTCTTGGCCAAAAGCGACGACTGTAATTTTTAATTTGATATTTGTTGCAGGATAAATCGAAAATTGCTCACGAGGTGTTGGACATTTCTATATCAGATGCATGATGACTTTGGAATTGATGCTGATGCATTACACTCTTATGAGATGAAGACAAGTTCTCACTACTAGGTGAGTAAAATATTTGGCTGTTGCTCGTTATAAAGATATTACCTATCTATAAGCTGGCTTGTTTCCTGGGCGAAATAACCGCATAAACTATCAAGATCCGAAAATTTATATTAAATTTATTGTCCCCTCGATAATCCACAAGTCATAGTTTTCGATAATCCACAAGTCAAGTCATTTATCGATATAGGTACCGGGTGTCCCAAAATGATGTATTATTGTTTGATTGCTTACATGTCCATAACCAATGAACCGATTTTCAAAAACTTTGTTTTATTTGATTTTGTTGTTTTACAACGGCATTTTCATGTTGAAAAGAAGATCGATAAACCTGCTCAAATTCAAGCTTTAGATGGCCCATTTTTCCAGTCAACATTTTAGATGTGATACAAAAGTCTGAACTCCTATTCATATTCTCTGAACTAAGTATTAACTGAATTCGTATTCTCTGAACGATATATATTCTCTGAACGACATATAAGTTCAGCCTTTTGCATCACATCTAAAATATTGACTGGGAAAGTAGGCCGTTTCTTTTTCATGCCATCTAAGGCTTTTTTCGACATGAAAACATCGTTGTAAAGCCAGAACCAACATGTTCGAAGACAATTTAGTCTTTAGGCAATCAAATAAAACAAAGTTTGTGAAAATCAGTTCATCGGTTATGGGCATAGAAGCAATCAAACGATAATACATCATTTTGGGACACCGGTGTATATATATACATCAATCGCAGAGGACGGCAAAGCCAAGAATATTCACGACAACACATGGAGACAGAACTTAATATCATTGCTGGTCCGTAGTTCTGAATCAATTTGAAGAATCTGTACTGAGCTACCGAAACGGCCTAACTCTACTTGATCTTAAACAATTTCTGAAGTGTTTACGCATCTGGTATGTCTTAGATTGCCTTAGGTTGTCCACGATAATCTCGAGATTTTACAATGTATTATGATTTCCTTCAGGATTTTTCTCGCTGTAATGCATCAATATATATGAAAGTTTCAGTGTTCTGCAGCTGTTTAATTTATTTATAGAAATACGGTAGTGGCTTTGCATAATCTTCCAGCTAAACTTGCGGGAAGATGGCATTCACGCAACTATAAATCGTTTCTAAACGCTTCAGCTGACGGCTGACTGTGTTATTCCACGAGCAATAGGATACTTCTATGGTTTCCTGTTCTATTTGTTTGTTTCCCTGTGTCTTTATGACGATGCTGCGCAGTTTTTCACAACAAAGCTTTGTGGGTGCCGAAGTGAGAACGAGAGAAATACAATGAATAATAATAATAATACAAGATGAGTTAGCATTGTTCTTTTCCGTTGTATTCGCCGTTTCTTCGCCTGCTGACCGTTGTTAAGAAACACATGGGAGTAAAGACAGTTTTATAGATTATTCAATTTTACAACACGCAATAGTGACCGTGCTTTTACGTTTAGTTCCCTATGTCCAGCAATACGCTAGAACCCACTCCAGATACAGAATAGCTCCACCTAGGTACTGTGCTGTCATACTAACTGAGAATATATCCGGCAAAGAAATCATCTAGATAAAGAAACTTTCAACATTTCACAGATTATTCAAGACATTTGAAAACCTCAACAATAATAGTGGTTCGAAATCGGTATATCCAAAAGCTTGTTCAAAACGACTCCGGGGACGAACCTGTTCCACATAGATATTGCGACATCACATTAGCTGACAATGAACCAGGTGATTAATTCAGCTGATATAATAGAAACCTTCACAATTTCATCGATTATCGAAGACATTTTAAAACCTCAACAATAATAGTGGCTCGAGATCGGTATTCCAAAAGCTTGTTCAAAACGACTCCGGGGACGAACCTGTTCCACATAGATATTGCGACATGACATCAGCTGAGAATAAACCAGGTGAAGAATTCAGCTGATATAATAGAGACCTTCACAATTTCATCGATTATCGAAGACATTTGAAAACCTCAACAATAATAGTGGCTCGAGATCGGTATTCCAAAAGCTTGTTCAAAACGACTCCGGGGACGAACCTGTTCCACATAGATATTGCGACATGACATCAGCTGAGAATAAACCAGGTGATTAATTCAGCTGATATAATAGAAACCTTCACAATTTCATCGATTATGGAAGACATTCCAAAACCTCAACAATAATAGTGGCTCGAGATCGGTATTCCAAAAGCTTGTTCAAAACGACTCCGGGGACGAACCTGTTCCACATAGATATTGCGACATGACATCAGCTGAGAATAAACCAGGGGATTGATTCAGCTGATATAATAGAAACCTTCACAATTTCATCGATTATTCCAGACATTTGAAAACCTCAACAATAATAGTGGCTCGAGATCGGTATTCCAAAAGCTTGTTCAAAACGACTCCGGGGACAAATATGTTCCACATAGATATCGTGACGTCACATCTTCTGAGAATAAACCAGGTGAATAATTCAGCTGATATAATAGAAACCTTCACAATTTCACAGATTATTCAAGACATTTGAAAACCTCAACAATAATAGTGGCTCGAGATCGGTATTCCAAAAGCTTGTTCAAAACGACTCCGGGGACGAACCTGTTCCACATAGATATTGCGACATCACATTAGCTGACAATGAACCAGGGGATTAATTCAGCTGATATAATAGAAACCTTCACAATTTCATCGATTATTCAAGACATTTGAAAACCTCAACGTTAATAGTGGTTCGAGATCGGTTTATCCAAAAGCTTGTTAAAAACGACTCCAGGAACGAATGTGGTCCACCTAGTTATTGTGACGTCACAACAGCATAGAAAAAACCAAGTAAAAAAATCATCTAGATAAAGGATGCATTTACGATGTCATCGATTATTCAAGACCCAACAATGACGGTGGTTAGCGATCGCTATGTGCAGCAATATGCTTAAAATGAAATTGTTCCACCTAGAGATTGCGACGTCATATCAACTAAGAAGACACCCGATGAAGAAATCATCTAGATAAATGAAACCTTCACAATCTCATACTGGGTGAGTCACTAAAAATAATCCCCGTTTGAAAAGATACTGCTCCGTGAATATCAAAGCAATAACATTGAAAACTTTCTTGTTTCTTTGCTAATATGTTCAACTACATTCAGTAATTTCTCCGACTTCACCTCAATCGGTCATTCTTTCCCGTTGACATGGGAGATTTTCTGCAGAAAGACCCTTTCAAAATCCTGTAAAAACGAGCGAAAACGGCGAACAAAATTTCCTTTGTTTTCCTATCTAGCAATAGTGACACTTACATGTGTTCACATGTATTTTGTCCTCTTGGGAGGATGGAATCCCCTTGAATGAATTATTCATATTAGTGACAAGACTTTTTCATCCTCCCAAGAGAATAGCACGTGCTGAAGCGTTTTTTCAAGTCATTGTTGTAAGGTGATAATATGAGGGAAAGTTGCCCGTGATTTTAGCACATTTTTAAAGGTCCCTTGAAGGAACTCACTCGAGAAAATCCCATGTAAAATCTGAACAGAGTGACGAATTTAAGCTAGGAAAAATTCTAAAGATGATTGAACATGTTGGCTATTGAATCAGTTATTGCAAAATATTATTGCTTATATATTTAGGGAGCAGTGGTCTTTCAAACGGGCGATTGTTTTTATTGACTCACCTGCTACATTGTTCAAGACGTTAAAAACACATTTTGCTGAGTGGTTTTAGATCCTGATGTGCAGAAACATGCAAGGAACGAAAAAGCTCCACCTAGATATTATGACGTCACACAAACTCAGAAGACACCCGGCTAAGAAATCATCTAGATAACAGAAACCTTCACAATTTCATAGATTATTTAAGACATTAAAAAACACAATAATAACAGTGGTTTCAGATCACCTCTGCACATCAGACCCAATTAACAAATGTATTGTTGATCTCTTTAGGAGACAAATTCGACTGATTCAATTTACCTGCGAATCATATTTTTACTAATGCCTTATCTCTGTCACCTCCTAGAGCCGATTGTATAAACAACTCAGGAAGGCAGTATTATAATTTTAATTCTGTTGTAGATAAGATTTTCTATTTATTAATCTTTTCTTCTGTTCGCTGTCAATTGACGACCTGTTCCTGTATAAGCTGGGCAAAATATTCGCTTCTCCTCCGGCAGCTTACAAAATAAAACTGTCAATGGATGAAAACAGAATTGATTATCAGTGTACTGTTATTAGATCTGTAAAAACACTGAGTGAAATCGTTCTATTCATACTAACAATAGTTTTTACATAACTTTGTTCAAGGTTAGCCAATGAGGTTTAAGATTACGAAAACTAAGTTCTAAATTCATTCAAGATGCATTTAGGCTTGAATCACATCGGAGTAAAACGCGTTGAAACTGAGATACTGAGATAACTCTTTTTCAAACTTATTTGAAATCATCCTATTCATGCTGACAATAGTTTTACATAACTTTGTTCAAGCATTAGCTAATGTGGTTTCAGATTACGAAATGTAAGAACTGCTACTGACCTAAGTTCGTTCAAGGTGCATTAGGCTTGGCTGAGTAAAACTCGTTGGAACTGAGATAACATTTTTCTAAACTAATTTAAATCATCCTATTCATGCTCGCAATTGCTTTGAATTACAAAAAGTAAGAATTACTATTGTTCTAAGTTTGTTCAAGGTACTGTCAGGCTTGGCTCACACTGGAGTAACATCACGTTAGAACTGAGACCGCGTTTATACTGTGTCGGTGCAGTTTTGATCTGTTACAAAGTTATTACGGTTCCAGAGCATTTACACTAATCCAGAACAATATTTTTCTATAGATAGAGGATCAAAAGCGTTACGGATACTGTTTGTGTTTAAAGCAAAGTCAATGAGCAGTTGATCCCCTAGAGACCATTGTTTTTCTTTGTTTAATGCCATTTCGGCTTTAGAAAACCAGGTGATCACGAATTATAGCTAAAATGTCAAAAAGTCACTTTGTAAAGCACCGAATACTGTTGGTGATAAATTTCCTTTTTGCGTTTTCATAGGTTAGCTCAGATCTCAGAGCAATGACAAAGTCGCTCACATACATAATGTAGCTTTATGTCGGCTACAAAACTTGTTGCAACGATGCAAGTTTGCAAGAAAATGAGCGTGCAAGTGAGATTGACTGCAGAATGCTAAACCGCTTTCACTATGGTAAATGAACGAAGATATAGCAACATAGTCTATGTACAAAAGAATGCAACATAATGCAAAAGAATGACATGCACCACTTATGTTCCTTTTGTGTTTTTGATCGAAAATATTAAATACAATAGGCCCTATTTAGGTTGACCCAGTGCCCCTAGCTAGGCTGTTTTTAACTCCGTTGATTTACTTTAAGAACGTCTGGATCTAAGGAGTGCTCCAGGGCCTTCGACGAAGTAATGGAAAGTTCAATCTTGCGACAGGGTGAGGACGTTAGCAAACGTCTTGGCAGAGAGCCACTGCTACCCATTTTTTGAACAGGATACTATTACCACATCTGCTTCCTCATCATTTTCATTAAAATTGGTAAGAGAATGACAGAATCTGAAACAGCATGCTAGGAATGAATTGCTGCACTCAGGACCGTGTTGTTATCGCTCACATAGATAATTATAGCATATTGCAGCGTCATTCATGAGGGTGCATGTGTTTCAACTCCCCATACGCAAATAAATGAGTCAGCGGAGTTTAGCTAGCAGTTTGACAGATAGCGGTTAAGTATTGATTCTTATCTGCCAATTTGGAACATTTCCCAAGCCGCGAATGGTCGGATGGATTGATAAATTGTTTCATAATTCATGATCTACTGTTGGTATTTTACAGGCTGGGAATTATAATCTTATCAATAATTCAGGGGAGTATTGAGGGGAATGAAATAGCTTAATACGTGTTGGAAAATGTATAATGATTAGAAATAGGTGCTTTCATGTCGTCAATAGCTTGAAAATTCAATAACATCGCTTTAATATTCATCGATGTTAGAGAAATTATGATTGAACCATGCTAGGTTTCTTTACATCGTTAAACATTGTAGGTACTTTTAAGAGAATGGAAAATGGATCTTTCAGTTATTTTTACAAAAGTCTGAAAAGGACCTCAATTTACTGGTAAATGGCGTGTTTTCGAATGTAAACAATCTAGATCGAATCTGATTCGAATTATTACTTTTAAATAGCCAATTACGGTATTTTTTAGTTCTTAGAATACTGTAAAACTCAGTATTTTACGGCCATCAATGTTTGTGCTTAGCCTGTTGACTCTGGGGTTTGAATTCTAAATTAGGAAGGCACGTTATTGCATGAATATCATATAAATGAAATGCTTTGTGCATTTACCACTTTTAAACATCTATCTTTCCAGTTCTAATACAATTTTTACAACTTTCAAAATCTTTTCTTCCAAGATCCTGGCACGAAGGCCCCCGAAAGTTGTAAATTTTTTTTTATAGAAAAGCTAACTTTAAAATCTCTTTTAAAGTCCATGAAATCCCTAGTCTTCTTTAACTCTGAGAATTGAAACTTTCTCCAGATTTATAACTTCCTGGTCAGGCCTGTCCCACATTTTACCACCTTGCTACAGGGACAGAAAGTCCCAAACGGGTGTCCCAAAAAAGTAGAATCGTTTGAACAGTTCCTGCAAAGGAGGCTTGGTTTCAAAAATTGTTATTTGCCGTTTACCGTATAGACGAGATCTTAACTTAGATTTTGTGACCTCGCATATTCTAATGGGGTTCGTATTCGCAGAGTAATTTGCTGAAATGGACAAATTTTCTGAGTCAGCCTAAGGCAGATGGTTATTGAATTATGCTGCAACAATCTATGCATAAATTGAAGGAAGTTTAGAGTCAGATCTACCATTAAAATTTCTATTCTTAAAAGTTTCTTAAACAACTAAACTGTTATATTAATTAGAGAAAGTGTTAGAAATATTACTTAGAGAAAGAAATGGTGCAGTTACACTTTGATAGCTCACAGCGCAATTTCCTGGTTTGAAGGAACAGGATTGATATCAAGTGGTTTCTTCTAAAGGAATTTTTTCTCACCCAAGCTTTGTTTCAGTTGTTATTGTTCAGTTATATTGAGCTTTTTAATTAGTGAAGAGTAAATTTCACTTTCATAGCTCAACACACTTCAAAACTAATGTATTGTCGAGCTGCCCCAAAAGCTTTCTCCAAATTGCAGATAGATAGTTACTGCATAATTCAAAAACCATCTGTCTTTGCCTGCCTCAGAAATTTTGCCTGTTTAAGTGAATTACTCTGCGAATACAAACTCTATTTGGATATGCGAGGCTGCACAATCTAACTTAAAAGTTCACCTATACTATTAACTGAAAGTGAAAATTTTTGAAGCCTTAGCTGGAACTGTTCAAACACTTATAATTTTTGGAACACCTTGCATTTAATATATATATTAAATTTGATTACATTGCAACTTTGGTGATAATTTCAAAACACACTATGTATCCGAAACAAGTCATATTGCTTCTGCTGTGGTTAGTTATCCTCCCTTTGCAGTTATCCTTGAAAACTGTGACTTAGTGTGTATCACTTGCCACATTGTAGCAAAATAAACATACGCAAAGCATTTCATTTTGATAATTAGCGAAACCAAATTTCCCTTCCTAAATAATACAGTAGATCTTTAATAGTTATCACTGTGTTTGGGTTCTCCTTGAATTCCCTGGTTTGCGACTGTGTCCACAACATATTCATTTATTGTCAAATATTTATGAATGCGCACAAAGTCATAGTTCATAGTTTCAGCCAAAAACCACTCAAGGAAAGCAAACATCGTTGCATCATAAACTATTGGAAATATTGGTTTTAATTTTGCGATATTTTTGGTCAGGCCAACAGCGCTACAAACCCCCAATTTCGTCAGCTTTTGTGAAATTACGAAGATAAGCTTATGTTTTCTGTTCTAGGGTTGTAAAAAGGTAATGACATACCCGATAAAGCGTCTAACTCGCTGTTGTTTGCGTTACGTTAACTGTTCAGTGCTTAAAGATACCCCATCAATGTTTAAATACATCTCATTCATATATTTATTGTTGACTCAGCTATTTTTGCATTGTGCTTACCTATAGATTTATGCTCTTCTCAAGGCCATAAAGATTTCCGCCTTTACTCTCCGCTAAATTCATCAAAAGAGTGATTTTTATACATTTTTATAAGAAGGTTCGATTGAATGGCATCAGAGCTTCTATCACTGTTGTTCACCTTCGAAAATTCTACGAAATGTATGAAAATATCGTTCGATTTGGCTTCTTTTTCAAACAGCTAAAAGACCTAATGAAAGCCGTTGAGGCGAGCGAAAAGAGACAGGATGCCTGCTGGGAAGCTTCCGAACTGAAGCTGGAAGAAGGAGGAGTTGTGAACTTAGGCCCTCACTTTGTTATATCCCTGCCGCTCCAGCTCTGTCAAGGCTCTGTTTCCTTCGATTATCTGGTTCCTTATTAATTATCCCTACAGCTGCAAAAGCAAAATTTTATTAGCTAGTTTCTTGAAACTGCCCTTTGCATGTCAACAAATCCTTAGTACAAGTAAAGAAAAATGAAGGACCCAGTACAGGGCCCTGTGGAATACCAACAGAAAGTGTTCTCCAACGTGAGGCATTTTCCATCTCAAGTAAGTCCTTGATGTTAATGCAGAAAAATGAGGGACCCAACTCAGAACCCTGTGGAAAAACCAACATATAAGGTGTTCTCTAACCAATGCGAGCATTTTATGTGCCAAGCATGTTAGAAAAGTACAGACAAAGAAAAATGAAGGACCCAACACAGAACCCTGTAGAATACCAGCAGAAAGTGTTCTCAGTACGCCGCTGATTTTAATACAGAAAAATGAGGGACCCAACATAGAGTCTTGTGGAATACCAGTTGAAAGTGTGTTCTAACCAATGCAAGACCTTGTGGACCCTTGGTTTCAATATACTGCGTTGTTTACATTGAGTTAGGAAGCTAGGAATGAGATTTAGGAGATTCCGCTGCATTCCGTCCTTTCGAATCAATCATGCTTGTACTAGCCATGAATAAACCAGAATCATTGTTTCTTCACTCATCAATTTTTGTTCACTCTCTTTCTTTTATGTGACTATAATGAGCATAGATTGATTAGATAATTTACTTTTGATATGAATGATTGACGTGCTCGAATATGAGTTAATTTCATTTCAGAATCTTGGGAAGAATGAGAGTTGAATTGTATGAAGTCAGCCAGAGAGTAAAAGCGCTCGGTTTGCTCGCCCACTATACTCTTACAATAGACCTTTTAGCTATTCTTAGAAACGATTCTATATTAAATTGAAGGAGATTCGATGAATGTGGACCGAACGATATTTCGATAAATTTTGTAGAATTTTCGAATGTGCTTAATAGTGATAGAAGCTCCAGCGCCACGCCATTCAATCGAACCTCTCGTGGAAGAATGTATAAAGATATCGATAATGATAGATATCGCCTGGCAGCCAAATGGAACCTGCTTTATTCTACTATTCGCTCACTTTGATGTGAAAAAAACAACAATGACAATGAAGAAGCGGCGATTTTTATCAAGTGCTTGAAACAAATAGAAAATATTAAGTTTTTTATTCTTTTTGAACTTCAAAGAATTGAGCATGCTTCTTCTTTTAGCATGGCCCCCTGTAAATCAATTATTATTATTGAGGGGCTACCATGGGTAAAAAAGATCAAATGAAATGAAAATGAAATTTTGCAATCAAGCTTTGGGTATGCTTATCCAAGAAAATTTCGCTTTTGATGTTGCTCGGAAATGTTTTTATAAACTCCGCGGTTAGCCGGAAATAATGCTGTCCCAAAATGGAAGATACGGCAAAAAATCACAAAGAATTCTGTTATCATTAAATTTCTTTTTGTCTGAATTTTTTCAGTGTTCAAATTACTTTTCACAATAAAACATTGTTTTTATTATTCAAAGGTGTATTAAATGTCGTGCTTAAAACCTTATTCCGAACCATACACTTTGAGAGACAATTTTTTTCTTTACCAACATTGGAAACTATGCGATTATATATCAACTTGCTAGTTTTGTTTGACATTTTACATTCCTATTTGATATTTTGAGCCAAGTAAGTTACTTACATAGACAGATATATCAACTCGATAATTATATGTGCTTTTCACAGCATGCTTCAAAACCAGACAGCTCTCAAAACACCCATATTTGCACATTGTTGTACCAAAAGGCTGTCCTATCAAAGAGCTACATTTCTTTGACGCACCTGGAACACCTAAATTTTTGTAACGTTGTTTTTTTTTTGTTAGACTAGATATATTGAACTGTTGTAAGTGTCGTTCGTAGTGAGAACATGACTTTGTGTCCTTTCTCGCTACGAACGACATAATTTTTTTCTTTTCTCAATTCTAGTTTAACTGTTGTCGTTGCTTTGTATATTTTAATATTTTATGATGATATATAAAAAAAAAACATAGTTGTACCAAAATGTCCTATCAAAAGCTAAGCAATAGGTACAAAATAATTATGCTTTTCATCTTCGAGCCAAAAAATTTGCAAATTGATCATTCCATAGACGATGGCGCTAAATGGTGGCGAGATTTAATGCATCTTGGTGAAAAGCCTCTTGCCACCATCTTTAGCGCAATCGTCCATTTATTTTGGTGATATTTAGATTCCCGTTACATGTATTTATATAAGTCGCTGAAGGTTCTCGAAGCATCTGTTATTTCAAGTCTGTAATTGATACCCAAACACTAAGGCTGGGATTTTATTCAGTTTTGCATTTCTTTTAGATATAGATTTTGACTCACTTTCTTGCATTTCAGACATACTTTGCCAAAGGCCATTATGTTTGCAGATAGGATTGACCTAGGTAAGATCATGTTTCTAATATCTTAAATTTGACTTGACACACCATCATAAAGCACCATCTGTTTCCTGATTTAAAGGAATTTTGTCTTATTGACCAGAAATTCTGTTTGAGGTAGAAAATAGCTAACAGAGGGTTTTCAAAAATAATGAGATTTGGTCACCGAGTGTCGTTTGAATTGATGGAAAACCGCTGCGTAATATTTTGATCATCCATCAGTCATTTATTGGAATTTAATTCATTTCTCTATCTAGTTTTCTTTTTTAACTACCGGTTGAACATAAAGCGTACGAAGCAACTTGAGAAAAAGTATCGAAAATGAGCCCCAATCAGGCAAAAAATGCCCTCCGTCGGGCAAAAATTATGCTAAACAATGGACTTTGTGTTGGGCAGCCCCCCTAGATTTTTTCTTCCCGGATGAAAGTCCCATTGGTAACCGTGATCCATATCCTGTCGAATGAAGAGGAAAGCAAAAACAACATAGGCCAGGAATCACTCTAGAAATTTCAATTTTGGAGCTGCAAAGGATCACGGTTAGTAATGGGTCTTTAGTTAGATGTGAAAATTTATTTCCTTTAAAAATGTATGATATCACATTTGCACAGTTTGCCAGCAATGCCTAGGAATCCCAAGATATATTTCTCAAGCATTAAAACATAGAATCAGCTAGCAACTTAGAATTACAAAAGATTAGCTTCTGCAATAGTCCAAAAAATTCAGCCTTTTTTGACCGACCAGTTACGAAAATGTTTCAGAGAAGATTAGCTTCTTCAATCGCATGAAAATTCCAGCCTTTTTCACTCATTTTGTATGAAAAATGTATGACATTCCAAGTGCATGGTTTGGCTGCAAGACCTACAAGCTTGGCTAAAATACCTTGGGCAAGTCACAAAATTGCACTACTGCGGTCGCGCTAGATTGCGTGCCCCCCGCGTCAATGTTGCTTGAATCAAACGTCATTCGACCTTCTCAACATTGAGTTAGGGGGAGAGGGGGGGGGGATCAGAAGGTCCTAAGCGAACGTTTTCGCCTCTATCTCCAAAACATCTCGAAAAAACCGAAATTTGCCTGTGTCTCAACTTGTTTTGGCCAAGATTGTAGCTATCCCAGATATTGTTTTGTTGCAAACTGAAATAGAAACTCACCTGTCACCTGTGTTTATCATAACAACTTAGGTTTCGAGAGGATTAGCTTTGAAGCTTTATTTAGATGCAGCAGGTGCTAGAATGTGTTAAATTGCAAAATGTAACAATTTTATGTTGTATTATATCTGGAATTTATAATTTCATTTCGTATATCACGTCTATCCCGATTATATTGAGGCTGTCATCTTGAAAGAGCTACGTCATCTTTATTAAAGTTTGTCTGAAGATAGATGTTTGGTGAAAACTTCCTCGATGTTACGTGAAATTGTGTGCGAAAGAAAACAATCAGTTTGCTCGACGTGACTGATTTCGCATTGTCGCAAATTTCAACTGACTTCATGCTTTTGAGACAAACGCAATTCAGTGCACTAGATACATATTTTGTTGTGAAGTAATCTTGGCTTGAAGATGAGGCTGGGCAATTTTTTTGCTGAAATGAGGCTTAAAACCTCGATTCCAGTCAATGCATACCGATAGCAATGCATTCCGCCACACGTCAGTGCCAATGCTTCAGCGTTTTAGTGCCTGTTGGTATGGTACCCTTGGTTCGAAGTTGCTCCTTGACATTAAATTTGATCGATTTTTTTCTCACATTTGCAGATATGTGAAAAATTTTCGAACTTGCACAATAGTGATAGATAGATTTTTTCATTCAATTTCAAATCCAAGTATCTAAATACCTAAATAGTCCACAACAGCGAATTTGTCATTTCATTTCATTTCATTTCATTTTCATTTTATAATATTTATACAGGGTAAGTATTCAACGTATAATACAAAAATTGATTTACAAACTGCCCTGTTAAAAGAAAGAAAAAAGCAACTTACAATATCAAGATAAAAACTAATATATAAGTATTAAAAGTCAAAAGGAAAAGTATGATTATGTACAGGATCTGGCATTTTTCAATGACGATTTGAAATGTGTGAAAGTACTGGCCATCTTATTTTCTCTTTTTAGTTTGTTCCAAAGTTTGGCCCCTCTATATGAGAAGCATTTTTGGCCACATGCGGTTTTTAGCAATGGTACATAAAGGTCTGTGCTGGTATTACGAAGCTGTCTAGTGCTGGTTTCTGATAACCTTTGGAACAGTCCTGTAAGATAATCAGGCGCTTCATGGTTTATAGACCTATAGACCATTTTCATGGTTTCTTTTCCGATGAGATCGTTGACCATTTGCCACCCTGATTGCCTGATGATAGGGGCTGCAAACGATCTGTAGGGGCTGTTTGTCACTTTTCAGTCAGTCAACTATAGGAGCAAGAAGGAAATTGATTCTAAGTTACGATTTGGAATTTCAGAGAAGAATATCGTTGAGATTAACTCGCCATATGAGACACAATTCTAGTGAGCAAATATGAAGATCATCTAGCCAATAGCATGAATTCAATGAGAAATTCCTCTCTAATTGGCGTTGGCATAGAATTTCTTCAGCCTGCAATGGACTGTCGTGTGTTTAGGCTGAACACATCGGCAACTTGTTGCTCAGAATCCAACTGTATCCTTGAAATCGTTGATGGTATGAACAATCTGATTGCACTGGCTCATTCTACAGACTTCAGACATAAAGAAAATATCTTCATTTTCAATGCCTCTGTTGCTGTTCGTCTGCAGTAGGGAGAGAAAGTCATGGATATTTGGTAGTTGTGCTCATACAGTCCCTTTAAATTTCTTTGAATATTAAGTGCACTTAAATTCTTGAAATATTTCATAAAATTCAAAAATTATGCAAAACAGCTAAGCAGATGTTCATGAATAAGTCAAGACGTACTTAATTTATTCATATTATACAAACAAAGATCAAATTGATTATGATTTCTGGATTACTAGAAAGTTAACTTGAAAGAGATCCATTCCTTAACATAATATGGCAAGTTGAATTTCATATAGTCATATAGAGTTTTACGTCATAGTTTTAAATTTTTTCTCATTTGAAACTGAAACTGCAGTCTTGAATTGAGTTGTGTTTAACAAGTGGACACGACTTTAGTTTGGTTGTTAGTAAATGTTCTAACATCTTGCCCTCTCTCAGAGTTAGATTACTCCAAACAGTCAACATTGAGTGAATTAAATTCTCGAAAATTTTGATAAAGGTCTACCCCCTCTTTGTAGAGATGTAAACGACCATAGCATTAAACTAGGTTGCACTCCTGTTCAGAACGGCAAGTATCTTGTTTTTGCAGCGTTTTACTCAGGTATGCAATAGCGAAATTCACAGTTTACGGTTTTATTCAGATTGATTTAAGCTTCCTTAAATTTAGGCTGTTTTTATGTTTACGCTTTTTAGAAGTTTACAAAAGTTTGCGTTAAACTTAGTTGCGGCTTAGAATAAAGAACGTTACTTGTAGATGTCGGTAGGGTAGCCTGGATGGCTCAACGTAAGTTTTGTAAATCGGACATCGATTTTCAAGCCGGTTTTAGTCTCCAATGTATAATACTTTTCAGGCCGCTTTTGCAGCAGAGTAAATAAAACTGACGTAACCAAAATGTTGGTCACATCTGGTTTAATCCAGGTTTATCTGTTGAAGCTACGTAATACTAACCTATAGCTAGATAAATATTAAGCTCTCTGGCAGTCTGGTTTACAGATATTTTTTTGACAAACAAAATCAGAGTTACTAGTTAAATTTTATTTCTACAAAAATAGCTTAGTCGTGACGGCGAAAGTATAGGCGGGGAATCTTCGCAAACCTTTATGTTAGTCGTGTAAAAAACCGGATGAGTAAAAAAAAAAGAATTCCCGTTTGGAAAGCCACTGCTCCCTGAGTATCAAAGCAATGATATCGAAAACTGTCTTGTTTTATTGCCAATATGTTAAATTAGGTTCAATAATTTACCCGGCTTTGATCGGCCACTCCTTCCCATGGATATGGGAGATTTTCTGCAGAAAGCCCCTTCCAAAAACCTGCAAAAACGAGTGAAAACAATGAGCAAATTTTCCTTAGTTTTCCTTCCTAACAATGATGACACTAAACATTTATTCATGTATTTTGTCCTCTTGGGAGAATGGAATCCCCTTGAATAGGTCATCAATACCAGGGGGAGGACTTGTTCGTCCTCTCAAGAGGATAGCACGGTCTATAGCAAGCAGAAGTCATTGCTGTAAGACCCGTGTGAGGCAGAAATGGTAGGAAATTGTGGTCGTGATATTAGGCGTGTTTTGAAGGTTTCTTGAAGAGGCTTTCTCGAGAAAATCCCTCATAATTTCAGAACGGAGTGGCCAATTTCAGGCTGTTAAATTTAGAATAGATTTGAACATGTGTACCATTAAACTATATATTTGCCGATATCATCGTCTTGATATCTAAGGAGCAGTGACCTTTCAAACGAGGATTCTTGTTCTTGACTCACCCGATATTATTTCCTAATTCTTTCAAATGAATTGCTCGAATGGAACTTTGGGTAATTTCCCATAATACAAGGGAGGGCACTCCTGATATCATACTAATCTTCAAGTTTTGACTTCATCAAATTGTTAAATCGTGAACGATAAGAGCTACAGACTTTGGCTTGCTACCATCTTTTAGATCTTCAAAGCTCAGTATTTCTTTAATTGGTTATGTTGGGGACTTTCCACAATTAGTTAAGAATTTATAGTGCTTTTAGTGTTTGTCACAGCTTTAGATATTCCCAGATAACCCCTCTCCTACATTTCTTCATAAAAGTTAAACACGCTGTAATTCCAACACTAATGATGATATAAAAAATGCTCTGTCTGCAATTATGGTAAACGACGCAAAGCTTACTGTCGAACAATTCAGTTACAAGGATGAGGAAATAGCGTTTCACACGTTTAATGTCTGTGTTTTCCTATAGATCTCATCCTTCAGATTTTCATGTCTTAAGTTCAGTCAGTTCAACCCTCAACAGCACATTTCTTACTTTCATTCTACAGAAACAGCTGAGATGGAGAGGAATGTCTGTGTTTTCGTAGATCTCATCGTTCAGACTTTCATATCTTAAGTACATTCAGTTCAACTGTCACTAGAATACTACACAGTATACACTTGCTTAGTAGCTGTGCTGTTTATAAAGAGTCTCATTCGCTCTCTTGTTGTACTGCCATTCATTTATTTATTCATTCATTCATTCATTCATTCATTCATTCATTCATTCATTCATTCATTCATTCATTTAATCATTCATTTCTCTCTATTATTTGAAGTATTCTTTGGCCTATGAGTTTATCTCGCCCATCATTCATCTGTTTCCTTATTTATCTTTCGATCATTTCATCTATTCTTCATTCATTAAAGGACAAGTCCGGGGTTGGTATGATTGATGATGAAATACAAGATAATACTGCTATGAATGAATGATGTATGATACTTCTTTCCACTATTTTTTGCCTTCCCCTTCTGAAATTACGTATTCAGATAAGCAATTTGAGCGAAGTGACGTCATATCGCACAAACGAAAAGGAGGCTGTGTGATTGTTTTTTGCCTCTTAATCGCTGCTAGCCTCTTTATCGTGTGCTCATGCATTGAAAATGGCACGAGAACACGATAAAGAGGCAAAGAACAATCACACAGCCTCGTTTTCGTTTGTACGATATGACGTCACTTCGCTCAAATTGCTTATTTGAATACGTAATTTCACAGGGATAAGGTGACAAAAATAAAGGTAAAAAGTATCATATATCATTCATAGCAGTATTATCTTGTATTTTATCGTTAATCATACCAACCCCGGACTTGTCCTTTAACCATGGATAGTGAGACGCTGCAGTGGTGCTTAATTCCCACAGCTTTGTTCTTTTGCGGAGGAAAACATTATTTACTGCTATGGAGGAGCTAGCGTTCTTTCAGTCTTTTGTTACCTCCTCCGCAGAACTATATAAATTATTCCTCCGCAGGTACATATTAGTTGCAAAGCTCCTCCATAGAAGGACACCAGCAGTGTAGCTATCCATGCATTAACTGGTTCATTCTTTCATCGTCATATATTTGGTAAATAGTTAATGGTACGTCTACTATATTTTGAATATATTTATCACATTTGTTATTATATTTATAGGTAAAGGCATTCAATATGAGCTAACGCTTTATAGTGCGATATTTCTTCTTGGAAAATTGTCTAAATCGTCCATAAATATATGATAGTAATGCTTACTGGCAAGAATCATAGAAAGAAAAAGAGACAAGTTTTTGGCACACTATTTTCCTGAATGAGCTTGCTGTTCCAGAAATCTGTATCTCTTCCTCTACGTCTCCTCTCAGTTTACAATTCAAGACTAATTTTTCAGGATGGTTTGCACCTGATGACGAGGAAAGCTCATAACTTTTAATAATTCTGGAGTAGTGAAGGCCAAGGATGAAGAGAATAATTGAACAATCCAAATGCTCATAGGAGGATTCGAACCCAAGGCCGAAAACTATGAAATGCTATCCCTGGTATTACATTTGGAAATGTTTGTCTGTGTTTTATGAGAACAAGCAATTGAGAATTTTCTTTATCCATTTTTGAGTAATCTTTGGAAATTGCGTTTTCTCAACTTTCAATGATCGCCATGTTCTTTGCTTTATAGAAAATACACACGAAGCAAGGTTGCTGAATGCCTGATTCCCTTTGGAAGGTCGTGGCTTTGGATTGCAGAAGCACATTGCGATAAGATGCAGCCCACCCATTTATGATTGGTAAGTCACGTGAAACTTTATTTAAATTTGTGCATTGAAGTTGATTGAAGGCATGGAATTGATTTTTTATTGCTGTGAGTTTATTAAAGGCAATTGACATGGTTGAAAGATATACCTGGCCAAGTTAAAGATATAGTCCATTGTATTTGACAACTGTTACACATGCCAGCTTCAACTATGTTGATTCTCTCTGATAAAGCTTAGGTTTAATGCTTTCACTAGCTTTGCATTAGGCTATCTCAAAGTTTCGATCCTTCTGTAAGTAGATACCGCTTCTCTTCTTATGCTCATTTTCATGGCAGATTTTGTTTTCGGTGAACACGTTCAAAGAGCATGTGAACGTTCGTTTCCAGCTTTGCAAATATGTTAGTTTGTCTGAGCATTATGGGGAGTATTAATCGTTTTAAGTAGAGAAAACTGATGTAAAGTAGCCTAGCATGAGGCAATTTTGCAGAAATTCGTAACAAGATTGACAAACAGGAGATATTGGCTGTTTCTAGCTTACACAAAGTTGCCAATTGCCAAGTAATGTACAATTCAAATCCATACCTAGTCTGCGTGCAGACTCGGGCCCACACAAAACATTTCAGCATATGTTGTCTGGGCCTGAGTCTGCACGCAGACTATTCCATACCCGGATCTGTTCCCCTCCCCCGCGCCGTCCAGCGCTGGTATATAGGCATGTGCCACCCGTAAATGTATACTTTTTCGAAATTTTGATTTAGCCAAGGGTATACTTTCTGCAAGAGTAGTCCAGTCAACGGTATCGTTTGGCGGTATTTTTGCACCAAGGTCTAGACAACGGTATATCTTTCACACAAATTGGTTTAGGCAAGGAAACCGTATCTGTAAAAAGTCTAGCCAACGGTGCCTTTAATGTGGCATAGCCTTACCGAATATTTTGGCAAGACCATCCATGGTTTAGACATCGACGATTGAGAATGTTCATGCTCAGAAATTTACAACTTAAAGACGCTCTGCTACCCATTATGCTTTGCGTGCCGCGTATCAGGAAATAACGCGAACACAAGCTGAGCAATGGCGACAATAAATATTTACGGTTCTCCTATTGGGCTTGAAGAAGGACAGAAAGAAAAGACTAATTTTTTTCTTCTCTGTATCCATTGTAGCTTGACTTTTCACTCGTTATGGAAGGAGCAATCTAAAAAAACACTGGTCTAACTTGGCAGACTTTCTGATAATTTGAATGTCCTTTCGCAGTGCACTATGGGACAGTAACAGTGCGCAAGGCCTCGTGGATAGCAGAAGGTCTTTAAAGAACGCCGGTATACCAGCATCCTTCGCACGCTTCCCATTTTGCCTTTCGACTGCGGCAGCCATTTTCATATGACATCGTACATAGCAGTGCTCAGCAAAGCTCGACCGCAAAGGATGCTGGTTGACCGGCGTTCTTGAAAACCTCCAGATCGCCTGGCAAGATACTTTGCGAAAAGCAACATTGAATATTTTCTTGCTTTGAACACGCGATTTACAGTCGCAAATTGTTTTTATATGCAATCCCTCCCTCGCTATTTCAGTCTTGACTCATTTGTGAAAAATTACTCATTAATGTTTGAAAGTAGCTTGCGTTGATGTCGGAAATTTTTGAGTAGAATTAACAAAGATAGGAGATATGAGGCAGCACTATTCTAGAGAACAGTCAAAACTTGAATGTGGAGGACACCTGCCTTGCTTTACAATTAAGAAATAATCTTTGCAAAACGAGAAAATTTGATGATATGTTGACAAAACTTTAGAGAGCTCGAATGGCCTTAATAGAAAAAAACTAATTCAGAATTGTGTAACATAGTGCCTCATTCTCGAACGTAATGATGTAATTACGCTGCTTTTTGTGTGATTTAAAGTGATTAATCATGACTCAAAGTCCTTTTGAGTTTCTCCGTTATTTCATGGGAAACTTTAGAGGGTATTTTTTGTGACAACCATGTCATGGGCATCGCACGAGTTGACCTTAATGGAAATTTCCTAAGCCCGTTTTAGTTATCACAGGGATATACTTTTGGTAAATGAAATGGTAAAAACAGGAAGGAAGACCCACGTACGCCATTGTTTCCTTGGCTATACGTAGTTCATGAATACACCAAGATCATGAAAGGCATTAAGCTATTTTTAGACTGGTTGTCTGAAGGTGAAGGTGAAATTACGGTTTTTAGTGCTAAGCGCTGGGATCACAGAAATAGCGAAGCGCTAATCGAGTCCGCAACCCCTTGTCATGACGCTCAAGTGGTGGGGCTCTACCGGGTATCGAACCCTGTCCGCCTGACTGCTCTGGCTGCAAAGTCAGAGGATTACACCACTGCGCCACACCACCTTCAATCCTATATCCTTTTAGAGGACATAGTTAAATAGCATCAGACAAAGAAACCACCCACATACGCCATTGTTTTGCATTTGTCATCAATGCACCAAGTTGATCAAAGACATCAGGCTATTTTGAAAGTAGTAATCTGTATCTTATCCTGTAGGGCAAAGACAGCACCAACGTATGCCATTGTTTCTTCTGCCATTCTTTGTTCATGAAGGCACCAAATCATCAAATACATCGTACAAGGTACGTTAGTAATTCCAGGCTAAAGAAATCACACGAGATGTGGTCACATGAGAAGAAGGACTAGGACGCTGTTTCGATAAGCTTAGCTTATCGGTGTCCTGAAACTACCTTCAGATGCTAGGTGCAAATATACAGAGAGAGAGAGAGAGAGAGAGCCTGTTGAAAATTTTGCGAAAACAGCCTATTGAAAATTTTCACCAACATAAAAAATTTATACCCTTATCACATCGTAGGTCGCCAGAATTAGAAAACATAGAGCATGGGTGAGGCTATAAATAAGGAAATTGCTAACTTGAAGCTCTTTACCATTTTATGCTTTAATTCGATTAGCTAACGCTGCTCTTTGTTCTATTAGATGATTTTTAAGATATTCTAGAATTAGATACTACTGGAGACAATGCTTTGCTAATTTTCATCCGTTGTCTAAAAGTACCGGGTGACTAAAAACAATCGCACATTTTGGATTATCATAGAAGCTCATCTCATGGACTGATTTAGTTGATTCTTGGTTTTTTTTGATTTATCAATTAAAACAGAAAATATGCAACAATACAACTACTGTGCCACTCATTGCAGGAAAGGATACGTAGTCAGCGAGTTCCCACAATGAGTGACACTTACAATTAACTAAAGAATTCAACGCAAAAGAAAAATTACCATTGAGAGGAACAAAAAAACGAAAAGCCTGATCGCTGAGCAGAACTGAGGCTGCCTGAGAAAACGGCTGACCAGAAGCCGGTCCGACATGGATCCCTTGAACTGAAGAGAAGGTCCTATATATCTTACAGTTGCCAAATAGCAACGCCTAGTTGAATGGACATGGTTGTCCAGCAGGACTAACTACCCAATCCATACATTTTGTAATTATGAAATCTCACTCCTCCAAGTCGGACAGACGATCGATCAACCACTCCGCAAACAGCCTCTACTATAAAACGCTCGGATTTCTCAATATATTGGATGGTTGCTTCTATTATCATTCTATTATCTATCATTGGAAGGGATTCTTGGTTTAGGGCCTGTTTATATGAGGCGCGCCAGCCCGCCTAACCGGGCTGGCTCGCCTAGGTGAGATCTGAGTGAACAAAGACATCCTTTGTTAAATAAAGTTGTGTTTATATGAGCAGCGGGCCAGCCCGGTCAGCCGAGATCTGTGAGTTGGGTAGGCGGGATCCCGGTGAAGCGAGCTCATATAAACAGCGTCAGGCGGGCTGGCCCGGTATAATTGATTAATTGATTTGCGTAACTGATTTGCGTAGGCGAGATTGCATTTTTTAATTTGAAAGTGGTTGCCTGGCCATTGTCTTTCAAAATCCCGTGATACGTCATAACATGCAGCATTACGAGGCCAGCCCGTCTGGCCGGGATAGTTTTCACTCATATAAACACAAACTAAAATCATCCCGCCTAGACGAGCCAGCCCGGTCAGGCGGGCTGGCTCGCCTCATATAAACAGGCCCTTAATCTGTCGATGATATCATATCATTCGATGATTGTTTCAGTTTAAGTTAAAGGGGCTCCGTCGCCTAACTGTAAACAAATCTGTAAACACCGCACGTGTCCATTGTTATCCATTGTTTTCTGCAATTTGTTTAGTGGCTTCACCCAAGCCATGAAAAAGTGGTCGTTAAAAATCTACTTATATCCAAGCAATCGTAAAAGATATGAATGTTTGGTTTTTTCCTCTGTGAAGTACAAAGATTTATCTTCAAAATGATGCTTTCATTTTCGAAAAACAGGTAAACGTCTATGTGATATTGCCCATCAAAAAGTTCAAAATTACCGTTTCGACCGAAAATTTGGAGATGGATTCCCTTTGAAGCCACTACACTCGGGTCTGCTTTCGTGGCCAGCATTTCTGAGCAACGTTTCTGAGTGACAAAGTTAGCGTACATTCTTAATCACCAGGTGGGGAAAGCAGCTTTCTGATGAACTTCAATGAAATGAGTGTGACAAGTATCATCTTTGGGACAATTCTGGTAGATATTGTAAACAAGATTGATCTTTGAATAGCTAGCAATAGATTTCATCATGCGTTTGATTTTTGTAGCTGAGCATGAGCCAAGCTGTCTCGAAATGTTCCAATACTAACAGGACTTAGTCACCACATTTGTCGAATTTTTTTTAACATGGCCTAGCCATTTATTAATCAAGGCATGAATTTGTCGAAACAACTGTAACATTACTGGGTTTGTCTTTATCAACTGAGCATGGTTTAGACGAAATAGTCATCCTCCTTACATCGAACTGGTCTGGTCCCAAACATGATACTGGTCACACTATTTTGAATAACTTTCTTGATCATGTTTAATCACACGAGAATAGAAATTCGTTCATAATATTTTATTTGACATTATACATTCATCATGATATCCCAAGGGATTACATAACTTGAACAACCGCTTTTGATTGGCTAAATTCTGTTCAACGTCAACGACAACGTTGCCAAGTATGAACGTGTTCATTCTCGTCCAACATTTTACCATCATTTTGGAAACAGTATACAAGCACATATACATGATTGAACAATTGTGGGAAACAATATCAGTATACATATTGTCAACAAAGTTTGACCTGTGTGTTTAATGGCCTACATAGGCCAAATCCAGCTATATATGTCAGCATTCGCTTGTTGTAAATTCGATCGGTTTTTAAGCTTTGGTCAATATTTTAGTGGCAAGACTTTAAAGACGCAGGTAAAATACTGACCAGCCCTCTACCGAAGTATAAAGCAGCTTTAAAGCGATGTTATATTCGGATCGCTGTTCGTACAATAACAAACTTTTGAAATATTTTTAACGTTGTCCCTAATTTTATATCAACAGAACTGAAGGAAAAATTTCAAACCTGCGCATGAAATCAGCTTGTTTATTCGTTAAAAGGTGTGATTTTTCTTTTACTCGCCCTGTATTTTGAATTCCTATAATGTTAACACAATTACATTCATGGAAATTTTTGAAATCATAGAAATTAATATCAAATCCCTACTTTCATTAAGAATTTAAACATTGTATCCTTTTCCTTACCGATCTTTTATCTTAAGCAAATTAAATTAGCTGTCGTCAAACTAGCCTCGAATTTTTCCCCTGCAGATCTGTCTGGTCAGTTGCAAAGTGGAACTGAGCATTGTTTGGTGATGGCGCCGATGCGTCATGTCTTCAAGTACACCATCAAAGAACATTCTAGTGTCTCTAAATCTATTTTCTGATTATTTTTAAGGGTATCTAGATCATGGAATCTTATTGATCTTACATTTCTACAATCATTCTATTGTACTATTTGAGAAAATACTTCTGAAATTTAACCCAGTCTGAAAAGTAGTATTGTTACATCCATTTAGATCAAGCACAACATAAACTGTTTCTAGAATTGTCTAGATTCCATAGACGTATCTACACCTTCTTACAAGAAGAATCTCTTGATCTGGTGAAGATTTAACTATGTAAACAAATTACAGCCATCGAGATGTAGACTTATCAGACTTGTTTAGATTTCTCATAGACGTATCTATATCTTCTTACAAGAATGATGTCATGATCTGGTCAGATTTGACTATGTAAACAAAGTTTCAGCTACCTACATCAAGACATATTGTAGAATCTTCTAGGTTCCTCAGACGTACCTAGATCTTCTTGCAAGAAGAATATCTAGATTTGTTGGTGATCTAAATGAGTAAACACAGCAGCTATATAGATCAAGACTTATTCTAGAATCTTTTAGGTTCCTTAGACGTATCCAGATCTTTTTGCAAGAAGAATATCTAGATTTGTTGGTGATCTAAATGAGTAAACACAGCAGCTATATAGATCAAGACTTATTCTAGAATCTTTTAGGTTCCTTAGACGTATCCAAATCTTCTTGCAAGAGGAATATCTAGATTTGTTGCTGATCTAAATAAGTAAACGAAGTTACAGCTATCTAGATCAAGACTTATTCTAGAATCTTTTAGGTTCCTTAGACGTATCCAGATCTTCTTGCAAGAAGAATATCTAGATTTGTTGGTGATCTATATGAGTAAACGAAGTTACAGCTATCTAGATCAAGACTTATTCTAGAATCTTCTAGGTTCTTTGGACGTATCTAGATCTTCTTGCAAGAAGAATATCTAGATTTGTTGGTGATCTAAATGAGTAAACAAAGTTGAAGCTATCTAGATCAAGACTTATTCTAGAATCTTCTAGGTTCTATGGACGTATCTAGATCTTCTTACAAGAAGAATATCTAGATTTGTTGGTGATCTATATGAGTAAACGAAGTTACAGCTATCTAGATCAAGACTTATTCTAGAATCTTCTAGGTTCTTTGGACGTATCTAGATCTTCTTACAAGAAGAATTTCTTGATCTGGTGAAGATTTTACTGTGTAAACAATGTTGCAGCAATCTAGATCGAGTTACAGCAGTCTATATCAAGACATATTCTAGACTTGTCTGAATCTTCATAGACGTATCTAGATCATCTTACAACAAGAATATCTAAGATTTAGTGGAGATTTGACTGTGTAAACAAAGTTTCAGCCATCTAGACCCTTCACAACGGAGATTGTTTGCAGACTTATCTAGATCTTCTTATAAAACAAGTCCACAGATAGAGTTAAGTATTTAAGTATATTAAGTATTCAACACATTTTTCAACTCATTCCTTTGAAAATAGATTGCGTGGGCGAAGGAGCCTCTTTGCCATGGGTAGATTTAAACATCTGTTAATCTTATGCATATATTCAGACATGTGAATTAGGGCGCAAAGCAATAATACAGACAATCGAAAGTGGTTAGGTACCTGTTGTAGGTTGAATGCATGGCTATTTGCTTAAATATGCACTTGAAAACAAGAAAAAACTGCATAGCTAAATGATCGAATAATTGTCATGACAATCGAGTAGTGAATAGAGATTCTGCAAGCAGTTTACTGCTGGAAAATTCTTTGTTTAGATTGTGAATTTCTGGGTTCACGGCTCTAGGTTTACATGACAACAATCGTGAAGAGAGGGTGACGAGTAGATGACATGAATGACAGGGATGTTTTGGAAACTGTAGTTATGTCGTTTTTGTGAAGGAGAACTTTCATGAAAATGAAAGAATAAAACCTGTAAGGACAAAAAAACTGCAAGTTTTGAGAACTCACCAAAGTTTTGTGTCGCTCTGATCTTCTATTTTTGCATATAGTCTGGTCGAAGGACCCAAAAGGAGTTTATTACCGAAGCCGACCATACCACCCTTACTTGTAACTCATTCAAACGACTGCAACCTTTCCTCCGAGGAGAGAAGCTTGCAGCACTTTTCATGATGAGCAATGGTACTACCCCAGGCTGAAAGCCAAGGGCTCGTCTCGCAGCGTTACTCACTGAATGTGAGAGAGCTAACCGTTAGTTCAACTTACCACCTTCTTTTCTTGTTTTTTTGTCATGCACCAATTTAAAGTCTGTCTCAAAGTAGATGTCTCGTGAAAGTGTCCGCAAATGAAAAGGGTTGAAGTATTTTGCATGAGTAATTCGCGTTGTCGCAGATCTTGACGTCCAATTTCAAATAGACTTTAGTTTTATTTGTTCTTTCGGTTTTATCCACATAGTAGGTGGTTGCTGAACTCATAGCTTGACAACTTCTGGGAAACCTTATTTTGAGAAGCAATATTTCATGATATACATCTTCTTTCAACACAAATCTATATCTGGCGATTTGATATGATAGATTCAGTCTAACCTGATAACAGAGCTTTTATCAAGATTATATGCAACCAAGTTGATGGGTGGGCGGAAGATAGAATTGCTGATTTGATAACCATCTCCTTGGATTTTGGAGTATCAAAAATGGTGTTGCAGATATTGGAGAGTTCAACTGAATGCATTGCAGTCCAGTCTATAAAAGTGGCCTAATTTCATGTTGCATGAAACTAATCTGGAATGAAGTTTGTTTTGTAATGAAAGCATTCACATTACCCAAACGCAATAAATGTATTGTGCTCTTCCGTTCCTCAATCTGACAAAGGAAACCTCAATCTGATATTTTGTTTGAATGCAAACACTTGATGATGTTACAGCACTAATTTTTAAATGGCGACCATTTGTTTCTTTTCTACGAAATAACAACGTTCTACTGTTGAATAGTTTGTGTCCTCTCAAAACTGGGTTACTGATAAATTTTAACAGGAAACCCAGGGCAATTTACAGATTTTAAGATCAGGGCCCGGTTGTTCAAAACTGGTATCAGGCTAATACCGGATTAGGACTATGCAAATGACTACAGAATCATGCCTTTAATCCTAGATTAGCGCTTGGATTAATCCAAGAAATATTAGTTTTGCTTCAGAATTTCAGTTTCATTGCAGCTTGACGGCAATCCCAAATCAACTGTTATGAAGTTGTGAAGCAACGGTTGGGACGAACTGAATTTAGACCATATTGTTACTTTTGTCTCAGCTACAAACTTACATTTTCAATTCACTGGAGCATGACCAGCGCTGTTTGTATAACTAAATTCAATTGGTGAGTCTCAAAGGAATCAAAATTTGCGAGTAAACCAAAAAGGATTGTGTTGATTACGCTCGTGTGAAGTGAAGAAAGCCTTATATTTCATGCAACGTCCTTCGACATTTTGCCTGTGAACCAAAACCGATCGGCAAGTCAAGCAAACGAATTATAAAACCATTCTTACAAGCTATGTGTTCCGAAAGTGTTTGATATATCACTTAAAATTACACGTATTGTTATATGGTTTGCTAAGATTCCCACGAACGATGTTGTGGCCTTTATCAAATGTTTACAGGTGAAAAGAATGCTAAAGATGAAAGGCTAATTACTTTCTAGAAAGTGTGCTTGTGGCTTGTGAAATATCCACTAATATTAGTTAATCATCTGCACTTTTTGTTACGGACCAAAAGATAAATTGGCTTGCTTGGTTTTTTACTCCTTACAATTTGTGAAATCTTTCACTCACGAAGCCTACAATAGACCTTTTAGCTATTCTGCAAAAGACCCTGGATCGAGCGTTATTTTTATACATTTTTATACGCGACGTTCGATCGAGTGGCGTTAGAGCTTCGATCACCATTGTGCATATTCGAAAATTCTACAATATCTAGCAAAATGCTGTTCGATCCTGATTCATTTCAGAATAGCTAAAAGGTCTATTCGTGAAGTTTTTCACTCACGAAGCCTACTGATCAGGAAAGACCTTTTTTTAAACAGGAGCAACTTTTTTTCGAAGCTGAAATGTTTCTGTAAATTTTTATGAGATTAAAGGCATTGAGTCATGATAAATTGACCTGCTTTGATGTGTATCATGTGACCCATGTAAGAAAGATCAATTATCACTCCCTACAAACTAAAAGACCTGCTGTTGCACAATGCGTTTCATGTGATCAGTTTCATTTCACATGGACGTTAGCCAATCAGATGCGCCATCCAGAACTATGAAGCAGCAAATTCCGACAGATAGGGTATACCTTGTCGTCTTATGCTGATTCAATTCCTTTAAAAATCATCCACAATCTTCTCTGGAATGGATTTGGTCTTGACACGATCGTACAAAGGAAATTTTCGCCTATCATCAAATAATAAGAATTTCCACATAGTCAAATTTTGAGGATTTTAATAAAATTTGCAGTTTATGGTCACCCTACATGAGAACAATTTTCTTCCATGTTCGTCTGTCTTCACTTTTATTGTTGAAATTTTGTTATTGGTGCTGATTTCAAACTTTTCTTTTTGCTTTGCATTGCATGCTGATGTCAAACATAATATACAGAGAAAATGTTCACCAATCAAGGTTAGACATTATCAAATAATAACAATCTTCGCATGATCAAATTTTGACGATTTTAAAAATGTTGCAGTTATGGTCAACATTTCTTCCATGTTCGTCGTTCTTCATTTTAATTGTTGAATTATCATTATTAGTGGGGGTTTCCAATTTTTGAAAATTGTTTTCATTCTAAATGATACATTTCCACTCTCCACACCTACGCACTTTACTCCGAAAATTTGAAAGTCAAATCTTGCTTCGAGGATATCAGTTTTGTTGGCTTAGCATGAATGTTTGTAAGATCTGAATTAAGCTTTTGTTGGAAAGAAACCAAATATGTAGGCGTCAGAAGTTATTTATAGGAGTGAAACACATGGCCTTTCATAAATCACATAGTCAAGAATTAGATTTTAATCGTTTCTTATCAAGCTCTTTTAATGTACCTAAGGCCTGTGTTGTATATATCCAGTGTCGCTTATTTATGTTAACTTTACCGATGAACTAACAAACATTTCTTTCATTAAAGATTGCCTGTTGCCCGGGCAACAATCAATAAAATTTTCAAAACCCAAACCAAGCAAATCTGACTCCAACATTGTTGCTGGCACCTGAAGCCTTGTCATGCCACATCTCACAAATCTAATTCAATACTATACCAAGTTTACAGTTACCCCCAATATGCGGCTGGCAGGTTGATTGGTGAATACTAACAAGTATTCATTGTACAGGCCAAGGTTGCTAGCATTTTACGATACCAAACAAACTTAAACATTGCGTTGTTGATGTCATATCATTAGCAAAATCTGACCCAAGGCTGAGTTGTTTTGATAAAGGCCACTATTTACAGAATTTGGTTAAGGTACCACCGGATGGCCCCAAAACTCCTCTCAGTTGATTAAGGAAAAGTGAGAATAGAGGTATCTACAAACTACCGGGTGTCCAAAAAACTGTATACAAGTTTAAAAAATTCTGACTCAGACAGTTTAAACCTAGGGTTAGGGTTAGGGTTAGGGTTAGGGTTAGGGTTAGGGTTAGGGTTAGGGTTAGGGTTAGGGTTAGGGTAGTATTTTTTTTTGGTTAACCTTCATTGGCTAAATAAAATTTTGATATCTTTCTGACCACTGTGGGTGACTTTGTTGCAGAGCTGTAAATCACCAAACGCAAAGTTTACTCTTAGGCCCAAACCAGAGCCGCCATTGTTAGACCACGCAGTCAAGAAACCCTAAGCATAGCAACCCGTGATATTCTCAGGAAACAATGTCCTGCTGATTTGAATTGAACTAATTAACAAAACTAAATCAAAGACTTTCCTGGAGAAATTATGTCTCTGTATCTTATTGGTCAAGGGTATTTTACTAAACTGAACCGGTTATTCTTAAGATTACAATTTTGATGTAAAGTAAAGTAAAACGAATCCCTTGATTAATGATAACGTAATATGATTGTCCTTTGAGAATGTTTCTGACAATAAGACAATATGGCACAGGTTTTCAAATATCCATTTATTCTACCAAATCTGCGACGATTTAATTTTTGAAAATCAATCAATTGGCCTAGATATAATTACAGTTATTTTACGTTTATTCCTATGATGCTACAAACCTTTCTACTGTTGTGAAAAATAATAGCCGCTGTTTGATATGCTTTCTGCAGAAGCTACGAATGCTGTAGTGCGAGCGAAGCGAGCGCTTTCCTTTGCCCTGAGTTAAAACCATCTTATATTGAACCCCTATTAAACCAGGTTAGGAGGAAGGTTAAACTAAGCCAGGTTGCCTTTGAAATTCAGGATTACCTTGATTTCTAGCTTCCCTGAAAAGAATGGCATTTGATCTCCTCCCCCCCCCCATGGCAATATTATATTGTTTGGAAAAAATACCTGATCGAGCTGACAGGCGTAATTCGGCAACATTCGTGCGGTATTGCCACTTTGACTGGGGGAGGGGAAGCAGAGGCAAAAGCCGAAAATTTTAGGTTCGTTTGACAATTTTGTAAGTGATTGTAGGTGTGACTGCAGTTTCAGTAAAACTATAGTTTGTTTGTACGTTATTTAAAAATAATTTGAAAAAAGTAACAGAAGCAATGATCATTAATCCTTTGCATAATCTTCAACAGTACGATATAACCATATGTTACTTTATATTCTAGTTTGATAGTTAAGCTTGCGATTAAATATTACTCATCTTGCTACTCATCTAAGATAAATTCTCAATCATTTACTTTCTAATGTATGTTTTTCTATTTTCATTGGGTGAAAATGTAAAATACTCAGTTTACATGTTACCTTCAGCAGCAAAAGCAGTAAGATCTAGCAAGGAGGAGTATCTTAAGGGTTTTTAAAGCTCTTAAATTAAGTAAAAGATAGAAGAACAATAGCAGGAGACAAGGTTACTCCCTTAACAAACACATTGAAAACTTCTTGGATGACTTGTAGACAGTATTTGATTTTATGTAGATGATTTAATGCCAATGAAATGCGTTAAATGTTAAGATATGCTCGTAAATCTAGATTAACTTTATATTGACGCACAATGCAAGGATGACAGTAGTCCAGTTTAACATGCAAGAAGAGAACAACTTTGGAGTAGGGAAAATTTAATTTCATGTTTACTAATTTGCAGATTTCAAAACCTGTTTAACAGTTGCATGAAAAGATGTAGGGTGATAGCAAAGCTTCAAATTGCTTGTAAATGGATTAAAAGGACTTTTATGTCCATGATATGATATAAGAATGATGGAACACAATGCATGGATGATGAGAATTTAGTGTAGTTTTATCCTACTTCATCCGGTCTGCAAACAAGCTTTTACATGGACGATGTAACAAGAACACGGTCAATACTGTTTCTTACTTTTATGTCGACGATTTAATGCTAGAAGGATGAAACACAATGTACCAATGATTAAAGTCATTCCAGTTTCAAACAAACTCCAACCTATTTTCAAACAAGCCTTTACATGCAAACAAGCTTATGCATGGGTGATGTAACAACAGTACGTTAAAAACTGTGTTCAGATTAAACATACTGTTATGTGGATGACTAAATGCTAGGATGATGAAACACAATGTGGCGATGATAAAAGTCATCCCAGCTTTGGATAAGCACCATTCTATTATCGAACAAGCCTTTACATGGACGATGTAACAGCAGTACGTTAAATACTGTGTCCGGATTAAACAGACTTTTATTTAGATGATTAAATGCAAGAATGATAAAACACAATGAATCGATGATGTCAAAGTCATCCCAGTTTCAAACAAACTCCATCCTGGTATCAAACAAGCCTTTACATGGACGATGTAGCAACAGTACGTTAAATACTGTGTCCGGATTAAACAGACTTTTATGTCGACGATATAATGCGAGAACATTAACTCCCCACCTGCGGGCTTAACTTTGTGTAAACTTTAACTTAAGAGCAAACAGATCATAGCGTCGCGAAATTATTTTAACCGCTAATTCAACTGCTGTAGAATTGCTAAGATAAGACTAACCCAACCCAATGGAGTTATTATTATCGAGCAGGTTGCAATGCATTCATCAAAACATACGAACAAATGGATAATCAATGTATGAATGGGACGATTATATTCACACCAGCCAATTCTCTACTGAAGCAAGCGATATATTTTCATTTCATATTTTCATATTTTTCAATAGTTTTTGATGCTTGTTACTGATATAGCTCCCTTTCTTGCTGCACAGGTCTTTATAACATATATTCTTATTAATGCACAGATTATTCAATAGTTTTGTAGTCTTTATTACTTATAGATCTCTGTCTTGTTGCACAGGTCTTTATGCCATGTATTTTCATTACTGCACAGATTGTTTAATAGTGTTGCAGCGCTAGGTCTATTTGTGTTGAACAGGTCTTTTCACCATATATTTTCATTGCTGCATAGATTTGTCAATAGCTTTTTGGTCCTTATTACTTATAGATCTCTGTCTTGTTGCACAGGTCTTTATAACATATATTCTTATTAATGCACAGATTGTTTAATAGTGTTGCAGCGCTAGGTCTATTTGTGTTGAACAGGTCTTTACACCATATATTTTCATTGCTGCATAGATTTGTCAATAGTTTTTTGGTCCTTACTACTTATAGATTTCTTTCTTGTTGCACAGGTCTTTATTCCAGCTTCTTTGCTCGAACGTGATTTTCCTTGTAAAATCATGAATTCATTCACTGTTGCAAGGGTCTATGATGCACAATACTTTGATTGAAAGGAGCTCACAATACATTGTAAAATCAGGCCTAAAGTTTAAACTACTCAGTTACGTTCAGCAGGCAGTAAACTTCGTCATGAAGCAAGGGCTATTTTCATTGATGTACATATTTTCAATAGTTCTTTAGTGCTTATGCCTTATAGATCTCTTCCAGGTCTTTATGCTATATATTTTCATTACTGCATAGATTTTTCAATAGTTGGTAGTGCTAGATCTATTTTTTTTGCACAGGTCTTCACACCATACATGTTCATTGCTGCACCGATTTTTCAGTACTTTTGCAGTACTTTTTACTAATAGATCCCTTTCTTGTGCACTGGCCTGTATGCCAACTTCTTTGCTTGAAAGTGATTTACCTTGCACAATCATGAATTCATTAACTGTTGTAAGGATATATGATACACAGTACCTCGAACAAAAATAGTTTACAATACGTTGTAAATCTAAATCAGGCCTAAGATGAAGCTCATTGACAAACTTCAACAAAACTTAAACCGTGAAGTCCCTTCTAAGGCAAGCGCTATATTTTCATTCATGCACAGATTTTCGAATGGTTTTGTAATACTTATTACTCATATATCAATTTGTTGTTGTACAGGTATTCATCCAAGCTCCTTTGCACGAATGTAGTTGACAGAGTGTTGCAAAATCAAGTCTAAAAAGCTTTTTTAACACAAGCTTCCATGTGTTAAAATTGTTTACAATGGGTTGTAACATTATCCATAAAGAACTCAAAATCCAATCGTTTCTGGCAAGGTCTTTATGTAAGCTTCTTTGATTGTGGTTGGTAAGAGTAAATTACAGAGCATTATAAAGTTAGCCATATAGTCGTCCCTTACACGTAATTTCTCGAATCTATATTCTGCTGCAAATAACTTTAATGCAAGACTATTTAGCAAAGGAATGCGAACCTCCTTCCAAAGAACTCATCTCTTTAATAAGCTTCTACAGAAACTTAAGCAATGAGAATCCGCTTGCAGGAGCCAACCACTTTTCAAACAGTTCTAATGATGGCTAAAACTATTGATCTAATCACTCCAGAATCACTATTGCCAGGAGAGTTGCACTGCATTGCCCATACAGCTGTTAACCAAATGTTAGGCAGTTTTTATAATCCTCAAGCTTGTCAATTTTACTTCTTATATGAAGCTTTTAAGTGTTTTTCAAATTTGGAAATTTACTTGTAGGTGTTCATGATTGCGTTGTGATTATAAAGGGGGGGGAGTACAATTTAGTGCTTAATATGATAAGTAAAGTAGATCCTTGATCACTTTGTAATCAACACTGTTCTGGTCAAACGCCAGAACATTACTTTGTATCAAGATCGATAACCAAGCTGTCTTAAACTTTATCAACAATAGACCTTATTCATAATTAGTATCAATTGGAGGCGAATGAGACAAATCCCAGCACAGCAAGAAACCTGCACCATGCCCATTTTGATGCAGATACACGTACAAAACTATTTCATGCGTTGCTGAGAGCAATGCACGCTTTTGGAAGTGAGCTCCACATCATATCAAGGCGAATGATGCATTTCAAAAGAACTGACGTCATTGTGAATGGGGTCCATATAAAACAATTTTATGAACACTGAAATCATTTTCGTTGATTGCAAATCACTCCATGAAGGATGGTTGGCTTGCCGGTTTTGAGGCTATTAAATCATCTCATGATTTCAAAAGCGCTTTGTTCTTGGAGGAATTCCTATTGTATTCATTAGTATGCAGATTTCAACTTCAGGAATGCTCCGCTATAGCATATGGTCGGTTCTTGCAACCAGTGATTGATAGAATTAAGTAGATTCAATTTTTGGTTTGTTTTGGTTTTTAGAACTATGCTTAAACAGCCCTGGTCTACAAAGAAACTGTTCAAACCATTTGGAAAGCATTTATCTGAAGTGTCTGTATATTGAATGTCATATAGGCTATAAGTATTGGCATTTATATTTTGTTGGGAAATTCCAATACATTTTGCCATGGACCTAAACAAATTCAACGTCAAACTGTTTTTGTTAGACTAAGAGTTTATTCGCAAACAGAGGTCCTCGAATGTTACTTCAGTGCCTTTTTATATGCATGTTTTATCATGGACTCATGCATATTTAGTGGGTTAGAAAGTCATTTCTTAGTAGACTTCGGGGCGTTCTTAGTATGCCTTATAGTTGAATTAGGCCAAGCCATATTTCAAATTTCAACATGATCATATCGTCAACATATCTATCGTTCTGTCCTGTCTCAGGCAGATGTTGTTATATGTATATAATTATTTCTCGTTGGCCTACAGGGATTCTCTGCTATAAATCATAGTCAAACTGGCTCAAGCATATTTCAGCGCAATTATATCATCCACATAAATTCGAATAACATCGGTGTTGGCTGCAAAGCAATACATTTGAAGGGATCATATTAAAGAGATTAAAACGACATATCTTCTTTTTCCACTGACAAGATGTTTGTTATACCTTCTTATTGCGTTCAAAGCTGCCACAAGTATTTTGGTGGCTGGATAACTTTTAGATTCAAGGGGGACTATCTATCAAAGTTAGACAGTTACGGGAAATTATGAAGCTGAATGACTTTGAATATATAAATATTCATCTAGCTTCTCTCCCTTGAGAGTTAACTCTTAAAGTCAAGGAAACTATCTATCAAAGTTAGACTTTACAAAGCATAGTAAAACTGAATGACTTACTTTGTTTTTGTTGCTGAGATACATTCATCCAACTTCTCTCCCTTGAGATTTAACCTTCAGATTCAAGGGAATACAAAACATGATAAAGTAGAATTACTTACATTGTTCTGATTGCTGTCGAAGTCTTTCAGCGGATGGCCAAGCATAGATTGTGGTACATAAATATAGTCATCTAATTCCTCTTCCTCCAAAGCCTCATCAAAGTGGGTCCCCTCCTCGATATCCCCGTCTTCGGGGTACCCAGCCCTAAACGTACTTGGAGTCCGGCTCGCCTTCGACCGACCGTCGTCGGAACCAAGCCTACTCCCTCTTCCATCGGAACGACTGATCCGACTTTCCCGGCCTTCATCGTTTGAAGATCCGCGATTCTTTGCAACATGATAAAACATGATTAGAAGTGCCGTGCGGGATCACTCGCTTCTTTTCCACGAACTCCCTTCTTCAGCCTGTTTATCTCCGAGTATTTCTCATATCTCTGCTATCTTCGGCAGGACATTCCACCGCCCTCTCCGATCTTCTTCGCCAGACTGTGCAATAAAATTCTCTAGTAAATACACCAGTGCTCTCAATACATTAAGTGACTTGTTATTAATTCGGTTATATGAAGTAGACTACGAATCCTGTGTCGACATCTGTGTCTAATTATAGTCTGAAGGAAAAACAATCCTCAAAATTCGATGCGGATTACAGCTCGCGTTGAGTGAAATTCGTTCCCAACGTAACGTTTGCCATTTCGTTGCTATTACTGCTATCAGAAGACTACTTGATGAATATGCAATGTTGGCTTCGCCATGGCGATACGCCGTCCAAACAAGATGCAATTAACCTAGGCTAGCAGGTGACTTGGATTCTCCTTGTTAAATGAAAAGATATCCAGAATACATATGCAATTCCATACAGAATTGAGGTTTCTAAGCGAGCGATTTGATTGGCTGCTGATCACTTAATGTATACTGCCTCTCACTGGGTGTACATTAAGAAGACATAGCGCCACACAAACGCCCTAGCTAACATCTGTTAGCCTTTACGCATCCAACTTAAAGATGGGCATGATATGAACTTCGTTGGAATGTTGTTGAAGATAACCTGTCTTGAACGATCTCACAAAAACACCTTAGACAAGGTTATTCAAGCTGGCTTATACAAGTTTGTAGCTAGATTTCCGAATTATTCGACGTTCGATCATGATAAATTTATGAAACACCTGTTGTTGTTATGGCAACATCAAGCGATGTTCGAACGGCAAGCAGTGAAATGTCGTGACACAGCTATTGCCATTTAAGTTAACTAACCCGGGTCGATTAGTTCGAAATACTAAGGGTTTTCATAGCTGAGTTTTTATGACAGATGCAATGTAATGGAGGCTTGGGTGAATACAAGGGCTCCGTGTCAGTGAAAAAAGGATGCCCGTTTGAAGGGCCATTGCTTCTTGGATATAATGGCAATAATGTTGACAGATATGTTACTTAATAGTAGACGTGTTCAAATAAATCTTAGAAATTTACTTGACTGAAATCGACCACTCCGTTCTGAAATTATGAGGAATATTTTCGAGAAAGCCCCTTCAAGAAACCTGAAAAACGACATAAAAATCACAATCATTATTCTCTGCTATTTCCGCCTTACAGCAATGACTGAGTTATTGTGGTCTTTAAGAAATATGCCCTCCGATCAATCCTGATCACCAAAAAGATATTTTTCTTTCAAATCTGTACCAGATTGCAAAGCGTGTTTTTGAATGTTTTTGGAAAACCGAGGAAAGTGAGCTTTGGGAATTAGTTATTTCTGAGAGAATTGATGGATAGATGGGTATAGAAATCTGAGGGAAATCTTAAAAATTAAGTTGAAGAAACATTGAGACAAAGGATTTGAAATTTTAGGAATTGGCTCGATGGTTTTTGCAATATGACGTTTCAAACATGTGATACAGGTTTTTGCCCTCATCCGGTATAACATAGAATCATACCAGGTGTCCCAAAAAACGGGGTACTCCTGTTTGAAAAATCACCAACATTTTATTGTATGGCTGATCTTCAAATTTCTTTTTTTGGCAAGCAGATCAAAGACCAAATATTTTTCAAGACATAACTGATCATGTCATTAGTTTTAAAAGTAATAAATTTAGCCCCTTTTAAGTCTGCATTGTTTTGAAGCATACTGCAAAAAGTACTACTGATAATTACCAGATTAAATTCTCTTTGTATGTTAAGCTTCTATTTTGGCAATTAAAGTCAGAAAGAAACACAAACTTGGTAGACTTGATGGGTAATAAAAAGTCTAAATATAATGGCTTTTAGGCAAGATTAACGATGTTTCTTCAACGGTATAGCTCAGAATGAGGTTTTTCAATGCGTTCGTTCATACCTTATGACGTTGCTTACAAGACAACCAAATGAGAAAACACCAAGAATTGTCACTGAAAGGGTACAGTAACCACAGGAGCTTGGAATGTTGAAGCGCGAGCGAAACGAGCGCTTTTACTTCCTAGTACCCCATAATTAATGAAACCAATCATTTTGTCATCTTTAAATGTTTTTAATCATTGACAAAAGAAATCAAATAGAAAATTTTATGATAGAACGCGTTACAAAACGGGGGTTTGGAAAATCGTTCAAAAATCGATATACGGTGGGGGCACGACTATTCGGTACACGAGAGTGTGCTAAGTTCCTTTCAAGCAATTCAATCAAAAGACAAATGTAATACAACTTATACTGAGCCCGCTGTCAATGCCCCCTGAGCCCTAGGCTGCAATAACAATTTATACAGTCTTGGTTAAGGCACACTGTCGTGGCGCTGATTGGGTAAACAAGACAATCAAAAAGAATAGAATGAGGTAAGCTTCAGTAATTAATCTGTACTGAAAAATTCATGAAGATGATGACGTTCTGACTCCCTTTATTCTCGAAACAACGTACGATCCAAGAGCATAAAGGCTCGGTAATTATTCTTTTGTTAGTGCGATTTCAACATCACAGCTAGCCAATCACAGCCACGACAGTATGCCTTTAAAAGTGTGATCCCTATGCTGCTCAAAAGAGATCTAAAGTCCGTCGCAAATTAGATGTCACGTGTGATTTGCGATTTTGCAAAATTACTCTTGCAAAACTCTTGAATTGTGTTCGAGTGAATTTCTGTAGTCACTTACCCATCCCTTCATCATCCACCCGATTTTGTAACTTGTTTGTAGGGATTCTCGCGTAGTTAAAGTAGTTAAAGTAGTTTCTTTTCTTTTATTATCTTTATTTTATGGCCTCGGGGTAACCACAGCCTTTTGTTTTCTGGGGTTGATCGTCCTAGTAATATTGTAGAGTAATTTTGTAAGTATTGTAGCTCGTAATGTGTATTGTAAAATTTCCTTTGGAATATATATCTAGATAAAAATTTGACTTGTTGTTGTTCGGGGGAATTTTCACGTGACATCTAATTCGAGGCAGACCATAATGAAACATCGAAACAATCTTCATTAATGACACATACTGCGAAATGATGACAAGGTAATATAAAGAACGATAAAAGAGGCATCCTGAAATTCATTAAATCTCTTTTAATGCATAAAATCAACAAATACAAACAAAAAGCATTCAAAGTTATGATGCTTTAAAAGATGTAATGGATTCTTTTGAACAAGATTGAGAAATTTTCATCAACTCTGGCGTCGAAGCCAGCGTTTTAGTATTACCCCTTTCATCGTGTTTTTATATTCTACCTTTTATCTTCATAGATATTGTTAGCAAGCTAAATGGACTGCATTAAGTATAGGTATTATGATCTCGTTTTCATGTTGACCTCAATATGGAGGTAAATTATAGCATTATCCCTTCAAAAGCCAGCGTTTTGTATTGCCCCTTTCATCGTGTTTTTATATTCTACCTTTTATCTTCATAGTTATTCAATGTGTGATAACTTTGACCTCATTCTTTGCTTATATACCTTTTCGTCCCTTGGGTCTTATTCTATGCAGTGCTGCCGCTTACTTATCTCAGGGGAACCTACCCGCTTGTATATCTCATAGGATAAGTAAATTTATACATTGTTAGCACACTATGAGTGGACTGCATTAAAGACAGGTATTGTGATCTCATTTTCAAATTGACATCGATATGGTGGTCTTAGTGGTCGATTTTGTTCGCAAATTATCAGGGTAATATATGGAAATATACCGGGTGAGCCAGAAAAAATAATCCCCGTTTGAAAGGTCACGGCTCCCGCGATATCAAGACAATGATATCGGCAAATATATAGTTTAATGGTAGAAATGTTCATATCTACTTTGAGATTTACCTGACTGAAATTGGCCACTCTGTTCTGAAATTATGAGCGATTTTCTCGAAAAAGCCTCTTCAACAAATAATACATGTAAGTGTCATGATTTTTAGGATGGGAAATCCAAGAAAATTTTTCTCATTGTTTTCACTCATTTTTGCAGGTTTTTGGAAGGGGCTTCTGCAGAAAGTCTCCCATATCCACGGGAAGGAATGGCCATTAACGCTGTGTAAATTGATGAACCTAATTGAACATATTGGCAATAAAACTAGGCAGTTTTCAATATCATTGCTTTGATATTCAGGGAGAAGTGGCCTTTCAAACGGGGATTCTTTTCATTGACTCACCCTGTATATATATGTTTTTATAAGCTCTTGCAATTTCGTGATTAACAAAGAGAAAAGAGATTTTGAGATTCTCAACTTTCTTTGTCCTGACTTCAAATCATTCTCTTATTACTCGCCATGTTTTTAATTGCATTTCACAACAATTCACGGGTGAGCTAAAAATTGTAAAGATTTCCTAATTTGCAAATTGTCGAGTGTTTTCGAAATTTGTGCACGCAATTCGTGTCCTGTCAATTAATTTAAAGAAACAAGGGTGTGTACGTAGGCGGTGAATGCTTAATTTTATAATGATTGTATATAGATGTTGTTTTAGCACCTCGCCCTAACGCCTTCACTCAAGCATGTCTACAGCGTGCAAGAGAAACTATAGTTTATCGTTTCTCAAGCAATGTTCTTTCAAATGTTTTTCATTTCATGTTTCTACTCATCAGTAATCGAATACTAATGAAATTTTAATCAAATTGCTTTCATAGATTTTCACAGTTCCACAGGGTGTTGCAAACAGATTGTGCCCCGTTTGTGTGTCTGCTGTGGAGGAGCTGTAGCTTTAATTGTCTCAGTTTTTACAAAGTTGTATAGGTCAGGCTTCAACTTAGAGTTTGTGACCTTGTTTGAGTCGATTTGATAAGTGCTTGCTGCTTTATGGTAGTGGAAAGGCAAAATGTGTGAAGGTGAACGTGGAGTTGCGTTTTGTAGCGCCAAACGCTGGGATCGCCGAAGTAGAGCTTACAAGTTTGCCGTGTATCATGTGACCCATGTGAGAAAGATCAATTATCACTCCCAACAAACTAAAAGGACCTGCTGTTGCACAATGCGTTTCATGTGATCAGTTTCATTTCACATAAATGTTAGCCAATCAGATGCGCCATCCAGAACCATGAGTCAGCCAATTCTTACCGATAGGTTATGCCGTCTTATGCTGATTCAATTCCTTTAAACATTCCGTTTGTGTCTCCTCAGAATAGACACTTTAGCTGTTCTACAAAAGAGCCTGGATTGAGCGGTATTTTTATACATTTTGATACGTGACGTTTGATCGAGTGGCGTTAGAGGTTCCACCACTATTGTGTACATTCGAAAATTCTATAAAATGTAGCAAAATGTTGTTCGATGCTGATTCTTTTCAGAATAGCTAAAATGTTTATTGCTGGAAAATAGACACGTGAAAATAGATAAGAATGAACCAAAACGTGAGGCTTGTGGACTATCAATGTGACCAGAAGTCTCTTATCCAATTCATTCAGCATGGTATCGCTAAAAATAAGATGTGATTTACGTGTGCAAATCACAAATTCTTCTGATGGAGATTTGCCACAAGTTTATTCTATAATCAAGGAAAACAGACTGAACCGTTCCAGCCGTTTGAAATTTTAAAGTTTACCTTTATCGGGTAAGTCAGAGATCCATCCCCGTTTGAAAGGCCACTACACTCTTTTTTTTTATAAGAATGTTTTAAATTTTGTCCAGCCTCGATATTCTTAAGAAAGTTTCGTTTTGAGCCTGAACATACTCTTAAAGTATTTATGTCAGTCATGCGATTCTCTGTCATGAACATCACAAAACAGGCAACTGCTGAAAAATGAGACACAAGTATGCCAGCTGAGGCTGGAAATATTCTTATTATATTCTTATAAATTGGATGATTCTGAGCCTGAATATTCTTATAAACATTATTCTTATAAAAAGAAAAGAGTGTATGTTCAAAAAGTAATATTTACAAAATGCCTCATAATTACAGAATGAAGTGGCCCATTTCAGTCAGGTAAATTTTAAAAGATAACTGAACATGTCCGTTTTTAAACAAGACGGCTGCCAATATCATTGTTTTGCAATCCAACAGTAATTCCAGCAAGGATAGCATATGGCTCAAATCTTTCAAATCTTTAAAAAGGTGGGTGTAAAATTCTATGGCATTTTTCTTTGAATTGAATTGCTTGAAAGAAACTTATGGTACTTTGCTGTAAACATTTGGCGTGGAAATTTTTTGATAACTTGATTTTTTTCAAAATGGCGGCAATTTGATGAAAAATTTAAATCATCGTAAATTCTGAACCAATAGAGGAAGAATGATATAACCTTCAAGAGAACCACAGTTTATGAACGTCTACAATATGGTGGTTTAGGATTTAGAAATTTGATGACGTCATAGCCTCAAATTTGATAAATGCCGCCATTTTAAAACAAATCAAGATATCAATAAATTTCCACGGCAGATTTACCGGAAAAACCCCAAGTTCCTTTCAAGCCATTTATTTAAAAGAAAACTGTAATAGAATTTTACAGCGACGATTTTTAAAGATTTGAGCCTAATGTTAGCAGGGATTGTATTTTGATTCACGCTGCATATGTAAGATACTAAAAGCACATTGAGAAACCTGAAATAGCATGAGTATTGATACGTCCTTATGAAAAGATAGAGAACCACGCATGAAGGAAGTATCCTAAGCATTAACAAAACACTGTACCAAAGAAGATCCTATTGTTGCTGCCCCCTGGTAGCGTAATCGACATAAGATGAACAGATCGTTTTGCTATTTACAGTTATATACATCCACAACTGTACAGTTTCATTGCGAAATAACAATTAATTTCTCATTGAGTTTAACCAATTCCAAGAGGTTTTCGTTGTTTACATCAAAACCCATCTGAAGCAACTCCATCCCTAATGAGAATAAACAATAGCTATTGTAAACATGAGCCAATGAATAGGAAGCTTTTTTAAATGAACTCAGCTCTATAGAGAATGACTAATATGAACCTATTAATTCATAATGCCTTTCAACATAGTACGTTCATGATTAATTGATTTTCTATCTTAAGTATTACTGGTTAGCTTTGAGTTAATTGTTTGAATAGATAACAAGATTATTCTAATTGCAAATCATACGATCTGCTTCATGAAGCCCAAATTATAAGTAAAAATTTTGTGCAATAAATGGTGAAATTTCAACACGTTTTTTCATGGGGGAAATTTTTGGGAAACGGATACTTTTTCCATAATTTCCCAAGAGGGAAATGCAAATGTCCGTTTCCCTTCAATTTCCCAGATAAACTTGTCAATTTCCGTTAAATTTCCATGCAGAAACTGAATGGAAATTTTGATATTTTTTACTGTATTGAGTGAGGAATTTTGCTGTTGTTTGCTGAGAAATTTACAAGGTCCCTATGAATACTAACAGAGAAAAAGAACTCTTTTATTGGTATCAAGATTCATTTAAGAAAAGAAGACAGTGTAACATCGACATTTCAGTTGTTGAGACATTTCAAATGTGAGATATTTTAAATATTAGGACAAATTCAGTTGATAAGTTTGAATTGATTAGACTAGGCCAGGATTATAGGACATTTCGAGACGCGCTTGTCTCATTCTCAACTAAATGAAAATTGGAAATGTGAGACTTTATACTGTAAATTATTCGAGAGTAATACATGATTGAATTATCGATTAAACTAAGTAGGCGCTCATTCTTAATCTGGGATAATATTTCATACCCCATCTTGAATGTAGAAAAAAGTTTTTATACCCAATCACATTTCAACAAAATGGTTTGGTACCCCATTCAGAACCCTTTGAGTATAGAATATACATGCATACATTCCAATAGACCATTTTGACATTTAGAAAAGGGCCTGGGGAGAGCAACATTTTTCTGGTAAATGGCTACCACAGTTCAATTTATCGTTGGTGAAAAGCCCTGTGGCAGCCATTTACCAGAAAAATATTGCTCTCCCCAGATCCTTTTTCTAAATGTCAAAATGGTCTATTTGTCCCAGGCGATTTGCATACCAGTCCAGTGATTCATCAGTTATCAGACGTTTGTCAATTTTACTCTTAAATGTTGACTGGTGACTTCATATAAATATTTTTCAAGCAAAATAATTTTGCAACCCATTAAAATTTCCTTTGATATTTTCGTGCCCCTACAAATTAATGGGGAAACTTTTTATACCCCCTATCAAAAACCCTCCTCCCCAGTACTCAGGATTAAAAATGACGGCTCCCTAAGGAAAAGAAGGAGAACTCCCTTCACTCATGAATTTAAGATACCAAACCTACAGTGGAATAACTTTCTAGATGTTCTTATGTATTTTCTAGGTGGGGAAATCGCTCGCTTTGCTCGCGCAACAAAATCCCTTTTCCATTACCATTTGAAGAAGCATCTCTCAAGAAAGCATCCAAGTAAAATTGTTCATCTTTTCTCGATATTGATAAGACGTGGAACCAAATAAAGTTAATCAGCAAATAATGGATTTTAGCTTTTACGTGAACGCCTTTAAGGACTGTCATCGTTTAGACATTTTGTTTGAAACAATTTAGATCATATATGCGTGCCTGTTGGAGCTCATAAATGTGTTTTAGGGAGTAAATTTGAACCTAATCCTTCCGTATGTAACGAAGACGTTTTATTTGAAATATTTGAGTATTGTCCATTATAGTGGGGTATAGAACTCACCGTGCGCAACTTTTTTAAAGGGAATCTAAGCATATATAAGCCCTTGATAAAAATAGCCCCGCAAAGACAATAGGTTGTGACACGTGCCGCTCCATATTTGGGTAACAGATCAACGTCAACAGGAAATACTGGTATCTGATAGGCTAGAATCTGATCGCAAGTGGCTTGAGCCACTTTTATATGCTTACATTCCCTTTAAGGTAGAAAGTGAATCGCGCGGAAAAGCATCAGATTATCAACTAACAACACCTTTATCAAGTAGATGTCTTATAACGTAAGAAAAATTACAATTTGCTGTTGCTGATTATAGTCCTGCCGATTTTAAAGAGCAGAATATGAACTCTTGAATTGAAGCTTCATCCTCATAAAAGTAGCAAATTTGAAAATTTGGCTCCTCCATAGCAAGTGCTCCAACGTATTCTCTAACAGAATTTGCAAGTCCATAAGAGACATTTTTTATTGATTCACAGCATTTTTTATACAAAAAAATTTATTGTGATTTGTTTCTCTTGTGAACGAAATCTTTCTGCCGTCTGACTTGTAAGCTGAGAAATTTTGATGAAAGATTTAAAGCTGCTCCAGGGGGTCCACGTCAAATAAAACGCCATGTATCCATCTTTAGAGTAATCCAAGTTATGTATGAATAATACTAGTAATTCTGTTGTGTCTGGTCTTAAGATAAGCTGCAGAAGAGTTGTAGGAAGATAGCTTAACATTGCTAATTATTCTCAGCTCCAAGGTAACCTATATCGAAAATAAGATTAACGTTTTGTCAACTAGAAACATTGCTTTTCATTTCATTTTCATTTTATTCTTATTTAGACACAATACCCTATCAGCACTTCAAAGTAAATATGAATATTAATCTAAACAAAAAAAAATAAAGCTGCTCTTCCAAGGGGTTGTGTTTGCGTCGCTCTACCTCAAGAACTCCCTTAATCTTACTTTAAAGGAGCTCAATGTTGCAGAGTCTCGTATATGCTTCGGGATCTCGTTCCAGGTACTTGCTCCCTGGTATCCAAAAGACTTTTTGCAGTATTCAAGACGAAGCCGAGGAATTTCGAAATCATCAATTTTTCTTGTGTTATATCTCGAAATATTCGACCTAGGAGTGAATTTATTTTTGAGGTTCTCTGGGCAGAGTCCATTGTTAATTTTGTATGTAGTAATTAGCCTGTCATATTTTATTAGATTGCGTACATCGAGCCAATCACATACCCAGCCATCTTTGTGCCTTGCGCATTCGATTAGTCTGCGTGCCCTGTTTTGCAACCTCTGTAGGGATTCCAGTTTTGTGTTTGACAGACATCCCCAAATGACACTGCAATATCTCAGATGGCTTTCAATTAATGCTCGATAAACAGTTGCCAATTGTTTCTGGGAAAGGATGTTTTTGAGTTTAAACATCGCCCCTAAACCGTTTTTTATCTTTCGCTTTACGGTTTTGAGTTGTTCTTCCCAATTCATGCTTTCGTCTATTATGACACCTAGATATTTTGTTTTTTGAACTCTGCATAATTTTTGATCTTCTACTTCGAGGTCAGGGAAATCTTTGGCTCTGTTCAATTGTTTTGGATGCCCTATCAACATAAATTCGCTTTTTTCAGCATTTAGGCTAAGTTTGTTTTGCCTCATCCAGGATGATACAAGATCAAGTTCGCCCTTTATGTCATTAAAGAGCTCGTTGATCTCCATGGAGGCATAAGAAATGCTCGTGTCATCCGCGTACATATTTGGTTTAGATTTTTTCAAACATTTTTCAAAATCATTCATATAAATGATGAAAAGTAAGGGACCCAAACACGACCCCTGTGGTATTCCACACTGTACTAAACGCTTGTTTGACGATTTACCTTCTACATAACAATACTGCTCTCTCCCGGCAAGGTATGAAGTGAACCAACCGTGTGCAAGATCAGTGACTCCATAGGCTGATAACTTCGATAACAGAACATCATGGTCGACGGTATCAAAGGCTTTTTTTAGATCTAAAAATACGCTTACATTCGTTTTTTGCTCATTGATGTTCCTGAACCAAGTCTCTGTTATGTTCAGTATCGATGTTTGCGTGTTATGTAATTTACGGAATGCGAATTGGTTGTCTGAAAGAAGACCACAATCTTTCATATGAGAAAAGAGTTGATCATGGGCCACCTTTTCCAGCAATCTTGACAGTATCGAAACGACAGAGATTGGTCTGTAAGCCATTGGGTCGGCATCAGTAGGTGCCTCAATTTTGCTTGCAAGCTTAGGCCCAATGGTCACAAAATGCTCATTGAAGGCTTCAGCTATTTCATCTGGACGAACATACTCTCGACCGTTCAGTGTGACTGAATTTAAGGGAGCGGAAGTTTTACATTTGTTTAACACTTTATTTATCGTTTTCCACATCGCTTTTGGATTACCTGAGTTTTCTTCGATTAAATTGTGATAGTAATCTTGCACACTGTTTCGTAGCTCACTTGTTACCTTATTCCTCAGTTTCTTATACCTAGGCCATACGTTATGATCTTTTTCGGCTCTTTTCTTTGCCTGGTCACGCTCTCTCATCAAATTCTTGATTAAGGGTGCGATCCCAGCGCTTGGCGCTAAAATCCCCAACTTCACCTTCATCACGTGACAAATGTGATCGGCAGTTTTATAAAGCTAATGTCCTAATCATTATCCAAAGGGAAATTGACTTTCACTTGACTTAACACAACTAATTCGTTGAAAATCTGTGTTTGTTTATCGGCAAAGTACTTCATCACTCAAGATACTAATTTTTGAATAAATTATTGGTTTAATGATTTGAATCTTTAAGATTTCAATGTAGATTCATTTTTAATGTTTGATTTTTATTTTGTGGTACTGTATATTAAAAGCAAACCGTGCTACAATTTTCGAAATAATTCATCATTTACCGAATGAGTATGAAGTAGTTGCTCGATTTTGAAGGTTTTAAAACTGATCTAGCTGGCTGAATTCAAAGATTCATGTTTCGATTAATAAATTAACGTTTAACTGAGACTTTTGAGATAAAACTTATGAATCTCTGGTCAACTTACCTTTTACTACGCAACCTCGTTCCCAGGGCCTTTTGTTATATTTGAATGACAAAAAGCTCTGAGGATGAGGTTGGCTTTTACGTAATGAAAAAAACGAACTTTTCAAAGATGGTAGAAACTGCTCAAATTGGCTGTAAACATCAGAATTCCTCCTGACATTTTGCCTTGGAAATTGAAACCAAAAGGAACATTTTTAATGGTGTGCATAGTAAACAGAAAAGGAAATTTCGGTTTCCCATTGGATTTCAAAGGGAACTTCTGTTTTTAACGAAATTTTCTCCTCAGAAATCATAGGGACATTTTATGACTTTTGGAATGGAAATTTGACACAGATACCTGATATGAACTTGGTTCAATTGTTCTATTTAGTAAACTTCAACAGCTATCCTAAAGGTACAATTTTCTTTGCTATTTTACTCACCTCGGTCGTGGTTTCAATTAGATGTCATCAATATTTATCAAGTTTTTCTGAGACAATCTCTTCCATAGTTTGTCATGCATATAAGCCCCATTTTGCACTGCTTCAAATTCATTTCATATTTTCAAAAAATATTCTTTCACAACGAAACTGTTTCCTAATAAGCTTTTCATTTGGAAAACATGAATCTTTAATACCAAGATAGCCTACCTTAGAAATCTACCATGTTATCTTATCGTTACCGTAAACACGTTTTTTGAATTTCTTTTCATTGTTATGACAAGGCCTGGTCCTTATGGCTCCACTCATCATCAAAATCTATGACATGAATCAAGCCCTACGGGTTATCTTTTAATATGAAGATTTTTGCAATAAACAGAGGTACATAATCGTGATTGGCTGACAGATTATCACGTGTCCAGCAAGTCCTTGTGAGTCGCTTTGCACCGTGGAAAGTCAGATTTTGTACGTGCCCACATGGACAGATTTCGCTTCGTTTTTACACCGGGGGCAGATGATTTTTGCCGTTTTTTGAAAGGTGATATCACACAGGATTTTCGTATTATTTTCAAAATGAAAGTTACTGTTTGGGCATTAATCATTGTACTTCACTAAGGAACAAACCAAACATTCATATCTTCTACGATTGCTCGGATATAAGTGGATTTTTAACTGTCGCTTTTTGGTGGCTTGGGTGAAGCCACCAAACAAACTGCAGAGAACAATGGATGAACAATAGATAATCGGCGACACGTGCGAGTTTACGGATTTGTTTACTGTTTGACGACGGAGCCCCTTTAAACGGGATTGTCACGACAAGACTTGCTCCCATTGGCCTTTACACACATTTTGGTCATAAGAAACCTGTCATGAATCCGCTTATAGGAAACTCAACTCTCAGATCACCAACAAATTAAGAAACGCAAGTACTGGGAAAATATAACTATTCGTTGTAATCAAATAAATCCATTAGCATATTTGTACTTTGTCTTCGCTTGTTTCCTGTACCACGTTACTTGGAACATTGGTGTTTAGTAAACATGAAACTTGTTATTGAACCTCTCTTAAATAACTCTGAGTCCTACTTGAAATCTGATCATTTCAAGAAACTTTCAGTACTGGCTCAAATTCTTAGTTTCTATATAAAATAAGTGTATTATAACGAATATGGCCATTAATTAGGACACTGGCCATAAATTAGGCCCATCAGATAATGTTCAAATGACCTTTGGTGTGACTGAAGAAAGCCAGATAAATAACTTTCAAGATGGTTCGCCTGATTTAAAGCACACATGTCACGTTAGCAATTGGTTTAAACGACAAACAAGTTTGGAGTGGAATTCCATTGTTCCATGACTTCTTATTTCTGTTTCATGAATTTTTATTGCAATGAAAATTCAGCTTCGATCCTATGCTTTGTAATAAACAATAGAGAGGATTGTATTGCATGAACCAATCAGCTTCATGGCATATGCCCTTTAACGTATCATGTAATTGCTTGTTCCCACCTTCGAATGCATCTTAATTATTGATGCTGATCGATGTTTAGTCGAATTAATATTCGAAAGAAGCCAATTAGGTTTAACCTGAAATGGTTTGGTCATTAAATGGATTATATTCATCATGTCATCTTTGAATGTATATTTGATTGAACCGATGCATTTCACAATCATTTTTGCATACGATTTGCCTCTGTTTCTCGTGTTCAACAACTGGGTAGATTTCGTCCAGGGTTGGTATGATTGATGATAAAATACAATATAATACTGCTATGAATGATGTATGATACTTTTTTCCACTATTTTTCGCCTTCTCCTTGTGGAATTACGTATTCAAATACTCAATTTGAGCGAAATGACGTCATATCGCGCAAACGAAAACGAGGCTGTGCGATTATTTTCGCCTCTTAATTGCTGCTAGCCTCTTTATCGTATATTCATGCATTGAAAATGAAAAATGAAAATGGCACAAGAACACGATAAAGAGGCTTGCAACGATAAAGAGGCGAAAAACGATCACACAGCCTCGTTTTCGTTTGCGCGATTTGACGTCACACGTCACTTGGCTCAAATTGCTTGTTGGAATACGTAATTTCACAAGGAGAAGGCGAAAAATAGTGGGAAAAGGTATCAGGCATCATTCATAGCATTACTATCTTGCATTTTATCATCAATCATACCAACCCCTGACTTGTCCTTTAAAGGTTTCCAATTCTTGATGACCTTTCTGTTCGTTAGAATTCTAGCCTGCGTGCAGACTCTCCCTGAAGAGAAGTGAGGTTCCTCCTTATAGTCTGCACGCAGGCTATAGAATTCTTGCCAATGATTTCCGTAACTCATATGACAAACTGCAGATATGCGGGAGGTACGCCAATGCCAGACCTGCGTGTTTGAATTCATCACAAGGATAAAAGGCCCAGAAATTTAGAGTTGGCAGAAGTTGAATCTCATGTCAGCAAACGTGGAACCTTGAGACGAAATTAAGAAACGTGGAACCTTGCAAGAATGAGCCACAAAGGAAAGAAGCTTTGTGAAAAAATGTGGAAAAAATATGGAAAAGCCTTCGACTGCTTCGAATCGAAAGAAAACATTAAAAGATTATTGTGGTCCCTGGAAAATTAGTGCCAGCCCCAGCCGAAGGTTTTACGGCGTATAAATATGAGAAAATGAATATTGGTCAAAAAGGGCAGCACCGGGTTCATCTGAAAATTTTTAAGCCATAAGAATAATGCAATTCAGGAAATTAGATACGTTTAAAAGCAGGCGAAGGGGACTGAGAACTCTTGCAAAGAAAATGGAAGAGAACAAGCAAATGTTTCCTGATTTTGAGATTTGGTTGAACAGTGCGCAAGACGCTGCGAGGGCGGAAATTCATGCGTCAGGGCGTCAAAACTCAAAAGTCAGCAAAGCAACAGGAGTGAAGTTGAGAGAAAGCACAAAGATGTCTTATGAAGTATTTTGCTTCATTCTTTCGCTAGTCATATGCATTGCTCTTATATTTTTCGTTATCTGGAACGTAAGTTGATATGTAATTATTAGCCATGTTGCACATGAACTGTATGCTAAGACGGAGAAGTAGGCCGCAGCTTCTTATATCTTATTTAGGCCCAAAAGTTTGTTTGCCTGAGGCCCAAGCCAGGAGACTGTCGGAGGCCGTGGGCCTGGCTCTACTAATTGCTACGCGGATCTCATGAGCAGGTGCATCAGTCAAATTTAACTTTGAAATGCAAAGGCTAAATGTTATTCGAAATAATAAAACGCTGTGACTGTGTTGTGTGTGAGTTTGATATTGCAGTATGATATGGGCCTTTTTAGAATCACTCATTTATGGGGGGGGGGGGCTAGTCTAGTCTGTAGAATGTGGCAACAAGATTGTTTACAAAAATTTTATGAACGAGATCTTTTGTTCAGTTTGTTCTGCATACCAGAGACCATCTTGAAAACTTCCTGCTCCCTCACGGAAAGTGTTGCATTTGCACACCCAAGAATAGCAACAGGACAGGATATTCAAAACAAACAGACAATAGATGTGCAAACAATAGATGGCCCTTTTTGCACACCACACCAAGAGGTTGTGGCAAAATTGCCCTACTTTCCATACTTGCCATAATCTGCAGTCTGGCTAGAAGTTGTTGTGGTGTGACATTGGAAAATATTGCACTTTTTGCCAAAATCTCAGGTTTTCGTTTAAAACAAATACAGATTCCCCAGTCCTCCCAAGGCTTTAACATCACATGTAGCTCTACCACAGTAATAGACCTTTTAGCTATTCTACAAAAGAGTCTGGATCGAGCGTTATTTTTATACGTGAGGCTCGATAGAGTGGTGTTAAGAGCTTCTATCACTATTGTGCAAATTCGAAAATTTTCGAATGTGCACAATATTGATAGAAGCTCTAACGCCACTCTATCAAACCTCGTGTATAAAAATAACGCTCAATCCAGGCTCTTTTGTAGAATAGGTAAAAGGTCTATTGTTCTTTCAGTTATTCTACAAAAGATTCTGTATCAAGCCACCTATACATTCTTACGTAATTTCTTAACTGAGTAGAGTGCCATTACAGCTTTTATCACTGTTGTCACTTTTATCACATTCAAAACTTCTTCAGATTTTCTGCAAAATTGATAAAAATGTTACTGAATCCAGCTTCATTTGCAGAATACCTGACAGGTCTATTGTTCCATTCATAGCACATTTTTAGGTCGGACATTTACTGCAAGTAAAATAACTTGTATTTTCTTTTCAGGTGATAGCATTTGATGACTTAAAAACTGATTACAAGAACCCAATAGATTTATGTCAAACATTGAATCCTGTAAGTATTATTTTGATACTGTAATGTTTTGAGATAACAGATACGAGGCCTTGCTCTATAAACATAGGGCTCAAATCTTTAAAAAGGGTGGTGTAAAATTCTAGTGCCGTTTTCTTTGAAATGAATGACTTAGAAGGAACTTAGGGTTTTTTGCTGTAAATCTGCTGCGGCAATTTATTGATATCCTGATTAGTTTCAATATGGCGGCGTTTATTAAATTTGAGGCTATGACGTCATCAAATTTCTAAATCCTAAACTACAAAAGCTACAGATTTAAGCTTGCCACCATATTATAGACTTCCATAAAATATGGTTTTCTTGAAGGTTATGTAATGTTTCCTCTATTAGTTTAGGATTTACGATGAATTAAATTTTTTCAAAATTTTCCATGAATTTTTTCAACAATTATCAAATTGCCGCCATTTTGAAAAAAATAAAGATATCATAAAATGTCCACAGCAGATTTACAGCAAAGTACTATAAGTTCCTTTCAAGCAATCCAATTCAAAGAAAAATGTAATAGAATTTTACACCGACCTTTTTAAAGATTTAAAAGATTTGAGCCCAATGCTGGTATAAGTGGAATAAACAATAAGAATCTGGAATTCAGTTGTTGACCAATACAGTATCTTAAGAACTTCTTGGAACAATTTGAAGAACTTGTTAAAACTTCACATTTTCCTTGTCAGACTTTGGAAGGTCTTTACCTTGTTGAAGAGAAAAGATCACTTTGGACAGTAGCTCAATTTTGTTAGCTTACAAATTGATAATTAATTTAAGATAGAAATTAAATTTGAAGACATGTTTTGTATAATTAACAGAAGTAAATGTCAAACAGCCATTTAAAGATTAATCCCTAGATAGAAACCTGTAAAGCTATGTATGTAGATCCCTATAATAGAATTGATCTCTCATCTGGAAATAAGCATTGATCAAATTCTTTTTTTCAACTACAGTATACAGTAACAACTGTTGTATTTTTTCATTGATCAAATCTTACACAACATTAAAAACTAAAACTTTGTGGTGAAAACTTTTTAGCTGAAAAAGTTTTGGAGATATTTTAATAGCTTTCTCAAGAGAAAAACCTTTTTGGACAGGCTCAAATTCTGGTGGAAAGATGTTTCAAAACTAAGTTTTTTGTCTGTAAATTTATGCTGCTTTATTACATACAAGCCTTAAAGGGTTCAAAATAGCGAAATATTAACAATCATAAACCTCAAATCAGAATTATCATTTTATGAACAATTAACCTTTCATCAATATCTATCTATTGTAACAATGCTATAATTTTTTATATTTACTTGTATTTTTCTTTTCCTTTTTTGCATCTTGATTTAACGGCCAATAGATAAGCTAAAATATGCTTTACTTTGGTCGTATAGGATACAATACAGATCTTTTTATACTGTATATACCTGTAATAACTTTTAGTCCTGTATTCTATGAAAAAAGTTGAATTGAATTGAATGCTGAATAGCATATTGGTTGCTAGCCTGCGTGCAGACTAAACCCCCCCCCCCTGATGGAAAAGGTAGGGGTGTATAGTCTGCACGCAGGCTAATTGGTTGCTAATTTACTGTAAGAATATTTTATTGACAGCTTGTTCTGCCTGAATATGGACTACATGCTTTGTTACCTGTGATGTTTTTATTTGGTGGCTTCTGGCTTGTATTTATATTCAATGTACCTTTACTCTGCTACAACATTTACAGGTATGGTAAATTTTGAACCATATTAATTGCAATGGGTGTAATTAAGATTTTAGACTAGGATGCTCATATATCTTGTGAGCTAATTTACTTCTGCCCACAGGTTACAGCATATGATTGTAGAATTGATAAAATAATTGTTATTTACAGCCTTTGTTTTCTTTCTTATCATCATTCTTGTCTCTGTTATGATGTCTTCTCATCTCCGTCAAAAATATTAGGGCAAACAGTTGACCAAGTTCCCAAAGAACGTGTAATTTCTTTGGGAACTGGGTCGACTGCTGGGCCTAATATTTTTGGTGGAGATGAGAAGACATCATAACAGAGAGGAGAATGATGATAGAAAAGAAAAGGTTGTATGTGACAATTACTTTTTCAATTTTACAATCATACGCTGTAACATGTGTTCTGCCCCAAAGCATACTGTAACATGTTGTACATAACAGGTCAGCTCTCTTGACTGCAAAAGAGTACGGTGATCTTCCAAATTCTGAAAACTGATAGCATCTTCCTCAAAATTCTCGAAAGATAATTTGTTACTTTATCAAAACCTGAAAAACCCAAATTTTGTGGGACCCAAAAAATATCATCACGCTAAAAATTTGAAAGCCAAAAAAATAATATGCATCTCTGTCCAAATTGCAAGTGCTCCATGGGATAGTAACATATGTAGCATTATTATTTTCACACACAATTTTTGTTTTAGATTCACAGGCACAAAACATCATGACCTATTTTTAGCTGGCACCTTAATTATACTGAGAGTAGTTTGATTGCAGGCACATTTTCCCCAACCATTTGATCACAGGCACAGAATATTTTCAATGAGGCCTGGCCTTTTAGCAGATGCATAAGAAAGTATCCAACTGTGCCAATTTTTAAGGATTTTTCTGATGATGTGGAAGCAGTACTTTAAAGCAATTGCCAATAATTTTGAGAATATTTATCAATTTTGAATAATTGAATAAGCCTTTGAGCTTGGTTATGCATCATTCATCAGTCTTTGTTCAAATCCTAAATTATGAATTTATCATTCTTTAAAATCTTTTTTGGACACCTTCCTTTAATGTAAATATTTCTTGGCATCATCATTTCAGAAAATTCATCATCAATGATTGCTCTTCTTCATCAACTCATACTGTAGCAAACCCAGTTTTTACCACAAAAAAGCTTGCAATTGTTTAATTTTTGCCCATCATTCTTAAAGTAAAGTGCCCTAAATTTTTGTATATCATCTGCAGATTTGTTATTTTTGTTTATTTTCATCTTGCAGATATGCAAATCGTCGAGTGATATCTGGTGTTGGAATTTATGATGCTACAGAGGTTATGAATGCATCTGAGCTGAACAAATGTCAGAAAGAAGGATGGGTCAAGTTAGCGTTCTTCCTTGTCAGTTTTTTCGTGTACCTGTACAGGTGAGCGCCATTTGAATGCTATTGAATCTTGATAAATCAAATGGGATTATGTCAAACTACTCACTAGTAATTTCCCTCTATTAGCCTAGGTAGCATAGACTCCAAATCTTCAAAAAGGTTGGTGTAAATTTCAATGACCTATTTCTTTGAACTGAATGACTTCAAAGAAACTTTAGCTATTTCACCTTAATTCTACCATTGGACTTTTCTGAAATCTTTAATATTTTCAGAATTAGAGTGTTTTTCTCCTCTTTCAAGAATTCAAGAGAAATTTTTAAAAAAAACTTAAAACCATCTTAGTTTCTAAGCTGTTTGACGTAACTTGAATAATTTCCTAGAAAACCATAGTTGATGGATGTCTACAATATGGTATCAAGCAAAAAGTCTGTCACTCTTCTGGTTTATGATTTATAGATTTGATGATGTCACATCCTCATATGAGCTTAAATGTAAGATACGCTGTAATTTCAAAAATGTACAAAATTTCTGAAAAGTCCAATGGTTGGATTATTTATAGTTATCTAAGGTTTCTTTCAAGCCATTCAATCAAAAGAAATAGGTCATAGAATTTTACGCCCACCTTGTTACGCTGAGTTAAAATTTGGAACATATGCCAGCTTATGCACTGTAAGTATGGGTAATGCTTTGGTCGTCTCAGAACTCTTTTTCATGAAGAAGTTTGTTGAATTACTATTTCTTACCAGTAATTGAGTAACTAGATTTCAGGATTCAAAAATTAGAATAGACCATTTGCCAATTAAGAAAAAGGGATTGGCGCGAGCGCGGCCAATTCCGACAGCCCTAGTAACAGTCGGAAATCCGGGGAGTCCTCTCCGTTACAGTATAATCGGCAAGCACCTTGTTACGCTGAGTTAAAATTTGGTACAAGAGATGACATATGCCAGCTTATGCACTGTAAGTATGGGTAAAAATCAACGCTTTCTTTCACTAAAACACTCTTAATCTCGGTCGTCTCAGAACTCTTTTTTTTCCTCCCAAATGGATCGTGCTCGTTTTCCTACTAAATGCACTTGCTAACTCCAGATTAATTATTATATACCTTAAAAAGGGTTGAAATAAGGCCCTCCAAAAGTTTGTTTTCAGTTTCTCGATTTATCCACTTCAGAATCAGCCCAAGACGATCGGCCAGTTTTCGTTGATTTTTCAAAATTTTCTCCCAAGTTTTGGACTTATTACATTTGAGTAAGGGGTCAAAATCAGCTGATCGTCTGTTTATGTGCCCTACTCTACAAAATCGTGGGAAATACATCGAATAAGATATTCTGACCCCGAATTTCCGACTGTTACTAGGGCTGTCGGAATTGGCCGCGCTCGCCTCAATCCCTTTTTCCTAATTGGCAAATGGTCTATTGACATCTGTTTATATTCAAAAACAGTATTTGATATTTTTTTTGCAGCTCCAAACTAGGGACTACTTAGGTTATCTCTGCATTAATTTTGGGAGGAGCCAGTCAGATAATTACTTTCTTAATAAGGTTAGACCACGTGCCTATTCTTGGCACTTGATTTGCTGATTAGATCAAAGCTGACAGTGCATGCTCGATTTTTGTTAGACGCTCGAAGGATTGATGGTGTTCGATTTTTCTTCAGATTCTCCATATGACTCTGGTCCCTGTCTACAATCTGTTTGATAGTGTGTCCTTGTATGAGCTAACAGACTTCATAGAGATATAACTGGTTGATTGGAGCGAACTAAGGACTTCTGTCGTGATCTTTTAATGATAAAATATTTGTTCATGTTTAAAGGTAAATTTGGTAGGTGAAATACTAAAAATTGGTAAGAAGATGCAGGCAAAGAAAAAAGACTTTAAATCAGCACACTAAGGCCTTTCGAAGTTTTGTTCTCTTCAGAGTGTGACTAACATATGTTAGTCACACTCTGAAGAGAACATAAGTTCGAAAGGCCTTAGTGTGCTGATTTAAAGTCTTTTTTCTTTGCCTCCAACTTCTCACAAATCTTTAATGGTAATGTGTCCATGTGAGTACAGTGACTTTGCTATTTTCACGTGATATTTCATGTGATCACTCTACCATGGAACTCAAAAGGTAGCCAGCTCTAACATAAAAAGACCGATGACTTACTTGCGGTTGCATTTCCAGAGCTGAAACTAAAGTCTCACAGCAGGCAGCCTCGTTGTGGAATTTAAATTTTTGCTTTGCATGTGATCAGTCAAATTCTGCCAATCACAGTGCACTCTTGGGGCTCTTCATCAGCATTGTGTCAGCATATTTTGATGAGAGTGTGTACGCGGCTGTACTTGCATGGACACATTGCCTTTAAGGGAGGGCGAGGCCAAAGACTAATCTACTCATCAAAGCACGACAGAATAAACGGCAGTGAATTTTTTGCTCCGACAAGATTATGGTCATAATTATTCTTTCTATTTCAGGCTGTTATACGCTCTGCTAGCATGAGGAAAATCTTCAGTGTAGGATCAATTTAAAAAGAAGCTGCTAGTTACCAGGACAACACTTGCAGTATTAAGACACTACCAGTTAACTTTATCATTCCACGGTTTTTGGTTAGCCCTTTGTTTACACAGTGACCTTCTGGTATATCAAGAAATTTCTGTTCCTATTTTGAGATTCCTTCATCTTCGTAGTGTTATCTACAAATACTTTATAGGACAAGGGAAACTAAGAAACATTTTTCATCATTCATCATAGAAAACAAAAATGATAAAATCTTCCTACCCTTTCCTTTATTTAATCATCAATATTGCAATAGATCAATACCAACTCCTCCAGCTCACACGTAGCACCACAAGGACTTCGTGGATTTGAATGATTCAAGTTCTAGTTAAAAAGTATTTTTGTGATTTTTCTCGTCTTCTTCCGAGCTCTGCAAATATAGGTAAAATTTAACTTTACAAAAATTTCATTGTTGCAAAATGACTGAAAAGGGCCTAAAACACTTGATCAAATCGTTAGGACTCTCCTCACACAGAGCAATACGCACATGCGTTTCACCTATCTCAAGAGTAGAGTTATAAGTCATACATTTTCAAACAGCTACTAAAGATTTTCAATGTCATGGTAATAGATGTGCAGACGATATCTCTAACCCATGAGAAATTGCATTTTCTCTGTTGTTCTGAGCAAGGAGTCCTTTATATTTTGATCAAGCATTTTAGGCCTTTTTCAGTCGTTTTGCAACCATCAAGTTTTTGTAAATTTGAATTTACCAATTTTTCCAGTGCTTGTAAGAAGGCGAGAAAAATCACAAAAATACTTCAATCTTTTGGCTGTCAAGCAAATACTGATTCATTCCAATCCATTTAGTACTCTTGATGCTATGTATTTTCAAAAGCAGGAACTTTTTTCTGGCTCACGCACCCGGTAGATGAAGGATTTCCGCATATAGATTAGATATTATGTTGATAAGGCTAATTCTAATAAATTTTACACATTTAAGGATGGAGTTTAACAGCATTTTACCTATTTAACTGCTTTGATATTGACCTCATTCTGTATTAGATAAGATGTTGTTAATTAAGCAATTTATAACATTGTTCCTTACCTGTGTGCTCTTATTTGTTTTAACATCTCGTATGTTCCCTATATTTGATCTACGTTACTGACCCTTGATTTTACTTGAACATATTGAACTGTATTGAGGATCTCAAGAAATGGAACTCAATGGAACTTACATAGCAACCGTGGCCCCGGACGCGGGGTTGCTTGGAGCGCCGACGGGAAATGGACATACTAGAAGTAATGCTCAGAACTGTCTCCCGTCGGTGTCTAGCTGACGAGTTGCTATAGATACGTACAACAGATTTTGACTGCCTTGTCCAAAAAAAGAATACATACAGCATAAACAACTAATCCTACCCATACGACGAAACATGCTTGGCACTCAGACATAAACGATCGACTAAAACTAAGATTGTTTACCTTTCCTCGATTACATGGCTTTGCAAATGTGCCGTTTTTACCCTATACCTTGTCCAGCGCAGCTGGGTGGATTGGCGCTGGTCGGCATTCATGAGGAAAGGTGCTACTATTATTTTCATTATTATGCTTTATATTTTATTTTCTACGATCATGTTATCGGTGAATTCTATTTTCATAATCATCTGTACTGTCCAAAGAAAATTATGTATTATTATGTTTCTTTTTGTGCCTTTGTATCAAGGGTTAAATTGATTTAGAGATGTTGTTGAATTCAAGAGTGTGCTTCAGATGTAGAAGAAATTTGATTTGTGACAAGCTATCGATTGTTTTCTGTTTGAAAATACGCCGAAGTCACTGGACCAAAAAGTCGCTATCTTTTAAGAATATGTCAACGTGACCAATATTTAGTATTCTATGGCAAATCACGGCTTCGGCAAAAAATAGAATTTTAATGATTTCATCATATGCAGAAACTCGAATCAGAAAGAAAAGGGCCATTATCTGTGGGACTGTAAGGAACAAACATTCGAGTTCCGGCGCATTTTCAAACAGAAGCAATTCGGTAGCTTCTCAAAATCTATTCTTGCAGATCCGAAGCAAACTTTTGAATAAAGCAACATCTCTGAAAATCATGTTGGTCCTCGATGCCCCGGGGGGGGTACTTGATTTACGAAAATACGGGGACGTGCCGCTGGAAAATCTGAAAAGGCACCCTGTCCCGGAGTAAAATTCCCGAAAATGATACCCTGTCCCGGAGTAAAACTTTAAAAACAATACCCTATTCTTGGGTTTCTTCATACAAAATTGTAGCCTGCCCTGGGAATTTGATAGAAATTTGATAGAAATCTATCAGAAAATGCGGAAATGTTGCCATCCAAACGAGTTAAATCATATTCGCGGAGTGCAAATGGCTTACAACGACGATACGTAGTCAATTATACAAAATATGGACCCTGTCATGGAGCCGACCATACAAAAGTGATACCCTGTCCCGGAGTAGGAATCCTGAAAATGATACCCTGTTCGGCGGCACGTCCTCGTACCGAAAAATATATTATGCTGTGTTCCAAGTTCCCACATTCCATGCATGTTAAATCTGAAATTATCATGGAAACGGGGCTAGCTGCCGCACAGTTCTGGCGGCAAAGATGGCGATAGAAAACAAACTTTTTGCTCTGCTCCGGCTTTTTTGAAATTGTGTTTCAAATCAAACTGAATAAACATGGAATATAGAAATGCGAGTGTACCAAGAGAAAGGACGGATGGAAGGAACAGACATAGAAGAGATGTGATAGGGTAAGTATCTGGATGAGCAAGAAGGATATTTAGGTGGCCTAGAATAGGCCTAAAAATTGACTCGTTGTTAACTTGTTGCTTGTGTTTGTCGTTCGCTTGGTTACAAACCAAAAACCATCGAGCTGAAGGAGATACTAACGTGGGTCAGTCAAAAAGCTTTAGTAGTTTTTGAGTCTGTAGCCTTTTTATTTGGAATCAAATTTTTGACGCAAAACCTGCAACCTGTTTGATGTTCTGGCCAAAGTGGCGTTGGGAAGGTCTTGAAGGGGATAACAAACTTCTTTCAAAACGACGATTTTGCAGTTTTTTTTTTGACAGGGCATATCACACAGATTTTCCAATATTTTTCTCGAAATGAAAGTGCTATTTGGAAGATGAACTCTTGAACTTCTGAGAGAAACAAACTAAACAACAGTATGTTGTAAGATTGCAAAGGTATTGATGGATTTTTAGAAGTAACTTTATTGTGCATTCACCCCATCTACCAAAATCTGTACAGAACACAATGGGCGTGTGCCAGCGCGTGTGGGCAACAATAGATCATAAAGATAACAGATTTGTTTGCGGTTACGTGACCCAGCCCCTTTTAAGATAAAAACACCAAGAAATGCAGACTTCAAGAAAGGAAGAATGTTAGGGTGGGGTGTAGGGCTAACAGAGTGAGTTCAGGGGCGTCGTGGGTACCAATTGACAGGGGGGGGGCACAACTTGCTGATTTTCCAACGAATGATGACGTCAAAACTAATGACGTCATCATGCGCATGCGCAGTTTGGTTACAAAAATGATTTTTAGACAGAGAGAGCAAGACACTGATCTGGCATTCAATCGAAGCAATAATATAGATTAGTTCGCTATAACTGTATGGGAATAGAGCGTACCACAATCAGTGCCGTGGCCAGGGTAAATTAAGTAGGTTGGAGCATTGAAATGGAAAATTTTTGAGGCCACACTCATTACTTTGGCTTAGAATGTATCTCCCAATATCATGCTTGCCATTAGCGACAAGGAAACCTTGATAGCTTTGTCACAGTTCTCCTATAAATCGGAACGCGAGGAAAATTTTTGAAGAAAGATCCTTTACTTTGGCATAGAATGCATCTCCCAATATCATGCTTGCCATTAGCGACAAGGAAACCTTGATAGCTTTGTCACAGTTCTCCTATAAATCGGAGCGCGAGGAAAATTTTTGAAGAAAGATCCTTTACTTTGGCTTAGAATGCATCTCCCAATATCATGCTTGCCATTAGCGACAATGAAACCTTGATAGCTTCGTCACAGTTCTCCTATAAATCGGAGCGCGAGGAAAATTTTTGCAGAAAGATTCTTTACTTTGGCTTAGAATGCATCTCCCAATATCATGCTTGCCATTAGCGACAAGGAAACCTTGATAGCTTCGTCACAGTTCTCCTATAAATCGGAGCACGAGGAAAATTTTTGCAGAAAGATTCTTTACTTTGGCTTAGAATGCATCTCCCAATATCATGCTTGCCATTAGCGACAAGGAAACCTTGACAGCTTCGTGACAACTTCGTGACAGTTCTCCTATATATCGGAGCACGATGAACGTTTTTGAAGAAACGTCCTTTACTTTGGCTTAGAATACATCCCTTGATTCCATATTTACCAGTGCTAAAACAGAAGATTTGACCTTTCTCGGAAAATTCTTACCCAACCTATATCCAGCTATTTTCTCTTCGGTTTTAAAAGGAATCCTGAGGACCATATCTTGACAAACAAAGGCTCTGGCACCTAGGAAATTTTTTTATATGACCTCCCTCAGGCTGTTGGAAAATGCCCCTCTTGTTAAAAGTCAATTAGTAAATAGGGTTGTGATAGTAGCTACTAGGCTTCAATTCATACAGATGAAAAATTTCGGGAAAATTTCCGAATTTCCTTAAAATTTCCGAATTTCCGACCAAAGATCCGAATTTCCAACCAAAAATTCAAATTTCCGACAAATATACGAATTTCAGACGCTAGGGGGGGCACCCCTGCCCCCCAGCCACGACGCTTCTGAGTGAGTTAAACCCCCCATACTCTGCAGTATCATTCAATTGGTAACTGTTTCCATTCAGAAATCACATATAACACATAACAAAAGTAATTCAAAAGCAATGCTATCAGAATATCTAAATGAAATTTTGTAAGAATTTCTTCAACACAGAAATCTTGGCTAGTTTCCAGTTTGGCGGGGATGACTCACAGTCTGAAAACTGTTATGGGTACATATTAGAGTGGATAAGAAACAAATTGAAAAATTTTACTGCACACTGGATTAAGGTATGTCATTAATGGGGTGACCTTTAATTTTGGACAAATGTCCTTGTTTAATTGAGAGGGTGTGAAACATATGTGTAACTTTTGTCTTTTCTACTCAACTTTTATCTTTGTAACTTATCTTTCTCAGCTCAAAAATGAAAGCAGAGAGACTCAAAAGCACATTGCAGAAATTAAGAGATGGAGAGAGACACAGCAAATTGAGAAATGAAAGTTTGTTGAAGGACTTTGATAAAGTTACAAAGATGGGTTCTGATTTGGACATTAAAGCAGAAAAGCTGAAGAAAGTAAAGGTATGTATGATAGTTTGTTTTATCATAGATAAGATCAGTTGCTGGGCCAGAGAAAAGATGGTGATGGAAAAGTCTTAACATTTTCAGACTGGTGGTTAGAAAGGTATACCCAGACAGTTTTATTACACTCCTAATTTTTAGCCAAATTTCAGGAAATGATACAAAGTCAAAGATTGAATAATTCAGCTAAATCTACTGGGTGGGTCAGAAAATAATTTGGGTGCTCAACATGTCATTTTTGGTGAAAAGCAAGTCAAATTGGGTGCATTGAAGTTGGGTATTCTCATTTTATTGGTCAACAACATATTTGCAGTCTTTGCATTTTAGTTTCTCTCAATATTTTTGATAAAGGAATTGGAATGTTTTCACTTTCAGAGAGACTATGAGACTTACATTAATTCTATATATCCTGAATGGAAAGAAAACTTGGAGGTCAGCAGGAGTCCTTCCATGCAAACACCTGATGAGGTAAAGATGAAATTTTGTCATTGGGCTGAAAGATTTCTTGTCAGCTTTTGAACCCAATTGCTGATAACTTTTAGCTATCATTGTTGTAAAAATGTATATATTTGCCCTAAATCTTGCAGACCTGAAAATTTATCACAGACGATGTTTTAGAATTTTAGAGAGCCTGCATTTGCATCCTGCAGCAAAAGGTGCTGAATCTTGAAAAATATCAAGTTATTGCTGAGAGAAAAATAGCGAGAGCTATATGAAACACAGATTTTGGTAGTAGTTTGTACTCGACTTTGACCACTTTTCACAAAAAATAGAAAACTATGAAAGGGGCGGAAAGTTTTTGAGAAACTGTTCACACAGTTTTTTCTAATAGTTGTACATACTGAATCAAGTGCGCGGAGAATTATCATAAGATTTTAAAGGCATTGTCATTACTTACATTTACCTAAGTCTTGAACTCCAGCAGCCTGGTTTAAGTCATTGCTATTTCCTCCAAATATTTTGATGACCTGTATTGTCAATATAGTTTATAGGCCAAAATAAATATTTTTAAGATGCAAGTTAGGGGGAAGCTTTAAAAGGATGCTCTAAACTCTTTATTTTACACTATTTTCACGTTATCTAATATGTTTTGGTACATTGGTTTTGACCAAATATGCCATCCTTATTAATATGTCATCCAAATATGTCATCCGCATGGCATGTCCTGGATCTTTACCCAACTATAAGGAACGAATTTGTGAAAAAGTGTTCAAAATCTTCTTCTCCCTTTCGTAGGTTTTTCTTTGTAAAGAGTGATAAACTTAGTAAAAGTGACCAAAAATGCATTTGCTATTCAAGATTCAATGCCTTTGCTGCATTCTGTATTTTTTCCACATTATTTTCAGCAAAGATTTGAAGCAGTATCAAAGGATCGGCAGTTCAGTAGAAGCTCAGAACTTATAGATGATCGTCGAAGTAATTTTCATTCTACCTTAAAACCTGATCAACACCAAAAACTAAAAGATTATAGTTCCAACCGCTCACCAGTGGACGACACAAGAGACTCCAGGGGGCCTCAGAGTTCCTCACGTGACTCAATCAATTACCCATATGATCAAAATCATAGGATATATTCTTCAAGGTTTGAAAATGGCAGCTGGCATGACAGTGATAGGATTCCTCTGCAACACGAGCATGAGCGACCTGATCCCGAAATGCATAGTAGGCACAGGGAGAGGAGCCCAACAGAACGAGAGCCTATTTGGCGAGATCGTCGACGTATAGACGCACCTAAATCAATGCCAAGTTATAGAGGACATCAAAGTGCTGACTATGATTTCATTTCCAGAAATCATCATGATTACAGGCCACATCACAGCCCAAGAAATACGTTTGTCGATTCTTACAGCCCATATTACGACACACAGCAACGCAGAAATGAAATACGACCGCAGTCTTTGAATATTTCTAGTTTAGACAAATCTGCAGATATATCTGATTTCACTATTCTTCCGCAAGCATTAGCTATGAGTCCGGACGGGAGGCTGGTTTTACTACCAATGGCAGTATCTCCTGGCAAGCAGGTTACCGGCGAAGAGACGTTTAAACAAGCAGCTCCTATCAGATCAGATTTACAAGATCGGCCTTCTCGTCGTAGTTTGAAAGATCTGAATGGACAACTTGAAAATGAACTGGATAGGGAACGAAATGATTATCCGTCAGAATTGAAGCAAAATGGCGTACATTTACCCTCTGAGAGATTAAGTGGGCTAAATCGAAATGGATTAAGTTTGAACCATGAAAATGACGTTGTTGATGGTCCAGTTTATACTAGGTCTAGAAGGGAGATGCTGGATAGATCGGCAGATGGAAGACCACAGCGCAGTGCTGTAGCATCTTCTGACCAAGAACTGAAGCGTCCACTTAAAGAGCAACAACAGGCTAGAAGGTACAGTGAAGAGGAGATTGTCCTATCGCGAGAGAGAGTATCATTGAGTATGAGGGACAGGTTGCAACTGCATGGGCTGGACGCTTTAAGAATAGAGCCCCATACAGAGACTGAAAGAACCATTGAGTTGAAAAGTAGTGGTAACGACTTCCATAGCATCGGTGATGTTGCTGCAGTGCGAACTGAAGAATTAAAGCAAGCTGGCCAGTTGAGTATTAGTGACAGATCAGGGTCAGGCAGCAAATTAGAGCAAAGAGATGGAATTATAAAAGGGAATGAAATAGACAATTACGATATTTCTGGGTCAGTTGCAGAGCAAAATCCAAGCACTATGAGCTTGCATGATTCTGTTGCATCAAGATCGCAAGACTTGAATTCAGCAAGTAAAGTTTCCCCTGAGACAGTAACGGTTGATAAAAAGAGCGTGCGAACAGATGACATATTTGGCACAGAGAGAACAGATTCAGGGAAGCTAACCGACAGGACGGGCTGTGAAGTTATGGAATCTGAAGAGCCTAAGGAAGGAATTAGTCCACAAGGTGATTTATCACAGAGGAGACCAAGTAAACCTTCAGTAGACAGTTTCGAAATTACTGAGTCGTTGTACGAAAGGAATATATCACAACCTCCGAAATCTGAGCACAATCCATTGCCAGAACCAGTTAGTGCTCCGATAACTCAGAGCCAACCAGAAGAAATTTCCAATAATTTCGTTGTGGCAAGCAGAAGCAGCTTAGATATGAATGAATCGCAGTCAAGTTTTGATTTCCAGCGAGCTGAGGAACATATCGAGAACGAGCGTGAAAAAGGTGATGTAAACAAAGTTTCTGAGCAGCACGTAGATCCTGTTCCTGATTTGCAAATTCCAACGAAGCAGCAAAGTGAAGCAACAAAGCAGCAAAGTGATATCAAAATTCCGAGTAAAAAGCAGACGTTCTTAGAAATGCCGGCGCTGTCATATTTATTTGAAGAAATTGAAAATCGCATGGGTGCTATAGATAGAAAAGAGTTTTATCGAGCTCCAGTAGATTGTATTCCTGAAGATGTTCTGGAGAAAATAAAGAGGTAAGAGGAATTATCTTCCTTTGCTCTGTTTGAAAGGCCTTTTCTAAAAACTCAGAATATACCGGGTGAGTCGAAAAAGGACCGGTGTTTGAGAGGTTAGTGCTCCCTGAATATATATGGAATGATACTTTTGCAATATCTGATTGAATAGCTAACATGTTGAATTATTTTTAGAATTTTTCCGGGCTGAAATCGCTTACTCTGTTCAGATTTCACAATGGATTTTCTAAGAAAAGTCCCTTCAAGAAACCTCAAAAAACATGATAAAATCTGAGCAAGGTTCCCAAAAATTTTACCTTACAGCAGTGACTTGAGCACGCTTTAGAACGGTCTTGGGGAATGAAAAAGTCTGGTATGAATAACTTATTCAGGGGGATTCCATTCTCCCAAGAGGACAAAATGCATGAATTGATGTAAGTGTCATAATTGCTAGGAAGGAAAACAAAGGGACATTTTTCTTGTCGTTCCTATTCGTATTTGCAGGTTTTCGAAAGGGACTTTCTGCAGAAAATCTCCCTTACCGACGGGGAGGAATGACCGAGTAAAGCCGGGTAAGTTACTGAGTCTGATTTGACATATCGGGAATAAAACAAGACAGTTTTCAATATTAATGCTTTGACAGTAAGGGAGCAGCTTTTTTATCAAACGCCGGGCCTTTTTGATTGACTCTCCCGGTATGAAAATTGACTATGAAATTGAAGGACTAAAGGAGTTTAAAACGAATTACTATGAAAATTGAGGCTAATAATTTTACTTTTTGATATTTCAATCCCTTCCGAAGAACTTTCCAAAGAAAAGTTAATTCAATATCGCATTTTAGCAATAACGCCTTCAGCCAGGACTATGAAAACGAAGGGCTAAAGGACTTGAAAGCGACGTACTATGAAAATTGAGGCTAACAATTTTACTTTGTGATATTCCAGTCCCTTCCGAAGAACTTTCGAAAGAATAGCTTCATTCTATATTACATTTTAGCAATAACGCCTCCAGTCAGGGCTATGAAAACGAAGGACTAAAGGACTTGAGAACGAAGTACTATGGAAATTGAGGCTAATAATTTCAGTTTGTGATATTTCAATCCCTTCCAAAGAACTTTCCAAAGAACGTTCCAAAGAAAAGCTTCATTCAATATTGCATTTTAGCAATAACGCCTTCAGTCAGGACTATGAAAACGAAGGACTAAAGGATTTGAAAGCGACGTACTATGAAAATTGACGCTAACAATTTTACTTCAAGATATTTCAAATCCCTTCCGAAGAACTTTCGAAAGAATAGCTTCATTCAATATTGCATTTTAGCAATAACGCCTTCAGTCATGACTATGAAAATGAAGGACTAAAGGACTTGAGAACGAAGTACTATGGAAATTGAGGCTAATATTTTCAGTTTGTGATATTTCAATCCCTTCCAAAGAACTTTCCAAAGAACTTTCCAAAGAAAAGCTTGAAGGACTAAAGGATTTGAAAGCGACGTACTATGAAAATTGACGCTAACAATTTTACTTCAAGATATTTCAAATCCCTTCCGAAGAACTTTCGAAAGAATAGCTTCATTCAATATTGCATTTTAGCAATAACGCCTTCAGTCAGGACTTTTACATAACTTGTAAATTCGTATCAAACAGATACTAATCAAAAGTTCTGTAAAAGAAATTTTTTATTTTGAGAATTTTGTGACTTCTGAAGTTAGAAAATGGGAATGTTTAAAAAATTTTTAACTAAGTTTAAAATCTTTCAGAAATCAGTTTTTAATTTGGAATCGTAGCCACTCGTGCCTGATTGCTAACCTTTTTCTTGCATAGAATTTCAACTGTGGAGGGAAACATGGAAAAATTCGAGACTCGTGACTTATGCATTGTTTCAAAATTAGAAATTCCCGGATATGTCATGCTACATGGAAATGGGAGTATCGTTGCAGAAGGAAAAGATGTCAGAAGTGTTTATTCGCTTGACGATTTCAGGTATGTTAGTGCTCTTTTCAACACAATATTTGGCTGAGTGCTGATTTTAGGGGAAACGGATGCATCCAAAGTGAATTCTTATTTACATTCTCAGTTTACATTCTCTGTTTCCAGTAGCCCAATGAGTCAGTGAAAACTGCTTTACATGGTTCCCTGCAGCATGAAGCAATGTTGTGAGACGATCAATTTGAAGTTCAACGAATTCATTTCACACCTTTCTCATCACAATTTTTTAAACAGATCAGGTATCGCAGAAAAGTACCCTCTTGTGAATAAAACGGGAGTGAAATGATAAGGCGTTGGGACTTTTTGATTGCTCATCTAAGTGTTTCAATCTCCATCTTGTACATTTAAAAATCGTCCACCAGAAGCTCCTAAGTTGAAATATACAGTGTACCTGAAACCAGAGGCTTTGAAAAGGGGCCTAGACATAATTTGATTTCATGGGCATTTTCCAAAGGAATTTTCAACTTTAAATTTTAGTGTTTACTTTTGGGAAGAATTCTGCCTTGCGATAAAATTGTTCTTCCATTCCATTGCAAAACCCTAGGTTTTCATGTTTTTCTTATATTATATATTTATAAACTTCCAGGAACATTATTTCTCCTGCATTTGAAGAGCTTTGGGAATATATCTTCAATCACCTGGAGTTATTAGTTGGTAATTCGATATTCGAATCAGCAACCGCTGCAGAGATATTTTCACATCTGCTCTGTCCTGGGAACTCTGATGAAGCCTACGAGGTAAGGGAAAAATACTTAAAATCCGTGTTAAATTTTTTCCAATAAAATCATTGTTGATGAGACTTATTCTTGTTTTTTACATGCCATACACAGACACCTTGTTTATAGGACAGTTGTGGTTGGTGATGATATTATTAATGATATGATATTAATGGTGATGATATGAGATTAAGCAAAGCTTATCGAGTCTGGGGCGCTTTTCTATCAGAGACTGAGAATTCAAACGCTCTAGAAAAGAATAAACGGAGGGAAACTAAAACTGGAAATTATCTTTTCAAAAGAAGGACATGTTGGATAATTGTGTGACCAAAACACTTCTTCTACCGGATGAGTCAATAAAAAGGATCCCCCTTTTAAAGGTTACGGCTCCCCGGATATCAAGACGATGATATCGGCAAATATAGTTTAATGGTAGACATGTTCAAACCCATTTAAAAATTTACCTGACTGAAATCGGCAACTCCCTTCTGAAGTTATGAAGGATTTTCTGGAGAAAGCCTCTTCAAGACACCCTCAAAAGGTGCCCAATATCACGAACAAATTTCCCTAGCATTTCTGCATTACACGGACCTTACAGCAAAGACTTTGGCACGTGTTAGCATGTGCGATAGTTGGGACAATGAACAAGTCTTCTCCCCTGGTATCAATAACCTATTCAGGGGGATTCCATTCTCCCAAATGGACAAAATACATGAATACATGTGAGTGTCATCATTTTTAGGAAGGAAAACCAAGGAAAATTTGCTCATTGTTTTCACTCGTTTTACAAGTTTTTGGAAGGTATTTTCTGCAGAGAATCTCCCATATCCACGGGAAGGAATGGGTAATTATAGCCCGGTAAATTACGGAACCTAATTTAGCATTTTGGCAATAAAACAAGATATTTTTCAATATTACTGCTCTGATAAACAAGGGCAGATTTTGTAATACAATATCAACAGTTGCATTTGATTGACACCTCAATTCAACGCGATTAGCGATTGCAGACAATGGAAATTCTCTCAACCGGTAATTGAAAGCAAACCAAGCCGCTAAGGTTTCCCCGAAACTAGTTGGGCAAACTCTCGCCTTGTGCAAGCTTGGTTTGTTTTGAATTACTGGTTGAGAGAATTTCCTTTCTCTACAATTGCTAATCGCTTTGAATTGAGGTGTCAATCAAACGCAACTGTTGCTATTGTATTACAAAATCTGCCTTTGTTGCTCTGATATCAGGGAACAGTGGCCGTCCAAACAGGGATTCTTTATTTTAACTCACCCGGTACAAGTTACCTACTCACTAGATTTTTAAAACCATTTTTGAACAGGGATTTCATAGGATTCTGGCAATAAACATGAACATCTCAGAATTGTTTGCAGTGTAGAGACGTGCAATTACAGTGATGCACTATGCAAATGATTGCAGATTATTTACAAAAATTGTTTTGCAGTCAGTTAACTGGCCTAGTGACCTGATTTTCAAGGGGCCCCCCGCTTAAAAACTTACAAAATATACATGTTAAAAATATCTAAGAATTACTTACAATAAATAATTTATACAACAAAACCGTAAAACCTTACTATGAAAACTAAAAGAAAAATGCATAAAACCAATAGACTGGGAAATTTCTCCTACAATCCAGCAACCAACACAGCCCCCGCCCCCGCCCCCATGCCCGACCCATACCAAACCGACAACGGAGACCCAAAGAACATTGCCATTGGTGGCATAGTATCCCACGCTTAAATCGAAAAATTACACAATTATGGGTACAAGTTCCAACTAAATGACACAACCCTCCCAAGTGCTAAAAGTCCTTGGAACACTTAGGCCATTTCTTGGCAATCTGCAGTTCTAACCATAGCTATTAGGTTTAAGCACCCCCTCACCCCTCAAACAATGTTGATCTGCAGGGTTATTGTCCCAGCATTCCATCAGAGTAGCGAATCGTCCTGCCATCCCCATTTTATCATCACAGAACAACATTGTTCTAAGGAGGAGAGGGGAAATCGCAAAAAGGCAAAAATGGCAAAAATGGCAAAGGTGTTCCAAGACTTTTAGCAGTCATTGTAGGTATGAAAATTCCAAGTACTCACTTTCTTCAATCAAGATAATCCCAATACATTCTTTTTCCGTTAAATCAAGAAGGATGAAATGCAGAATGAAGTTTGCCGTTGGTAATCAATTTATTCGTGATAAAGACTATATTTTTGATTCCTAGGTGTCACAAGCATTGCTTAGAGTCATAGATGGAGGAGAAGAATATTATGATGACGAACAAGATGGATATGAAATGGATTCGCAAATTAATGATGATGCAATTTCAGAACGTAATGATCAAGATGGAGCAAGAATGAGCAATGCTGATTTAGAGCCACAGAGCACACCAGGTATTTCTTGTTTAGTAACATTAACCATGGGTAGTTAGACACTGCTGGTGTGCTTCTATGGAGAAGAGCTGGATAATATGTATCTGCGGGGGAAATTTTTTATAGTACTGCGGAGGAGATATCTGCGGGGGAAATTTTTTATAGCGGAGGAGATATCTGCGGGGGAAATTTTTATAGTACTGCGGAGGAGATATCGGAAGCGAAGAGAGAAGGAGAGAGAAGAATGGGAAGGCAACCTCCAATGTCTTCCTACAGCGATTTTTCTCATGATGCTCGTAACAAAACACGCGACCGAAAACAAAGGATTGCCCTACCTCTGACGTCAGAGGTAGGGCAGCACTAGGAAACACTCTATGATTGACAGCTATAGAGACGGGGGCGCTATTTTTGTTCGAGCCTCACGATGGCTCGACGCGCCTCGTTTTGGCTCACAGCGCGAGCAAAAAAAGGCGGCAATTTCTAAAAATATCTATCACGCAGCAGATGTCGGCCAAAAAGAAAATATCGATGAAGGCCTAGACTAGACAGCGCACATGATGGCATTTTTCAAGGATTTAAAAAGAGGTGAGTGAATTTAGCATCATAAGATAATTTTGTAGGGAGAATAAAGTTTATTATTCATAAAGTGCCATATCCATGCCCCTGCCTAAAAGTGTCAGTGAAATTCAACCTGTTTAAATATGAACATCCCAAAAAGTTGCAGTAAAATCGATCAATGGGCAAGCTCCAAGCCCCAGTGGTGCATGCTCTGAACTGCATTAAAAATAATACCAAGAGCAAAGCAAAGCATGGAAGAGCAAAAGAACGAAGGTGTTTAAAGCCCTCAGTGCCTTAGAGTGAAGCTTCGTGAATGCACATCAAAGATTATCATAACTTTAAACAAAAAGGTTTAGTGTAAATAATGTGGATATTTAACTTCTGAATATTCCTATTTAGACCACATATCGAGATTCTGGAAACGCTGTTTTTATGTACTTAGGGGCATCCTCCCTAATTATTTCAAAAACCAATAGAGCTATGAAGTTGTAGCTTGGTACACAGTATGATCAACCTATTGTGATCCTAAATTAAGTAATTAAAGTTTTATTGTGACTTGTTGTTTGGCAACTTCTAGCAGTCAATGCTACCCATTTTACCCTCATCTTGCCCATTTTACCCCAGTATACCCTAATAAAAATGATTTTCTATGATAGTGATTTGGTAAAAGAAAATGTGAAAATGGAAGACAATTCTATATTGATATAGTTATTGCTGATAAAAAGAATATTTGTTGAAAATCAGGAAAAGAGTATGATCTTGGTGCATGCAAATGATCTTTGAAATGAATCTGTGCTAGTCACTTGATTAAGAAAGTTCTCACTATTTTGCTTTTATGTTTCACTGTCATGATGAAGTCAAATCATTTATAAAACAGTGAAATAGTACAAATTTCCAAAAAATTGATCTTATTCAGGGGCGGATCCAGGAAATTTTCTGACTACTACCAAGGTGAGGTTACTCAAAATAGTAGGGTGTCGCCTTTTGAAAATAGGCGTGGACGTTAATAACTAGATACAAGGATCTGACAATCTGACTACTGCTTCAGCTAGTTGCAGTAGTGTGGATCCGCCCCTGTTATTCTTTCTCTTGTTGGATATTCAGATTTGTATGCTGGTATACAAGTGGAAGTACATGTAGAAGTAACACAACAGCCAGAGCTTAGAATTCCATTTAATTTTAATGACATCTTGCCACCAGCCACCCTCCATTGCAACCACACACATTGATTGCATTTTGCACATATGACCAAAGTTGAAGCTAGAAAACTCGTTCCTTCTTAAATGGGGTTTAGCATGCTTTCCTTCTGAATCCCACTTTATGCTAAATACCTACATTTTCTTTGATGGGTTTTCAGTGACAAAGACTCTCTGGTTTTAAAGGCAGATTCATCTTTTGTTGTGAATGTTGGCAATAGAGTTTTAGATCTCCATGAACTTGGTTGGGATATTCCTATGAATATAAAGACTGCTTCCTCTTTTGTTCATGTCTTGTCAATTGTCAGTAGAAGTCAGGTGTGCCAAGGGTGTACAAAAGCAAAATACTCTATCCTGTTGGATACTGTGTATGACAGTGAAGGTCACATTCAGAGTGTTGCCAGGTTGGCTTTTTCATGAAGCATCTCCATCTTTCAAAGCCTTCATTTCTGTTAAGTGCAAAATTATGATAAGCTCAGCAACAAAATCAAAAGTATGCGAAGAATGCCAGAAGCTTGACAGTGCACTTCGAGTCAGGTCATTTCGAGCTTCCAACATAGTAGCCAAGGAAGCCATTCATCAAAGATAAACTTCAAACATATGTCTGTAATGCAGCTGCAGCAACGATTGGAGGATGAAAGTGGTACAAAATTCTTGCAATCAGTATCAAGCTTGAAGCATCTGCAAACATATTCAATATTTTGCTAAGGGATGTTATGATAAGCTTTTACGCTGTATTCATTTGATGCATAAACTTGAATTTATTTGATCTCTGTCATTGGTTTAGCATTTTGTTTGGTTGTATTTGATCCCTTGCCAGAAACCGGGGAAGCAACAGAATATTACACAAAGTATTAACAATTAATAGCCTCTTCCACAGGTAGACTATATTTCACTTTTAAGTATTTTGCTGTCTTGCATACAGTTTCTATGTGTCACTTCTGCAATTTACTTTTGATAATTATGAGTATGGGGGCTGAGAAGGCCCCCCTCTGTCCTGCTGTGTACAGCTTAGAGCTATGAGAATTTTTACCTGGAAAGTGCATCAGATAGATGTGTCACAAGCTTTTTGTGATCAATATAATGTTTCATTTAGAAAACCACAACCACAACCACATCTAATAAAAATTTTCAATTACTGGCTGCATGTAAACTGTTTGCTGCAAAGAAATCAGTTCAATTTTCATGTATTTCATGGTTACATCTTCTATGAGTAGGAGAAATATCATCACAAAAAATTGAAAGAATTTGCACATGCACAGTGCAAAAAATGGGTCAACTAAAGTGTCAATTTTGTGCAAAAATAGATAGCCAATTTGACAGAACACCAAAGATAGTGTATGCTGCTGTATCATTTCCAGTTTGAGTATAGATTTCAAAAAATTGAAATTTGATATGGAAACCTTTTGAAACTCCATTTCTATCTTGAAACTCCTCCTGGATGTATTTTAGTTTTTCTAAAAATCAGTTTGTGAGTACAAGATGGGCAAAACTAAAAGCCAGAAAGTTTCAAAGTTGTAATTGCAATTTGTAAGGATAGAGAAGAAAAGTTACCAGATTGCTGATTTGGCACTCCCCCTCCCTCTTCCATCTATGATTGCAGTAAATTGAGTTTGAAAAATTTTCTAAATTCTATAAGTTTCATTTGCAAATTATAAATGTAATTTCTTGCAGGATAATAGGAGCATGTCTTAAGTTGTGGAACAGATCCAAAGCAGGATATGAAGGGTTGCGGGATTCTGGATTTTTTAAGATACAAAGATGACAAAGATACAAAGAAAAGTCAACAGCCATTCTCTTGTAGATGTGCTGTCCTTTATTCAATATTCATCAACCTTCCCTTGTATATAAAATGAATTTACTTCACAATTCAAGTTGAACTCCAATTTACAATATAAACTAAAATAACTGCATTACAGTACAATGTGATTTTGAGGGAAAACAAGGGCCAACAGTCATCACTTCTTAGAGTTGATTTTTGAAGTAGCTGTACGAACCCAAGAAACCAGGATTTTGCCATCTTGGCATTAATGGCAGGAAATTAATGCTGTCTCATGCCTCTTGCTTCTGCTTGGGGCCTTAAAGTTGACACCATTGAGTCAAGGAGGGATCAAAAAGATTCACGAGAGTTATATCTATAACATCTGCATAATATGCGTAAATAAACATTTTCTATTTTATAAGAAAGTGGTTTATAAGAAATTAGTACCAGGATGGTGACAAATTTAAGAAACTCTAGTACTATGTTGGAGGAGTGCTAAGAAACTTTTAAAAGCCAATTCAAAGAAAGCTGTGGGCCAATGTTTTTGAGTAATATTTCATAAATGTTATGCTTTGAGCCCAAGAGAACTTGCTTGCTTGCAACAAACTGTGCTGCATGTCAAGAAATATATACCTGGCAGTGGTAGAAACTTCATGTATCCAAAAATAAGAAACAAATTTAAGAAACTATGAGCAGTAAAATGCTAAAATGTTCATGTGAAATTAAGAAACTTTTAATGCTATGGGCTTATCAACGTTTCTGATAAGGAAACAAGGTGCGGATGTGATCGATTAGTTTTTAATACATCTGTTGACAATGAAAAATATTTTAGAGTTGCAAAACAATGCTGAATGAGTTTTGATCATTACAAGCAGCAGCCTAAAATGCCTACATCTTTATTTCTTTGAAAGCAATTAAGAGATTATATAAATCATGCAAGTACAAGCAATAATAAGCTACGACAAAGTTTCAAACATGAAAATCCAAGCACACCTAAGTTGCTGGTACAACAAACACATTTGGCCTTGATCTTTGTAATACATTGATGCTTGCAAGTCCTTTGCATTGTCTAATCTTTTGTTGGGAAGATCCCAAATGTTGGGATTGGACTACACAACTAAAAGGTGACTACGTCAGTAGAATTCTCAACAAGCTCCCAGCCCCAAGTCACTCTGCAGAACTTCTCAAATTACCATGAACAGATTTTGTCATCAGTGTTCAGTAAGTGATAAGAATGCAGCCAGAGACAGACTCCGTCTGCCATTTTGTATATTTCATATGGATGTAACATCTACAGCTCTACAAATGTTGGTTGTTCATCCCGGCTACGTGAGATCTTGTAAATAACTTAACTGATATGGCCAAGTCTTGCTTCATATTTCAATGACGTCTTTTTTTTAATTTGACCACACCAGCCACGCTGCCTGTTCATCTGGAGGATTCTCTGGTTGGGCCTAAACTCCATATTCACTTCTTCTTCATCTCATCTTCGAATAGGCCAGCAAAATCTCCTCTCGACATAAGATCTCAAACGCTCAGCATATAAAAATCTTTTCTTTGAAAAACAACCAATCTCAGTAACGTGTCTCCAGTGAAAATATTTCCCTTTCACCAACTTTCGCCCATCTCCGATGGCTTGCTCGCCTCGACTTGTATGTAGAAGGATCTGCCGTTCTGCCGTTTGTTACGAAAACCTCGCAACTCCCTCTAACATGGGTCCAATCTTAGTTGCGATCGCAATATTTCTTTCCAATAGACTCTAACGACGGGGGACTACAATCTTTTTTGGCAGAGGATTGTTTGGTTGTGATAGAGCAAGCTGCAGTCCGCAATTCAGCACCAGCCACAGCAGCCACAGCTTCGAAGTCCGCCATTTTTCATTTTGATCTATCATTATGATGTCCCCCGTCTTCAATATGCAATCATGCTCCATTGTATCCCTGTAGCCAATAAGCCCTTGTTACGAGCATCATGAGAAAAATCACTGTAGGAAGATATAGGGGGTTGCCTTCCCATTCATTTTAATAGTTTAATATTTTCGTTCTTTCGATATCTCCTCCGCAGTACTACAAAAAATTTCCCCCGCAGATACATATTATCCAGCGCTCCTCCATAGAAGCACACCAGCAGTGTCTAACTACATAGGTCTGTCGCAATGAAATATATTCTCTTACGCAGCATCGCCGTCAAATGATAGCAATCATTCAAGTATCGATCAAAGTGACAAAGCGACTGCGAAGGAGAGAGCCACTGTGAAGCATCAAGAAAGCAAGCAGGCGAAAACCCAAGACGGAACACCAACGAAGCAGAAGAGTAATTCGAGAACAAAAGATACGGATGATTTATCGCTGGATTTAGGAAGTGTCTCCGAAGAGGACGATTCATCAACATTTGATTCAACTAAACTCACTCCACATCGAGAAAAGTATGTTGGCTTTTATTCACAGGAATCTTCTTGTTATTTGTAGTGCAATTGTACAACGATAAACAAGTAAATAAACAACCACAACCACAACCACTGTTTTTGATAACGGGCTATGCTCGAAACGTTGTGCTTTTTTCAATTCGCATTAAAGTGTTTATATTTTACTTTATTTAAATTTTAAAGCTTTTATGTCGCTACATAAAGCTAATGGCAGACATTTATTCAGTCGCGTAATTTCTGTGCAGAGGACGGTGATGGGGATTAGCGCGGTTTTCTTTGATGTTAGTTTGTTGTAATTTTGCATATCACGGAAAACAAAAGGGATTGGATCACCGTCTTTCATGGCGTTGAAGGACAACTGATAAAGCGAGGCTAGGAATCGTATTTATAACGATATAAAAGCTTTAATTTTTGTTCAAAGGGTATACAAAAAACTATGCCCACTTATGTGTCTGCGGAGGAGGATCTGTACGTTCTATTGCCCCGTCCTTGATACAGTTGAATACGAGAGGCTTCATCTTAGAGTTTGAGATCTAGTTCTAGTAAATCGGACCAGTGGTTGCTGATTTATGGTACACGAAAGTCCGAACGGTGCGTGGTTGCTTCAAAAGCAATGCTTTCTTTCTTCTCCAAAAATCAACTAAATATTGGAAGAAGGGGTTGTATTGCTGTGTTGGAATATTTTCTACAGTTTAAAATTCAAAGGCCAGATCCTTTGTTAGTGATATCAACATTACGACTAGCCAATGACAGCCATGACAGTATGCCTTTAAAAAGGGTTAATTGTATTGTTTACTGATAACACAAAACCATTAAGCCATTTTCAAAATGTAGAAAAATAAAAGTACAGCACTAGAGCCCTTTCTTTTAAAATTTATGTGATGTTGACATCTGTGGAGAACTGAGAGAATGCTGTTTTTGAAACAATCACTTTTTAACTTTCTCGTGCCATAAATCAGAAACCACTGGTCTGACCAAGGGCGCCTACCTTGTAAGAAGTGTGTTTATTCCCGGTACTGTACGCGTAGTAATTGGTGTCCTATGACCCAGTCCTGTTAATCTTTGTATGTCATGCAGGGATTTTTAAATTCTAACGCCTGTTAGTGTTGACCAATCAAAAATCATGCTGTCTGATTCCCTGTGGCCAGATCGTATCACAGCTGATCTCGTGTTACATAAACACCGGAATTTGAAACCACAAAGTTATTCATACGTGATCTTGACCTTGAGAGGACTGACTCTGTGTACTGCTGGGTCACGGGAGCAAAACTTAGACGAATATCATCAGTCTAGGTCACGGTACGGTTCTAGGACACTCTCTGTACTGGGTCAGAGGACACCAATTACTCTACAGTACTGGGAATAAAGATAAACATACTTCCTACAAGGTAGGCGCCCTTGACTAAAGCAAGGTATAAAATTCTAAATTGAAGCTTATCCAATGCAACTGTATCAAGAATAGAATGCAACAATGGGCCAAAAATGTCCTCCGCAGAAGTCACAGAGATTTTGCACAATTCTAGGGACAATCTGTATTTCGTAGTGATAGAGACTAGTTTTCTGAAGTTCCGGTTGAGTCAAAATGAAGCTACAATTTTTGAAAATAAAATCCAGCTTTGAACTGCATTTCATAGCAAAAATCTAAAATTGCATTAGTTGGTCTTTGTTTGCTACTTGGAGCGTTAGATGCATTTATTTATTAGATTAATTTGTTTTATTTCTGAGCCGCATCATCAGTTTCATGCATGAATGGATAAGCGCAGGTTCCTAATCTTTCGAAAGGTTGGTGTAAAATTCAATGACCTATTTCTTTCAACTGAATAACTTTAATTAAACTTCAAAGAAACATTGTGAAATTATTTCGAAGGAAACTATAGTTTATTGATGTGTACAATATGGTATCAAGCAAAAGTCTGTCACTCTTCTGGTTTATGATCTAGAAATATGCTGATGTCACATCCTCAAAGGAGTGGAAATGTAATATACGCTGTAATTTCGAAAGATATTCAAAACTTCTGAAAGGTCCAACGGTAGATTTATAGATAAGTATTTAAAGTTTCTTTCAAGCCATTCAATCAGAAGAAATAGGTCATAGAATTTTACACCCACCTTTTTATGCTGATTTAAAGATTTGGAGCCTCTGCTGTGGATCCGTATTGACCAATCAAATTGCTAGAATTTAGTTAGCCTATGCTGAATAGATAGCTGCTGCTTCTCGCTATAACTAGGATGCATGTTAAACCTGTAACTAAAGATGCAGTTTTCTTTTCAAATTTGTCATTTTTTTTCCCAAAAAGAAGATTAACAATGAAAATTATCACGTATTATCATTATTAACAATTTCACCTCTGATGAAAGAGAAAAGAAAAAAAATTGAAGGCTTGGTAGCTGATTTTTGGCAACTTTTTATTCAACGGAAAATTTTGACAGTTGAAATTTTACATTCTATATTGTATTTGTTTGAGGAGTTTTGCCCTTTAGCAGAAGCTATTTTTCAAGGGGTCCCGGCCCTCCACCTTTATGTTAGACTGTTCAACTTTGTTTTGCTTAAAAGGGACTTGATTCTTTGATTTAGAACAGTATTCAAATTGTCAAGATTTAATCAGATCAAAATCATGATATCGAATTTTGAGCACCAATCTACCTTACATCTTGTCAATATTGCAATGTAAATATTTTTTCTTTCAGAACAAATGTTTCGAATGACACACTTGACATAGAAAATCAGGACAACTCACAAAGCCTTGATGATGACATAACAGATCCAGATTTAGAAGACAACGACAATGAACTTTCGAATGATGATATTGCTCCGAAGAAACTTGAAGCAAAGGGGAGTCCTCTGAAGAAACCTGAAGCGAAGGGAGATCCCCAAATGGAGCAAATCGACAAAGTTTATGATTCTGATGATGAACTGGATGATTTGTTGAATTCAAGTCTTGTTTTAAGTGGAAGAAGTACCAAGAATGACAAAGTCGAGGAGGAGAGCATTGGATATCAACCATCCTCAGGCAAACAAGCTGATAGGAGAAACCGTCCAATGTTTAAGTAAGCCGATGATTATTTTTGTTTCATGTTTCAACTTTTTGATTCGTCAATGTTCGCTCGCTTGAAAGTTATTTCTGGAAATTCTTGAAAATAGTAAGAGGAAATATTGTCTTTGTGTCGCATGACATGGTACGGATGGATTTTGATTTTTGTGGCAAAATTTGTATGGCTATCATTCAGTCGTTCTCATCGAATTCTTTGTAATCAAATGTAATGTCTCGTACGGAAGCCCATAGCGGCCAGACAAAGTTAATTAAAAAGTTCCGGACAAATATTATTTTACGATACAAACTTTGCTTTTAGGGACAAACCACATCCACTGCCACAAAGGCAAACTTTACTGGGAGGTACAAACTTTATTTCAAATAGAACAAACTTTATTTTGCAGAGAACAAACTTTATTTCGCAGAGGACAAACTTTATTTCGAGGGACAAACTTTATTTTGAGAGACAAACTTTATTTCAGAGGACAAACTTTATTTTGAGAGACAAAGTTTATTTCGCAGAGGGCAAACTTTATTTCGAGGGACAAACTTTATTTTGAGGGACAAACTTTATTTGGCTTCTAAAATGGAAACGAGGCCCTTCAGTGTCTTTTCGCTTCAAAATGGAGGACAAAATGGAACCGCATACAAGTTAGACGAATATTCGTCCAGACTCAGATTTAAAAAAGACACAAAACTATCAATTTTCAACAAACAAACAAAGCTCTTAACGCAAAATGAATGAATTTTAACACGAGAACTTTATCATACATATCTAAATCCAAGAACATCTTGTTAATCGCATCTAGTTAAGTTACAGTTTGCGATTCTTCGGAATGGGCCTAAGTCGGAGAAGGGCACAAAAATGTCGTTTTTCCAGAAAATCCATTCATGCGATTGACAAGATGTTTTTGGATTTAGATATGTATGATAAAGTTCTCGTCTTGAAATTCATTCATTTTGCGTTAAGAGCTTTGTTTGTTTGTTGAAAATTGTTCGTTGTGTTTTTTTAAATCCGAGTCTGGAAAATGAAACTGCGTCTGGACGAATATTCGTCTAACTCGTATGTGGTTGGGGGGGATGGTCAGGGTAGGAATTGAACGAGATTTAATGATAATAGTGATTTAATGTGATCAAATTTTGGTGATTTTTTCAGACAGGGGTACTTTTTAGGACACCCGGTACAAGACGGACAAGCTCCTCCAGAGTCTTCTGAGGTTGCTAAAGGCTGCTTAGAGCGAATTCTCTTGTTTACGCCGTTTATATTTCCTCAGCTCGAAGCAAGATTCATTCGAAATTGATGACATTAAACCAACCAAGAAAAAAAGTGTTGGTACTCCAAAGAATGATGCATTCTCCCCTGACAATTCAAGGAGCATTGCAAGCAAGTTTCGCAAGCCAGGTAAGCTAATTATTATCTATACATATGAACGTATTTTTTAACTTATTCTTATAAATCCTTCATATACCATTCTTCCATTGAGCCTCTTTAAAGATTTTCAACATTTCAAGTTATTGAAATGTAGCACCACTGTCAGTTTCGTTTTATTCTTGTTGTCTCAAGGAAATGTATCCAAGACTGGCCTTCTTTCATTCTGGACAATTAATTGCTCATGTTAAGGAGCTTAATGGATAAAATAAGAAATGAAGAAATATATAAAAGATCACATCAGACAACCATCACAACCGAAATAAAAAAATGGTGATTAAACTGGCTTGGGCACATGTTAAGGTTGCCAGAAAGAACACCAGCAAAATTTGCTTTCAGAGAACATTTGAAAAAAGCGAAGTTTAATCGGGGAAGACCAAAACAGACATGGATCAGACAAATGAATAAAGACCTGAAGCCAATAAATAAAACAGTGGATGGAACTAACTGAGAACGATTATGAGCGAAATGAATGGAAGAAAACAGTGGCAAGGCTAATGTATTGAATAAGACGGAAAAGCCAGTAAGAAGAAGAAGAAGTTAAGGAGCTTGTATTTGATTATGACCCCTGTGAGGTTCTTTTAGGAAGATTAAAAATATTCGCATTAATACTGAAATTTTACCATTATTTCTTTCTTCAAAATCAACAGTACTGTATCAAATTATTATGCATAGCAACTGATTTATTTTTACTCAAAAAAGCATTTATTATTGCATGTTTAAAACCAATAGAGTTATTTTTCTCCAATAATGTCAAATGTTTCATATTTCAAATACACCCATTACGGTTTCTTCCACTACTGGCGTCAGTCAAAGGCTGGGTAGCTCATTTGAACGATTGTTTACCATTGGTAAGCTCAGCCGTGAAGCCAAATTCATTGGAATATTTGTATTGCCCTTTCCCGGATAAGACTCTTGCATGTAGCCTTAAATAACGGACTCGTCATATTAAACCCATAAACGCAACAAAAACACTGAAATCAGTAGAAAGAAGACTATTAACTCCTGTAAAAGAAACAATAAACAAAATAAGCCTGTCACAAGAGAAAAACTGTTAAATACTGTAAGAGAAAACCGAATTAATCTTAAAACCTGAAAAGAAAGAAATAAGTTAGTAACTTACCAGCGACTGCTGAAAAGATGAAAAGGTGAGCTACTAACTTATTTCTTTCCTTTCTGGTTTTAGGGTTAATTCGGTTTTGTCTTACAGGATTTAACAGTTTTTCTCTTGTTACTGGCTTCTTTTGGTTATTGTTTCTTTTACAGGAGTTAATAGTCTTCTTTCTACTGATTTCGGTGTTTTTGTTGCGTTTATGGGTTTTATATGATGAGTCCGTTATTTAAGGCTATTTTTAAATTTTGTACCACGAATCATTTGTTTACATTTGTAGGCTTAGCCGTGAAGCCAAATTCACTGGAATCTTTGTATTGCTCTTTCCCGGATAAGACTCCTGCATGTCTAAGAAAGGCTCATGTATTAAACAATGCAAACTCTATCTTTTCAGCGTCAGAAATGACGTTGAACTGTGAATTCAGCAAAAATGAAAATTGCAACTTCTCTAAGACTTTTTTATATCCAGATAAAATTTTTACAATACATGTTACTACCTCCTCTACATATTGATAATATACAGCAATACAGGGACGATAACATGAGGAGCAAAATGGCGTGACTTCCCCACGGTCTACATATAAAAAGAGCAATAAACACTACAGGGCCCGGTTGGTCAAAACTGGTATTAGACTAATACCGGATTAGGACCATGCAAATGACTACAGAATCATGCCTTTAATCCAAGATTAGCGCTAATCGTGGTTTGAATAAACCGGCCCAGGACAATACGCAAAAAGAGAAACAAACAAAAGAATACTTGAAATTAATCACTATACGCTATAGATACAACAAAAGTTAACTACAATAAATGTTAGCTGCACAAAGACTGCGGGAGAGGAGTTACGGAATGATCCCCTGCGCCTCACGGAATTAAATCAATTTGATCGATGGATTTAATACAAAAAGCAAGGGTTTTCGTGAAAAAGTTATACCACTATCTTTACCGCAATCCTTTTTTAAAATTAAGTTTATAGACATACTGTTGACTACACGTAACTACTTCAAAAGAGAAAATAACTGATATGCTATCTGGCAAATTTTCTGTATGGGGAGCACACAGCATTGCGTTCAAATATTTATTTTGATGGTTTTGCAAGATAACAATAGTAGCAATAGTACCTCTTTCTTACTGGTAAAATGAAAATTGTATTCACTTTTTTGTTCAATTTTTAGGCTTCTGGGAAAATTCTGATTCAGAATCAGAGGCAGAAAATTTGAATATCAGTGGTGGAAATAATCTTTCAAGCAAACAAGACGATGACGAATTTGACTTTGAATTTTACAATTGAAAATATTTCCAATCCAGGTAACTGTACATATGCCTTTCTACTAGTGAATCAACTTTTCCAAGCTGTTTACCATCAAATTTTACCGGGTTACCGCTCAAAAAGACTTCACGCAGTATGAATAACCTATTCAGGGGAATTCCATTCTCCCAAGAGGACAAAATACATGAATGCATGTGAGTGTCATCATTTTTGAGAAGAAAAACCAACGAAATTTTGCTTATTTGACTCGTTTTTTCAGGTTTTTAGAAGGGCCTATCTGCAGAAAATCTCCCATATCTACAGGAAAGAATGGCCGATTAAAGCCGGGTAAATTACTGGACCTAATTGAACATTCAGGGAGTAGTACGGTATTTGAATATTCAGGGAGTAGTGGCCTTTTAAACTGGGATTCTTTTTTTGATTCACCCGGTAGTTATTGCATGACTCAAGTATAGTTGTATTAATTGACAGATCTGTTGCGTTATTGATTAGTTAAATTTTTTACTTTGATTTTGAGAAAAGTCAAAAATGCATTTGGTTGTAACAGAGGTAAATCTTCAAAAGATTTTTCTGTAAGTACGTAAATAGAATTGATGTACATATTTGTTATGATTGCCAATCAGAGTCGTTGAAAATAATACTTTGTTGTGTTGGAATACAGAGGTTCGTTGCCTCACAAATGCAAAACATTCCTCAAGTGTATCTCTGAAATAATATGATTCAGTAGGCACCCGCGTGACAGAAACTTGATTTTGAAATGTAGCCTGACAATTTATATAATATCAAATGTGTTTGTAGTGTTTCAGTTTCTTAAAATTCACTCTGGTTGTCTGCAGTACAATTGTAGAAAGATAAACTACTAAATTCAGTAAACCATTTGATTTTGATATGAACTGAATTAAGCTCGACATTTCGAACATAGCCCGTTTTCAAGCAAAGAAATGTCAATGGAACCGACGCTAATCAAGCTAAAAGAAGTCTTCCTCTGTATTAACTACTTGGTTTGAAAAGTAACGTGCTTTTCACGTCAACGGGTGGATTCAGTCGCAAAATTTTACGTTTTATTAAAGGTCAAATGACGTCAGTAAATTTTCCGATTTCAAACTTGCAATTCTACTTACGCCCGACCCGATGAATTTTTTATGAATCGCACATGTGGTTGTTTTGAGTTTGAGTCCAAAAATACTTTCATAGGTTTTTAAATACCACTCTTGCTCAATTTTTACGCAAAAGCTCACACCATGATCTTAATTCATTACGTGTATATCCTAGCGTACAGTTAATGTACCGTGAAGGCCATTCATTATTGAGCCTATTTTCCATTTGTGTTTATTGCTTGTTTTGGGTTAAGTTTCATGTTAAAGGTAATTGGCAGGATTAAAAGATGTGTTCATGAACCATGGGTTGGGCACGCGTGAAAGAGCAATTGAAACGGGTGACATTGGTATGTGCAAGAGCTTAGGAGACAGTAGAGTGGGTGTATTTTCCTTTGTTCTTTTTACATATTGACGTATATACCCGTGTCTATTACCTTTAAAGGCACACTGTCGTGGCACTGATTGGATGAATAAGACAGGCTTCAGTAATTTCGCTGCACACTGAAATTCACGAAGAGGATAGACTCCCTTTATGCTCGAAACAAAGTATGATCTAAAAGCATAAAGGCTTTATAATGACCCAGAGGCCAGGTCTTTTGCTAGGGATTTCAACATCACAACCAGCCAATTACAGCCACGACAGTGTGCCTTTAAAAAGAAAACGAAAAAACATGAGCCCCAAATGAAAACGCACCCCAAAACCCGAGGGGCATTTCACTCATTCGAAAAAATGTACGAGATGTTTTCAGAAGAAAAGGATTTTTGCAGATTTTGGATGGATTTTTCTTAGCAACAAAATCTTTTTTGGCACAGGTGTACAAGATTTTTGGGAGTTAAATGCCCCTTTCCAAAACCCGAAACGAGGAGCGAAACACCAAAACGAGCCATAAAGAGCATCTGCTCTTTCTTGTCTCTGGAAAGATTTTGACACTGTTTTCCATTTGAACACGTTCTGCTCTTTATTGCTCATTTTTGTCTTTGTCCCTGGTCTTTGAAAAAGAAACGAGAAGCAAAGACGAACAATGAAACACCAAAACGAGCAACAAAGCGCAGAAAATGTTCAAGTGGAAACCAGGCTTTAGCCTTTCCAAACTTAGAGAAGAAGAACAAGTCGTATGAACGGACAAGTTGTCTGCGGACAAAACTTCCAGTTTGAAAGTGAGAAAAAAACGGGATGGACAAGGCTTTGTCTGCAAAGTCAAGACTTTTTATTTTATTTATTTTAAATACATTTATCCTGCGATACAATTCAGTTTAGTAATTAAACAACTGCTTTCCAATTGTCCATACGAAAAAGAAAATTAGATAAATAAACCTAATAATTTCAAGATTAGAATCTATTTACAACAATTTCATATTAAAAAACTACCAAACTTGAAAAAGAAAAAGAAAAAGAAAAAGAAAGATTACTTAGAAAGGTTAGTAAAAGAAACATTAATTTCATCTAAGTAACAAAAGTTACTTAGATGGAATTAATCATCTGAGTTTGACTTTCCAGCATGTGAAGCGAAAATGTGCTTGTCTGTGAATTTCGTTTGTACGTACTGTAGTAATGTATGATCTTGCATGGGGGCAAACGCGGAATCCTTTCGGCCCGTTTTGTACTTACAGTATATGTCTTCAATATTCTCAGCTGCCTTCCTAAAGCCATGATTCAAACTAGAGGCGATTTTTATCATTATGCGATTATTATTATTATCAATTTATTTAAAGTAGGCCTACATACCGGGTGAGCCAGAAAAAAGTTCCCACTTTTGAAAATTCATAGCATCGAGAGTACTAAATGGAACAGAATGAATCAATATTTGCTGGACAGCCAAAAGATTGAAGTATTTTTGTGATTTTTCTCACCTTCTAACGAGCACTGGAAAACTTTATAAATTCAAGTTTACAAAAACTTGATGGTTGCAAAATGACTGAAAAAGGCCTAAAATGCTTGATCAAATCATAACTGACTCCTCACTCAGAACAATAGAGAAAATGCAATTTCTCATGGGTGAGAGATATCGTCTGCACATCTATTGCCATGGGATTGAAAATCTTCAGTATCTGTTTGAAAATCTCTGTCTTATGACTCTTGAGAGAGGTGACACGCCTGTGTGTATTGTTCTGTGCGAGGAGCGTCCTAATGATTTGATCAAGTGTTTTAGGCCCTTTTCAGTCATTTTGCAACCATGAAATTTTTGTAAAGCTGGATTTACTTATATTTGCAGTGCTCGTAAGAAGACGAGAAAAATCACAAAAATACTTCAATCTTTTGGCTTTTAACTAGAATTTGAATCATTCAAATCCACGAAGTACTTGTGGTGCTACGAATTTTCGAAAGTGGGAACTTTTTTCTGGCTCACCCGGTATATATATATATATATATACAAGACAGATTTCTCAAAAATATAGAACTTGCATGTACGTTTCGCTTTCGCTTCATCAGTTCTGATGAAGCGAAAGCGAAACGTACATACAAGACATATATACATATAGATACAATAGCTATAACTAAGAGCTAATTCAAGCCTACTATCTAAAAAGTAAAATTTGTAAGAAAAAATTAAAAATAAATAAAATTCCGAAAGATTAAATACAGATACATTTTACAGATTTTTACAATGCTTTTAATATTTACAATGTTTTCATTTTTTTTCTCGGTAAATACAGAGCAGAAAATTTAATATCAGCTCAAGAACCCAACCTGTGCCACGAAAGGTCTGCATATTCTACAATTACATTCCTCTCCCCTCCAGGCTTTGATTTTCCTTTTGAAACTGGAGAGAGTATCTGACTGTTTCAGGTCATTGGGAAGTGCCTGCCATAATCTACACCCAAGAAACGATATTGTCTCTAAGCCATAGCACGTAGTGCGTGCTTGTGGCAAGGATAGGTTATGGCAGCCTCTTAACCCATAAGACACCTGTTTTTCAACGAAAATGTCCTTCATGAAGCTGGGATTAAGGCTCAATTTTGTCTTGAAGACTTCAGTCATTAGCAATTGTAAGTTCCTTATGTCGATCAGTAACATCGTATACGATGCGGCACGCCCGTGAATTAATCCAACTTTGTCGCATTGCAGCCCTTTATTGGTATCTGAAATGCGCCAAGAACGACGCTGTAAGTGTGAACTCAGTTTTATTTGAGCATATGAATGTTCAATAAGTAAGTAATTACTTCACCTCTCCTCTCCCCTTTTGGATATGCCCTCTGTCACTGTGAAGGAGGCCAAATATTACGTCATGTAGCTGCGAGCTGCGAGAAGAAGTCCACGAAGATGCGAAGGAGACCTAGAACAATAGTTGCTATGCGACAAGGCCAAGACGCAAATCAAAACTAAACAATACCAAGGAGAGTAACAAACAAACACGCGGAGCTTGATCATGAAACATTCTATGTAATTCCACCAGTTGCTCAGAGCTCAAGGATCCCGCTGGTTGAGAGAGACCGAAAAAAGACTCTTGCTTTGTACAATTTGGTGTGAATTTCGCTGATTCTCTGAGGATTTGAAACCGTACCGTAAGGAGAGAGGGAAGGCACGAAAAGGCCATTCCCAACAAACAAAGGAAAGTACAATCGTCATCATTGCCCACACAAGTCAGATTTCTCAATTTCCGTGCCAGAAAAGGACAGGAAGCCAACAATTTTATCTTCAATCAAGACTGAACAATTTAGAGTGTAGAAAGCCGGTAAAGCAAGGAACAAGACAGCCTTTCTTGGTACCACTTTGCTCTCTTCAAAGCCCCTACTTACCAGCCTAAGAACTTCATCGACATCACTCAACTTATCCAAAATGGGTTGTGGAGCCTCAGCTCCTAAAGTTGCCCCTTCAATTCAAGAAAGTACCAAAGATATCAAGCCAAAAGAGAGACCAAAATCAGCAGCAAGCATCCGAGATGAAAACAACAACAAAATTCGATCTGCTGAAAATGTCAGACCATCATCGAACACAAAAATTTTAGCGAAACGACCAAGCTCGAATAATGGAAGCATACACGTACCAAGTAGCCCTAAAGGAACAAAGAATAAAATATTTGTGAGAGATTCTCGAGGATCTGTAAGGCCACAAAGTGCATCTAGTATTAATGATGATGTCGAAAGAAGATTCTCTGCAGGCTTGAACAAAAGGGAAAGTAGAGAGAAATTATTTCAAGCGACTACTAAAGCACCCACACCACCTCCTGCTCTTTCATTTTTGGGTATGTAAGCTTGTTCGAACTCTGTCTTTAACTGTTTATAGCTTATTTTAATTTGATTTGTATCCAATGTTAATTTTTCAGATTACTGTTGAAGTCAAGAAATTGTTTTCACATTCTGTGTTTAGAATTTTTTTCAAATGGTTGTTACTATTTAATCAATAACTTATAAATATTCACCACTGTTGCCATGGTGTTTCCATTCCTTGAATAAGTTATTTGCCAACCCACTATCAGATTTCTTTTTGTTGAAATGTTTTGAATGATTTTTTAAAACTTTGATATTAAGTTTCCCATAATAGTTTGGTCTCTTGCTCATTAGTTTGATTTTGATAATAAATCTGAGTGTGATTTCACAATGCATCAAATTACTTTCAACAGGTGACAGCCCCATGAAGCCAAAACCACTGGCATTTGAAGTTCCATTGAGTTCAAAACCACCTGGAATGCTGCCACCTAGAAGATTAGAGGTGAGATTGCTATGTTATTTCATTTGGTTAATTGATAATTAGATTTGAAAAGGTTTAATTTACAGTGAACTTGTTTATTTTTTTCGACAACTGCCAATTAATTTTTTCTGCACACCCTGCCAAAAATCAGGCATTGTGTAATATTAACTCCATTATTTTCTTCCCTCAGATTTCTTGAGGGTATGTAGGACCATGAATTTTGTTGATAACATTTCAGTCTTTCCAGAATGGTATCAGATGAGATGTTTATTGGGTATCTTGCTAAGAAGCATTTATTGAGAATCTTTGTGATTTTGACACGGCAGAGCATGAAGCTTGAAACGTTCGTTGAGTAATATGATGAAGATTAATGACCAGATTTTACATAGAGTTCTACTGTATGTACAGTATGCTATTCTGCAGGCTAGAGTTCTTTTCTCCTGGAGTTGCAGTTCTGTAGATGTTCTTAAAATTTATTTTTCTTACAAAACAGAGTTTGAAAAATGCACCAAAACCATTGACTGCGAAAGAATTGGAAGACAAGATTAGGTTATCTGAGGAGAGAAGAGAACTTGTGAGTACATGTAGTATAGACTTGTTCATATCTAGTTTGCGTCACCCTAACCTCTCATCAACCAAAGCAATAATCTCAACGAGGCAAGCAAACAAGCACAGTGCTAGAGGCCTCTCATCAAAAGAGTATTTGGCCCTCACTCACTGCACTTGCCCCCTTGCTTGGTGGAGTTGTGACAGAGAGAACAGTGATCAAAATAATTACCAAAATCAAATGAAATGGTTACCAAAATGCCCCTTTAATTAATTGCAATTTGATTTCTAACTTGAAAATTGACATTTAATGTACAGCCATTACCTTTGTTAGAGAAATACCTCTGAATGGGCTTGGAAGATTTCATCCATGTTTTTCGCATATTAGACCTGTAGACCCTCTTTGTAATTCAGGGAATTGTCTCTCATTAAAATGATTGATGAGATGAAGCATGGTGGTGAACTTGATGGCATTGCATGTTTCCAATTGTAAAATCCTGAACATCAAAGCTTGGAAAAGAACAAAGCTGAGTAAATTAATTGCTCAAAAAGCTACTTTTTGAATTATGCTGCAATAGATATTCATTTATTGAACTGATGTTGCCAAAACATCTTCCATTGGACTTTGGTATGACTCCATTCACAAGAGTCCTCCTTAATTAAACCTAGTTATAAAGCTCTCTCTCGTCTTTTTGCAGTCCATCCCAGTTGAAAGTTTATCCCGAAGCTCATCCTGACACATTTCATATCATGCCTTGTAATTAACCATTTAAACAAAAGTTTAATAAACTTTCCATTTACAGGAAATCCAAAGGAAAAAACTGAAATCAAGCAGAATGTCTAGAAGGAAAAGAGAAATAATTGCAGCACGTGAACAAAGTAACATGCAAGAAAAAGCTGAAGAGGTACATTACACTACACATACCGTAAAAACACTATGAAGTCTCCGGGGGCATTATTTAGTTTTGGATACTCCAGAGGGGGGGGCTTAAAAGAGAGGGGGCTTATTAGAGAGGGGGCTTATTAAAGATTTTGGCTCAGAAGGGAGGGGCGTATTTGATAGGGGGGCTTAATCGAGCTTTTGCGGTGTATATTTTTGTAAGAATCTAAGAAATTGAGCCAGTACTAAAGTTTCTCAAAATTATCAGATTTTGAGTACTCAGATCTTCTTGCAAGTTTTTTAAAGGTCCCATAGCAATCTTTATGTTCACTACCTGCGCCCTCATCAAAACTTCAAAAGACAGTTTTTCCAGCCTTTCCAATATTTAGGCTTTACTCCAAGTGTCTTTGAAAAATGTGATACAGGAAACAGGTAAAAATAAAGTAAGAGTGTTCTAAGGATTTCATTTATTTATTTGAAGGTGTTGTGGTGCAGTGATGTTATCCTCTGACATTGCAGCCAAAACAGTCAGGCGGACATGGTTCAATCCCAGGTAGAGCCCCTCCGCTTGAGCGTCATGACAAGGGGTCACGGACTCCATTAGAACTATTCTACTTCTGCGATCCCAGCGCTAAAAGCCGCAACTTCACTTTTACCTTCACCTTCACCTTATAAATACTGTACCATAGTTTCTTAAAGGGAATCAGCATCTTAAAAGCTAGCCTGGGCTAAGTTTAAAACATGGTATATTTTAATTCAAACTGAATTTGTGGATTCTTTAATATTTTAACGATTTTTATTGTTTGGATAAGAAGCAAATCTCTGGAAGATGCAGAAAGCTCGAATTTTGGGCAGAAATTTATCTGCAGCAGATCATAAATTATTTATTTTAGGATAGACATTTATTCGCTAATATTTTAATGCCAAAAAGCTTGTACTGATAATTTACTGCACCACCCAACCTTTTATTATTCCAAAACATTAAAGCAAAGATACGAAACAAATAGAAAAACTCAAATCAGTAACAATCTGTATGAAAATACAAGGCCAGGTAATAGCCATGTACAAGCCTTGTAGTCATTGCCTTGTGAACTTGTTCTAGTCTAGAAAAGCCTTGTTGTAACCTTGTAAATGGCTCGAAAAATGCTAATAAGTTTAACCCATTTAACCTGGACTAGCACAAGGTTGATCTTAGCCTAATGGAAACCTTATGTTAGACTGGTTTTAACTTAGTATCTTAATGATAGCCTCGTAATTTTCTTCAAAGGTTAGGGCTAGGCTAGCTACACTAGTCCCTCAATTTCGCTGTTGTTGTTGTTGTTGCAAACAAATCAGTTGTAAGAAGCATAGAGAGATTGTGTAGCCAGTCTAGGTTAGGGCAAGGTCGTAACAAGGTCATAATCCCTGCTACAAGGCCAAACCTTGGCCTGTACAAGGTCAAGTCTAGCCTTGTATTTTGTCCAAGAAGCATCCGAGATGAAAACATTACAACAACAAATCGATCTTCTGAAAAAAGAGTATCTTAAAGCATCATGATATTCTTCCAGCCAAGCCTCTCTGTAACTCTATCTATTTCTTCGTTCTTACATGAAAAAGAATCATATAAATATAAATGTGCCCTTCTAACTTTCAGTTAAAGGAAAAAATGGACTCAACGGTCAATAAAAGAGAGAGGTTACAAGCAGAAATTGTAGAGAAACAAAAGAAGCAAAGAGAGCATGCTGCAAGAGTTAGAGAAAGAGCACAACGTATGAAATTAGGAAACGGTGATGAAAATGACGAAGGGCTAGGAGGAGAAATGGAAACATACAAACCAGACTCTGATGGTAAGTTAATGTCACATGATATTTGCTATATCGAAAACTTGTCATGCGAAACACTTTGTTGATTGTTTTTATTCGCGCACATTTTCATGCAAGCTCTAATGTGGGACGAAATTTAGTTCTCTTTCGTAAGAAATTGGCTTGTAAGGAACTATTAGTTCTACAAGTTGTTGCTCGAAAGATTTTGCTCGACGTTTGTTTAAATAGTAACGCAAGGAAACTATGAAATATTTTTTTTCATCTGTCGAAGCTGGTAATGCGTTACACAACTCGCATTGATGGATTGAAATGAAACGAACTCAAAAGTTGATCGTTGAAAGGCCGAATGTAGTATTTGGGATTTTAGTTATATTTTCCTAAGTACTAGAAATCCAGGCAAAGTAGAGTTTTCGAAAAAATCGTTCATATTGTAACACTTGAAGGAGAATTTACTTCGAGTGGTGTTCGAGTAAGGGCGATTTTATATGCTTAAATCGATAGTTTAATGCCTGTTTTCATGCGTTTTACAATCAAGAATCACCCTTCATCCAAACGTTTCAGGTGGAAAAGTTTTGGAGAAAAAACGTCGGATAGATATTTTCGGACACTTTTTGCTTTGGGTACAGTATCCTCCTCTTTCAGGGCTTATTGATCAAATGTTTTTCTTGAAATGGTTCATATTTGCATAGAGGTAACCCGTTTTTAGGCAAAGAAATCTTCAATTAAACGTATCGCGAGATCACATTCAGCCAAACATGTTTCGGTTTCTTTTAAAGGTAAGCAACTAAATAATAGTAAAATATAAGGACTTTGACATGAACTAAATTAAGCATGACGTTTCGAGCATAGCCTCTTATCAAGCTTGATAATGGGCTATGCTCGAAACGTCGTTCTGAATTCAGTTCATATCCAAAAAGTGGCTTAATCTTTACTTTATTTAGTTGTTGGTCCTTGTACGATAGACGATTATGCTAAAGATGGTGGCAAGGAACTTTTTGCCAAGATGTACTGCGTTCTTTAATCGAATTCCTATAGAATTGTTAAAGTTTCTAATTTGATGCATCTTGGTAAAAAGTTCCTCATCTTTAACGTAATCGTCTATTGCACTACGCAGCCAAAAGAAACTTTTTGATCTTTTGTTTTGGTCGAAATATTGTCCAAATCTAATTTTTGTCCAAAAACTTTTACTGTCTTCTGGATTTTGATATTCAACATAGATTAAAGGGGCTCCGTCGTCAAACTGTAAACAAAACGATGCTTTTTTTTTGCAGTTTTCTTGAAAGGTGATATCGCACAGGATTTTCGTATTTTTTTCAAAATGAAAGTTGCTGTTTGGGCATTAATCATTGTACTTCACTAAGGAACAAACCAAAAATTCATATCTCCTATGATTGCTCGGATATAAGTGGATTTTTAACGGTCGCTTTTTGGTGGCTTGGGTGAAGCCACCAAACAAACTGCATAGAACAATGGATGAACAATGGACAATCCCCGGCACGTGCGAGTTTACGGATTTGTTTACTGTTTGACGACGGAGCCCCTTTAACACATTCTATTTTTCTATTTTTACAGACGAGCCTACAAATCAATGGTCGACTCATGTAATAGAAACGCAGAAATTAACCAAAGCAAATACGTCAACAAGCATGGACTCACGGGCATCGTTAGACACAAATGACAGTGGTATTCCTAAACATAGAGATGAAAGTACGGACGATTTTTATAATGCATGAATACATACAGAGATTTTATAGCGATGTTATTCCCTTCAGAAGGGTCTATGGTGACCATATTTGAGTAAATCTTGATACTTTCAGACGAGAGGTAATGTCCAATTATCACGTTTTGCTATTATAACGTTCTGTGACCTTCTGGCTATATTGTTTTGCATATGCTTCAAATCATTGCACGAGGGGTAAATGCATCTGTCATTGGCTTGAAAATCATTTCAGTTACAGCGCCATGAGTGTTCATTGCCAATCTTTGTTATTTTGTTTCTTTTCAAAATTATTGCGCTTTTCTTTCTTTGTCAAGAATTCATGAAAAACTTTGAACAAAATTGTAAATCCTAACTGAATACCGGATGCGCCAGAATAAACTATGCATTTTTCGTAGGCTACGATAAATCGTACACTGGACCGATTTTGAAGATTTATGACTTAATCTTTAGCGGAAAGCCTGAATTAGATACTAGGATTTTTTTTTCAAAATTTTTCGTTCTAAGTTTTTAGAGCTTGAAGCGAGTTTCTTAAAATTTTAGTTTCGAAAACACTGAAAACGATCCAAAAACATGGATCAAGTTTTCTAAAGAATCGACATGAATGGACAAAGAGAGAACTTGTTCGTGGTCATTTGGGATTTAGAAATCGATTAATTGTAATCAGCTGCACGAGAGTTCGTACTAAATCCCCAAATCATGTTGAGTCTTTTAAAACATGATTGATGTATTTTTATCGTTTTCAGTGTTTTCGGAAACGAAAATTTAAAGAAACTCGCTTCTGGCTCTAAAAACTGAAAATGGAAAAATTTGCAGAAAGTCCTAGAATCTAATTCAGGCTTTCTGCTAAAGATTGAGTCATAAATCTTCAAAAATTGTGGCCTGCCAAACGTGCATAGTTTATTTTTGCGCACCCGGTAGAGGAAAAACGTTACAATTTTCTTGAAAACCAAATTTGTTGAAGTCTATGATGTGGCAGTTAGCAGGAATTTGTATCCTTTCTGGCTCCTGATTTAGTAATTTGATGACATCACAACTGGAAAATTGTTCGAAATATAGAAGACGCTGTAAATTTTGAAAACAATCAAGATACCAAAGATGGTCAACAAACACTCATAATATAAAGAAGTATCTAAAATTCTTGTAAAGCCATTAAATCAAACGAAAAATGCATGAACCAGTCGTGCCATGCTTTTAAAAATCTAATGCCAATGCTTCGTTTCAATCTTATGGCTAAGTTGCACTACAGCCGACACAGTTTCATTTTCTCTTCAACAAAAGAAGGAAGTGGCTACTGGTTTCCATGCCAAATTTAGGCCCTGTTTGTGTCATTTTGATGTCCTCCAGCAAGTGTGAAGCTTTTTTCTAGTCACGATCAATTTTTTAAGTCATTCAACTAGATGACAGAAGTATTATTAGTATTGTCAAGAAGTTGGAAGTAAGCCTAAATTGGCTGTAATTTAGCTAGGAATAATGTCAAGACTACTATAAATAGATTGCTCATATTATTGGTGCGAGAAATTCGGAAAACAGCAGCTCCAAAGTGGTAGAATGTGGAAAATAACACTATTTCCAAAAATTGTAAATGTTTTGAAAACCTTGTTAGACCAATTAATTGGACAATTCAATCATTGCACTGGAAAGGCCAAATTCATATCATATTATAGAACGCTGATATGCCTTCATTTCAAACGATGCCGTTAGATTTAGTCTCTTCTGTGTTGATTGGACAGTGTGTCAGCTAAAGTTCATTTGATTTCTTGTTCGGAAGTAAAAGCCATCTTTTCGGCAGAAAACCAAAACTTACAGACATGCAAACATCGGCTCAGATGGGAACAGAGAGTAAACGACCGATTTAATACTCAAGATAGAATTTATGAAATAACAGTGAATTCTCTATGCATTAAGTTGAAATTAGCCAACCAGAGGGGCAATTGCAAGACCTTTAGTTTCCTGAATGGAACGGATGCAGCTCATCATATATGTTCTGGACTTATAACAGGATTGAGACAAAAAGAAAGATTACATTCTTTGCTGTTACTCAGAGTTTCACGCTATACGGCGATCATCAGACAACTCTGCTCAATTTTTGTGCATTTATACATGTTCTGGACTTATATGTTCTGGACTTATAATGCTTGGTTTAGCAAGGGTAAGTTTTGTTAAACGAATGATACAGGTCAGATTGAGACATGTGATTTGGCTGCCTTCAGAATCGACTTCACACCTCCTGTGCAGCCAAACAGTGTCTTTCCCTCTCTGTTTATTTTCATTTGGTTGAGTGCACTCAGAGGTGTGAAATCTATTCTTCTGAAAGACAAATCGCTTCGTCTTATTGGAAACCTTGATTTCTGTTTCGCAAAATTCACCCTTGCATCTCAAATGGTCGTTGTTTTTTTACAGCTATTATCTTATAATTTTTGCTTGAACGCTTATTTCTCATATTCGTTTATTTGATACTTTTATAGACTTAACGAGAAGCATTCATTTTATATTTGTAATTCTACAGGTCGGTTTATTCATTTCATTTGTATTGCGTCCATTTCATGTAAATTTTTCAATTTGGATCATTGCAAATTGCAAAAGTTTGTCTATCTTTATTTACAGTACATGCCTGCAATGAATGAAAAAGGACAGATTTGGTAAGACAATAGCACGAGCTGGTTTGATTGACACCTCAATTCAAAGCATGATCGCAGACAAAGGAAATTCTCTCAACCAGATAATCAAAACAATCAAAGCCGCAAAAGATTCTCTGAAATCCAGGTAGCTAGCTCGCTTGTTGTGCATTCCAGAAGTTGTTTCTAAGAGTAAACATGAGTATAGATCGAAAGAAGAAGGATCTATCTACACAACCGCCACGGGCATTTAATTTATTTGGTTCAAAAGCCGATTGGGAGGCGATTCAATTTTCTTATTTTTTTGGGTGTTATCAAAACATTTACTGCTCAGCTTCTGGACCAAAGAAATAAAATGCCCGAGGTAGATGTTTAGATACATCCTTCTTCTTTCAATATATGCTCATGTTTCTCTTAAAAACGCTTTCTGGAATGCACAACGAGCGCGCTAGCTACCTGGGTTTCAGAGAAAATTTTGCGGCTCTGTCTGTTTTGAATTTATGGTTGGGAGAATTTCCTTTGTCTGCAGTCGCTAATCGCTTTGAATTCAGGTGTCGATACATTTGCTACTGCTTCTTGAAACACTCTTATCAAAATGATTTGCAGAGCTGTACTCTGACCTACTTAAAATAATTCAAATTGACACAAAAATTTCTTTTGCAAAGTCTTCTTGCAAAAGATGCTATAGACTGACCAGACAATGATGAAGTGGCGAAAAGAGGCATTTCCTCGAATATCAAGCGAGCAACCAGTGCCAAATCATTTTTTCAGTAGAGCTAAGAAAAGCAATTTTGTAATTCGTACTTGATATGCTTAACTTTTTTTTCCCGAATAACAATTCTTCGTTTACTGTCCTAGATTAGCTTGCTATGATGGATATCAATTCTCAATGCAAATTCAACAAAACATCCTGCCTATTTTATGTTCATTGCAACCATGTTTACGATGCAAAATATAACTAAAAAGGGCGTTTCCTTCATTCTCCAATCGTCTGAAGGGCGTGGTCACGAAAAATTTTTTGGGGCTACGCCCCAGACCCCCCCCCCCACTCCTGAGGTGCTGACAAATCATCTCATGCTATTGTGTTACAAAATCTGTCCTTGTTCATTGAATATCCTTCAGATTATTTGGCTTCAGACGTGGGCCTAACGGTGTTTTCAGAATAATTCCGAAAGATAAGATCCCATCATAATTTTGTTATTTGTCCAATAAAACTTCAGTAAACCTGTAAATATCTTGTGTATTGGTGTATTGTTACTCATACCGCATAATTTCTGCCCTTACCATTGGAATACTTTTAGATGAGCGTCCGTGTGGCAAGAATAGAACAAACAAACGAACAAGACAGTGAGTTTCCAACGTTCTGTTTAGTCCATGTTATTCTCCTAGATTTACTTCTGGTCTATCCTCAGTGACCACTTCACTTGTCTCTGTTATCTTAACCTTTCCCCTATCGTCTCCTACGTTCTGTGTCTTTTTGTTAGTCTTTGCGTTTCTCTGTTTTGAATTAACTTTATCATCGAGTAGTATGTACTTCTTAATAGATTTAGTGCTGCTAGGCGGCCTAAATGGCCTACTTGTCGTTAGTCTTTCCCGTTGTGTCACATCTGCCAAATTTACATTCATTTCCCCCATTAGCTTATCTTTGCCGAAATGCATTCCTAGTCGTACATTCCTGCCGTATAACCGAAAACGCATCGATGATTGAAATAGATCTGCTTTGCTGACACTCAAGAACTTGAACGTTGCACCGAATTCTATCTCAGTTATTGAGACGAATTTCGTTTTGCTACGGAGACGTTTGGAAGGAAGAGAAACCATGCTTACCCGTACTTGATTAATGCTGTCAAAATCGGCAGGTTGTAGCTCACGAATTCTATGAATCACCAAAAATAACAACAATTCCTTTTTTGAATACTGCAAAGTGATATGCAAATGGCCTGGTCTTGTTCTGTTCGTCTCAGATTCATTTTGGCGCTTGATTTTCTTTGACGAACGCTTCACTGTTGCATGGTCTGACTTTTCTCCTACGTCTAAAACTGAAGAGTCCATTTTCTCGTTGTCTCCAACTGTTGGAACCACCTTTCTTTTATCTGAGCTTACTGTAGGAGACTTCCATTTGTCTGATCCCATTGTAGGAGCCGTGTTACCTTTGTCTGATCCAATCGTAGCAGCTGTCTTCCCGTTGTCCCATGTGACCTGAGAAGCTGCTTTCCCGTTATCTGACAACATGAATTTATTCGTCGAAATATCGCTAGCATTGTTCTCGTCTTTGAGATTTCCTAAAGTCGTGCAGTTACTGATGTCTGTGCAAGAATCCTGTGGTGCGACTTTGGCATACTTCACATGTCGTCTGGTGGGATCTTTTTTGGAATCTTGGCGAAAGCATTTGCCTAATTTTATACAGAAGTAAATTGCGATGAGCAGAATGGCTGTACCGGCTGTACCGACTGCCACACAAAGGGAAATAGCGACAGATACCGACCCTAGAAGAAAAAATCCTCGTAAACTCAACTTGTAACTCCTGAAATGAAAAGAAGCTGGTATTAAATTGATGTATCGCTCGTGACTTATAATATAACTCCTGATATAACAAGTAAGCTCATAAAATATTGACTCGTAACATCGCAACTGATGGTATAAAGTAAAACTTGTAACTAATGGATTTGACCAGTGGCGGCGCCAGCCTCAGAAAAGTGGAGGGGACGAAGGAAGATGGGGGTCTGGGGGCGAAGCCCCCAGGAAAATTGTCAAGACTACGCCCTTTTTATGCTCAGGAAATGCCCTTTTTACCCTAAGGAAACACCCTTCTTTGTCTATCAAGCTCTAAAGATACCTACCTAGCCCCTCCTAAGACATTTTCTCAACGGATTTAGACGAATTGGAAGAGTGACCTCAGAGAATAGTGGGGGACTTGCCCCCCCCCCTGGCTCTGCCACGGGATTTGACATCCACAAATTTGTTAACTCCCACCAGATTTCAGAATACCAAACTAACCTTCTGATGGTACGTTTGAAACTGCAAATTTCTTTCACTGTTGGAGCTGGTACTAGAACTTAAAAAAAACTCTAAATTTCGTATACTCGTAAAAGAGCCAGAGAGAGCTCGGTTTAAAAATTTCAGAGCCTTGCAACTAACACATTATATCTTCAATACTCACAAGAATGCATGCTCTGATGTCGTGGAATTGATTGGAATACGGTCAATAATGTGAAAATAAAGATTTAGATACCCAAGGAAATAAAGATTTGGCTGTACGCTAGGATATGCCCAGCTGTCCTTGTTCATCTGAAACTTTAGTCAATAAAGCTGAATTTGCTAAAACCACTGGAGTCAATATGAACGCAAACTTTGATTGCGTGAGGGCAAACAAACAAAACTGATGTTTTGCTAAATCAATGATCTTTTAGGAACAGGGTTGTGAGTAGGTACGGTACACGTACCTTAGGGTAGGGTGGGGTAATTTGAGTCTAAAATGAGCAAAATCTCAAAATGGATAGCTGGTAAAACGAGACTAAAATGCAAAACATTTCAAAAGTTTCGTTTAATTGACATTCAGTGCTTCTTCTTTCTTGGGAAAAAATCTCAGCTCTGACAAAGGCAGTTAAATATTTTTAAAACATTTTCTCTTTTGGCAACTAAAATAGGCCTACTTTTTCCGACGAGCGGGAAAAGTGGGTCTATTTTCAAAACGTGTATTAAATCGGAATATGAAAGGCTAAATGATTAAAAAAATTAATGGATTTACATTTCCCAAATGTTCTCTATTCAATAAAATCACTGTCTTTGCCTTTTATCGCAAGCAATCCGTTCCCGCGACGAAAATAAAACTACGGTCATTATGCAGTGATCCACCATCGTTGCGACTTGCAAGTTAGTGTTCGAATTTGATAATAACAGTCAAAAAAAGATTTTTGCAGTATGTTTACTCCAATTTACTGGTTACCAGACAGCAACTGCGGTAATAGGAAACCCGTTTTCACATTTTAGACAGAAAACAACGTGGCAAGATGAATATAAGTGCGAAAATTTTAAGCAACTCAAGGCTTCGTTGAATTTGAATTATGGCTGAATTCTCAGTAGGCCCACATTACCCCACCTGGTAAAAAAATAAAAATAAAAAGAACAATAGCGTCAATGACTTCGAAACAAACGTTATTTTATTTGTAAAAGACCAAACTCTTACCTCATGGTCATTAAATTTTATAAAATGAATGGAGATACATCTAAGACGAATGTTTTATGTAAAAAGGTAGTTTATTATGTAGACATTAAAAGAAAAATAGCCAGCCTTTCTTCCATTTAACGAGGAAGGATATTTCTAGCGAAAAGCTCAGTAGACCCACTTTACCCCGTAGACCCTCATTACCCCCACCCTACCCTACTTTCATGAAATACGTGTGAGATAGATGGTCAGTGACTGACTTCCTTGGCAATGTTTTTATTTTAACTCAATGTGATTGGTCAAATTCTTGGAGCGAATCAAAATTTGGATCTCTTTTTGACCTGTGACTGCAGCACTGTGCCCAATTCTAACATCTAGACTCCCTGTGATTCATAGCGCGCCTTTTTCGCAATCATAAACACAACGAGGATTGGCAGCCATCTTGGACCCCGTCACAGCAAGTTAGAAAATACAAATATACAGAAACAGACGCAAGAGTGCAGATAAAAATAATTCAAATGCATTCCAGACAAAGATGCAGCTTTGCAGAGTAGGTTAAAGCATAGGATGGCATCAGATATGCCCATAACCAGCCACTTTCCCATGAGGAAACGAAGAGCTTTAGGCCTAGGCCTAGACGGTCGTCAGACGAAGAGAGCCACCACAACTGAAGCAAAGAAAGATAACGAAAAGACACCTGAAACAAGAACAAAAATTTCACTTAGAAGAACCAAGAAACATTCTCCGTCGGATAAAAGTTGCAATCAGCCTTTGAAAACACCGACCAGGGCACAGTTTCCAAACGCTTTAGGTGATAATTTTGAGAATTTGTTATTTTGTTCATGATTAGGCCTATTATTATAGGCCTAATTCTTCCATTTTCAATGGTCTAGAATATCCTATCCTAAAGAGAAAATCGAGGTTAATCAACCGATCCTAACTACAATCCTACACAATTACATTACAACTAAATACTTACAAAATACTGTAGAACACAGAAATACATTAAACTTGAAGATGCCGGAAACAGTACCAGTCTGCAGCAGAGTGTGGCAAATGCACGCACAAGATTTTGTACAAGAATTGTACGTACACGCCAATTGTCAACGAAATCTTTCGTTCACTACTTTGAAAACAAAAGAGTGAAAGACCTCACACGTGAGCACACCACTTCTACGTTGGTCTGCATGCGCAAGATCTCATCAAGAACTGCCATACTGCTGCAGACTGGATTGTATTAAGACTGACGATAACTCTGATGATTAGAGGAAGTCTCTGAGCTCTCTAAATAGGTAAACAAATCGAGAGAAAGGCTTTCATCTTGAGACTTAACTTTACTTATCTTTGCCTTTGCAGGCTGAATTCAATATGGGACCTTTTCTGAATCTGAAGGGGGCAGCTCGTACAGGGGGTGCAAAAATGGGGACCGAAGGCATGAAAAGTTTTGGACCATTACCAAACAGAAAAGAAGTTGTTTTTTCCCAAAATAATGCCTGTATGGCTCAGGGTTTTCTTCTTGGAAACAAAATTTTGTCCCCCTTTGCCCCCTAATAATTCACCTCTTGCTGCATTTGATTGTTCAATGGACAGTTCTCCAAATGATAGCAAAAGCATATCACATTATACAAGAGAAAATCACCTTAAAATGAATTGTCACATGTCCTCTCAACAAAAATCTAAACAATGGTATTACCTGTCCTTCATTGTGATATGAACCAATTAGAACCTGGTTAGAGATTTTTCAAACTGCAATGTAATCATCCGACTTTCAATTTACTGCAACAATTTACAGCAACACAATTAGCCTACAAAACAAGCATTCTTTGCTTTGTTTTTGTTTGAAATTGAACAGTTTGATAGAACAGATTACGTTCATTGATTTCATTTTGCTGAAATCTATTGGTGCTGCACAGTTGTTATACTTTCTGTTTCTTTCAATTCACAAAAGAAAGACTACACACAGGCTAAGAAAAGGGATGGTTCTTGGTATCCTCACCAAAACATTTCGGAGGCATCCTATGTACTATAAGGATATACAGTAAGGGTGGGCAACCCAGGCACATGCCCATGTCCCAATCCATGCAGTATAAAGTGTCATATTTGTTTCTTTTGCAGTGCGACTGAGAAAGACTCCAAGGAGACTGGCAGCATGGGGAAACGGTTATGCTAGTGACTCAGGACCAGAAATTACATGGGACAACAATTCACCGAGTCCAACCAAAGCTTTGGAAAAATGTGAGAATGTTTATTCTGCATCATATTAACATATTTAACACCTTTTTCTGGATACCTTGCTGCAAGCTATCTCTCTGGAGGAGTGAGTAGCTCTGGGCTTATTCACTCTGCCAGAGAGAGGTAGCTTGCTTCACTCACAGCCAGTGAGGTAGGTTGCTCCACTCACAGGCTAGAACAATTATCAAGGTGATAGTATTGAATTGAATAAATATTTCATTCAAAGTAAAGGTGTCTGCAAAATAATCCAAGAGAAACCCTGGTGTGGTAGGAGCATGTTGTAGGCAACAAGTATTCAAAGAAGAAATCCCGAAACGCTTGGTACCATAGCAAAAGGATAACAGAACAAGAAAAAGGGCAAATGAAGGAGGAAAGAGATTTTTCTAATCTTCTTTCTCTCTTTTCCTTTCCCAATTTTCCTTTCTTTTAAATTTTGAGGCTCTCATGCCTTGCCGAAGGTAAATTTACTGCACCAAAACTTAAAAAATGAATTACTATTTTCATGTTTGACTGAACTTTGAATTGTAAAAGCAAGTATTTCAGTTGCTATTGCTTGAATTAAACCCTTCTCCCAGTAGAATAAGTTCAGATTGTTGCATTTTTTCTATGCAGCTAAGGGTGATGGACTGCTTAGCAACAAAGACCCAGAACAGCTGGCATCAATCTTAAAGAAGCTCAGCAGAAACAAGGTGATACATTTGTTTTATTATCATGGATGAGCAAAGCCTGGTTTCCATATTATCATAACAGTCAGCAACATGTCGCATGATTGGCAATATGCGTCTGCGATGCATCCCCGATTGATCGGAAGACGTATTTCCATATAATCTGAACGGTCAGCAACACGTTATAAACTTTAATCCCCGACCGATTGGGGATTGTTATGCTCTTCCGGAAACATATTTTCTTGCTTTGCTGGGATCGATTTTCAGTGCCTGACGTCGCCGTGCAGTGCAGCCAAAAATCATGTTTCTATAACAAAATCTTGCTTGTAGCAGTCTGCGACTGTACATAAGGCGACTGGTCAGCGACGTTTGGAAAAGTTGAACTCATCTCAACTCTTCCAATGCATCCCCATACTGTCTCTGTCTGATTGGCAACATCAGCGACATCGTTCAGTAAATGTTTCCATTTGTTTTCTGATGTCCAGATGTCAAAGGTTTGTCCAGAGTTAAAAGCTTGCATCTGTAAAGAGCCGGAAAATTTATGAATTCTCATTAAAATCAAAGTTGGCCACGTGTCATGAATGCACAATACATTGCCAAAGAAACAATGCTTTGCCTGTGTGTATTTTTCTTGTTATACGCCAAATAAACAATGTGTGCGCCAAATAAACAATGCACTGTTGGCAGTCCATGATAAATCGTACACGTTGAGCCAATTTGAAGATATAAGTTAACCCCTAGCAAATAACCTGATAGGATTTTTGCAAAGTTTTCTGTTTTTAGAGCTATAAGCAAGCTTCTTCAAGAGAATTTGGGGATTTAGAACTTTAATAGTGTCAACTTCTGTATGAGGATTGGTTCAACGACTGGCCTGTTGAAAAATTCTGCAGTAGTTGCAACAAATTGCCTGCCCTATTTGTCTTTTAACCCCTTTAAAACAGGAACACAACCTGCCTCAAAGCATAAATTTAATGAAATTTGAAAATTAAAACATTTCTTTGTATCAACTGAAAGTAATTTCACATTTCTCCCAAGATAGAACTGTTGCTCGTGCAGCAGATTACAATTAATCGATTTTTAAATCCCAAGTCACCACAAAAACCCTGTCTCTTTGTTCATTCATGTCCAGTCTTTAGAAAATTTGATCGACGTTTTTTATCATTGTCAATGTTTTTGAAAACGAAAATTTTAAGAAACTCGTTCATAACTCTAAAAACTGAAAACAAAGAATTTCCAAAAAATCCTAGAATCAACCTTTAATTCAACCTTTTTGTGAAAGATTAATACCTCATTCACACTGCAAGTAAAACCAGCTTAAACTAAACCAGGTTGCCGAAAAGGACATCCTAATTGCTCAATCTAACAAATCAAATGCATTTGATTGGTTCTCCTAATTGGTCAATCTAACAAATGAAATGCATTTGATTGGTTGAAACGTAGCCTGAAATAGATAAAGCTGGTTCAACTGTGTGCATTCGGTATTCATATACAAACCTATTTACCTTTGCCTATTGAAACAATGTTGAGAGCTACTGTAGGTTGTCATTGTTGTCTAACTTTAGTTTGGGACTCTCATTTGTGTCCTTTCACCAAATTTGTCTGCCCTTTGATCCCTATGCTTATGGCCCACTGTAATTATTTCTCATAGGTCCTCAATAAAGAGGATGAAAAAACGTCTAATTTATTCAATTCCTGGATGAGAAGAGAAGATGTATTGAGTGGAAGGAGGAGCGAAAGACTTATTGGAAAAGGGAGACTAAAGAAGAGATCAATTTTAAACTTGGCGAAGCCACCTGAAGTTGGTCCAGAACAAAGGTTTGAATTTACTGTATACATGTTAAAGGGGCTCCGTCGTCAAAATGTAAACAAAACGATGATTTTTGCAGTTTTTCGAAAGGTCACATAGGATTTTCGTATTTTTTTCAATATGAAAGTTGTTGTTTGAACAATTTCTGGCAGAGATATCATTTGGGCCTAAGCTTGTCCTCGCTTAAAACTCATTCCATTGCACTTAAAAAGTAATGGTAAAATTCTTGAGCTAGATAATGCGCTTACCCATTACTCAGACACCAGTTTGACTTCGTTTGCCTTCTTTAATTTGCCAAATTTTTGTAAGAAACAACCAGTTGTGGGCGAATTGCAAAAAGCTTCCTCGGTCCATATTTTTCTCTACACAGATTCTCCGCTTCAAACAACAAACAGTGAACTTTGACATAGTATCATAAAAGTCTTGCATCACAGAACATTCCTTTTGAACGATTCCATGCGCTTTAGCGAGGCACTCGTGAATTGTATTCACGCATTTCGTTCTTTTCGTTCTTATTTCAATCAATGCAAAACATAAAAAGAACAAAAACATTGTTTTGGGTTCGCTAAAAAAGAGACCCGATTTTGCTCTTTTGTTTGTTTGCATTGACTGATTGAACCAAATGCGTGAAAACAATTCACAAGTGCCTCGCTAAGGCGCATGGAATCGTTCTGTAGGAATGTTTTGTGATGCAAGACTTTTATGATACAAAGTTCACTGTTTGTTGTTTGAAGCGGAGAGACTGTGCAGATAAAAATATGGACCGAGGAAAGTTTTTGCAATTCGCCCACAACTGGTTGTTTCTTACAAAAATTTGGCAAATTGAAGAAGGCAAACGAAGTCAAACTGGTGTCTGAGTAATGGGTAAGTGCATCATCTAGCTCAAGAATTTTACCACTACTTTTTAAGTGCAATGGAATGAGTTTTAAGCGAGGACAAGCTTAGGCCCAAATGATATCTCTACCAGAAATCATTAGAAATTGCCTCCAATTTTGAGATATGATAGCAGTAAAGGAGTTTGGGTTATTGCTGAGGTCAGTATGCATAATTGCTGAAATTCTTATCTGTATATCTCGTTTGTAGCGATTTCTATAGATATTTCAACGAAGGTCAATGTTCTTCGACCGGAAAATGAACGCAGCTCCGGCCCCAAACAAGCTATGTGCCTAAACATGTAAACAACTCTGGACGGACATCCCCACAACTGATTTATCAAAAAAAATTGCGAATAACTGAAGTATTCTAGCATCCATTTCAGTTTTAGTGAGAGTACTAGAAAATTTACCTCAAACGACCGATTTTGTCTCCAGGGCAGGGCTGGAAAAGATTTTTTAGTGCCTCCGACCGGTAAAAAGCACAGGCAAGGGGCCTCCAACATTTTTTAAAAGAATTGTCGCGAGAGTAGCTGTTTGAAGAGTAAAAGGTTAGGTTTAAACTGCATGAAAAATAATGCAAGCTGTTATTGTTTGTCAGCCTGTGGCAAGTTAAAACACTAACGAGAATGTCTACCAAATGAAAAATTTTATCAGAATGCTTTTATTTTGTACTTTGTTATCGTTATTGAACAATTGTGTATTAGAATGACACAACATTACATTTTAAGAATTTGTCATTGAAGTCTAGATTATTCAACTTTGAGATGGACTTTTAAGGTAGCCTAAAATATCGAGGTAAATGTTTCATGGCTCAAAGCCTTATTTTGCCGGGTGTTGTAAGTTTATGAGTTCAAGGGATGTACCAACACCTCAAGTTTTGATACAGTATTTAGAACCATCAATTTGCTTTGTTTTATGTTTTTCAATTTTCCTCGGTGTCTGTCACAACTTGCCCCATGCCCAGGCAAGTCGCAACTCTTCAATCTCAATTTTATTTCCCAATTGCGAGAAAACAGTAGCCCCACCAACAAAAGATAAATTGCATTCGGCAGCCAATGGCCAAACCTGGCAAATGGTGGTAGCACGAAGAACCTGCATGTTGCGTTTAAGGACAAACATGCCATTTTTTCCAAAATGAGTTACAAAAAGCCCCGGCCTCCCCTAATATCAAAATGCCCACACATTTCCTTGTTGATTAATACGATTAGCTGTTTTCAAGTAGAAATATAAGCATTGCGTTAGCATTGTCAAAGAATGCATGGACATTATTCCTGTGTTGGTCTGCAAGCTCATTTTGGAAGGAATTTAGGTATGCTAGAAGAAATTTTATACCCAGTGGAATATAGCAACTTACAATCCTACTTGCAAGGCAATTTGGCAAGGTTTTGCAGGAAATTTTGATTTTTGTTGCCAGGAAGAAAACCTGGTTTCTTGCTTTAGTTGAATATGTCGAGTGACGATATATGAATAGAAAATTAGCACGTAACTGTAAAAAAAGACTCTTGGCAAGTTTGAGGATACTTTGTAACAATCTATGGCTTAAAAGCAGAGCTTCCAAGCTGTGACTGGCTAAATGAACCAAAGAAACATTTTAAATTTTAAAAGTTAGTTCTGCAGACATTTTTAAAGTGTCTGTTTCATCCAGCATTCCTTGCACGTGCCGTCTGTTGATGTTCCTTTGTTGTCCGCCATTTTCATGGGCCATGAAAATGGCGGCAACAAAGGGACATCAACAGACGGTGCGTGCAAGGCATGCTGGATGAAACAGACCCTTTAAACGCTTAAACTTTCTAAGATTCAATCGGTATAAATACCACGGAACAGATCTTAATTATTGAAAGTGCAAAAATCAGTTATCAACAATTTCTTCCAGTTTTCAAGTCAAGAGTTTCTTATAAAAATACGTTAAAATCTTAAGAAACAGCCAAAAAACGACAAGAAGATATTCTGAGGTTACGATTGTCTACCTAACTTTCGTTGCAGTAATATGAGGCTCTTTTTCTTTCACAAAAATCTCATATAATAAATTCTATTGAACAATTAAGAGTGGAAAATATTTTCAAAAGACGTTTCAGAAAGTTTAAAAAGTGCCTCCATTGTTTTGTCAGATTTTAAAACATGCCTCCGACCGACGGTCGCGTGGTCGCGCACTTTTTCCAGCCCTGCTCCAGGGGCTAGAAAGCGGTGATCTCATTGGCTGACAAGCATGAAATTGGATGATTTCCGCATGCTCTGGCAACCAGTAAGGATTTGAGCCTTATCTTTGTTTGAACATAAATCATTGTACTTCACTAAGGAACAAACCAAACATTCATATCTTCTACGATTGCTCGGATATAAGTGGATTTTTAACGGTCACTTTTTGGTGGCTGGAGTGAAGCCACCAAACAAACTGCAGCAAACAATGGATAATTGGTGACACGTGCGAGTTTACGTGTGTTTATTGTTTGGCAATGGAGCCCCTTTAACATCCAAACGTTTCGGATGGAAAGCTTGTGGACAAAATACACCAAATAAAATGTTCCGGCACTTTTCGAGAATTGGAAAGAATCTCCATCTGCAGCTTATTAGTCAAATCTTTCACTTGTGTGGGTATTATTTGGTATTGCCACTAAAGATATTTTGATCTTTCGCACCATCTCAAAACTACTGATGCAAAGCTCTTGTAATGGTTCTTATTCGCGGATATTTACATGTGAAATCTAACTTTAGACAGACTTTAGTTGCAGCACCAAATTTTGCTGATTTCAAAATCCTTTTCTGACCATACCTCTTGCCTTTCTACGACTGTGATTTCAGGTAACCATTTCATTAAATCTGGGCATGACAAACTTACCCGTATTTTATGTCATTCGCCCTTTCACAGACTGTTAAGAAAGAGAGGTAGAGCCGGAATTTGGAATGGCATGGAATTTCACAAGGAGCTCTCTAAATTTGTCGAAAATATCAACGAAGTTGGTATGTTTGTTTCTTTTTTTCTCATGATAATTTTACCGAGGAACGACGCCCAGCGCAGTCCTCTCTTTTGAAAGATTATTTCTTTAAACGTTATGTGCATTCTTTGGATCGCATTTTGAAGTTAAAAAAACGTTGTTTGATATGCTCTTTTCATTGTAAGAAATGTTTGTTACTTGCAAGGAATACGTCACATCCGGCAGCGTACAGAGCGTACGTACGTACGTACGTAGGGGCGTGCGCGTAATAATACGTGCGCGTGGTGGGGCGGGGAGCGGGTGTGAGGAAAAGGGCGGAGGCGCCTCCGCAGCCGCCTCCGCCCTAAGTCATACACTGCACATGCGCTAGACGCAATCTTTACGTCACCATTACACTATTATCCACCGTATATATGCCCCCGTGTCCATCCATATTGATGGGCTGGTGTGCGTCCTGTCTGCAGAATCATATCTTTGTAAGTTATCATTTTTCAGGGTGTCTCTTCATTATATATATCGTAGCATCCTCTATGATATTTAAAATGCTGTTAATAATGTATTTCGCGCTGCGCTTACCAAAACGTGTGAGAGGTTCATACAAGAGAAATAGGCACATTATATGAATCGGTAGATAAGATGCTCAGTCCGTGATTGCAATCAAAATATTTTACACTTATTTTTTAGATTTAAAATAATCAAAATCAATAATGTCAGTGTTCTCTATTACAGGTAATTGATAACTGTCTATAAGACCATAGCGTTCAATAGTTGCGATAACGTCTGATTTTGACATAGCATGTAAGTTATCTCGTCGTTCCTAGTCCAAAGTCTTCACCAACTTGAATTGCTCTCTGGTGATGACGTCGTGTTTCCATAGGATGGTTGCTTTATCGAGGGGCATATCGTAGAATAGGATGTGTTGCACGTAAGTGTGATTGCGAGCTAAGCACAGACCCCCGTGTGCTAAAGAAGCCATACATCGGTGCTCGAGCATGCATCGTTGCGGTGCATCTACTCCTGACACGTGAGGTCCCAACATGCATTTAATTGATTTCAACGGTGTCTCATCCTTGGGGTTTATTTCATTCCATACCCAGCAGTGAAATGCTTGAGTTGAATTGAGAAGGGCTGCTTCTTTCATCTGCTGTAATACTTCTAATACTTGATTCTCTGCGTCTTGCAGCATCTTTCGCTTGTCATTCATGAAATTAACGGCATGTGTGATTGGTGTGGTGTAGAGTGGTGGGTCTGTTTGTGTTGCCATATCTATCTTTGCGCATACGTCATATTTTGAAGGAGGAGGTGTGACGATTTTCTTTGGTGCTTTGAGGAGTTGATAGGTAGGCTCTGATGATGATGTTTGAGTGAAGGTGTTTACGGGGGCAAACGACTTTTTTGCAGGCGGAGGAGCTGTGTTGTCATCATCAGTGTCGCATTCTTGAGGTGGAGGAGGTCGTTTTTTGATCATCTCTTCACGTGCTGTGATGCCAAGTGCATTAGCGAAGGCATGAATTTTTTTCTCTGTGCTTCGGAGGGTGTTTGAAATAAAGGTGTTGTAGTTGATGTCGTGTGAAAGTAATTGCTCTGCGGCGGCAGGCAATTGAAATTGAATCATGTGCTCTTTTTTTAATACTTTTTCGGATAGTGCATGTAAACCGGTAAGAGTGGTGATTCCATTATTTACATCGGCAATTAATTTTGTCATTCTAAACAAATCCTTTTGACATTCCTCATGATCGTGAGCGTGTGAGGAGACGTCTGCAAGGAGGGCTTCTCTGACGCATGATTTATTCAATATATGTTCTGCTCCATGAATACTAGCTAATGTTTTCACTGCATTATCGTGCTCAATACAACCAAGTTTTTTCAGCGTTTTGCTGAAATCATATGTTAGTTTGTTTTCCAGGTCTGTTCTTACACGTTCTGGCAATCCAATGGCCTCAGTGGCAATGACATTTAGCTTCTGCATTATATCAGCTTGCATTGTACCGAGGGCGAAACATAAAGTGTTATGTGATGAGTCCAGCTGTCTACGATTCTTCTCCAGTAATTCCATAGCTGCATTTTTTGACATTGTCAACTGTTCAATTTCTTTGGCTTGAGCGGCAAGTGATGTGAGGTTTGAATTGATTTTTTCCATGTTTAGAATCTTTGCAATTAGTTTAACGTTCTCCATTTTAAGTGAGGTAATTTCCGCATCTTTATCTTTCATTATTTTTGTTTCCATAATGTCGGATTTTGCTTGTTGACGGATGTGTTCACTCTCATTAAGTGCTTTTAAAAGTGTGAATTTGTGCATAGTGGCGTTTGTATCATTCTCTGCAGGAAAGTCTCGTTCTTGACATACTGGACATCGGATCGTTCGCAAAAGTTGGCCGTTTAAGTCGTTATGAGTGAGTTTGTAGAAGCAAGTTGTGCAAAGGAAGTGGCTGCATGTCATACTGATGAATATAATCGAACTGTTATTACAGTACCTACTAACAGATACTTCCAACGATGTGTCGGCAACTTAGCATCACATAATAACGACGCAAAACTCATTTTCAACACACAATTACGATGGCTCATTTCACAGCAGTATCAAAAGCTAGGGAGATATCCCGCGCTTCAGCATATCCATATGAAATCATCACACCGAAAATAGCCATACATCCGAACATCATCGCTTCAGACAAGAAACAAAACTGCGAAGAACACTTATCTGACGATGAATGGGGTCAATGGAAAAAAATGACACGAGAGGACTACTATCCAGCAACACTAGGTGAATTAATTTGGTGCATGCCGGAAAAAAATAAAAAAACATCATCAATGGATGTATATGTCTAGAGATGGTTATTTTTATAGAAAAAAAGATTCAGCAATTCGCAGAGACATTCGATTAGAGCGCCTAAAAACATTAAGACCACGACAAGGGTCATTTACGCCAAAACAATTCAAGTGTAAGTAACAGATACTTCTAACGATGTGTCGGAAACTCAGCATCATATAATAAGGACTCACAACTCATTTTCAACACACAATTACGATGAGCAACATGGATGATATGATATATTTTGACTTTAGTGATAAATGGAACTTCAGAGATATCAATGATATAACAATGAACTTCGACATAGATCCAGAGAGTGGCACTATTAATGTATATATGGAATGGTGTGGACGACGCACTTATGGACGACGCACTATGGGTATTAACGGAGTGAAGAGAAAAGTTGAGAACATTATGGATTCATGCGTATACATACCTAAAGAAACAGAGAAAGAACAACGCGATGTCGATGAGAAAGATGTTGACACGACAGATGAGGAAACTAATTATTGTAGAGTATATGACGTAAATGGTGGAACATTTGAAACTCTTAATATGGTAAACATGATGTATATTAATAATGGATGAGTTAAAAGTGGAAAATATATGCGTATTATCTTTTTGAATATGCTATACAAGGGCGGAGGCGGCTGCGGAGGCGCCTCCGCCCTTTTACACACACCCGCTCCCCGCCCCACCACGCGCACGTATTATTACGCGCACGCCCCTACGTACGTACGTACGTACGCTCTGTACGCTGCTGGATGTGACGTATTACGTACGTAACAATACGCTTTGTCTACGTACTATACGCTTTGTCTACGTATTTGCGTACCTTGTTGCGCAAGGTCCACGGGAGAACACTCCAGCCGTGGGGAAAGGAAGAAGCGCCAAATTTTGATAGATCTTTTCCTATATCAATTGTATTGTATGCCTGAACATGAATCTTCAGAATTCATATACATGAAAGCTACGAGATTAATTTTTTGCTTTCTCTTTCTTGAGAATTGTTCGTAAAGATCATAATAGCCATAGATTTTGAAATATCATTTTTGGTACGACCTTAAATTTTGGAGTATCATTGTACGCAATAACTCTTTAGGGTATCAAATTTGATCTAATTTTATATACTTGGTTAAAATGATTTTTCTTACTATTTTTATGGTATTTATTTCTAATGGCCTGTAAATTCTGGGGTATGGTTTTCGGGAAATCTAGAGGGTGTGATTTCAGAAGTCAAAATGGCACGCCCCTTACATCTGCCTATTATAAGTTACCACTCGAGCACTATTTTCCAGCCAATTTTAATCACCTTTTGCCCCTAGGTCATGAATCATACAGACCTGATACCAATGATAAAATTGCACCTAATGAACAAACTAATAATCAGGATCAGACTCTCGATGCCGATGAGTTACTATTGGGTGATGACGACAATCCTTTTCTATTTGAAGATTTGAATGTTACAGGCAATGGTAAACCTCTTCCTGTGATTACTGCCTGTGAATTGAATGAGGAGGCTGTAAATGTTATGGACAACAGAGTCAAGTTGGACAACGCAACAGATGTTAAGGGAAACACCGTTAGATATGAGGATGGAGCTATTTGTAATGAAGTGCCGTTTGATGGGGACGATGACCTCCAAGATGATATATTCGTTGACATTGATGAATTACCCAAGCATGATTGCGATAACCGTCACAAGCTGTCAACAGTGAATACTGTACACAACTTGATAGCAGAACAGGACTTGCCACGTTTTAGAAAAGAAGTCTCGAAGGGTAGCTCTGCCAACAATGCACGAAATGATAGAGAAATACTTGACACTAACTGCCCTAATAGCAGATTAATTCTGAAGAGGAGCTGCAAAAATGGTCAACGGTCTACCGGGAATGAAAGAGAATTCGCTAGCAGTAATAGATCAGCTGGTAATTACGTGCATTCAGGTAAATTCACAACGAGTGGTCAAAAGTTACCAATGAATAACATTGCAAGCAGGAGAGAACTGCCTGAAGGTAGCTATACGAACGGTGCAGAATTACCTAATCATAATCATGTAAACTCAGCACTGTATAGTGATGCAAAGGGCAAAGACATGATAGCAGGATTTAGTGCAGATGGTAAACTACGACCTTCAAGTTGCTGTACCAATAGTAAAGGATCTTTGAAGGGTACTGATACCCGTGCTAGGGCTTCGACGAGCGATGAGCGTACTTTATCGATTGCAAAAAAGATGACAATGAATCCTCCTATCAAACCTGCACCTAAGAACACCTTAAAGAGTGATGCGCATAGTAAAACTCAATCTTCCCTTGGAACTCAGAGAATGAATGATAGCAATGTTGACATCAGGTGTGATAAATCGTCTAAAACTGGAAAAGGAAGCACCAAACAATCGTTACAGCAAAATATGGAAGAGAAAGAAAAGACAAGTGAAAATCTCGATGATTCTTTGGATCTAGATTGTCTTGGAGATCTGTCTCTTGATGAAGAGCTTGATTGCTGTCTAGCTGATGGTAAGCAAAATACCGGAAGTAAATCAAAGATTGAAGTTGTTCTAAGAAAAGACGATAATTCTACGACCAAGAAGCAACACAACGATGACATGAAAGCGGAAGACGTGAAGAAAATGGACGACATTGATATTGATGAATGGGGAGAAGATATGTTTATAGATGATGAAGATCTGTCTTCTGATGTGATAAAAGGCATGTCAGGTTCAACTGGAGCAAAAGAGATCAATGACGTCAACATTGATGGTGTTGATAATGATTTAGATGAATTTTTGGCTTTCACTTTTGACGAAGAAGACTGCCAAATTGCAAATGGGGAAACGAATACGAAAGAAAATTGTTGTGATCCTAAGAAGAAAGTAGTCCAAAATAAGGAAAATCATAAAAATGGAAATGGTAATTGTGGAAACAAGGTTACTGATAATTATATGAAGATCAGAAATGGCGACCATCTGGGTGACATGGATTGTGAATTTGATGACCTGGATTTAAGTGAAAGCTGTCTTCAAGAAATTGAAGTTAAGAATGACTGTAAAGACAGTAATAAGCGAAATATGAAAGCAGTTTATAGAGGAGATGACACCAAACCAAGGACATGTCATGCTACTGGATTTAGACACAATATTCGTGAAAATGTAATCCATAAGATATCTTTGAAACCAAGTGCATCGACTAATGTTGGACGTGTCATGAATATATGTCACATGAAAAATAGCCATACAGATGTATCAAAGAAAGGATATGGAGTTAAAAATATTTCTTCCTTGTCATTGGCCAACGAAGTTAATGACAGTAAGATTAGAACTGACAGGAATGTAGAACGGGACACAAAAGGAACGAAGGAAAAAGCCAATTTTGCAGCAACTGAAGTTTGTTTTGATAAAGAAACTGAAGATGATTTAGATGTCATGAATTTTGATTGTGATGACGATGATCTTGAACTTATAGATGATGAACTTGACCATGTCTTGAAAAAGGAAGATCTTGGTAAACGCAATACAAGGGAACCTGAGCTTGAAAAGCCGTTGTCTGAAAGCAGTAGGAAAGTCACTAATTGCACTTCTAATTTCGCTCAGCCGAAAAGAAACGTGAAAACTGATGATGCAAGTAGAGTTAAGAATGGAGACATTTTGCAGGACAAAGCTGACGAATTCTGCGACGATTTTGCAGATTTGCTCGATGATGATTTTAGTGAAGGATGCTTTGATGATTTAGAAGAGAAAGCGGACAAATGTCAAACCGAAAAAGCATCTCTTGTCAGACAAAATGTTGATCATTTGCATGGTGAAAAGATATCAAAGGTTGCTGGTAATAATATTGTAGTGAAGGGAGTCAGCGTTATGAGCAATTCGAATAAAGCTGTTTCTGGAGGATCAAATTGTTTTGCAAACAATAATCGCGGTAAAGATGCTCTTGGAGTGCCAAGAATGTCTTCGAACACCATTAATCGCGAGCTTAAGTTGACAAAAAGCGTCGCTTGTGCATCGAAAGTGGAATCAACTGAAAGTGCAACCTTTAATAGGAATAAGTTCAAGTTTCGTAGATCAGCAGGCACTGATTCCGCTACTGCAGGAAGTACCAAAGTTAATTGCAGTATAAAGGGGCCCGCTGCTGACACTGTTACAAATACAAAGAACGTGACACGAACGTCTATGTTGCCACCTAATCTCTCAACAAATGATAAACGCAAAAATGTTGATACCAGGAACAAAACTTCTGCTCAATTTCAGAATGCTCATAATGCCCTGTCGGATAATACATGCAATGGTAACAAATCTCAAGGAGTAAAGACCAGGAATGGTGGGAATATTGATAAGAAGCAAATACTTTTGAATAAGTGGCCAATTCAAAATGCTGTCGGAGCAAATGTGTCAGTGATAGCAAAAGGGAGTCATTTATCTGGAAAATTTGTTGCAGTGGATGCTGATGATGATTTTTGGGATGACATAGAAATTAATTCAAGTAAGTTGGTTTTTCAAAGTTTGTGTTTCTAAGTCTTATAAATTGCCTCCCAGTGGTCGAATTCAGCTGTTTCATCAGAAAATTTGGCTAAAGAAGACTATCTCAGAAGCCAAAACTTTGGGGAAAATGTTGGTTGTCCTGAAACCTGTGATAAGCATAATTTATTCAATTTCTTCGAGGAGAGATAAACGACAAGGAATTTATCCCTGAAATTCAGGCTTTCATCGAGAAAACTCCTATCTAACATGGTTTGAAAGCACTTTCAAAGGAAGAAGAAAATAAAACTACGAAGAACAGTAGCGAAACATCTGTAAAACATAAATTCTTATATCACTTTCATTTCAGATAATGTCGCAAATTTTGCTGGAAAATTTCCAAAATTGTTTTCCCAAAAACATTTTATCCAAATCTTCAAGTACCAAAACTTTGTATTTTCTGCTGCATGCAGAAATTTATAAACCTTTTTGCATTTATCCTAGAGTGCCCTGCTACTGTACCAATAACCTCAACGCAGAAACTGGATACAAGAACAAAAGGAAATGAAAATATTGACAAGTCAACTGCGACCCAGAGGTACACAATGCAAGACATTGAGAAGAAGAAGGCTGAAGCGAAAAGAAAACTTCAACAGAAAATGATCAAAGAGAAACAAGATAAAGCATTAATGAGACTAATGAAAAACAAAAGGTAGCTCCAGTGTTCAAGTAAGATTGTTTTATTTTTCATATCGAAATGATACGATTTATGCTCAAGAGCCCTAGCCTAACTTTAAAGGTAATGTGTCCATGCAAGTACAGCAGCTTTGCGAGGACCATGTCAATTTCACGTGATATTTCATGTGATCACTTTGGTAAAGAAGTTTACTACGTGGCAAGGAGTGATCTAACCAAACTGATGACTTACTTGCGGTTGCGCTTTCAGAGCTGAAATTTTAGTTTGCATGTGATCAGTTAAATTGTGCCAATCACTGCGCGCTCTTCGAGGCTCTTCGTCAGCATCGTGTCAGCATATTTTGACAAGAGTGTATACGCGGCGGTGCTTATACACGGACACATTGCCTTTAACGAAGTTAGAGATCATTTTGTGAGATTTTACGCATGAACATCTTTTCACAACAAACATCTCAAATGTCTCTGAGACATTGAGCAAGTTTACCAATTATGTTTAAATCATGTTTACCAATAAATAGTTTTGACCTTCAATGAAAAAACGTAAAATTGCAGAGCAATATGCAAAATTAAGTAATTTCTGTTGCTAGTTACGTTATATCGTATGCTTACAGGAGATGGCTGATCTCCCTTGATATTACATTTGTACATAGAAGAAGTTATGTTCTGTTGCATTTGAAAATGAATTTTTCTAACTGTGAAGGATTTTTTTTTGTAAATATGTCTTATTTAGCTTCCTGTATGAAAATACAAGGCCATGTAATAGCCATGTACAAGCCTTGTAGTTATGGCCTGGTAACCTTGTTATAGCCTAAAATAGCCTTGCTGTAGCCTTCTAAATGGCTCGAATAATGCTAATTAGCCTTGTCGAAGCCTTGTCGAAGCCTTGTGTTAGACTGGTTGCAGCTTGGAATCTTACTGATAGCCTTGCAATTTTCTTCTAAGGTTAGTACAAGGTCATAGCAAGGTCATAACCCCTGCTACAAGGCTAAAACTTGGCCAAGTTTAGCCTTGTATTTTGGTACAAGCTGGGAATAAATATTGCCAAATATAAAAACATGAGTTATTGAAACATTTCAACGATGCAACTGTCATCATTTTGAAGTGCAAAACTTACAAATGTTGATCATTTAGAATTTTCATATATCTACCGGGTGTCCCATACTCACGTTTGAAAAATCACCAAAATTTGATTACACGGCTGATCTTCAATTTTCTTTTTTGTCAAGTAGATCAAGGACCAAATTATTTTCCAAGACATAGCTGATCTTGTAATTGGTTCGAAAAATAGCAAATTTAGCTCTTTTTAGAGCTACCTGGTTTTGAATCATGCTGCACAAAAGCACTGATGATTGCCAAATCAATTTATTTGCGCATGTAAAACTTATCAGAAATGGCAGAAATAAATGCGCACTATCATTGGTGACTTCAATGATGATTAAAAATCTGAAAATTTTGACTCTTAGGCAAGATGGAGTATTTGCTTAAAAATTATAGCTCAAAATAAGGGTTTTCAACGTGTAATTTTTCTACCTTGCTGTCTCAAACGCAAACATTTTATCATCTTTGAATATTTTTGGGTCTTTGGCAAAGCAACTCAAAAATACAATTTTATCGAAGGTTTGATAATCAATTTTTGTTGATTTTTTAAACAGGAGTACTTTTTGGGACACCTGGTAGTTGGTCTTTTGACAATAAAATGAACCAAAGAGCACGGAAATCGGTAAAGCGCTTATTTTCGCAGAATTCTTTTGGTAGATGTGATCCTTATTTGGTGCCGGGGGTAATTTCAAGTAAATGTGAAGGTGCCCAGTTGCGACTTTTAGCGCTAAGCGCTGGGATCATTATTATTATTATTATTATTATCAATTTATTTAAAGTAGGCCTACATATATATATATATATAAGATGTACACAAAAATAGAGACGATTTGAAGTTCTTTAATTCTTTTATTTCATTCTTCTACTCTCGACGCGTTTCGACTCTGTGGTCATCGTCAGGAGAATGAATTTTTACAAGTGTGTATGCCTTTTTATAGCCGTTTTAGTGGCCACGTGACATAAATGAGGTCACGTGGCCTTAAAAGGGTCACGTGACGCCAAAATAAGGCGTCATATGAATGTTAAATGTTACGTTGTATTTGTAGAAATTGATAGGCCACAGGGGAACAAAGTATTGCATAATTTTGTGAACGGAAAAAAGTGGCCTAACCATGGATTATTTAGGGGATTTTTATGATTTATAGTTGTCGGGGTGGTTAAGTTTATTGTTCAGTCCTTTAGGGGAAAGAGTCTGCAGTCGTTTAATCCAGCTGTCTTCGTGTGTTTCTAATAAATGTGTCATATTTTGGACGTTTTCTTTTTCGATCTTCTCGATTATTATGAATCTTGCGTCTCTTTCGAAGACGTGATTTTGCTCTTTGAAATGTTTTTCTACCGGAAGGAGCTTGTCGTATTGCGCTGATTTTACACGAGAACGGTAATTATTAAGTCTGTAGTTGAAAGGCCATTCTGATTTGCCGACATATTGTTTCTTACAGCGGGTGCATTCAAGGAGATATATTACGTTCATGCTTTTGCAGTTAGATTCGTGAAAGATTTTATAGGTTTTGTGGGTATTTACGCTAGTAAATGAATTAGTTTTAATGACATGGTTGCAGCATAGGCTTCTTTTGGTATTACATGGTGAGCAGTATTTAATTGTTCTTTTGTTGGCTTTTTTTCTTTTAACTTTGTTATTGATGATAGTGTTGCTGCCAATTATTTCTCTCAGGTTCTTGCATCGACGAAATGCAATTATCGGAGGTTCCGAGTAGAGTTTCTTGAGTTTGGGCTTTATGTTTAAAATATCCCATCTTTCTTTCAAGATTTTACCAATTTGGGGCAGTGTAGAATTAAAGGTAGTGACTAGGGGGATTCTTGTGGATCGCTTCTTTGAAACTTTCCTTAATGTCGTGTCTCTTGGGGTTATGATGGCTTTACCGATTTGTTCTTGGAGATTCTCTTTATGATATCCTCGTCGGAGAAAATTTTCTTCCATTTTTTTGCAGTTGCTACCTAGTTGGTCATCTTTTGTGCATATCCTTCTAAGTCTAAGAGCTTGTGAATAGGGTAAACTGTTCTTAAGATGTCTGGGGTGGGCTGATTTATAGTGTAGGTAGTTGTGTGTGTCAGTTGGTTTGGTGAATAGAGTTGTTTGTAGTTGTCTGTTGTCGTCTATATAGATACAGGTGTCTAGGAAAGGGATTGATGTTTTTGAAATTTCATAGTCGAACTTTATTGATGGGTGTTTTGTGTTGAGTTGCTCAGCGAACGTCTTGAATTCTCTTTCGCTGCCTTTGTAGATTAAAAGGATGTCGTCTATGTACCTGCCATAGTATAGGCAGTCTTTACCTATTGTGGGGTAGATGTGTTTTTCTTCAAATTCACCCATGTATATAACAGCGTAAGAGGGTGCTGCAACGGTGCCCATGGCACACCCTCTTGTCTGTAGGTAGCTATTTCCGTTGAATGTGAAGCAATTGAGCGTGAGGACATGTCTCATCATGGTTAATAAAGCATCAGTTGCTGGTTCTTTATTGGCTCTCTTGTTTAAAGCATTTTTAAGGGCTAGTAGGCCATCCTCGTGGCGTATGTTTGTGTAGAGGGATCTTACATCTAAGGTTACGAGCAATGCATTCATGGGTATTTTACCAATAGTTTTTATTTTGTTTAACAAATCTGTAGTGTCGCGGATGTATGATCGCACTTTTTGTGCAAGGGGTTGGATATAATGATCGACGTATTTAGATATTTTGGTTGTGTGGCAGTTTGTCGACGCCACAACTGGGCGGCCTGGATTGTTCTTTTTATGAATTTTCGGTAGTAGATAGAATCTAGCCGGTTTAACTTCTTTAGGAACCTTTAAAATCTCCAATGCTTCTGCATCAATTTTATCTTGAGTGTACATTTCATCTAACGAGTTGTTTATTATTCTTATGTACCCATGAAATGGGTCAAATGCCAATTTTTTATAGAATGCTGTATTATTTAGTTGGTTGTTGGCTTCCGTGAGGTATTCTTCAATACCCCAGATAACGGTTGCCCCTCCTTTGTCGGCTCGCGTTATTACGATGTCCTCTCTTTCCGATAGATTCCTTAGCGCATTAATTTCACCTTTCGTAAGGTTGTTTGATCGCAGCGCCTGTTTATCGTGGTTTTTAATGTCTTCAATGACTGCAGACTCAAATGTCTGAATGGTAGTGTCTACGTTTTGCGGTGTAAATGAACTATTTCTTTCTTTCAGTTGTTGTAAAATTGTAGGATTGTATTCAGAAATTCCGAAGTGTGCTCTTAGTCTTATTCGTCTAAAGAAGGCCTTAAGGTCCTTATCAAATTCGGTAGTGTTATATCTAGGGGGTCGGGGGCAGAAATTCAAACTTTTATCTAATAAACTAAATACGTGTGTAGGAAAAGTGTGTTTACTTAAGTTTAAGATTCGTCCATTTGGGTCATTTTTAAATCTACAAGTCTCTCGAAGTTTCTTTGCAGTAGAGCGAAAGCTTCTTGCGTGTTTGTTAGCAGATATATATACATACAAGACATATATACATATAGATACAATAGCTATAACTAAGAGCTAATTCAAGCCTACTATCTAAAAAAGTAAAATTTGTAAGAAAAAAGTAAAAAATAAATTAAATTACGAATGATTAAATACAGACACATTTTACAGATTTTTACAATGCTTTTAATATTTACAATGTTTTCTTACTTTTTTTTTCGGTAAATACAGCAGAAAATTTAATATCAGCTCAAGAACCCAACCTGTGCCACGAAAGGTCTGCATATTTTACAATTACATTCCTCTCCCCTCCAGGTTTTGATTTTCCTTTTGAAACTGGAGAGAGTATCTGACTGTTTTAGGTCATTGGGAAGTGCCTGCCATAATCTACACCCAAGGAACGATATTGTCTCTAAGCCATAGCACGTAGTGCGTGCTTGTGGCAAGGATAGGTTATGGCAGCCTCTTAACCCATAAGAAACTTGTTTTTCAGCGAAAATGTCCTTCATGAAGCTGGGATTAAGGCTCAATTTTGTCTTAAAGACTTCAGTCATTAGCAATTGTAAATTCCTTATGTGGAGTGGGACCGACTTGTCTCTCAGTAACATCGTATCAAAATCTGTTCTCATATCTTTGTAAGTTATTCGCAATGCCCGTTCGTGAATATGGTTAATTTGATTGTTCAATGTTCTGTCACAGAACATCCATACAAGAGGACAGTAGTTGAATTGGGACAAGATAAATGCCTTCATCATTCGTTTCAGCTGCTCAGTATCAAGGAAATGAGAAATTCTTGAAAGAGCATGTAGCTTTTGACCAGCCTTTTTACAAAGAGATTTTACTTGCTGTTTGAAGCTGAGCTTTTTGTCAAAAATCACACCCAGCAGCTTTTCTTCTGTGCTCTCATTTATCGTTACACTTCCGATATTTATGGAAATACTGTTACTCTTGTCTCCAAATACCATTAGATGGCATTTGTCCTCATTCAGCTTCATGCAGTTGTTTGGAAATCATTTTGTAATTTTAAGGGCATCGCTCTCTAATGTTTTGATGACACTTTCAATGGAAGGAGATAAGACCAGATAAGACCTAATCGAGTCCGCAACCCCTTGTCATGGCGCTCAAGTGGCCGGGCTCTTCTTCAGACCGAACCAGGGAGCGCCGTGACCGAACCCTGTGCGCCTAACCGTTCTGCCTGCAAAGTCAGAGAAGTACATCACTGCACCACACAACAAGCGGACTTCCCAAGTTTCTCCCATGTACCCAAAACTCAGATTGAAAAAAATTGCAAATCGAGCTGCAAGAATTGTCACCAATAGCAGCTGTGATGTATCCGCCTCAAATTTGATCAAGGAACTAAATTGGCCAACGGTTACGGAAATGATAAAATGCGAGACAGCTACTATTACATACAAAGCATTGTCAGGTCTTGCACCCGGCTATCTTTCAAACCTTTTCAAGAAAAACTCTGCGCGTGATATCAGTATGAATTTGCGGAATGCCATTGCCGATGTCCTTGTTCCAAGGATGAAAACTTGCAATGGGCAGACAGCGATATCTTTCCGGGGTGCAAAGACTTGGAATGAATTGCCTTTGGATGTCAAACAAGCACCCTCTCTTAGCATTTTTAAAAGTATGCTGAAGAGTAATTTGCCTCTCTCAGGCTAACTCCTTTGTTTTTCATTTATTTTTTATTTAGATTGTAAATATAGGTAATTCGATAGTAATTTTTAGTAACATTGTAAAGTTTGGCACGGCCCCCTGTAAAGCAATCCTCTCGATTGACGGGGCCACCGTGTAAAAATAATGAAAAATGAAAAATGAACTCGACAAACTCAAGAAAGCCAAGAGCTTTATATCTCAACAATCAGCGACTAAATATCATGTCAGTGCAGCCGTGTTGTAGTTCGTCACCTGGCTAGCCTGATCAGGACCGCCGAGAGGGGGGGGGTAGCCGGGGCAACTGCCCCGGGGCCCGGGCCCCGCCAGGGGCCCGTAAAAATGAAGCTTTGTTTTTCCATTGTATGTTGTAATTATATCATCTAGCTGGGCCCCGCAAGGGGCCCCGGCAAAATCAAATTTTCTTCTTGTCCATTGCACTTTCAAGTTCAAATGATATCACGGGCCTCAGTTCATTTCAATTGCAATAAACTTGGTGTTGTGTTTTAAGGTTCCCTGGCCGAATGTAAACAACAACAAAAATGCACAGAAATCGAACGAGAGTTCACATCTCCTCGCTGCTATCAACGTTGTTTCGTTAAATCGTATTAAGAATAAGCTACTGAAAATATCGCTCATGCCATAACTGATGTTTTCGAATAAATAAACTCTGTCAGAAAGTTATTACTTTTCTATGTACGTTCTCCCAGGCCAGTCGAAAGTTCTGTCATTTTTGCTATTATGCAATTCAAAAACAATCTACCAAGTGCGCCAAAATAAACTATGCACGTTTGGCAGGCCACTATAAATCGTACACTAAACCGATTTTGAAGATTTATGGTGTAATCTTTAGCAGAAAGCCTGGATGAGATTCTAGGACTTTTTGCAAATTTTTCCGTGTCCAGTTTTTAGAGCTAGAAGCAAGTTTCTTAAGATGTTCATTTTCGAGAACATTGAAAACGATAAAAAAACGTTGATCAAATTTTAAAAGATTTAACATGAATGAATAAAGAGAAAACGTTTTCAGGGGCATTTGGCGGTTTAGTACGAACTCTCATACAGAAATTACAATTATTCGATTTCCAAATCGCAAATCACCACGAACAAGTTCTCTCTTTGTCCTTTCATGTCGATTCTTTAGCTTGATCAATGATTTTTCATCGTTTTCAGTGTTTTCGAAAACTAACATTTTAGGAAACTCGCTTCTAGCTCTAAAAACTGAAAATGAAAAATTTGCAAAAAATCCCAGTATCTTATTCAGGCTTTCTGCAAATGATTTAGTCATAAATCTGCAAAATCGGTGCAGTCTACGATTTATTGTGGCCTTTCAAACGTGCATAGTTTATTTTGGCGCACCCGGTATATCCTCGTGAAATTGACTGAGGTCCTATTTTCAAAATTTCCCGGAAAAACCTCCATCATTCACGATCCTTTGCCTCTTTAAATGGCAGATTTTACAAAAATGAAGCGTTTTCCAGCGATTTAAAGGGCGTGGTCATAAAAAATTTTCCCGGACCCCATTTTTGCTCGCTGCGCTCGAATCAAGTCCTAGCCTTCCAAAATTTCATTCCGACATGTCTAGTTATTACCGTGGATCATTTTGCAGCTAGAAATTGATGAGGGTTAGGCATTGCATTGCACTTTAGTCACAAAATCCGACATAAAAATTCACGATTTTCATGTTTTGGAATTCACGAAATTTTCCCCAACTGTGCACTCGTAATAGACTCATTCCAAAAGTCTCTTGTTTCGCTCCCTCCCTCTGTTGACTTGCCGCCACAAAAGGAGTGATAACAACAACAACAACATAACGCAAAAGTTAGAGGGCCTTAGAGGGGCCTATTAATACGCTTTTGGTGGCAGTGCCAAGCAAGGGGCCCGCATCCACTAGTTGCCCCGGGGCCCGCCCTCGCTCTCGGCGGCCCTGAGCCTGATAACCAGACCCAATCTTCAAAAGAAATACTCTTTTGAAATTGGGTCTTGTTATCAGGCTATCATTTGGCAAAATTGGCCAATGACGTACAATTTTGTGAAGTGGTGAGCAAAGGTGAATTTAAGATTCAGCTATCATCGGCCATCATAAAGCAATGTGCCATTCTGCAGACTTGATCGAGTGCTTTCAGAGTTGTGAAGTCTGTTCTTCAAAATAGTATCGTTTCATGATGACGGACAGCTGAATCATTTGTTTATAAAATTTTCTCCTGCCAAAATCCTGTTGCATTGCCTAGTTTTGTTGTTTTTAGCACAAATGCCAGTTTGTTTGTTAGGAAATAATCATGAAGGCCGAAGAGGAGTCGATGCAGTCAAATTTGCGATTTTGCTCCCTAAAAATGTACCCCGTCCGGCGTCCCTGGAAATAATGATACGAATTTTGGTTTCGCTTGGCTTGTTCAAAATGTACCGGATGAACCAAAAAAGTCGCCACTTTTGAAAATCATAGCACCATGGATTGGAATAAATCTAACTTTGCTTGATAGCCAAGCATTTTTTACCTTATTTTTCTCGTATTTTAATTTGCAGTGAAAATATACAGGTAAATTTGACTTCCCGAAAACTTCATTTTTGCGAAATTCATGAAAAAAGCCTCATTTGTTCAGATCATGAAGAAACTCCATCTGCACAGAACAATAAGGAAAGTACAATTTTTCGTGGGTGAGAAATATCTTGTGCACATGCAATGCCACGAGTTGAAAATCTTCAGTAGCCTATTTGTTCGAAAATCTATGATTGGTAACTCCTGAGAGAGACGAAATGCCCGTGCACGTTGTTGTGTGTCAGAAGATTCCTTTCGCGAGGAAAATCACTTAATCACAAAATAGTCTAATCTTCCCGCAGGCCCGTAGGAAGCGGGGGGGGGGGTAGGGGGGGGGGGGGTTCAAGCCCCCCCCCAATAATGTTTTAAAACAATGGTGCTACGTCACATGACTTAATTAGATGTATTGTTCTCTATTGTTTTAAGAACAATTGCCCCCCCCCCCAATCCGAAGCTTCTTCCTACGGCCCTGTCTTCCCGCATTTAACTAGAATCTGAATCATGCAAATCCATCCAGCACTCTTGGTGCTATGAATTTTGGAAAGCGGGAACTGCAGTCTAATTCAAGATTGAAGATCCATTGAAATTCAGCATGTTTCAGTTTCAGAATTCAATTCTTTTGGGCATCTGAAGTCTGCGATGAAATGTTTTCTTTTTTGAGGCTAAAATCTTGTTGAAATGATTGAACGGAGCTAATCATGAATATTCAGGGCCGTCGAGAGCCAGCTCGGGCCCCGGGCTGATTCCTAGGATGGGGCCCCTTCACCCCCAAGAAAATTTTCTGGGACCACGCCCTTCAGACTCTCGGAGAATGAGGGAAACGCCCTTTTTAAGAAAACTACTTCAGAAAAAAATTGCTTAGATATTCCATGAAAAAGTTATCAAGGAAGCGGTATTTACGGTAAACAATGAAAAGATTCGCTCTCACGAGGTGACTTTGCCAAAGTCACCTCGTAAGGTACGGACACAAAAACTTTTAAACATAGCCACATAAGAAAACTATTTTCTTATGTCTATGTTTTAAGGCAGGTAGCTAGATTGCCATAAAAGTTGCTGTTAGGAGATTTTACAGCAATAGCTAATTTTTGTCGAACGATATTTTTACGGGCCCCTTCGAGGCCCGGGCCCCGGACCTTTTACCCCCTCCAACCCCCCTCTCGACGGTCCTGTGAATATTGAATGGGTGATGAATGAATGAATTTGTAAGCAGAAACACCGCTACGACACGACGAAAAACAACATCATCATCATAATAGCATAAAAGCTCTACCTTATTACAGGTATGGCAGCTATAAAACAAACTAAACTAACGCATAATATTAAATACAACCCGATAAAAGAAAAAAAGAAAACTTGAACAAGAGACTGAGCTAAATAAAAAAAAGAAATGAACTAAAAAGTATCAAATAAAGCTACGTGAAATGTAAAATAGCAGCAACAAAAAAAAGCGAGAATGTGTTTAGATGTCTTGGAACACCCAGGCTGGGCCTAGGTAACAATATGAAGCGAGTCTCTCAGCTTGTTAGCATCAATAATAAACTCAGCCAGGCATCTAAGAACTGCAGTGTTTTCGCTACTCATAATATTGGAAAACTGTATCTTTGGGTAAACTGTATCTTCAGCAAATGTGTGTGAATTTACTGGAATTTACAAATGGAGCTAATCTATAAATAGGACAGAGAAAACTCCGTGACGCACGTTATTGTTCCTCTTGCTAACCAATATCCACGAACGTCTCGAAATTATCAAATACAATAGGCTAATAATGGAATACCCAGACTTCTTCCGCGCGGGTCTTTTATCTTGTTTATTCATTTAAAATTTCTCTTTTGAAAATTCTTTTCACAACAGGATAGGGTAGAAATTTCAATCTGAGAACTTCATTAAAATTTGCCCAAATCCCGTTGTTTCAATTCATTTAAAAGCTGCCTCCAACACATGCTATCAGAATGCTTTGGCGTCAAATACCTTTTCGACTGGATTTTGTTATCAGCACAGGTAGGTGTAAGTAAGCATGTTTTGCAAAGCAAATATTGCGCCCATGACCACCTTTAAAACTCAAAACAAAAGCATTTGAAAGAGAATACGTTGGAAAAGAGCCCTTTTATTCAATGCAGACTCTAGAACATACATATTGTATTAAACATCTGCACAAAGCCAATTTGTGAAAAACTTTATCTCTTTGTCTTAATTTCAATAGTTTTGAGAATCTCTTTCTTTCCTTTTATACGAAATTTTCCTTTAATTTCAATAACACCCCTTCAAAATTTGAGATTGCATTCTTTTGAATTTGAAAGAAGTTAATGCTGTTGTTGTTGTTTATTCAGAATGCAATTCAATTGATTTTCAAAACAATAACAAAAGTTGGAAAGAAACAGCGCCAAAGATTTAATTGATCTGTGATTGAATAACATTTCATACCTCGAATGAATGCAAGCAAAGAATTTTCTCCAGTTTGATGAGCTGAAGGAAAGCGAAAGCGCGAAAGCGCGAAAGCAAAACAGTAGACATCAAAGAGAAGATTAATTGTGGTTGGTGGTTAGGTTAGGCCATCGAAGGCAGCCACATCTTTGGCACAGGCGTAATGAAGGAATGAAGGCAATTAAAATCATCGAAACAACGCTTTTGTGCATGCACTGCAATCATTAGCCTGTCTCCCATTGTTGGAAAAAGATAAAGGCAGACGAACTTTCACTTCAAAGAGAGCAGAACTCAACTAAAGCTAGCAATTGGTAGGCCAATCAACAGAAAATTAGGCCAAGGTCTATCTTCTAGTAGGGCAATAGGTTCCTCCAGTACAATACAGAAAACACGAAAGTCGAACGGTTTTAGCACAAAGAAGGAGAGCTCTGTGTAGCAGCCCAGTGCAGACATTTTGACATCTTTTGGGAAATCAAACTTGTTATTCACTTCTCAGTATGTTTTCAAGTACGCTGGCATCAGTTGCTACACATTGACACAGAAAAACTTCAAGAAACGATGTCAAGGTTACAAGCTCAGAATTGTAATGCCCCAATCATAAAGGTTGAACAAATAGAAATTCTTGAAGATGCACCATCAATTCCGGTGCAATGTAACTTGCCAAATCAAGGACATCCACAATACAGTCCAATTTCACCTGCTAATCCAAACATTTTTAAACAAAGCAGTAATTTCATCAGGCAAAATTATGCAGTTGCATCCCCAGACAGACAACAAGTAGAGCCAACTCATTCAGGAGTGGGAAACAGCATCATTGCCACAACTTTACCCAGGATTCTGAAAGAATGCACTCGCTGTAAATTCAAGACCGATATGACAAGACAGTCATGTTTCAATGTAATACAAATGAAAGGGATGCCAAGAAATGACTTGCAGACAGAGCCTAAAGCCTTGGTAAGAGTCTATCCTCAAATTTTATAAAGATTGCGGGCCAAGATTGTAGAGCTGAGAAGTTTTTGCCAAGATCTCAGCTGCAACAGCAACCCAAAACATCAGGATCCCCATAAGAAAACATTTCAAGACCATGATGGCTCTTTCTTGAAACCTTTAGAAATGTCAATTTTGTCTCAAGGAAATTCCTTCTTCAATGAAAATTCAAATTTAACCACATGACCCATCTCTTAACACATACTGTAGCTATGCAGTCCTAAACAGTGGCGAGGGGCATTTCACTCTCAAAAAATCTCGCACACCTTTGGTGAAAATCCTTTTTTTTCAAGAAAAATCCATCAAAAATCCGCAAAAATCCTTTTGTTCTAAAATATCTCATACACTTTTTCAAATGAGTGAAATGCTCCTCGAGCAGTGGGGTGGACTTGAATTGTTACCAAATGTTGAAAGGTATCCCTGGCTTTTTTACCTCATTTTTGTAAATGAGTAAAATGACCTTGGAAAACTGGGTGGACATGCCCACCCTAGTCCAAGCCCTGATGACACCATTGCCTTCCCCATCCACAATGAAGTAAAGGTTATGCACACTGTTCCATTTTGGAAAAACCCTCTCTAATCCATACTAAGTTCAAGTTCATTCATTTCAAGATTGATAAAATAGAAATATTTTGTTAAAAACATACACACATATAAATAAAAACATAAAAAAAAACTTGCTTTAACACAGTTTATAAATATAAAAACATATAAATTTAGACACATAATGAAAAGTTGAAATAAAAAATGATACTACAGTGCACAAAACCAGAGAGGATATTTAGGAGGAGCTGCCTCATGAGGTAAAAATAATCAAGGAGAGAGCACCCCCTGAAAGGACAGAGCATCCTTGAGGGCCTGTTTGCATGCTCCAGCCTTGCCAGGATATCTAGCCAAGCGGGGATATCTCGCCTATCCACGCTAATTAGGTTTTATTGATTACCATAACAAGAGACTGATCATTATTGCATATGCATTGACGTTGATTTCATCCTGGAGGGGCGGGTTATCCTGCCTGTTTCTGTTTACATGGAGAAAATCATCCTGGCTAGAAATCCCACCATGCTAAGACGGGATGAAAACATCCTGGCAAGACGGGACGGAATGAAACTTCCATGTAAAGATAAAATGAAAATTGCATGTCTTTTTATGAGCAGCAGTAGCCTGCTGGTTATCAGGCTAGGGCAGCAGTGGTTTCCCAGTTCGGCATTTTTCAAGAGATCTGTGGTATGCAGGACCAACTTTGTTTGTTCTTGGTTGTCTAATTTGAATATTTGTTTGCTTATCATTTCTGACTGCTGTATATACTGTCTGACTCAAATTTGATGGAAATCCCGCAAATTGAATATCTTCATTTTTCTGCAGGATGGAAGTGGATTGACTGAAGAATGGGTTGAAAAAACTTACGGTTTGTTTGAAGGAATTTTCTATCAAAATTTTCATGTTTTGAAATTTCACCCAAAAAATGTTCAAGTCTTGTTTTTTGAAAACTGTTCAATGCACTTTCTGCAAATTGTTCAAATTTTCTTTGCTGTTCCAGAATCAAGACAGTTGTAAGAATTTATTTTGGAATTATAAACTAAAAATGCCAACAAATTATTTTTGTACCCAGTTCGTAGAAATGTTGTTAGTTTAAGCATTTGTATCAAGGATCAAACCAATTTCAGACATCATTGCCAATTTTATCCCAAGGTAGAGAGTCAACTAAGACATTGCTTTTAAGAACCACATTTTCAGCAACAGTATTTTAGACTGTATTTCTAGCTCAGGTTTAAATGACATAAGAGGTCTGAAAGCTGTAATTGGACATTTTGTCACATGCCTGTACGAAAATACAAGGCCATGTAATAGCCGTGTACAAGCATTGTAGTTATGGCCTTGTAACCTTGTTATATAGCCTGGAATAGCCTTGCAAATAACCTAATTGTAAATGGCTTGAAAAATGCTAATTAGCCTTGTAGAAGCCTTGTGGAAACCTTGTGTTAGAATGGTTGCTGCTTGGAATCTTACTGATAGCCCTGTAATTTTCTTCCAAGGTTAGTACAAGGTCATAACAAGGTCATAATCCCCTCTGCAAGGCTAAAACTTGGCCTGTACAAGGCCAAGTTTAGCCTTGTACTTTTGTACTGGCTACAATCACACACAACCACACAATGATGCCACAGGGCGCAACAGGGAGCAAGGGTTGTTGCCAACCCTGAACATTGGCAACACATCTATCTAACTTTTATTTAGGATCAGAATGCTATTTGATAATCATCTATTAGACCATTTCGCAATTTGGAGAAAGGGACTGAGGAAAGCGTGCCCCATTCTGACATCCTTGGCAACAGGGAAATCTAGGGAACCCCTCTTCTGAATTGGTAAGTGTACAGCTTGTGGCTCGCAAGCATCTCTCTCCAAACTCGAATTATTTTTGATTTATTTGCAACTTTCAAGAGTTATGGGATGCTCGTTTAGTATGGTATGTAAGTGTTTCTCTGGTTATTTAGGCGTCATGTCATCCCTCCTGCCATTAGTAACCTTGAGCCATTTCATTTTAGGTGTTTTCCCTTGATTTCGAAGCGGCTCAGTGTAGGCCCGACTGACCTAACTTGAGCTGCCTCATGGTCGGGGGAACACCTAAAATAAAATGGCTCAAATTACACTCACAAATGGCTGGAGAGATGTCAGGATGGCTATATGCTCCAGAGAAAACACTTTATATACTAAACAAGCATCAAATAACTCTTGAAAGTTGCAAGTAAACCGAAAATAACTTGAGTTTAGAGAGCTATACACTTACTACTGCAGAAGAGGGGATTCCCTGGATTTCCCTGTTGCCAAGGCTGTCTGATTGGTCCACACTCTCTTCAGTCTCTTTCTCCAAATTGCGAAATGATTTATTACACAATGCAGAGAGCTTTTTTTGAGTTAACAAAGCTGGTCAATAGATAAAAGCGAGTCCATCACCCTTCGGGGATCACATTAGCCAATCAGGGCACACCGTGTCGCTTAAATATTTCTCTATTTTGGACAGATTCAACAATGAGTTTGACCTTCTCGTTCTTGAAAGCCTCCTTATTTTACAGGATTGGCCTGAACTTAATTCCCAACAGTCGTCTATTCCCTTGTTTCTCCTTTGATTTCTCCCAATTTATCCATTCAAGACATAAGTATCAGGCCCCCTTACGCGTAGGACATGTACCTCACGCTTGTTTACCACGTTTTTCATCTTATTTGTTCCTTGGTATAGATTGACATGTATCATTATTTAGAGTCGCTGAAGATGAACCAAGTTTAGTTTGATCCGTATACGAAAATTAACATGTTTTAATTCAACTTTGCTATTTATATTTGACCGGATTTGTGTCTCTCAACTTGGAATGTCGTAGTACTTGGAATTTCGAATTTATAACAAAATGTAATGTTGATAAAATGAAGGTTTAAGCAATGATTTTCGTTGCTTGTCCCATTCTCCGCTTTATCATCAAGCCGCGCTTTCCAACGATTTGTCCAATTTCAAAACAAAAAAGAGCCAAGGGCTATTATCAGAGCCATACTGTTGGAAATTTTATTTTGTGATTGTACATTACCCAATTTTGTTTTGCAGGGGAACGTCCAATGCTTTGTGGAGCAACATTTGAGAACTGCAGAAGTTGTCACTCATTCCATATCCATTACCTTTTTTCAAGAGATGGAGCACCGAGCCTGAGATTGAATCTTGGGGGATGCTCACCTGTCATCTTTAACAACAATATACAGATTTGTCAGTCAAAAGAAGAGATGCAATGTAAACTGGTTGTTATTGGCGCTAGGCCAAGGGCATCACCAGCATATGCTGTTACGTTCAAAGAAGATCCGAACTCATGTAACAAGGAACCGACAAATGCCATAACTTCCAGCAGTGAAAATTCTCTAACTCCACACAGTGCACTCTCGCATCTTTGGCCAAAGCCACCATCAAGTTTCAGAATCGCTTCTCCTAGAGAGCAAGTCGACACAATGAAAACGTCTTTATTTGTTCCAAAACATAACTTAGAACAAAGCTTTTCAAATCAAAAGCAGATTTCCCCAAAGGAGACAGGAACATCAGAGCCTCGTGGTGTTGTACACAGCCCAATGGAAATAAATAGACATTCAATATCAAGTGATCCTCGGCTCTTGATTAGACAATCACCTTTTGGTGTAAACCAGAATCCTTTATGGCAAGCTCCAGATTCAACAATTACATGCAGGAGCCACGATAGTAACACCCTTCCATCTTATGGCAGCGCACAATTGCTCCAACAAAGCAGCCAGTATAGTGTTAAGAACCCGGTAAACGGGAATGTGAAGGTAATTGCAGAAGGAACCGTACCAGTAACAAGCCCGATGCCCACCGTAGTTCAAGTCGCCAGCCCTAGGGAACTAAGCAGACAGAACTCTCCCAGTGTCTCATTTTTTCAAGGACAAGAGCCAAAGAGGAGAAGGCGAAGTTCTTCAAGTAGTCAGGGCTCTAATAAGTTGACAGCGTCCCAGGGGAATGTCATGGGATCCCCTAAGCCAGAACGATCTCCTGGGACAGAGGTATTGTCCAGCTCGTACGAGGAAGCTAATTCTGCCCCCTCTTCCGCAGAGAAAGGAGCAGGCTCTAACCCCAATTCTCAAGCTGGCCTTTTTCAGAATGTCATTACGCAAGGGCCAATGATTGTTGGCATTTCAAGTATTGCCACTAGCAGATCGGTTGGATTTAACAATGACTCGAACTGCCAAAAGGACAATAGAAACAGTAGTTGCACAGGAAGTCATGTGATTGCTAAAGACAAACGAGACAGTGTATTGAGAACAAATGAATCAAAGTTGATACCAAGAATGATTGTTGACGATGATGATGATGATTATGATGATGATGATAATTCGAATAATACTGCATCGGAGATGTTTGACCCAAGACTCATAAAAGATAAAAAATTGTCGAAATGGAATAATGCTGATGTAGTCGCCTTTCTCAAAGAAACTGATTGTAAAGGACATTTTCCTGTCTTCGAACGCGAGGTAATTTTTTTCATCATTTCCTTTCTTATGAGCAAAACTAGCACATTCTTCGGCTCATGTGTTTACGGCACCTTCTTCTCGGGATTTCTTGTTCATAAATTTTATTGGCCCCATGGAATACGAATGTATTTGATAATCCTGGGACATGCACCAAGACAACGAATCCAAATAAACATTGGCGTGGGTAGGCTTTTTCTTTCCTCTATTTATAAACCACGCCACTCAACGCAGGTCATTCACGGTGATTGATGTAAGGAGGACAGAACTCTATATATTCAACACTTGTTCAGTAAACAAACTTACAGATTTTTTCTCGTTCTTCGTCCAATAGGAAATAGATGGGAAAGCGCTGCTTCTGCTGAACGAAGAAAAACTGAACAAACTGCTTGGCATAAAAATCGGACCAGCCATGAAATTAGTACGCCATATTCGTAATCTAAAGAACTGCTTAGCTCTAGAAGGTAAGACAAGCTAAGCTTTTGCAGGAGTCAGATTGTTGAAAAGAATGTAAATAGCAGGTGTGCTAGAGTAGAGTGCCCTTTGAAGAAATTCATGGCACCATCAGGGGCGGCTGGGAGCGATAATAAGTTGCTAAAAATATCTGGGGTCACGGCCTTCACAACGCCGGAAACGCCCGTCCTTTTCAATGGCTGTGAGCTCTTAAAAAACAAATGAATACGATGGGTAAGCCACGATGAAGAAGAGAGTGGGGTGCAGGGACGTAGGAAGCATCTCAAACTTGGAGGGGAACGACACTTCAAGGGCACTTTTTTCATTGAGCTAAAGGGGCACTTCCTGAAAAATAAAAGGGCACTTCTTTGTTTATTGCAAAATCTTGGGGGGCACGTGCCGCCAGTGCCCCCAGTGCCCCCCCCCCGGTTCCTACGTCTCTGTTGGGGTGTTGTGTTTTGGCGAAAAAGACTTGAGGCAAGCCTTAATTTATCTATATTTTCAGAACTCACGAAACCACGAGCAAAATCGCAAAAATACAAAAATAGGTCTTTCTGTTTTTAGCTAGAATTTGAGTCATTCAAATCCGTCAAGTCTGTCAAGTCCGATTCAAATCCGTCTTGGTGCTATGAATTTTCAAAAGTGGGAACTGTTTTCTGGCTCGCCCGTTAGATGATAGAATTATGCTTACCGTATATTTTTTGCAAAAATTGCTGTGGATTTTGCTTTGTGTTTTATTAAGGATTTGTTTTTGATAAAATTTGCAAAATTTGATTGACTAATCTTTATACCCACCTTATCCTGGGTATCAGGCTGCGTACTCAGATTATTACTCACCTCTGCGAAGTCAGCTATCAAAGACCCAGTAAAAAATCCCTTGGTCATTCTAATATGCTACATTATTTGTTCAAACATATCTACATTATTATGTACAAAAATCAGGGAAAAGCAAGGTCACAGAAGTATCGTAAAAGAGTATTTAGAGGCAATCACCATGTCAAAGTCTTACAAGAAGGCCAAAATTAAATACTACAGTGATTTAAAAGCGACTTAGGCCATCGATCATCTTATCAAGGCCATCATCTTCAGTGCAGCTTCTCCATACTGCCAACCCAGATGGTGAAGACTCATAGTGCCTGTACAAATCAGATCCAATAAAAGGAACACAGAAGCCTAAACCCAGAACTGGTTCCAATTCCAGTGATGATAGCAGATTTGAAGCCGACCTTTGTTGCAGTTGCACAGCAATCAAGCGCACTGCTCATGAAATGTCTTCATGGCAAGACTCAAAATCAAAATGAGTCTTTCATTTCAACAAAATGATATGGGACAGAGTCGCCAAAAATACTTATGTGGGAAGAGGTCTATTTGAGCTTGGATTGTATGACGATGATAGAAGCTTTAATATGGACATGCATCGTGATCTCTTAAGAGATTCTAAAGAAAACGAAAATGGACTAGGAACACATGCAACAGCAGGCTGCAAGGAAAATTGACCAATGTAGGTTATAGATGGCGAAAGACTTGTCAAAAGTAGCCAGATAAAGGCTGAGAAGCAAGAGAAAAGGACATAATGAAAAACCCATAAAAAGAGGGACCAACATACAGTGCAGGCAACTTTTGTAGTGTGAAACTGTTTACTCAACTTTAAAGTGCGTTTTCTCAAAATGCGATTTCTCGTCACCGAAATCATCTTGAATGCCACATTTTCTTTCCTATTCAAGATATTTCAATGAAATTTTCAGGAAAGAGTCATTGGACATTGATGAGTGCTGTGTAGCAGAAAGACAATCATACCTGCAATAGGTAATGAATGGTGATCATTTGAAAAATGTCAGTTTTCAGAAGTTCACATTTCAGTGAAAGTAATCACCATAACCTTCATTCTGCTACACAGCATAGACCATTGCTCAATGAAGCTCCACTGAAAATTTGGAGGAAATATCTCAACTGGGTACAGAGATATCTCAATTTTTGATGCTGCATGTTTCACGCATTTTCGCGACAAAAACTGTTGCCATGACAACACGATAAGTGATTTATTAATTTTGTTTCAAAAAATAGGTAACTCAATGATGCTGTATCATAATATGCTGCCAGTTTCTACATAGCAAGCTTTTTTCTATTTTGGGGGGTATTCTACCTTAAGCAACTGTCCCTTGTTGCAATTGCAATGAAGCTTTGTCAATGAAGATAATTCTCTTTGGTTTGTACAAGGTTAAAAGCTTGTATTTGCAAAGAGCAAAACAATATAAAAATATCCCTTTCAAATCGAAGTTGCACATGCGCCGTGAACAATGAATAACCAAAGAAACAATGCTGTGTCTGACTGTTTTCTTTTTTCTAATCATAGAGAAGCGTGTCTACCATTTACACTCCCTTGAGGCAAGCAACAGTAAAATCCATGAATTTTTCTATGATCCAGTTTGCCCCCATCATGTTTGCCCCGTACCGCGTAATGTCACTCCCGATGTCACTGTGCCTGAAATGTCGTAGTACTGTTATCAATTCCTATTGACCGAAGTGATCTTCAAAGAACACAGGGAAACAAGGGACTCAATATCATATCATAGTCTCATTCAAAAGTACCTGCTATCGTTGATAAGTATGCCCTTTTTAGGAACGTGAATTTAAGACCTGAATAATGATGATGTATTTTGTATCGAATACAAAGAGATGCCGAATAATCTCTAAGAAGATTAATGCCACTTTCAGCAAATCAAATTTCAGTGTAAAATGCTTAAATTCACCGAACGAATGTTTTTAATGGGGTCTACTGTTTAATTATTCAGACCTTGCCAAAGGTCTATTGGGTGCTGTAAATAGACGTTCCCACTTTTGATAGGCTATGATAAATCGTTCAAAAGACCGACTTCAAATGTTGATGATAATCTTTCGGCAAAATTCATCGATAATTTTTCGACTATTTGGCGGGTTGCGGCAAAGCATCCCACCACCTTGCTTTCTGCAACTGCGAACATCTTAAGACCAGTGTCCAGTCGGTGGCATGTTCGGAGCGGGCAGAAATTCTTTTATTTACAAGAGAAAATAAAGCTTTTTAATTGAATGCAAATTTAGAGTTGAATGACTTTTGATGGTGTCAAATTTCACCCGCTTGGAAATTTCTTCTGACTGCAAACTGACTTTTCTTCCGTCACGTTTGCACTACAGTTTTTATCTGCTACAAAACAGTTATTACTGGGCTCTGATCCAAGGCATCGATTTTATACCGAAATTTAAAGTTTAAGATTCCTGATTGATTTTAGGCTTGGGACATACCCCATAACATAGGGGTTAATTTGTAAGGATTGTTCAGACTGCACACAGGCTATTAATTTGCTGCAAACATTTTCAAGATCATTCCAAAGAAAGCGGAGACATTGATTTTCAAAGTTTTGACTAAATCAGAACTTTGTTTACATGACCTGTAGAGGCATGGTACTGTTTTGATGGCGGCTTACAATTCCTTGTTTCTAGGCTCAGACTTGGCTGATCTTTTTCACTTTAGTCTTGTTCTGATCCCCCACATCTGTGCTTCAAGGCAATGTTCAGCATGTTTGGATATTTTGCCTTTTTGCGACCATTTTAAACAATTGAACAATGGTACTTTTCGAAAAAAAAAATCACTGTAAAAATCAATCGTAATATTCAAAGCTAAAGACAAAAATAAACGTTTCGCTAAGCTCTTCAAAACAATTTCAAAAATTAGAAACACCTTCGTAACAAGGTTCTACCCAAGGGCTCGTGACAATTCGTGCCCAAAAAGTTTGTATGACTAATTCTATTTCAAAAGTCTCGATTTTGATTTCTAAAATTATAGTAGATGTCCTCCAATGAAAGGACTTCAGATGACTGGACCTCACTTACATGTTAAAACAATGTGTGCTGATGATCACGTAGATTTTGATTATAAATATAACATAGCCTTGAATATATTATGTGATAATGATCGTTTGAGACATTTTGCAAGGCATTATTTACACAAATCCAAGTGAAATTTACAAATTATCAATTCTTTAAGGGACAATGATAATAATAAGAGAAATAATAAGAGAAATATTTATACAGGGTTTACCTTATCAATACTAAAAGTACTGTTATCAATAAGGGCCCTGAAATGACAACAAAATATGATTTTGGCCTTAACAATGTTTTACTTGCTGCGTTATCAGGCTTATATGCGAAAGAAATAGCAAATTTTCGACCTTGCATCTCTTTTCAACAAAGGGGAAGCCTTCCTTTTTTACTTTAAATCTTATTTGTTATCAAAAAATGTGCAATAATATGAAAATTATGTACAAATCTTGTGAAAGGAAAATTGCCCTGAACATTTCGGCAGAGGGAGGGATCTCGAAGTTTGATAAACACCGCTTCTGAAACCTTGAGGTGGAAGGCAGACCTTGCCCTGTCCAAAATTCGGAAGCCATCCTCGCTATAGTTGTTACCACACTGGTTACTACTGAGTAAATGAGTACCAATGGCAGAACCACTGTCTTGCTAAGCCGGACCAGCTTGACATTTTCGCTTTGCTGTATCTTGATAATGTTTATTGTCCTGTTAAACAAAGAATTGCTATTTTAGTTTAAATCAAAACATGATCTCGTTGGATTTGATTTCGTGTAAACCAGCTTTCTTTCGTTCCTTATTATAAATATCAATGTTTCTCCTTATTATCTCTTTGTAGGAACCAAGTAATCTTTCAAAGGCGGCGACTTCCAATTCAGCACACATCACTTTGCCCTCCGCATGTGCACTCGCTTGCCTCCGTTTGTTCATTGCTAATGCGAGTTCTCCGAAGTGATCACCTGTTAGAATCCTGCCAACTTCAGTCTCAATCCCGGTTTCTTCATTCTTGACTGTGATTCTTACTTGCCCACTAACGATGAAATACATCAGCATCCCATCTTCCCCTTCTTTAATGATACAGCTCCCACCCTCAAACTGCCTCATATGTAGTGCATCAACCAACTTTAGCCGCTCTGCGTATGTCAGAACGGATAATGCTTTGTTGCTCTTCAGGACTTCCTCGAACTGATACTTCCTGCTAGCAGTCTCCGTTATTAGAATTATCTGAAACGTTTGTTGGTCGAGGCACCATACGATCCCGTCTGAATCTGCTATTACCGTCGCCGTACGCGGGCAATCATGCAGAAGTGCCAGCTCTCCAAAACTTCCCTTCCCATCTAACTGCTTGTTCACTTCATATTCCCCAATTTCGACATGGACATGAAACGTTCCTTTTTCGATTAAATAAAAATTGTCGCCATCATCTCCTTGCTTGATTATGACTTCTCCGTTTGTTACTGTTCTTGGAAACATTGCCTCTGCAATTGTCTCGATTTGTTCATCATCGCATTTTCTCAACAAAATCAATTCTTTGAGTGCACCCCGTAGGAAATCCATCTTTTCTTTGCTTTTTTGATGAAAAACTAAGCTGATTTGTCTCTCGATTTTTGTTGGATCCAATGAAGGTGCGGCGACAGCACGTCTTCTTTCTTTCGGGGATTGAATCCATAGTTCCTCGTCGCCCAACTCCTCAGTAAGACCCCAAACCGATAGGTGTACTCCATATGACGCTAATTCCTCATGACTTGTTTTCTTGATTGAATAATCACGTTTGACTTTCACAGCTCTGAAATAAGTTGCGGCATAATCTATTAAGTCACTGGGTTGTTGGTCAAGACAACTCAGGATGAAATTTTTTAGAAAATCTTGAAAATTCTTAGGTAGCATGTGTGTGCTCATCTTGCTGCACTGTTGTGGGCCTTGAATGATGGTATCTTGAGCGGGCAGCATGTAAAATCAGCTGCTATCACATGATACGTGAATTATGCGATTTTACATTCGGGGGGTCGTACGTATCGGCTTGAGGGTAGTAAACAATATTTTTAGCAGGGGGTGCTTGGATTTGGGATTAAGTGCTCGCTGGACACCACAGTTTGAACCAAGGCATCTTTTAACATACAAAATGCTAAGGAAATTCCTCATCAGTCTCTTATAATTCCTCATAAATTGGTAAAAAATTGTAATTAAATACTATGAGAGTCAGATGCAAAAAAACTGAGCATGCTTATGCTTTTCAACCTTATGTTAATGTCAGAGAGTGTAAGATTGAAAGGCCTTAAAGGGGCTGTACAACCCGTCCTCTCTGCGTGGCTCTGCGTGTCAAATCATCAAATGTGTTTAGGCTAAACACGACATAGCTGATGGTGATTTTGCACAGAGAGTAGTAATCCAAAGTATCTGCGACAATCTTGGTGATCGAAGCTTTAATGGAGGATTTAAACCAGTTTTCTAACGCCGAATATTTGAAAGTTTTAATGTATATAAAAAGTCCCATCACATTTCATAGACATAGACAAGAAAACACTGCAATGAAACTTACGTAGAAGCTATCATGAAACTGGCCGCCATTGCAAATCCAAGGCTTTAGTCACGTGCGCGGGTCGTCCCGCACTTTCTGATAATTTACAAAATTCTTGTACAGCCCCTTTAATGTGCTAAGAAAAATTTAAATTTTGCATCGTGACAAAATGGTCGCATTTCTGATCCATTTCCATAACATTTTTAATCCTAGCGTGGAGCAAGCTTAAGGAACCAGTGCCACCCAGGGTCCTTTGCGGGGATGCTGAGATTCCAGACCGTCCGTAAATCAAATTTAGCCTGAGAGCAAACCATGCCGTACATTGCAGTACTTCAACGGATGGAAAAGTGAGACTTTAATTGCACTGCTCTATCAGTACAGTTCAAACACTGCACTGTAAATCTATAGTTGCCGTTTCTTTGGGCCAAAGTTAACTTACAGGCAGTCTGAAATGTTTAGCGTGCCGCAAAGGACACCGCAAATGACATTGGCTCGTTAAATGTCTATGAAGCTTCGATCATACAGTTACCCTAGCCTCACTACACAAGGACCCTTAACTTACGCTCATCTAATTGAAGTGAATTGATGTTGTTGTTGTCGCTCCAGTGAGGGCCTTATTGCCAAACTCTTCTCAAAACGGCAACAAATTTCCTGAAGGAAACAAATATGTTCCCCGACCAATCAGGATGCAGGACTTGAAATAACTTGATCGGATTGGCCGATTCTTCTTCAATTAAACTTCCCGCCAAACACGCGCGCTCGATTGAATGGCTGCAACGATCAAAATCTCGACATAGCAAGGCAAGATCATTTGTAGGTAGGATTCATCTAAGTACTGATAGCTTGTTTGCAGTGTAGCACTTCAGGAAAACCGCTTTTTGCAGCGTTTTAGGGTCGGTAGTTTTGAGAAAAAAGGAGCAGATCGCAGATGAGTTAGGCTATGAATAACAAAGTTGATTTTGCGTGCAGTACATACGTCGTTCGACAATCGTAAGCAGTTGATTCTTTAAAGAATGTGACTTTGTACTTGAATATTGTTACAACACAACTCTTCGAGTTTTGCTCTTCATCAGGTGTGAAAGTACCGTAAAAGCTCTATTAAGCCCCGGGGGGGGGGGCTTATTTCATTTTGGACACTTTTTAGTCCTTTTTGCACCACATTTTGCGGTTTAATCATACAATTTTACGAGTTAAATACATTAAGGTAGGTCACTGGTCGAAAATCACGAGAATATTTCCAAAAAATCAATTTCCTGTTTTCATTTGCATTAGGTATTTCAAACATTGTAGAATCTGAATTTGAAAAAATTTTAGTGAAGAAAGTTTGCTAAAATAGAAATATTTAAAGTTTTCATGAAGTAGGTAGTTGAAAAGATGTCGAAAAATCTTGTTGCTATTTGATGGCAGATTTCTAAAAAATTCCTGCCTCCAAACATCGAAGCCCAATACATCGTTTGAATGCCCTGTTTCTTCTCAATTCGATTACGAGGATACCATTGGCATATGGTTTACCTATGTGCCACCAAAGACGATTTTTCTGAACCTACAAAACAAAAGATCTCCGTTGCTACCTTGCATGGCAACCATTCCTTACATTTGATTGGATGATATATCTAGATGCGCTATCTGATTGGCTGTTTAGATCCTCAAGATGGCGGCCCACTCCAACAACACAACTTACAACGCCGAGGCAATCGTGAATCATCATCAGTTTGTTTGCCAGAATTCGAAAGTTCTTCTCGTATTTGTTGTGTTTCTCTTATGCAGTTGTTTCCCTTGGTTTTTCAATGGCCCGGACAAAGCAGAGATCGATGAAACCGTACCTTGGGCGGAGAAAGAAGCTTCGAATCATGAAGAGGAGGCAAGAACTCTTGTCTACTAGGCCTACCCCTCATCCTCAATCAAAGGATAGATCCACACAGACACACGAAGGGTCATCTTCTGCATTCGCAAGACGGATGGCTTCCTTTAGGATAACTTTAGACAGCATCCAGTGTGAGAGAAAAGAAATGAAGATTCTGTCAATGAAATAGAGGACTGTTTTTTCATTGTGCAGTTACCTTCCTTCATTGTCTTCTGAATGATAAAGTCTTGTGCCCCATTTGCAAATTTTGAGTTGTCAAATAGCACAATGCCAATGGCTTTGTGGTGAAAGGTAAATTGTTTTGTACAACTTGCAGTGAGAGTATTGAGAAGGGCTGTTGGTTTCAAAGAGTTGGAGAGCAAAGTTGACAAAATTGGATGTGGATTCAGTGCCATGAAAAAATGATGTGGTGTTACATATGAACATACCCTATGCAACTAGCCAAGATGCTTACACTGCACACCACAACAAAATTCACAAGACTTAGCATCGAAATGGCAAACATTGTACAAGATGACCCTGTTAAGCCAATCAGAGATGCATATGAAAACATTGGTGTTCTTCCTGATAAGAATGGGGCTCTATCTCATTTGATGGTGCATGGCTTATAAGGAGAGGGCACTCCCCCCATAATGGGCTGGCATGGAATACCCACTCATATCTCCTCAAAAGGTGCTCAAGAAGTAGTACACAGAATCCTAATTAGTCCCTGCATCAATTTATTTGGAAAATATGCCCCAAAGCCACATTTGCAGGCTGGCAGACATTGGAAACAGCAGTGGCATGAACTGTGTGACAGTTCACATTGGGTGCTTCATTCCGCTTGATTCCGTCACACTGTCTGCAAGCTACTGGGGATTGAGCCGGGTAATTTCCTCCAAAAGTCATTCAGTGAGAAGGATATTAGTATACTAAAGAGAGCAGAGAATGGTAGCAGAGAATGCTAGCAAAGAATTTACAAAAAATGGAGAAGAGCAATAAAATACAAAAGAGTGCACAGGAACAAAAGAAACAATCTTATGAAGGAACAACTTACGCGTCTGGTTCATTCAATGCAAGGGCTGGAAATAGTAAATAAATTAGAGGAAACTGCCTCAGATAACAGTTAGATGAAAAGACCATAGATATGAGTTGTTTATGATATGGTTTTGTAACTTTGTTGATCATTCTTGACAATTCAGTCAACTTTGAACACAATGTTAAATTTCAAACTCATTTTACTCAAAACTTGTTTTCTCATAGAGTGCGAATGCTTAGTGAACTAACTTTTTTGCCAAAACAGATAGCAAAGGGCAATGTTTATATATCATTTTAAAGCTAAAGACCCGAAGAGTGATGTAATAGGCTTTATTTTTGGATCAAGTAACTATACTCCTTCACTTATATGATGAAGGCATTTCAGGAAAAAACCTTGCGTAAAGGTAATTTTGACAATTTTTAAAATATTTTAATGCAGAAAAGATATTTTGAAAAATCAACAACATTACATCACTCCCCAGGTCCTATGCATCAATTTGATATACTGATATCAGAGCCTAAGCCTCTAGCTGCAAATATTAATGTTCACTTAATGATATAACTCAAATCTCTTTGTTCTTTAGTTACCATAGAAACCAATTATCCAATTTAAAAATAGATTTTAAATTCGAAGTCAGCATGTTGACTTTGTGTAAGGGGGTTAGTTTGAGGAACAAATCTTAAAAGGATAAGATTTTAGAATTTCGACCAGTGACCTACCTTAATTCGACAAAGTGTTATCTCAAAACACATCAAAATTAACATGCAAACTTATGTAGCTAAATAAATGGAGAATATTTGGTAGCCTGTGGAATTTGATATGGGGGGGGCTTAATTGAGAGGGGGGCTTAATTGAGCTTTTACGGTAAGGCAAAAACTTCATTAACCCTAATCCTACCGGGGGGGGGGTGTTTTCCACCCCCCCTGTCGGTTTTTTGCAGAGCATTCTTTAACGACAAAAGCTATGACCCTCAAACTCTCTGACAATTACTAATTATCTATTAGCTACATTTTGACCATTAAATTTTTGAACAATAGGTGTCACGTGACAGATGACACTACCATATTTGGAGCAAGGTATTAGAGAAATTAATGATTTTGATATTTTTACTCCCAGAATTAGTTCCAAACGTTGACTATTGTACTTTAAAAGAATCAGCAAACAATTAGCTTTCTATTGTTGTCAATAACAATGGATTTTGCTGACGTCAGCATTCTTAAATGATGACGTCACTCTGGCTGCCATTTTGGGTCATTTTGGCAAATTTTGAAGTTTTTTCCGATAGATTTTGTTAAAAATGCATAGAATTGCGTTATGCAATACTTTAAAAGCATTTTGAGCTAATTATTATCAATTTTTGGCAGAAAAACACAGTTTTTAGTTATGACGTCATCAATTTTTATCATTTTCTCCCAAAATAACAGTCTAAAAACACTCATATGCATCATATTTGAATTGGAAATGAATAATACGCCAAATAAGGATGGAAAAAGTCATTCAGATTACCTTTATTCCGTTTTTAGAACAAATAAGCCGGAAAGCCATATATTTTGACATTTTCCGGCATTATGACGTCATAGTGACGTCACCTAATGAGGTGGCCACGCTCAAAACTACCAATCGGCTAAGAATAGCTAGGACTACGCCCTTGCCAAGTTTCAATGATTTCCCATTAGTCTACGGCTATTTATAGAGGGGGGGTGGAAAGCACCCCCCCCCCCCCCCCCGGCTATGTTAGATCAAAAAAAGCCCGGTAGGATTAGGGTTTTAAGTGCGTTTACCTTACTTTCACTTCTGATGAAGGGCAAAGCTCGAAACGTTGTGTTGTTACAATATTCAAGTACAAAGTCGTATTTTTTAAAGAATGAATTGCTTTACGTGATGTCCGTTTTTCGAAGCGAAGCATATCCGTAGTTATAGCGTCCAGCAGTCTATCGGCGTAAATACCTTTCAGCTATTCTGGAAAAGAATCAGAATCGAACGATATTTTGCGACATTTTATAGAATTTTCGAATGTGCACAATTGTGATAGAAGCTCAACGCCACTCGATCGAACCTTGCGTATGGAAATGTACAGAAATAACGCTCGACCCAGGCTCTTTTGTAGAACAGCTAAAAGGTGCATTGGCAGGAAAACAAAGTTTAATGAGGAAGCGAAGAGCAAGAATTGCGACGATTTTAATATTTTAGCAACTACGAACATGTTATCAGTCTACAGTTGCCCCCTGATTTCTCTGATATCCTTCCTTCCAGCCTCACATTTTGCTGCGCTATAACGTCTTAGCTAGAACGTGTTTTCTTTGGCGACTATGGTCTTCCTATCTGTTCGATCTGTTCATTCATCAGCACGCTTTTTAAACAGTTTTACTGTGTTTATTTCTTGATAGTTTGAATGCAAAGTGATTCATAATCAATAATTTAACGACACGCCTCGGAAAATCAAAATATCAAGGCAGATGGTGCACAGAACTGCCAAATGATCAATTCCATAAGAGGAGTTATTTTCTAATGAATTTTTGATAGTGCCATTTTTGCGTTTTCGGCACACTGATGTGGGAAATTTGTTAACTGTTGTCGAAGGAAGAACTGAGAACAGATAACTAAATATACGAGCTAATGCTTCATTATTTTTATGGTTTGCCATCAGTTGTGAAAAGAAGGTTTGGTAGCAGCTTAGCAAATCCTCATGCTTTCAAGATTTGTTAGAAAAACAGTGGAAAAACACATTGCTTTCGCTTGCTGCTCCTCTCCCATAAGTATGCATTAGACTGGTTGCAATGACTCCCACCCGGTGGGTGCAATGTTATTAATGAAAACATGACACCATGCTCATCCATGACTTCACTGAGAAAGGGGCATATTTGAAACAGAATCCTAGGACCTAGAATCTCAGAAAAAGGGGTATTTTTCTTCAAAACTATCCCAGCCCAAAAACAGTTAAATGCTGGTGGACTCGGAACCCTAGAATAAAAGTCAATTTCACCTGGCCCAAATTTGATACCTTAAGTTTTATGGGATTCTAATGTTTTCCAAGAAAGAGATATGAGTAAAGTGAATCGTGATGAAATGCAAAAATCCACTGCACAGATTTCTTTAGGGATCAGTGATACTCCTTTTAAAGGGGTGCTACCTTAAAGATTGTCTATGATAAGGAGTCTTTTCACGAACTAGAAACTCAGAGAAAAGGGTATCCTTTGAAATGGTATGGACCAACGTGGTGTACCTTTTACTATCGAATTGGACCCACCGGGGACTCCCAGCGAACACAAGCTTGATTACAAGTTATAGTTTCGCTCCTCTGGCAAAATAATTTGATCGGCTGAAATCTTGTTTTGGTGAGCGATGACTGGAACTCATCGTAATCAATCTAAGCTAACACCAAAGTGATACCGTCCAATAGCGACAACTACAATATTGTAACCAGTCTAAGCCTGCATTGCTCGTGAATTTCCAGGGGAATTTTAGGCGGATTGCTACCAGGAGGTGTATCATTTCCATTAGCCAAGCTTCGAAACGTGCGACCTACGTACCACACGTCACACGTCCACATGTATTCGTAAATAGCCAAGCTTTTGAAAATGAAGTTTTCAGCGCCAAGTGCTGACCCCCTGTGATCAGTGGCGTGGTAAATTAAGTGGATGTGGGGCATTGAAACGAGGGGTCTGGGAGCGAACCCTTCAGGAAAATGTTTGGGTACACGCCTTTTCTTTGGCTTACAATGCATCACCCAATATCATGCTTGCCAAGGAAACTTTGATAGTTTTGTGACAGTTATCTTATAGATTGGAGAACGAGGAAAATTTTTGAAGAAACATCCTTTATTTTGGCATTATCATGCTGGCCATTTTAGCGACAAGGAAAATTTGATATTCTTGTGACAGTTATCCTGTACATGTTAGCACAAGGAAAATGTTTTAAGAAACATCATTTGCTTTGGCTTAGAATGCACCCATCAGTGCTAAAATAGAAGCTTTGACATTTCTTGGAACATGCTTACCTAACCTATGCCCTCCCATTTTCTCTTCGGTTTTAAAGGAATCTCGAGGACCAATGTTTCGACAAAAGCGGGGGGTGCCCCATAACCCCCCATCCTTCCGTGGCCACGCCATTGCCTGTCATGACACTTAAATGTTGGAACTTTACCTGGGATCGAACCCTGTCCGCCTGAAAGTGCTGGCTGCAAAGTCAGAGGATAAGCCACGATACCTTCAAACAACATGTTTGCTACGACATTCTTCGAAATGCTCGTACCTGCCAAATCATATTCAAAACATAAAAAAGTTCATGCTGTTTCTGGTCTTAGGTCAAACAAACTTGCCCAAATTGACAAAGGAAATTGAATTTATGAAGTGGATGAAGCCATACCATTTAGCGCATGTTGCTATGGTGATGAGCAATCAGACGAGGACACGCAAAGTCTTAGCTTTCGTTTTGCCCTAAGCCCTTTGAACGCAGCCACAAAATGTCATGTACCTGGAGAAGATAATAGGGTGTCAGTGAAGGAAGCAAAAGGAGGTAATGAAGGGTTTGTTGATGCATCGTAGAGGTGAACTGGTAGCCTTGTAATTGAATGAATTGCTCGTTTTAATTGGCTAATAGAACTCGACATGAAACAAATTGGGTAGGAATTGGTATGAAGTACTAAAGACAGCAAAAATTCCAGGGAGGAGACCATATTAAAAAGTAATTTTTCATCAATTGGCCCAATTGGCTAAGAAAAACAGCGAGAAAAGATATTTCTTACCCTTGGTACCAGAGCGTCAGAAAATTTTAAATTTCCTGCGGACGAATGTTCTTTGACAAAAAATTCCTGCCAGTTTTCTACAGTAAAAGTGGACCAATGAAACAAAAAACAGTTAAACATTAATTTCAAACATTTAGCCTTTTATGAAGATTCTTTGACTTTCGAAAATAAATTGAAACTGCATAATTGAACTGGGCTTTCTGAGTTGCTCCATGTCGCGAAAGCAAAGATTTGTTTTTAGCGATGGTAGTGGTGACAGTCGAGTTTAGTACTAATATGAGTTAGTACAACAATGTCCCGATTCTGCGTGCATGCTAAATTCATTGCCGAAGGAAAAATCCAGATGCAAGATTCTTTCTGGTTGTCATTCACCCTAAAACGCAAGCAAATTTCGTGGAATTGTCTACTATGCGTACTACCAAGTGGGCCATGACCATGAGTCAGAGAATTATATTTGAATTGAATTGGTGGAAATGGGCAAACATTTATGTTCGTTGTACCAAAGATCATTTGTACTTTTTGCAATTTTATTGGCTATAGTCTTGGACATTTATTTTCTCAGCCAATCAGGTGCCTGTGCTGCACATACAATAATTTGGGGTCAGTAACTCCCCGAACACCATGACATTACACGATAAAATCGCTGATGCATTGTAGCGGAACAACAACAACAACCGGCAACAACCAGCTGAATAAGCATTGCGAAATCGAGGCAAATAAAACATGGTAGCTACACGGAAACTTACGGAACAACAAACAAGGATTGTTTTTACGGGCAAGTTCAGAGGCTGCTGATTAAACTTGATGAGAACCCTGACAAGATGCACAAAGACTTTGAAATATGACCACAGATGAAATCTAAAGCCAAAGGACTCTAGTAATGATGCTGTCTGAAGACTGTTTTCGTTGGTCGTGCAATGTTTTTGTAAAAAGAGTGGCGGGGCCTAAATTCAGGCTGCACCTCTGGCCTAAAAAAGACCTCCGACTGTTATGGATATTCATCATTTTGCTTCTCTTGGATCAATACATTTGTGATGATCGGTGCTTCTGTAAGGTATCGTGCTCTCTCTGGTTTGCATGATTGATTGCAGCTTAAGATTTTACAACCAACAATTGATTTTTTAGGTTTGCTATAAATAGGAATTTTTTTCCTTTTGGCATCTAGTAGTGCAAGCTGGCAAAGAATACTGCTTTTAAAATTTTGCAAAATTTTAACATTTCAGCTTTGCAAAGTTAGCACAGCAGTTCTGCTGCCATGCCCTACACTACCCTACAGACTAGGCAGCATTACGGTAGGGCTAGGGACTCTATTGTATTGCAATTATTTGTTTTGTTGGGGATACAAACAGGCTAAGTTTTCCGCCTCGAGGAATCCCCCAAGAAGGGCTCCAGATTGCATGCGCAGTAACGATTTACTTCACTTATGTAATATGCAAATTAGCTTGACCGTTGAGAACAGGGAAGAAGCAAGAGCTGTGATGCGCATGACAACGTGAGCCCCAATGTCAATTCGCTCTCAACAAAGCTGCAACACAATGTATCAAAACAATAGGCTCAGCACTTCATCTCCCCAACAATGTTACTTAAATATTCCATTGTTTTTCAGTTAAATGGCCAAATCGATGATTGTTGCTGCTCAGTTGAAACAGTTGACAAACTGAATATTCACATCTTCCCTCGAATTACATCACTTGTCACAAAATCCAGTTATTTCAAATATTTCAAAGTAAGTATGAATTTTAATTTTTACATTGAATCCACATTGAATCACTTATTCTGCAAACCCTAGAATCAAAAATACAAAAGAGATGTAGAATTGATAAGCAATTCAACAAGTTCTGAAATCCCAGACACACTTGACCATCATCAGATTGTTGTGTATCAATCTATATTTCTCTTGAGGTTAACCTGGATAAAGGATGTCCTTTCTGGCCAGATGATAGTAGATGTGCTATCAAAGATTGTGCTGTTGATGTCTGTTCTGAGGATGAGGTCCCCATTGGAATCTCTAAATTTAAGGTACTGTATGATTATTGTATTTTCTTCTTTCAGCAGAACCTGCCAAAGCTTTGATTTGATCCCGAGTGTTGTATCCTAAGCCATAATTGTGTTTTTGCTTATTTACCATTTATTTTTTAACACTCACACTTTTAATTTTGTTGAAGCTTTCGCCTGAGGCCTCATCAGCAACGCATTGTTGCTGATGAGGTCTCAGAAGTGAGGCGAAAGCTTCAACAAAATTAAAAATGTATGTGTGAGTGTTAACAAATAAATGGCAAATAAGCAAAAACACAATTATGTATGATTATTGTATTTTTCATTTGCATGTTGGTAGCCTTCAGTTAATTATATTTTGGCTGATACATCATCAAATAACGTCCTTCATTAGAGGAGAGTCATTTATTACTTAATGAGATTCTTATTTGGAAGATTCCCCTCCCCCTCCCAGGTTAAAAACAGTACCTATTGTTTTACCAAACTTCAGAAATGCATACCAGTTATTAATGCCAGTGTTTATCATGTATACTGCAGTAAATTGCTAATGCTGTGCTGATTCAAGTTCAAGCTCTGCCAGGTGCAGTAATTTTCAATTGATGCATTCTTTAGTTATATCAAATTCCATATGGCAAATGTTAAAAATTATTGAATAAGCTGGTGTAAGCTTTTTTGAATTCTAAAAGTGAGTTAAAATCACCAGAGTGGGATTCAAGCTTTTTTCCAACATCTTTATACTGTAGGACCAAAATTATATCGAAATTTTCATTATTATTTTCAGGGAAAATACAGTGCGTTCTCTGCAGATGAACATCAGCACAATGAGGACTCTTATCAGGTGAGGCAAATACCATTATCAAAATCATTGTATTTTCATTGATACATTTCTTTTTATATAAACATTTTTAAAGGGTGTATTTCCACTAGCGCGTTTGGTGGGTGCCACCTCTTTGTTGACCATTGTTGCTGGCATTTTCTAGCCCATGAAAGTAGTGACAGCAAAGAGATCACAACTGCAAAGGATACTGGTTAAAACAGACATTTCAAAGACACAAATTTAGATATTAATATTTTGGATCATTTTGGGGACTAAAATTCACAATTTGTGAACTCACAAGAATGCATATTACTGTTTTAAACCATTCCGTAATGTCTCGTTGGAAAACATTGTAGAAAACGATTGGGAGGAGCTACTTTTTGAAGCATCATATCATTTGATTAGTTTGATCTCATCAACCTACTGTATCTTGTTCTTCATCCTCAACAGTAGTTACTTGATAGGCATTTCTGACATGAAAACTTAAAATGAAGCATGATTAGTAAAGTTATGATATTTTTGTCATAAAACATTCAACAATATAATGTATTTGAACATCATCTAAAATTTGTGTAAAATTTTCCAAAAGTCTTTCAAGATTTAGTTACTTTTCAAGATTTATGTTAATAGCTTGCATCCTTAATTCCAATAATAAGGTACAGGCAAACCTACAGTATTTTACCATCATTAATCTCAATTCAACAAGATTTATGGTTTCGTGGTGTGATTTTCAAACCTTGATTTCAGTGTGCTGCTGGTGAACTTGGCCATCTTGGAGATGTTAATGCAAGTATAACAGATGAACAGCTTGGCCATTTTGAAGACTGGACTGAGCATGATGACTCTGAGCATAAATTTTGCGATGTTGATGGTATGATTGTTTCACAATTTTCTTGGTTTAAGCGTTAACAATTTTTTGGTATGACTCATGATGTTTGGTGTGTCAGGAAGAAAGCACAAATTTTTTATCGATCGTAGGATGAGAAAAAAGATGACAATGTTTTGTTTTTTATCTGTTATACAGCTGACATATTTATAGTGCTAATTACATATGGTAGGCCAAAGACCCAAGGGTTTACAACTCAAATCTTGATTTAGTATTCTAGACTTTTCCAGAAAATTTTGAATTAACTATTATGATTCATTATCAACCCATAATCATAATCACATGTTGTTGTCAAGATAGATGAAAAACACTCATAAATCATGTAATTTGATCACCAAGGAGAAAGACACTGAGTAGGAAGTACCTCATGATGTTCTTGCAAAATGTGAATTCAGGAATTGTATACACATTTGTAGACTGGTAGCCATCTTCAAAATATAATGTGATAACCAAATGGTGGCCATTTTCAGCTGAAAGAAACATCTTTGCTTTCTACTCAAACCTTCTGTTCATTATGTTAAATTTCAAGCTCTTTAATTTGATTCAATTCTATCAATTTTCCCCTAATGTGCAAAGTTAAAAATTATTTCATTCTCCTCCTAATCATTAAAAGAAGCCTTGCAGTTTGAAGTTCCTGTGCATCTGTCAGCAAAATTAGACATTAGGTGTCATGAGTTTTTATGCCATAGATATACCGGGTGGGTGAGTAAAAAAAGAATCCCTGTTTGAAAGACCACAGATCCCTCGATATCAAGACAATAATGTTTTGGCAAATATGTCATTCAATAGTAAACATGTTCAAATATATTCTACATTTTACTTGCCTGAAATCAGCCACTCCGTTCTGAAATTATAAGAGATTTTCTCGAGCAAGACCCTCCAAGAAACTTCCAAAAACTGCTTAAAATCACGACCAATTTCTTGTATGTCTATGCCTTATAGCAATGACTTGTACATGCTTGGGCACGTTTTATCCCTTTGGGAAATGAAAATGTCATCCCTGGGGGCAAAACAACATTATTCCGGACGATTTAATCTTCCCAAGAGGATAAAACATGTCAGAATGTGTTGAACTCATTTAGATGAGGCAGAAAGCTCGGGAAATGTTGGTCGTTGTTTTGAGCCCGTTTTGAAGATTTCTCGAAAGAGCTTTCTGAAGAAAATCCCTCATAACTTCAGAATAGAGTGGCCGATTTCAGTCAGGTAAATGTTGAGCTCCCTTTGAACATGTCTGCTGTTAAATGTTATGTTTCCCAATATCATCATCTTGATATTCAGGGAATGGTGATTATTCAAACAGTGATTCTTTTTATTGACTCACTTGGTATATATATAATTTTTGTGGTGATTTTTATCCAGTCTCTTCTATTCAAATTGACATTTTCAGCGTTGCTTAGGATAATATGTTGCTGACTGTTTTTTTTCTAGATGAATTGGGTCCTGGTATGAAATATGTAGACTTAACTTTGAATCCAGAAAAATACACGGGATATTCTGGCTTTTCTGCAAGGAGGATATGGAATAGTATTTACAAAGAAAATTGCTTTGTGTGAGTTACTTTGTCTGTTCAGGTTATATTTGGAATCATGGTCAATGGAGCTGCTTTAGAAGCAAACGGCAGCCAAAAGCAATGATAAATGATGGCAGTCAAATGTTGCAATGTTTTTTATCTCATAAGGACACGAATCTGATTATTATCAAAACTTGAAAAATTGATATGATTGATATTCGACCGGGTGTTCCAAAAATTTATACAGATTTGGTTGACTCCAGCGGTGTGAATTTAGATTTAATCAATGGCTAATTACTCTCAAAATGTTCCTTGATAGTTAACTTGAACATAGATACCTCGTTTGTTGGTATTGGTGCTCTGAGAGCAGAAATATCGATCTTGAAAGCTAAAATTTGCGTCCACTTGCAAACCAGAGCTTTGGCCTTTTGGCCTAAGCAAATTCCTGAAGCACATCGAAATTAAGAACTGAAGTTAATGAAAAATTAAGAAACTTCCCAAGGGGTGACTGGGGATGACTTCTGGAAAACAGATTAACACAAGATCTAATATTGTTCAAATTTTATCAAGGCTATCGTTGATTTTTACGCCGTACCTTGAGAAATTGCTTATGCCAAAAGGCTAAAGCTCTGGTTTGCAGGAAGAGGCAAATTTGAGCTTTCAAGATTAAAATATCTGCTCTCAAAGTACCAATATCAACAAACGAGGTATCTATGTTCAAGTCAACTATTGAGAAAAATTTTAGAGTGATTGATTGGACATTCAAATTCACAGTGCTGGAGTCAATCAAATCCGTATACATTTTTCGGGACACCAGGTAGAGTGTTTACGTCTGATGTTTTATTGTTGCTTTTGGAAGTATGGTTCATTTTCACAGCTTCTTTAGGAGGTAGAATTTGTTTATTAGAATCATAGCTGCCTGGAAACTGGTTAGTTTATGTCCGTTCTCCGTTCCCTTGGTAGCTGCAAAATGCTTTACTTCACCAAATTGTGTGTTAGTCGTACGTAGAAAGAAGTCACACATAAACAAAATCTGTAACTGAACGAGGAGGCATTTGTAGAGTTATCAATTGAATGAAATGCTTGCTGATTGATATTTTTTGTTTGTTTTGCAGACCTCAATCTCACACGCTGACTTATGCCAGCCTGAAGACGCACAGTATAGACAGTAAGAATGCTTTATGATACAGCGAATGATAAAAGATCATATGGCCTATTTTGATCTTGGGGACTTGGAAATTCCGTTGTCGTGTAATTGCATGAATCTATAGTGTAGAAGTGTAGTGCAGTGCAATAAAAGACATTCAGTAGCCTCATTCTGACGTCAAGGACAACGAGGACTGCCTCCTTCTCAGTGAAATAGATAATGCAAATGACTACGCAATGCAGAGTCGTGTAACTGAAAATCAGAATGGAGGAATGACTATAAAAACCGATTCTGCATAACTGACATTAAAACAGTGTATCTTTAGTAGATACTTTTCTAAAATGTATACCGGGTGAGCCAGAAAAAAGTTCCCACTTTTGAAAATTCATAGCATCAAGAGTACTGAATGGATTGGAATGAATCAATTTTTGCTTGATAGCCAAAAGATCGAAGTATTTTTGTGATTTTTCTCGCCTTCTTACGAGCACTGGAAACATTGGTAAATTCAAGTTTCAAAAATTTGATGGTTGCAAAATGACTGAAAAAGGTCTAAAATGCTTGATCAAATCATAAAAGACTCCTCGCTCAGAACAACAGAGAAAATGCAATTTCTCATGGGTGAGAGATATCGTCTGCACATCTAGTGCCATGGGATTTAAAATCTTTAGTATCTGTTTGCACATCTATATCTTATAACTCTTGAGAGAGGTGAACTGCCTGTGCATGTTGTTCTGTGTGAGGAGCGTCCTAATGATTTGATCAAGTGTTTTTGGCCGTTTTCAATCCTTTTGCAAATATGAAATTTCTTTAAAGTTAAATTTACCTATATTTACAGTGCTCGTAAGGAGACGAGATCACAAAAATATTTCGATCTTTTGGCTTTTAACTAGAATTTGAATCATTCAATTCCATGAAGTACTTGTGGTGCTACGAATTTTCGAAAGTGGGAACTTTTTTCTGGCTCATCCGGTTCAATTCAATTTTCCGGTAGATTGTATTAATTTGATCAAGATATAGAAGCACAACTATTACGATTGCAAACGTTTCGATAAAAATCTTCTTTTGTGTCAGTGTCTCCTTGTTTAAGATATGTAACTCTGCGTTTCATTTTATTTTTCCCGTAGGTATGTGTTTAGAACGAAGAGTCTTCTATCGAACAATTTCAGGAATGCATGCCAGTATCAACCTTCATCTTTCATACAAGTATTTATTGTCAGGTATGCAACCACTGTCATTTCTAATCTGCATCCATTGATGCCAGGAGAAAAATCCACGAATAAAAGCAATTGAAGCGTTTTGCACGAGTAATTTTGCGTTCTCGCAAATTTGACCTGACGTCTCCTGTGAGACATTTGCAAAGAAAAGGCCATAGATTCAGTCATGACCAAACAAGTTAACACACCCGTCAGAACGAAATTTATACCGTGAAGGGGGCTGGTGCTCAATGCGAGTTGACATTCTCAAAATGAGGGTTTGGGGGTTTACCCCAGGAAAGTTTTGAAAAAACCACGCCCTTCAGATCGTTAGAAAATGCCTCATTTGTGAACAAATTTATTAACAGATAGAACAGAAGATTGCGATTCACTAAAGGCCTCTTCATAAAATTGTGAAGATAGATCATTTATAAATCATTTAGAAATGAATTGTTTTCTCAAGTAATCTACCGCAAAGGCTCTATTAAACCCCCTCTCTATCAAGCCTCCCTCTCTAATAAGGCCCTCCCCTCTGAGCCAATATTTCAAAATAAGCCACTCCCTCTCTTTTAACCCCCCCCCCTCCCCAACTAAAAGCACATTCCAGAGGTTACCAAAGATTTTCCATTTATTGAGCTAAATGAGTTTACATACTAATTTTGTTATGGTTCGAGATAAAACTCATGTCAATTGTATGTATTTGACTCGTAAAATTGCATGTTGAATCCGCAAAATATGGTATGAAAGAACTAAAGCTATCATACATACCCTTGTCATTTGATTTTGTGAATGAACCCCCTCTCTAAGACGCCCCCTCACTTTTAAGTCCTCCCCCTCTGGAGTGTCCAACATTAAATAAGCCCCGGGAGCTTAATAGAGCTTTTACGGTAATATAGTTATATACTTTGATTTGCTTATTTTTAAAATTTGCTTGGGGTCTCCTTAAATTTAAGAATTTTAGGAACCCCAGTCCACATAGGTAAATGTGTCGCTGTTTCCAAACTAAAGGTTCTGCTTAAAACAATATATTTATCTTCAAGAACAAAAACTTCCTATTTTATTTGTAGGTCCAATGTATGGAAAAAGTATATGGGGACCGAATTTAAAGGAATTCAGAAAAAGATTTTCACCCGAAACAACAGATGGTTTAGGTAAGAGAAAATATTCTATATCTAATTCAGTAACAGAGCTTAATGTGTTAAGATTACACAGACAAATCTGTCAATATTGCAATTGTTACTGTCTGTCTGCCTCCTGATTATGATGAATAAGCATAGTTAATATTAACTATGGAATAAGCTTGCAATTGCCGTTTTTTTTAGATTTATTAGAGAGTTTGCTATCGCGGAAAGTGCCCTAAAAACATTCTTCGCTGTTTTCTGGCTTGAAGTAACTGTTTACTCTGTGAATTTTCAGTAACTTTTCATGGGGATTGTATCAAAATTCTTAACTTGGGATTCGAGGAATAACCCTAGATAACGCAGATTGCCTTCCTTTTTTCATCCACAATCAAACGGTTTCTATCATTTCCGTATTGTTGTCTTTGTATAGCTCGTCCGATCAAGCGCAAAAAGAAATATGATTTATTCACGTAATCTGTGTATTTTTGTGCAGTGTTGCTTTGACTGCCTCTTTAGCCGCGTGCGCATACTACTGCGCAATGCATTGTGTTACCACAAAGGAACAAAGGGAGAAAGCAAAATTCCTTTGTGATAAAACAATGCACTGCGAAGCACTGTGCGCAGGCGGTTAAAGAGGCAGTCAAAACAACGCTGCACAAAAAAAAACACTTTAAATGAATAAGTTATGTTTCATGGTCCGATGCAAAAATAAATTGCCAACCAAGTTCTATTTGCTTAAAGGACAAGTCCGGGGTTGGAATAATTGTTCATAAAATGAAAGCTCACAATGTGGCAATGTTGTGTCGTACTTTTTTCCAACCGTCTCTGTCTTTTCTCTTCTACGAATTTGCGTATTTCAATATGTGAAATGAGCGAAATGAGGTCATTATTCATGACGTAATTTCACCCATTTTGCCTTCGACCTGAACGAGGCTGTTTTCTAAAAGAACTCTCACAGTAATTTCCGACGTCACAGTCGAACCTGCAAACTGAGGCTAGCTATTTTATGGCGGTATACAAAAAGGCGACGACATTGGGCCTAACTTACGAAAAATGTCGTACGAATTTACAACAGAAAAACATCTCAAAACGTGGAAAGAAGTCAGTCACAAGTGATGTTTGGCAGTTGGTAAGGTTGTTTTTTGACATTAATTGTAGAACCCCCGGACATGTCCTTTAAAGCGTTTCTTCTATTTTGTCGATTTATAATTGTTTACAACGTTTCATTCATTTATTTTGTCGATCAGGTCCGACGTGGCTAAAGAATTTGTACACAACGTACCTTCTTGTGCTGCGAGCGATAACAAAAGCAAAGCCTTATTGGGAACAAGAGAATTTCTACACTGGAAATAAAGAAGAAGATAAGATGGTCAAGGAGCTCGTGTTAGATATCGTCAAATCAGCTATGTATGTTTTATATTGGGAATGGTTGTTTTCAATCTGATAGTAGCTATAGTCTTAAAAGTATGGTGGCTTATAACGGCACCAAATGTTTTTCATTTAAAGTTTTACCAGATTATTCAACACCTACAGGATCAGTTTTGTCCTCGACACAAATTTTAAATGAGGAAACGGGGTATCTCAAAAATGTTCTCTTGTTTAAAAATCACCAAAAATCGATTATCAAACCTATGATCAAATTTTCTTTTTGATTTGTTTTTGAATGTCCCAAACATGTCATGTCAAAGAATGAACAAATGGTTGTTTTCCACTATCTAAAAGTAAAAAAGTACACGTTCAAGAACCTTATTTTGGCCTATACTTTTTAAGAAAAATAGTCAGTTTTGGCTAAGACGCAAAAGTTTCAGAGTTGTCGTCATCCTCAAAGTCTTTAATGGTAGGCCTAATGCGCGCTTCTTTCTGTCATTTATGACCAAATTAAAAGCTTGATATTCAAAAAGAAATTGATTCAAAGCCAGGCAGCATTAAAAAAAGCTAAACTTGCTAATCACAAGATTGGGAGAATAATTGGCTCATGTTGAAGTTGCCAGAAAAGGAAATTTGAAGATCGGCCTTGTGATCAAATTTTAGTGATTTTTTTTGACAGGAGTGCTTTTTTTCTGGGACACCCGATAAATTTTAGTGAATTTCATACAACATTCTTGGTCAGTCAGTAGGACGTTTGAAACGACGCATATTTTTTAATCAAGTCCAGGGCATGAAAAATTATTTTTCTTCCTGCGACCGGACAAGACTCATGCTTAAAATATCCTGAATGAAGACTAGAATCATTTTCCTTCCATGGGAAAACTGTAAGCACCGCACACTCATCATATCACCATGAATACACTTGGTCGTAGAGATACTGATTATTGTCGGTACCAAATAAGTGGTACATTCCAATCACAGTTTATAAACTCCCCATCATGTCCATAGCATTTATGAAAATATGGATATAGATGAAGTTGGATCCCAATTCAAGAAACCATTATTATTTGGAAAAATCAATTTCTTTAGTCTCATTAGTGATCTAATAATTTTTGGTTACATACGATATGAAAATTAATCGTACATGGGATACAACTAGATAGGCTACTTTTGCTTGCCCTTAATATATTTTGATATTTTCTGCAGAATATCATAAATGGTAAATTTCCTGCGACCGCCCGCTCGCATGGTCGGGTGGGGTTTCATGCCCTGATCAAGTCAGTAAGATTGTTAACTCGCCTTCAGATGTTGTTCAATCTTTCACAGGCCCTCGAATTTTTATTTATTTTCAACCTATTTTAATTCGATTTTTACCTAGCTATACTTATTTACATATATACAACTAATCTAAATCGAACGAATGGAACATTTTCTTCTCAAACAATCTTGTTAACTCCTTGATGCCTTCAGTGTCGGTACTGTCGCTGTCATAAGTTCTGAATTGTATGCATTTGTTGTTTCTTGTCAGGCAATGTCCGAGCACTTTTGATGAGACTCTGATGTTTTCTGGTGATACAAAAAGAGCGAAAGATCTCAAGGTAAGACATTTGAGTTCTGTCCCGTTTTTTAAATCATTTTAGAAATTCACACACGCAAACACGATGAACAATTTTGAATCTATTCTTACCATCGTAATCTGTTATTAGCACTTTTTCGTTGTTTGGTTTTTTATGAAAAAATGTATCTTTAAAAGAAGCGAAAGCTCAGGAAAGAACACACACAAGCTTGTTTCTCCCATTTAAAAAGGTGATTTTGTGCAGTTTCTTTTAAACTTTGTTTATTCAACATACAGTAAGCAAACTTTGAGTTCAGAATTTCTGAATGAAGACTTTTTCGTTTGGCTTAGTGTTGAGAATTTCATCGCCATTCTTGTTTTGCCTTTGTTTTTAGGAAGAATTCCGATCACATTTTTACAATATTACTCAGATTATGGATTGTGTTGGATGTGATAAATGTCGACTTTGGGGAAAATTGCAGGTAATTATTCGTTTGCTGTTGATATTGTGATGTCCAGAAACGTCACTGGTCCAGAGTAGGGTGTTGGTTTCATATTGTTTTCTGGTTTTGCAAGGGATGGACATGTTTTTTTTGGCAAAATAGGAGCTGGAGCAAGGGATTCAGAGGGATTTTACCTGAACGGCAAATAACAGTTCTTTTTTTAGAAATTGATGGCTCAAGAACCGACCTCTCTCAGACGCCTGTCCAAAATTTTTAATTTGGTTAGGCCTGCTGGGAGATACCTGGGACCTCCAGGCAGTGCAGAACTGTAACTTAGTTTGTTCTCATCGTTTTTATTAATTCAAATTTGCTTTTTGGATACCCTGAAGACGCCTGATCAAGTTCATACAAATTTGGCAGTCAATATTTTCTATCAGCGTTTGTCCCCTTGATGAAATGTACCGCTCTGTGGCATTTTCAGTATAACCCAATTTTTCGACGGTTTGATTGCTCATAGCTAAATATAAAATTTTATTTCTAATATTTTTAATATCCACCTTTTTCTATTTTAGACGCAAGGACTTGGCACTGCACTGAAAATTTTATTCAGTTCTGACAACTGGAAAACAATACCAATGATCAAAGGGAAGCGATTCAAGTTGTCAAGAATTGAAATTGTTGCACTGTTCAATGCACTTGGAAGGTTGGTGATTTATATTTGATTGTGGGAGAATTTTGTACCGACGAATCAAAGAAAAGTACACACAGTTGATGGAATACGATGTACGCGGCTATTTCTGAAATTGACGATTTTATTGAATTTCAATATCAATAGCAAGCAAATCGTAGACTAGAACTGAACATGGAATTGTCGTTCCCATACAAACACCTTGCCATCATTTTCCTAATTTCTGGGTCTAAAAAATGATTGATTTACCAAACAAAATTCTTACATATAAGTTAGCCTTTGACTGATAGATCAAAATTTCAATTTTGAATATTGGCCTCATACTTTTTATTCCACAGCCTGCCAAACGTGTTGACTTCTTTCACATCTAAGTTAGCCCATGTTTGAAAGATTAACTTTCAGTTTTGAATATTGGCCTCATACTTTTTATTCCACAGCCTGCCAAACGTGTTGACTTCTTTCACATCTAAGTTAGCCCATGTTTTGAAAGATTAACTTTCAGTTTTGAATATTGGCCTCATACTTTTTATTCCACAGCCTGCCAAACGTGTTGACTTCTTTCACATCTAAGTTAGCCCATGTTTGAAAGATTAACTTTCAGTTTTGAATATTGGCCTCATACTTTTTATTCCACAGCCTGCCAAACGTGTTGACTTCTTTCACATCTAAGTTAGCCCATGTTTGAAAGATTAACTTTCAGTTTTGAATATTGGCCTCATACTTTTTATTCCACAGCCTGCCAAACGTGTTGACTTCTTTCACATCTAAGTTAGCCCATGTTTGAAAGATTAACTTTCAGTTTTGAATATTGGCCTCATACTTTTTATTCCACAGCCTGCCAAACGTGTTGACTTCTTTCACATCTAAGTTAGCCCATGTTTGAAAGATTAACTTTCAGTTTTGAATATTGGCCTCATACTTTTTATTCCACAGCCTGCCAAACGTGTTGACTTCTTTCACATCTAAGTTAGCCCATGTTTGAAAGATTAACTTTCAGTTTTGAATATTGGCCTCATACTTTTTATTCCACAGCACACCAAACGTGTGAAATTTTTTTACCCACCCTGTATGGTGAAAGACGTGGGCTCGCAACTTTTTAGTGTGTGTAGTATTTATCGAGCTCTGGAAAGGATAGCATACGAAACTTTCAGCAATATAAAGAAGAGTTTTAGCAGAAGGGGGAAAAGTGAATTTTTGCCAACGTAAACAGGAAACAGATATTAACATAACCTTGACTCATTTATATTGTCGGATTCTTTTGCCGCATAGAACGAATAGATCCTCAGTCAGTCAAGGGGCCCAATTCGCTTGTACCCTCCCTGCTCATTTTTATTCCCTTAATCACCGCTAGATGACCACGATAATCCATCAATTTTGGCACAAAAAGATACCTTTCCACAAACTTTTTACCATGTTCCCTAGCCTGAGATCAGGCTCTCCGAAAAAATCGAATATTTTTCGGTGAGCCTGATCTTAGGCTACATGTTCCCATACTATTGTGAAGACTGTCCCTTGTTCAACAACATATGGAGCTAATTCGCATTTATTTTGTTTCAGATTCTCCAGCAGTGTCCATTCACTCAGTAAATTTAAAGAAATGAAATGAATAAATGTTGCTGCTTAGCAGGTATGTTATCTACATTTATCTTTAATTCTTATCCTCCTACTGGAATTAGTATTTCATTTCTGAATTCATAAATCTTTGAGAGTTTTGAGTAAGTGTAAGTCTGAAATGATATTGTGCCCGACGCTTGGGCGTTTCACTAAAATATGGCTGTTACTGAATGAATAAGGCCGCTTTGCAGCCCTTTCATGAATTAAAATGCAAACAAAGGTTGCCTCGAAAAGTGATTTATCAAGCGAGTCCTTGTTTTCGCTGCGCCCCCCCCCCCCAGGTGATACCCTGAGAATGTCCATTCCACTTCAACTAATTATCAGCAGGATAGCTATAACAATAAATAACGATTCGATTCAATCCAGCAAAACTTAGACTCATTGTATAAGTCTAATCGAACAATCACATTATAATCAAGCCTGCTGCCATTTAACCATCCCCGCTACGTCATCTAATATATCGCTGATTTCACAAATATAGAAACATACATGCACGCATGCAGTTCTGAAAACACACATGCAGTTCTGAATTTTTCTTTTTACTTGCTATTCATTACCTGACCGACGTTTCAAAAACGAGGCGATAATGGAATCCCGCCAATCTTATTGGTTAATCGCTTTTTTTCCCGCGGTTTTCCTGAAGCCTTGTATAATACGATACAAGGACGCGTTGTTCTCGCCACAGCACTGATTTAGGCCTGTGAGATTTACAATGAACTCAAGCGACAAACAGTAGCACAATGCGTTTGGTTAAATGATACAAGTTAAAATTAGAAGCTGTCAGGTAATAAGCTCATACTAACCGGTTTTGTAGTTGTACAGGAAAATATAAAGTCCTTGGTCTTATTGCACAGACCTCGCAAGCTCGGTCTGTACTTCTAAGACCTCGGGCTTTATATTTTCCTGTACAACACAAAATCGGTTAGTATGCGCATAGTATTTCCGTTATACCAGCACCTGTAAGAGGACCGTTGTGGAAATAAATTCAGCTTTGCCTTTTAATTCTATCCCTGCCACTGTAATTAGGGGTGTTTATCTGTACGTTTTCAATATCAAATATTGTACAGTAGTGTATCTATTTTTTATAATAGAACTTGTAAATATTTGTAAATATAGTTAAATGACCTGATTTTACACTTGTCTCGTTTTAGGTCACAAGTGGTAAAGTTTATCAAATTAAACTTTATAATTCTAAACTATTACATTTATGGTCTTATTGCTAGTCTTGTTGCTAGTTAAAAGAAATAGTTATAGTTTTAATTCTTGGCAAGATGTAGTTCAGAAAATTTCAATTATCTTTTGCAATTGACATTTATTATTTCCACCTTTCACGTTCAAATTATTTGTTATTATGTAAATCACTTCCACGATTGTGCTTTTAGTTCTTTCAAAATTAATATTTTGTTGCTTAGGGCTGAAATATAAACTCAGTGACATGTACCTTATCTTCGTTCCTATTTGTGCGAAGCAATGTATTGTGTGCTTCAGTCAATTCAATCCGGTTGAGATCTGGAGCTGCATAAAGTAGCTGGTGCCTCCTTGATAGAGCACACTGTGATTAGCAACTCCCACACAAATATATTTCCCCCATTGTGTATCAATGCTCGAATTGTCCCATGTCAACAATAAACCAGTTGTTTTGAATTATTGCTATTATTACCTGATTGACGTTTCAAAAACGAGGCAATACAGGAATTCTGCCAATCTCATTGGTTAATCGCACATTTCCTGCGGTTTTCCCGTAGCCTTGTACAATACGATACAAGGACGCGTTTTTGTCAGCACAGCAACTGATTTAGGCCTGTGAGGTTTACAATAAACTTAAGCGACATAACAGTAACAAAATGTGTTTGACTAAATGATATAAGTCAAAATTAGAAGCTATCAGGTAATAAAGCTCATACTAACCGGTTTTGTTGTTGTACAGGAAAATATAAAGCCCTCGGTCTTGTTGAACAGACTTCGCAAGCTCGGTCTGTACTTTTAAGACCTCGGGCTTTATATTTTCCTGTACAACACAAAACTGGTTAGTATGTGCATAAAGTAAGCTGCTAGCCTAGCAAACTTTACCATAAACATAAAAAATTTTCATCTGAGAGGACCCTTTTTCTAGTAAAAGACAGGAGAATTGAAAGTGAAGTCACTGGGATTGCAGAAATAGGAGACGTCTTAATCTAGTCCGTGAACCCTTGTTGTGATGTATAAGTGGTGCTGGTAGGGTGGTATGGTGGGGGCTCTAACCCCGCCTGTCTGTCTGATTGTTTTAGCTGCAAAATCAAAGGATGACACCAATCCGCCAAAATACGCTCAAAAGGTAGCAATAGTCATATCGAGCTCATCTGTAAAAGAAAAAGTTTTGATCTTTCTGCTTAAAAAAGCTTTTTAGTTAAAAGTAAGCTCTCTTAGCATCAATAATAATTATTGCGATCTGGAACATCTATGGAAAGCCAGAGTGCCTTGGAAAGTATTCTGTGTTGTTGATAATGGTTGAAAACGATCATCAAGAAAAGTCTTGCAGGATTGCTGGAAATACTTTGCAAGCATAGCTTACCAAACTTCACCATAAGAGATTTCGAAATAATCTTGGCTGAAGCTATGTTGAGTTAATAGGTTTTGTTCTCAAGATGAATCACAGCGATTTACAGTAGACTACTGCCCTTATCTGCAATTAAAGTTTGCCACCATCCCCGTAAAAATCTGCTGGAAAATGATGGAGCTATGACGTTCAGAAGACCAAATTTGCCGGATGACTGAAGCCAGCGGTCGGCCATTTTGTCTTACTATTTAGCAGTGATACGTATCTTCACGTGAGGTAAGAATAATTTCTCTGAGGTCAGAAATAGTGGAACTCTCCGAGGATTATCGGAATTTTCACGAGAGCTATTACATTGGAGGCTGCTGTTTCATTTTCAATCCATGAAGCTATTTATCGCTGCAAATTAGGAAGACAAAATGGCCGACCGCTGGTTTCAGTGATCGGGCAAATTTGGTCTTCTGAAGGTCATAGCTCCATCATTTTTCAACGGATCTTTATGGGGATGGTAGCAAACTTTAATTGAACATCTGAAGAGCGCCATCATGCAAAAGTTTGGCGAGAATCTTTTGCCGTTTTTTCGCAATCTTCAGACAAACGGGGCACAATTTTTTGGGACACCCTGTATGTCCAGGACTTGGTTGATATTTGTTTTCTGATTGTTTCACAGTTTAGGCTATTTTTGTGCAGACTTCCTTCCTAATCTTTCAGTTTTGTGATAGATGTCTGCTTCTTGTTCTTTTGCATAGTTCATAAATTCAGAATATTTAGTATAATATATATTCAAGAAGTGTTAAACTTTAATGCTCCACGATACTGACCGATATCGAAGTTAGTTTTCAGTATAGCTTATTTAAAGTGTAAATGTATTTAGAGAAATATGCTTCGATTCTAAAGTATATCTTGGAAACAGCTGTGTTTTCAATGCAGTTAATCCTGTGCGTATGGCGACTGATAAGAAAATAATATAATTGATCATTCGGCAACATGCTACTCTCCTCCGCCGGTTTCTAGTTCCGCCGTCCATGGTTCTTGTTTCCGTAGTTCTGTAGTCCATGGCTTCGTGGTCCGTATTCCGTAGTCCATGGTTCTTGGTTCCGTAGCTCTGTTGTCCATGGTTCTATGGTCCGTAAAAAGAAGCCGGCGGAGGAGAGTAGCAACATGCACCATATTTTAAGGTGGCGTACACTGCCAGGCAATGACAAAATCAGGCATCGACAGTTGACTGATTGATTAATTGATTGATTGATTGATTGATTGATTGATTGGTTGGTTGGTTGTTTGGTTGTTTGGTTACTTCGGTGACTGGTTATGACCTTATGAGAATTGAAACGAAGACTTGAAGTACTGACTGACAGGAGAACGGACAGTAGAAAAAATCCACATTTATAGACAGTTGCATATATTAATTGCACATACAACTGCTGGAAAAAGAGCACAACATGCGTACAGTGCGATTGGTAGATTATTTAGATCAGATCTAGATTCAGGACCTGGTTAAGAAATTCATTACTGTTACTGTTAATTACAAATCTTAGAAATTAAAACGAAGTTTCAGCACTCTTTTTGGAAAATGCGTTCAAAAACAAATGAACGACAAGACTCCACATATACAGTAGTACACTAGCACTGCTTGCCACCATCTTAATACACATGATTGCCCAATGAAAACTGACTTTGATATGAGACCCAGGCCTCTCATCAATCCATGTAACTAGTAGCAGAAAGAAATGCATTGACAGCAACGCGTAAATGGCATGAAATAACGAATAATTATAAGCAACTGGATTCTCATGAACGATTGCGGTTTCTTTTGCCTCTGCGGATATATCATCCTCGTTCTGAACAAGAGGCTTGGTGACGTCATCTACTGTCTTTGGAAGTATTGTATTTTCATATCGATAACCAAGTAAAGCATCTTTAAATGATGGTCTCCGCAGCGTTATTATGTCATGTGAAGTTTCGCTTTCTTTTTGTGTCTTCAAGCTTTTGCATCGGAAGCACGTGAATGCAAAGCGTTTTAAAAATGCTTGAATTCGTGCAGTGAAGATGGTCGCATAAACAGCGGTCGCAAGGAGAGCTATCATGTCAATTGTAAATAAAACTGCCTTGGTTGGTCTTGCATCGGTTTCGAAAATGTCATGTGCCATTGGGTTACATTCATCTTTTGGGTTATTGTAAAGAGCTGTCCATGTGCAATACATGCAAAATGACGTCACCATTGCACTCTGTACCAGACCTCCATCGCGCACAGCTGGATGAAGTGAAATTATACATGCGATGATGCAAAGGCCTAAATTGATGAAAATGAAGATTCGATTTGATTTGCAAACAGAAAATTGTGCGAAGTAAACATAGAAACAGAAGAATGCGGTTATTGTCATTGTGTATAGTAAGACAGCAATCGAACTACAGCTGAAAAATATTCGTTTGGATGATTTGGATATCTCTTCCTTGACTCTGACGTAATCCAGAATTTTCGTTGTCAGATCAAGCAAGACGATTGTTTGAAGTAATGTGATGATTAGTGCTGCTCCTAAAGCCATGTGTGTCCAAATGTTCCCAATTTTTGATGGTATGTAAAATGTAGTGATAAAGATTGCTGCTAATAGCAATAACTTTGAGGGCCAGAATCCAATATGGATTTGATTTCGTTTGTCATTGGCGCTTGTGACACGAATTAAGATAATTGAAAGTAGCACGAAAAACAAAGAAACAGACAATGAGATGCGATGCAATGCAACAAGGCTTGGGTCTTCTGAAAGGCACATCCCCTTCTGTGTTTTGTACGAGCAAAACAGAGTTGACTTCTCTAGGCGCTGTTTCACTGCCGGGAACAGCGCAACTGATGATATTCCCAGACTTGCTGCTAGTAATCCCGAGTACAGAAACTTTGTTCTGTGTGCAGTGGCTGCAAATATGGGAGCCGCCACCATTATTCTTACAAATACACGTATCATAGTCTTCAGTAATGCTGCCAGGAGTGACGAAACGGAAAATTCGTCGATATTTTCGTGAAATCTCTTCACTACCCTCGTCCACACATATAAGAAGATTGTCACAAGACAGGTTATCTTGAGAGTTACAATTGAAATTAGACTGTAATCAAGCTCAAAATTGTTGCCATTTTCTATGACGAATTTGTAGCCTGTAAGATTTGAATTCAAGTCGAGACACGTAACAAGTAAATGAACATGAAGAAAAGAATGGGAGTACGTCGCGATTCTTGAGGAACCCCCTTCAGATTTCTGTTTCTGCAGCTCACAATGATTGCTTTTAAAGTCCTTAGTTTGATTTTCGACGCCACGCTTTTCTTCATTGTAAATCTTTTGGCCTAAATCAAAATAGCTGTTCCACATATTACCCCTTCCGTATTCTGAATGGCATTTTGATTGACCTGTAGGCCCTCCTTCAAAAGCTGGTGCCTCTCTTTGCTTTTCGCATTCCTTGTCTATCTGTTTCTCTGATTTGATTTGCTCATAATGACCTATTGTTTTATCGCTCGTATCCAGACTTCCTTGTGTAGCGCATCCATAAACTGTGGAAGCATAGAATGAGTAGTGAGTCGCCTGCGACTTTCGAAGAAATATATACGATACCATGCAAAGCTTTATCAACGAATCTAACGATAGATATGTTTTGTATATGATTAGATTTCCAGTCAGTGAAGGTCCATAGGCCAACGAAAGGCCGACGCGGAGCATCAGAAAACTTAAAATCACGATGAATTGTAAAATGCTATTAATATTTCGCTGCACGAAGAAAATACCGCTAGCTACCAGTTTTGCAGGCAGCAATAATAAAGCAATATCGAGAAATGATGTCGCCTTTGCTCTGAAAGAACGTATTATTGTGTAGATGAGTGCTGAGGTTGTGATGAGAAACAACGAAATGATGAGGGTGCTTGAAATAACCTGTCGTTTTGTGCACAATTTACCATCTTCGGATTCATTTCGTTTGGCGTATATCAACGCATCATTCGTGAAATCCAGCAAGAGAAATATCATAAAAAATGACTGAACTAAACTTCCAAATATGGAACAACAATACCAAAGAACATCGAATGCACCCGGGGGTATCGAAAATGCGATGAGCGAGACGATGAACATAAGCATCAATTTAAGAATCCAAAATCCGTTATCAAGCGATGGCCTAGAATGCTCATTCCTTGCAAAACATTTCATGGTTATCAAGGCCATGAAAACAAACAAACTCGAAACAGCAAGGCTGAAACGGTTTGTAAACAAACTGGACACTATATCCTCGCATGTTTGTTTATTAACCACAAAAGTACAGAGGTTCACATCTCGACTCAAGTATCCTCGTATGCCTGGAAGATTCGTTATGCCAAAAGCAATCGGCACAAATGATAGGATCACCAAATAGCAAACATGTCCTAGTGTATGATTTTCGACGACTGTTATACCCGGCCCAATAAGAGGCTGAAGAGGAGAGCTGTGTATGTAAATGAGACTGAAGATGATAAGGTCTTCAATTGCTTGAAATGCTGTTCGAAATGGGTTGCTGCTTTTTTTATTTGGCATCGTGCAATTTGTGTCTGAAGTTTTTGAATTTCCCTCCAATTTGCCGCCATTCCTCTCAACGGTTTTTCCATAATCAGCCTCATTTTGAGAATCCTTCGTGTCATTTTTGCATGCTGACGCCATTATTGGAAAAATAAGAGAAGTAGTCGTAGATTGCCCTTGTTCCGTCTTCCGTTAGCTTCAACCCAGTAGTTTTCAAAGCTGGATCAAATAGAAACATCCTCCATGCAAACGCTTCATTACTTTGGTTCTGCATTGATGTTTAGATCTTCAATGATTGTATTTGCTATAACAGCGTTGCCTCTCTACGCACTGAGAGGCCTGTGTCGACGCATCTCTTTTACGTCTTTCTGGGTTGAACACACAGTGCTAGATTTATTCGTCAAAATAAATCTGTTACAAGTTTATGTGTACAGAATTATTGGTTAAAGCCTTCCCCTGCAAGTCCTTTCAGGCCCAGCTATAACACATTGTCGTTATAAGTCTGTATGTACAGAATTATTGGTTAAAGCCTTCCCCTGCAGTCTTTTTAGGACCGGTTCTCACGCGTTGTTTGCAGCCCGGCTATTCGTTTTTTATGCCACCACTTATGTAGCTATTCCAGTGTGACCATTACTCAGTTGTCATTTTGCCTTGAATACAATTTCATCTTTTTGAAGAAGCAGCTTTCATGGACTATGGCATCATTCAGCATTTCCAGTTTCACTTGAAATAAAATGGAAAATATAGACTACAAATTATTAACTTATTCTCTTCTTATTTTGAATCATTTTCTACATGGAAATCATGCCTAGCCATTGCTTCTTGATCTTTGAACCACCTGTTACTGTCACGTGATATGCTAACTGGTCTTGGTTTACCGTTGATGTTTCTGTTTGTTGTATAGGCCTTCGCATTCGGTGTCGTCAGGTAACCCAATCGGAATGTGTAAAGACATTTACCTGGACCCAGGCTCGTGTTTAAGCATTTGATACGTTGTATTCGCACGAAAGTGAGGCCGAGCACTGCATACGAAGTTGGAAGTATTCCCAACAATCCAGCAGCGTGTCCTCGAGGGAGGGGGGGGGGGTTGAATTCTATGTATAGAGAGCAAGGACAGATAATGTTACAATAGAACTTGCTACTTTTTATTGACACCTAGATACAAAGCAATTTGTGATTGCAGACAAAGGGAATTCCATGATCGGTTGGTCAAGACATAAACAAAAACAAAGCAAGCCGCAAAAATTGCCCTGAAACTCGGGTCGCTAGCTCGGTCGTTGTGCATTTCAGAAATGGTTTTAAAGAGCAAATATTAGCACATATCGAAAGAAGAAGGATATATCTAAACTTCTGCCTCGGGCATTTTATTTTTTTCGTACAGAAGCTGAGCAGTAAGTGTTTTAATTACACCTAAAAAGTACGAGAATTGAATCCCCTCCCAATTGGCTTCTGCACAAAATAAATAAAATGCCCGAGGCAGAAGTTTAGATATATCCTTCTTCTTTCGATATGTGCTAATATTTGCTCTTGAAAACCATTTCTGAAATGCACAACGAGCGCGCTAGCGACCCGAGTTTCAGGGCAATTTTTGCGGCTTGCTTTGTTTTTGTTTATGTCTTAACCAACCGATCATGGAATTCCCTTTGTCTGCAATCACAAATTGCTTTGTATCTAGGTGTCAATGAAAAGTAGCGAGTTCTATTGTAACATTATCTGTCCTTGTTTGTATAGGGCATCATGTCCTTGCCGCCCATATGGATGGATTTTCAACCTCGAAAATTTCCTAAATCTGTATTCTGAAGATGAAGCACAGCGTTTGCTTCGAAACGTCAAACAAAAACATGGCTTAGTCTTGATAATTAATTTTTTTTTATCACTGGATTCGTCTAATAATGTCAACTCAACATCTTATGGAAATGTCAACCTGAATTTGTCTCTGTCTCTATACTCTCTGGACTTTGTCAATTATGATTGGGAAGGACTGAAAATTAAATTTAAAATGATTATCGTCGCAATCTTGGTTCTTCGATTTGTGGTGAAATTACGGTTTCCTGCCAACACTTCGATTCCTAAATATGGGTCTCAAAATGTAACTGTTCCACTAGAAATTGGTAGCTTTTTAATTGTAACAATAAATTTTTCGAGTCTTGGTATTTTTAACGTTGGATTTTTATTTCATTTTATTTCTGAAACTTGGTAGGTGGTAACTTGAACTGAAACTTGATTTCTGGCAAGAACATGCTTTCCCCTACATCCTACATTATGGGCAGTGTGTATGAACAAAGGCATCGACAGGGGTGGAGTGGGGCGTGTTTATTCATGTGCAAGAACGGTGTGAAAAGGCTGGGTGTGCCTTTGATGACATACTGTAATTGCTTCTTAAGTTCTTGATCGGCGAAAAGTCAGTCTGGAGGCGCTCAATCTGCAGTATTTTCGCAGGTTTTGCTGTAGTGAAGGTCAAAGTGAGGTGAAGTTGCGGTTGTTAGCGCCAAGCGCTGGGATTGCAGAGGTAGAATAGGCCTAATCTAGTCTGCGACCCCTTGCCATGACGCTCAAGTGGTTGGAGTGGGGCTCTACCTGGGATCGAACGGATCGAAACCTGTCTGCCTGACTGTTCTGGCTCGCCACAACACCTTCTGTGAATACTGCACATGATGTACCGGGTGAGTAAAAAAAAACGTGGGGTGTTTGGCGGACTGTGACGTCGCTTGTAGCCACCCGATCGTCGTGAAATAAATGTGTCCGTGCAGCAAAGGTCTAACTTAGATAATAAGCCCTACCCCATTAAAATCGGTAACTTGGTGCATTAGTTAAAACGTATTTTCTTTGTAAGGCCTTGTATGGAAGTCTTGCAAACTGATGGAATCTTTAGCCAGCAAGGCCATTCAGCATTTTAGCCTTGCCAAAGTTACAGATACACGTGGTATTATCAGAGGAGAATGAAATAGTTAGGAAAAAGTGTTTTCTCTCCTGATAATACCACATGTATCTGTAACTTTGGTAAGGCTAAAATGCTGAAGGACCTTGGCCAAAGATTCCATCAGTTTGCAAGACTCCCATACAAGGCCTTACAAAGAAAATACGTTTTAACTAATGCACCAAGTGACCGATTTTAATGAGGATAGTTCCATAAGATCAAGTGAAAATCTATACCTCGATTATCCGGCCTATTCCTATGGAATCGGGCCAGAATCTTCCAGAAGACTCTCGACACAATTTTCTACCAGAATATGCCTACTTAAAAACAATATTCTCCTTCATGATGACAGTTGTATTGTCCCTTGATGGGATTCTAGTCTGCGGTGTGACCTCTATGGCGGAGGAAAATCGAAGAAAGGAAATTATCGATATTTTCTTTCTCTTCTATCTTTTCTCCCTCATAGAGGTCACACCGCAGACTAGAATCCCATCAAGAGACAATACAACTGTCATCGTGTCTAGGTGGCTGAAGGTTCGTTGGTTCTTGATTGAGGAGACATTCATCTGGATACTTGTAGGTAGCTTTTGTTCATTTCTAGCGTCGCTAAAAACTTGATTTTGAGGCGTTTTATCATCTGAGGCTTGAGCCAACAACTAAAGCAACTTCGGCCATCATGGACCACTCAGTTTTTCGTACAGTGTTGATATGGATTCCGAGGGACACATTATCGAGGGAAACAATATCGTCCAAATTTTCATTGTGAAAGTCCACGAGTGGTAGTTTGAGCCTCCATCAGTCTTATCAATACCGATAACTAGGAACTTATAGTGCGAAATTATATTCAAACTACATGTGCACAAAGGAAATTTTCAGAAAAAAATTGGGAAAAAATTGGTTGGTTGTAATAAGTGGTTTTCTTGGTCGGTGGTAAGTGGTTTTCTCGGTCGGTGGTAAGTGGTTTGTGGTTTGTTGGTCGGCGGTCGGTGGTTGTTATGGTCGGTGGTAAGTGGTTTGTTGGTCGATGGTCAGTGGTTGTTATTATGGTCGGTTGTCGGTGGTCGGTGGCTGTCATGGTTGTTGGTAAGTGCGGTATGTGGACGGTGGTAAGTGTGGTCAGTGGTATGTGGTCGGTGTGGTCTGTCGTGTGTGGTTGTACACCACGCCGTACAAATTAAGCCCTCTCTGTTTGATAAACATTCCCTTGAAAGAAATGGAAACAAGGAAGTTTTTTGGGTAACCAACGTGAATAGTTTCCTAACAGCGTCATCCCTTGAAACGAACTTTGGGACTTTCCCTTCGTTTTCGAGATTTGAACCCTCGATATTATCATACAAAAGTAAGATGTAAGGTTCGGGTAAAGACTGCTCTGATTTCTCATCGGACTTTCGCGAATCACGAAATTCTGAACATAATATTTGCTGGCAAGTAACGAAATATTGTTGACTTCAAGCAGTCTATTTCTTCTGCTGTGTCTCGGTGCTTCTAAGATTATTTCCAAGAACTTGTTTCGTCCTGAAAGGAACACGGATATCACTTGTCTGAAGAAAGAAAGGAAGATTTGAAAGAAATTCGATATGCTCGATCTCTCTGTCTTCTTCGACACAAGAAACATGGAGAGCCACCTCATCAAAATATTATCAGTCAATCTGATTATTGTTGCTTTTGTCGCTGCAAATAGACAAACAGAAAATATCCAAGCTACTACATCAACGGGATATATCTACAAAAGCAGCCAATTGTATAATGAAGATCATGTTTGGATCATATCACCCACAACAGGTGTTTCAAGCTCTCACTTCCTTGCGATATCTTGGTATTTCTTGAGCGTGCATGGAACAATGCCTAACTGTGACAATGATTATGTAGAAGTTTTTCTCACGAGGTACGTAAAAATCCAATTGCCTGTTCGAAAAACTTGTGGAGCTTTCCCAAGTCCTGTCCTAAACTATTGATTTCTTATTTCAACCTTGTTTAAATGCTTTCTTTTCTCGCGTTTAAGGTATTCAGCTGGGCAAATTTTGTGAAAAAAAATTTCAAGGTTTCCGAAAAGACAAAGTGATTTCTCTTTCTGAAGGATAGATTTCACACATCTGGGCGCATTCAATCAAATCAAAATTAACAAAAAAGAGCAGAACATTATGACAAGGGCAGATTTTGTAATACAATAGCAACAGTTGCGTTTGATTGACACCTGAATTTAAAGCGATTAGCGACTGCAGACAAAGGAAATCCTCTCAACCAGTAATTTAAAACAAACCAAGCCGCAAAGGTTTCCCCGAAACTAGTACGGCAAAGTCTCGCCTTGTGCAAGCGAAGGGTGGTTTTTTAAGAGAAGTTACGTGCTTATAACAAAAGTAGAAGGGTAGATCTAAAGTTCTGTCTGGTGGATTTTTTTTTATTTGATTCAGGAGCCGAGTAGAGGGCATTGTTAATTCTGGCATATTTAGGGCTTAAATGAAACGATTACAAAACAGCTCCTGAATCAAATAAACAAAATCTGCCAGACAGAACTTTCGATTTATCTTTCTTCTTTCGTTATATGCACGCAACTTCTCTTAAAAACCACCTTTCGCTTGCACAAGGCGAGAGTTTGCCCTACTAGTTTCGGGGAAACTTTTGCGGCTTTGTTTGTTTTGATTTATTGGTTGAGAGAATTTCCTTTGTCTGCAGTCGCTAATCGCTTTGAATTGGGGTGTCAATCAAACACAACTGTTGCTATTGTATTACAAAGGGGCCCTTTACATGAGCAAACTCATATGGCAAGCGAAATGCACAAGAATTCGAAAAACCTAGTTTATCGCCTATAAACCCACTTTTTCGATCGAAAAACCTACTTTATCGATAAAGTAGGTTTTTCGATCGATAATGTGGGTTTCTCGGTGAAAAAGTGGGTTTCTGGTCGATAAAGTGGGTTTATCGATCGATAAAGTAGGTTTCTCGGCGAGAAACTCACTTTATCGGCGATAAACCCACTTTTTCGATCAAAAAACTAGGATTATCGCCGAGAAACCCATTTTATCGATCGAAAAACCTACTTTATCGATGAAAACCTAGCTTTTCGATCGATAATGTGGGTTTCTCGGTGAAAAGTGGGTTTCTGCTTGATAAAGTGGGTTTATCGATCGATAAAGTAGGTTTCTCGGCGAGAAACTCACTTTATCGGCGATAAACCCACTTTTTCGATCAAGAAACTAGGATTATCGCCGATAAACCCACTTTATCGATCGAAAAACCTACTTTATCAGTGAAAAACCTAGTTTCTCGATCGAAAAAGTGGATTTATCGGCGATAAACTAGGTTTTTCGAATTCTTGTGCATTTCGCTTGCCATAAACTCAGACCGGCACGAGTTTCAGATCGGCATGAGTTTCATTTCGGTGTCTGGTCAAGGCCCTTAGAGTGTTTACATGAGAAGGGGCGAAATGAAACTCGTGCCGGTCTGGGTTCGTTTCGGTCTTTCAGACCGATCTGAAAACTCAGGTCGACCTGAAGTTCTCATGTAAACAGAAATTTTTTCAGATCGGGGCGAAATGAATAATTGCGGAAGTGATAACTGTACTATTGGGAGCCATTTTCATTGTTTGGTCGTCCATTTGTTTTTCTCCAGACGCAAGAAAATATAACTAAGAAACTAAACATAAAAAACTAAAGCCTCCTGTTTTATTTTCAGGTTCTGAAGCAGCATTTGAACCATCAAACCAAAATAGATGTGTAATGCAGTAAAAACGTACAGTTGATTATCCTTGATTATCAACTCTGATAACATCCTGTGTTGTTGATAACTTAGCGCAACAATGAAAATAGGCCTAAATCCAAAACATGAGAAAAGAAACCATTGTCACAGTTGCCTCAATTGCATTCAACGCATGTGCAATGTGACGCTAGTATAATTTCAGACCGGTCTGAAACTCCATGTAAACGCAACGCAAAAAAGCAGACATGGCAAAATTTCAAACCGATCTGAAACTCGTGCCGGTCTGAGTTTGCTCATGTAAAGGGCCCCAAAATCTGCTTTTGTCGAACATTATAGTTTACTGCGCAAATTTGTGAAATTGGTGAAATCTATTCCTAAGGCTGCAAACTTGCATTGTCTTAATCAGTAATGCATCTACAAAATTTGCCCCTGCTATATTTTAAAGCAAAATTCTACATGTATATCAGTACATCAAAGGGTCTGTTTCATCCAGCGTGCTTTGCGGATATTCATTTGTTTTGAATGCAACAGTTGCAGCGCTAGGGGCAAATTGGTTATCAATGAAAAAGACCAGATGGTAACACTCATTTTCTCGGAAGAAATGAGCAGACAGGGCAAGCAAGGTTTGATGCGAACAGAACAAGAGGAGAATTTTCGGATCCGCCCAGTAGATCAATTTCAACAATCTCAGCGAGGGGTGTATCACCCTTCCGAAAAGGTGTACGTTTTTTAAACGAGATCAACCATCCTTTAAACCAAACAAATCCTAAATAAAATTACAGGATTTTTAGGGATTTTTTCTCTTTGTTGCCTTGTATGGATTTTTCTTGAAAAAGCAAATTTGTCAGGCGTGATTTTTGTCAACGGTGTACAAGATGTTTTATAGTGATACGCCCCTCGATTTTCAGGAGGTAAAAGTTTTCACTCGCCTGGTACAGTTACAATTCATACATTTGTTTTGATTTTCCAGGTCCAATCACAGTGCTGGAAGATTTTGTTCGAATAACATTGGACAGTACAAACCATTTCCGATGTATTCAGTTGATGGTTATGCAAGAATTCACTTCCATTCGGATTCTGCAGACATTGGTGCTGGATTTTATCTTTCATACTGGCTTATGAATACTTCGAGACTCTCTCAAAATTGTGTGTAAGTCAATGCATTTAATTCAATTTAATTTGATTTCAATTCAATTCAACATGAAACTTTAGCCCATTGCACTATAATTCTACCTTTGGACTTTCGTTCTGAAATCTTCAATATTTTCAAAATTGGAGTGTTGTTCTTTTTTTTTTTATTTGAGAGAAATTTCGGGAAAAAATTCAAACCATTGTAATTTTTAAAAAAATTTGACGAACATGAAATTATTTTCAAGAAAACCACAGTTCTTTTTCAAGCAAAAATCTTGTTCTGCGATTTAAAATTCTATGACGGCACATCCTCGAATTAGTTAAGATATGAAATATACTGTAATTCTGAAAATATTCAAGATTCTTAAAGATTCTAACAGTAGCATCATAGCAAAGTAGCTAAAGTTTCTTTGAAGCCATTCAGTTCAAAGAAATAGACCATCGAGTTTTGTAAAACAACCAGTTTAGACCTACTTCAAAATTTGGAACCTATATTGTGTCACTATCATCTTACCCATCCTGTTGAAATGTCTTCTCGTCCACTCGTTATTTCCCTCGCTCTATTTTCACAGTAACACAGACAACAAACTACGTAGCGGATTCATGTTCTCTTTAGGCTGGCCTTATAGTTATGCCAATGATTCAGTTACATGCATTCACAAGATAACAACTGGAGCTAATAGGGAGACAAAGCTTGTTTTCATCGATCTGGATTTGAATCACAAAGGTGTTGTCCCATCATGCAATCCTGATGACGACCACATTGAAATCAGAGGTAAGTAGTTCATTTCAAGGGGCCATCATACATCTTTGTAATGTTCTATACGAGGCTGTTACCTCCATCGTTATGACATAGAACTCTACGGCAGCGGCTGTGGAACCACGTGTATTCCCTTTGCGATTCTTTGTAGCATTATAAACATATTCTAGGTTCAATGGTAGCATTATAAACATATTCAAGGTTCAATGGCAGGAACGCAAGTTGTTGCATTTTATGAGATTGTGAACAAAAAATCAATCAGAATCAAAGGGGACCTATTTTTGACTCACAGAGAGCTTGAAAAATGTCATATATGATTTTGAGCTTTTCTACGAGCTGACGCCTTTTTGCAACGAAAGAAATGCAAAGTCTGTCTCAAATTAGATGTCACGTGAAAATGCCCGTGAATAAACCAACTGAAGAGTTTCGCACGAGCAATTTTGTGTGATCACAACGCTCAAATGACATAGATTTTAGAAATCACCCTCGTCGATATCTTTTTAGCTATTTTATAAATCTGGCAAGACAAGCTGAATGTTGAGACATCCCCCCCCCAAGATTTTTTCACCTGCCTATTAATTTTTTCTTCTTGCCACTGGTAACCAACTGATTTCCTGTTTAGGGACGAATTCTTCTTCTCCAAGCTTCAAAACCAGCTCTATCATCAGTGAGAGAATCTGCAGGGCTGCAACAACAAAAGTGGTTGTGACCAGAAGCAAATACATATACGTGCAATTCAGCAGAACGATTGGCCCTCACGATACTTCTCGACGAGGATATCTCCTTGGCTATATTTCCTATGGTAAGTCACTTTGATGTTCAACACCACATGACACGAAAGGGCTGTTTGCAAATATTGATATTAAGCTATTCATCTTAATATTCTCAAAATACAAATTATATCATGGACCAAACTTGAATAACAAGGGCAGATTTTGAAATACAATAGCATGAGTTGCTTTTGTTGACACCTCAATTCAAAGCGATTAGCGATTGCAGACAAAGGAAATTCTCTCAACCAGCAATTCAAAACGAACAAAGCCGCAAAAGTTTCTTTGAAAACCAGGTAGCTAGCTGGCTCGTTGTGCATTCCAGAAACTGTTTTAAGGGCAAACATGGGCATAGATCGAAAGAAGGATGCATCTACACATCTGCCGCGGGCATTTTATTTGTTTGGTTCAACAGTCGTTCAGGAGAACAAGGACAGATAATGTTACAATAGAACTCGCTACTTTTCATTGACACCTGGATACAAAGCAATTTGTGATTGCAGACAAAGAGAATTCCATGCTCGGTTGGTTAAGACATAAACAAAAACAAAGCAAGCCGCAAAAATTGCCCTGAAACTCGGGTCGCTAGCGCGCTCGTTGTGCATTTCAGAAATGGTTTTCAAGAGTAAATATTAGCACATATCGAAAGAAGAAGGATATATCTAAACTTCTGCCTCGGGCATTTTATTCATTTTGTGCAGAAGCCAATTGGGAGGCGATTCAATTTTCGTACTTTTTAGGTGTAATTAAAACACTTACTGCTCAGCTTCTGGACCAAAGAAATAAAATGCCCGCGGCAGATGTGTAGATATATCCTTCTTCTTTCGATCTATGCTCATGTTTGCCCTTTAAAAAAATTTCTGGAATGCACAGCGAGCGAGCTAGCTACCTGGGTTTCAGAGAAAATTTGCGGCTTTGTCTGTTTTGAATTACTGGTTGAGAGAATTTCCTTTGTCTGTGATCGCTAATTGCTTTGAATTGAGGTGTCAACAAAAGAAACTCATGCTATTGTATTACAAAATCTGCTCCTGTTTGTTAACTCGAATCAGAAATGAGGAGTGAAGACTTTTCATTCCCCCAAGAGGATAGCACGTGCTAAAAAACATTGCTCCTGAGTCATTGCTGTGAGGTAAAAACATTGCTCCTGATTTTAGCACGTTTTTCAAGGTTTCTCGAAGGGATTTTTTTTAGAAAATCCCTTGTAAAATCTTAACGGAGCAACGATTCCAGCCAGACAAAATTCTAAACGTTATCGAACATGTTAGTCATACAACTGAATTATAATTGTAAAATACCATTGCTTATATATTCAGAGAGCAGTAGCTTTTCAAACGCCGGGCCTATTTTTTTACTCACCCGGTAGGTAGCTTCAGTGGCGGATTTAGGGGGGGGCAAGTGGGGGCAATTGCCCCCTCCTTCACGATGAAAACTCAGCTTGGCACCCCTCTTTTGGCGAGAAAAGCGCCCCTTATCCTGACTCTAACGCACAATTTTCTAACTATTTCAATTTAAATATGGGGGAGATATATAAATCAAGGCCTTATTTAGTAGTAAATCAAAGAATTTTCTTTAAAAAGCGTCCAAAAAATTTTCGCGCGCCTTCGGCGCGCTCACTTTCTCAGGAGCGGATCCAGACAGGGTTCACAGGTTTCAAAAACCCGGTCAGATAATTCGTGAAAATAGACTCCCATTTTCACAAATATATGATTTTCTGCAAGTCGATTGCCAATGAGATTCCCTTCCAAACGATTTCTTGGTGATTGCGGTGGCGCCTTTTTATGGATGTGAAGTGCGATCTTTGAAAAGGGAGGCAAATATTGGCAAACATTTGGTAAACGAATTACTGCAGACTAGACTTGCTCCAAGTCTATTCAGCGGCCCATCAATAGTAAATCAACAATAAAATAATAGCATCACCTTAGTAGCTTACGCCCCCGCAAAAGAAATTATATTAGTTTACTGTTGATTTACTATTGATGGTCCGCTGAATAGACTTGGAGCAAGTCTACTGCAGACAGACTTGATACTGGCCCTTGTTTTGCCCTTTGACTTGTTTCGCGGAAACAAAAGCAAACGGATTAGATAAGTTTCCTCTTCAACAATGGAGGATTTATCCAGCCGCGTCAGTATCTGTTGGATTGCACAATTGCATCCATTCATAAAAAGTCTGAAACCTCTCATCGACGAGTCTGAAACCGGTCACCGCATTGTTCTTGCTGTCGTAAGTGAGTCTGAAACCGGTCACCAAAAGTCGCAAACCAGTCAGAAAAAGTCCGAAACCTGTCTATGTTGTGCAATACACGCAACTGCTGGACTGTGATGAAAAATAGGTGATATCCGGATCTTTTCCTGCCAAATACAAGCAAATAAAATGGATGGCAAAGAAGTGCGATCTTGCTTCGAGACGTTAGAAGCCGTTGAAAAGAGAAACAGGGAGCTTCTTGAACGAAAGGTTGAAGAGGGGAGAGAGGGGAGGGGAGAGAGGTAAGTTTGTTTTTAAAGGAAAGGATCTGAACCAATGAACTCTACACTGATTCAATCCCAATACTCGATGAGAATGAATATATTGCGTCAGGGTGTGTCCACATGGCAAAGGGCGTTCCCCTAAGGAAAAAGGGCGTTTACCAAAATAAAAAAGGGCGTGGTCCCAAAAATTTTCCGGGGGCTTCGCCCCCGGACCCCCAATAAACCCTGTCACCATAATTCCTGGATCCGCGCCTGTTTCTATTGTGTTTTTGGCGCCCTCTTTGCAAGTTGCCCCCCCCTTCAACTTCGGGCTGGATCCGCCCCTGGGTAGCTTACCATACATGCTGTCGGTACCACTGCTATTCTCCCCAGGTATCAAAGAACCAGACCATGTGCTAAAGGAGTTACTACCCAGTACCGAGCCATACCCTCTGTCACCACCATCTGCTGATTTAAAGAATCCTCCTATACAGCATATTGCGCCAAGATCTCTTTGACCAGCTCTCGGATATCGATGGTTTCAATGTTGCTGATGTAAATCCGAAAGAACTTTGTCCTTTACTCTTGTTTGATGATCAAAATTTGGGTACAGTTGCAAACAGAATCATATTAGAAGCAACAATTTCCTTCATCAAAGCCTCGGCAAGGTTAAAGTAATGTTGAAATATAATCAGCAGCACCCCCTCCTTATTTCTTTCTACTTAATTTCTCTTTTATAAGCCATTTCAGATCTTCAAAACAGCGAGGAGCGTGTTTCATTCTGCCTGAGAATATTTTCAAGTACCTAGGGACTATAAACTTGCTCTGCAGACTTCCGACTGTGTTACCTATTCCCAGTTTGAAATGAAACACGCTCCTCGTTGTTTTGAAGATTTGAAATGGCTGTAAATCGATGCCCTGTTTTTGACAACTTTTTGAGGATTTCAGGCATGCTCTTTTCCTCGAAATCCTTAATTTTGGAAATTTACCGCGCCGAAAAAATTGCGAAAAATACTCATGGCATAGGCTAGACTTTTAGCGACAGAACAACGTTTGAAGCATCTCAATCAGCCACTTAGTTAATTTTCTGTAACAGTTTGCGTTGGGTCACTTTTTTCTGGGTCACCCGGTAGTGTAACTTTTGGTTTGAAATGTAAATGGCATTCAGGGTGAGGACTCGGTAACCTCGTGTCTTTCCTCGCCATGAATGTCATAGTTTAATGTATTTGTAGTTTGTAGTTTTAGTAATCGTTGTTTTTAATTGATATAAAAACAAAAAAACAAAACAAATTAAAGAATTCTCCATATCACAGATATTGTGGCAACTGCAAAAGGAACAACAGTAACCCCACTGACAACAGGAACAACAACAAAGTCAGAAACAACAAAAATAGTTACGACAGCAGCAACAACAACAAAAGCAACAACAACAAAATCAACAACGAAATTAGCCACAACTGCAACAACAACAATAGTGACCAAACGTCCAACAACCAAAACAGCCTCAACCACCAACAGAATAACATTCATCAAGGAAACAGTTACGAGAATTGTTACGAAAGGAATAAAACAGGAGGCAACAGCTGGTAAGCCAAGATATTTAGAGAAATATACCGTGAAAGCTTTATTTAATACTCTCCGTCTCTTTTAAGCATCTTTCTAAAAATCATCAGCCTTTTAAGGTGAAAGTTTGTATAAGCCCTTCTCTTTTATCTCTCTCCCCCTTTGCTCGTATCAAATAGAAGAGTTGCTGGAGATTTTTTCCATTGAATTGAATGTTTTAAAGATGGTATGATTGAGGTTTATCATTCCATTGAATTCGCGTATTTGACTTCTAGATTTTATGTTGATTCGAGAAAATATGGAAATCCTGAAAGCCTGAAGACCTATATTTTATAGCCTTGATATCAGACTTAATAAATAAGCCCCCCCCCCCCCCCCGTCCATCGCCCAGTAAATATATGAAAGTACTGCAGTCATACATGGTTTCAAATTTCCATTGTTTCAGTTTCTACGTTTACTTATCACCTGGAATCTCTTGCTTCCCTGTGCTCTTTGACTTGATGATGGCGCTTCGGTCCTCAGTGGAGCGACAACAACAACAAAAATTCAACTCAATAAGATGAGCGTAACTTGAGGGTCCTTATGAAGTGAGGCTAGCTATTTCTACGTCTTGGATGAACAAATCCCGGATAATTTTTTTTTCATTTCCTAGGTGGTGGTGAAAAGTGGTGAAAATGAAACAAGTTTCATGAACTCTACAATTGGATTAGCTGTTGTTTCATCCCTTCTGTTCCTGGTGTGCTTAGTTCTGATATTTGTGACAATTCTTCGAAGAAAACCACAAATACCAGAAGAAGGCCTGCAAGAACCACAAGCAGATTTGGAAGCACACGGGGAGGCAATAGCCGAAGAAGAAGAGCCTCAGGCTGCACACCACGATTATGAAGAAATCGGACCAGAGCCACGATACTTGGAGCCGCAGAATGGCCCCAGTCACGACGGCTTGGGGAATCACGCCGCTATCCTTAATAATAACCAACAAGCAAGGGATCACGAGTTAGAACTCGCGCCCCAAGGACGACACGCTAACGAAGAGAGAATTGAGATTGCTCCTAATAATGAGGATGTAAGATACAATACCTACATCAACGAATTTATTGTAGAAAATAACCCATCTAACCCTGACCGGGGTCGTCAGAGAGCTGCTTCGAATTCTACCCATCAAAATGCACAAGTTGAGATTGATTATAAAGGCCCAGGTCAAAGCAACAGAGGCTTCTCTCAATAGGTGTAATTTAGATGTATGTTAAAGAGTTGTTGTCACCCAGGATCCTTTGCAAGCACGCTACAATTTTAGGACTATCTGAAAATCAAATTTGGCCTAAAGAGAAACTATAGATCCACAGCTCCTCAGTGCAGTAGTTGAAGTGTCTTAAGAATTTATTCTTAAAAAGTTTTAAGATGTTGCATTTTATCTATATTATTATTTGTCGTATTTTAGGTGTGTGCTTAACCCTATTTTTACCGGGGGGGGGGCGTTTTTCGCCCCCCTATCGGATTTTTTTTAATAGCTCCCAAACGATGCTACTTACAATGCTGAAACTCCTTGACTTTTCCTAAAATTTAGTTGGCAATCAGAAAATAGAAACTTCAATACCTATTGTTTGATCACGTGACCACCACATGCCCATATTTGGAGAGTGGTCACAAAGAAATTCTTTAAAACGATTCTACTTGTTTCGTGTCAGAACTGGCAAATCCAATTAAAAATTCGCACCCTATTTTATTTCTTTCTTTGTTACTAAATCTCAACAATATATATATACCATTCGATTCGTCTCGATGAGTACTTTCATTTGATATATAATTTATTCATATTTGCTGACATCAGCAGTTTATTATTTCTATGACGTCATCAATCTTTATGACGTCATATTCCTAATGAATGAGTATTTTTTCATGCAAAAGTGATGTAATTACCTCAAATATTGATGAAGGTACTTGATTTCACCAATGATATGCGAAATTAATGGTTTTAAATCATATTTATTGAGCCAACAATTTTGCATTGAATCAAATTTTCATTATTTAGTTAGTTAATTTATTAGAAACCACAAATATCCGTATGAAACCATATAAAACTACAAATCAATGGTGTCAAGCAGGTATTTGGATGGTTTTTTGCCAATTTTATCAAGCTATTTGCTATTTATGGGCCCTTTTCTGCAAATAGCTCGATTTTCTCAAAATTTGCATTGTTTTTGGTTGCCTAGCAACTAATCACGAGGCAGTAAAAACAACCTCTATAGATCTTTGGTCTTATTTGATTAAAGAACTATTGTCTACCAATTACTCTACTTATGTTACTCTACCAATTACTCTACTTACAAAATTACTCTACCAATTACTCTACTTACAAAATCACTCTACCAATTACTCTACTTACAAAATTACTCTACCAATTACTCTACTTATGATTGATTGATGCTATTTTTAGATTTTCCTTAGTTCAATTATGACACAGTGCAAGTTTCATTGTCATAGCTGTTATACTTGTGGAGAAAAACAGGGGGGGGGGCGAAAAACGCCCCCCCGTAGAAAATCACTTTTTTTTACCCGGTTAAAATAGGGTTAAGGCATTTCTCCATTGCTCCCACAAACCCTGAGTCTCGTCTCATCACTCCCAGTCAGGTCAGCCAGTCAGGTCTGGGAAAGAGTCCCAGAGAGAAACTGAAAGAAGGAACTGACTCACAGAATTGAAATCATTGCAGAACAAAAACTGACGATGCGTGTGGATTTTTTGCATATCAACAGTGTTTTCTCGAGTTTTCTCTGCTCTTGTTGTTCGCTCACCCTTGAAATGAAATACAGTCTTTGTTGTAGAGGGGTTGTAGGGTGCCCTTCAATTTTCGACGTTTAGACTTGGAAGCTGGCTAAGATTTGCTTTGCCTCGCAGGTTTGATTTCTCATTAGATTCGCATAAAATCGACAAAAGTTGGACAATCTCTGCTAGCAAGCAGCAGTGCGAAGGATGGTTACTGAGCAATGTAACTTCCTCATATGTCTTTTAGTTATTTCCAAGAACTTGTTTTGTTCCTGAAAGAGCACCCACGATCCTGAAGAAAGAGCAAGAGAATTTGAAAGACATTTAAATGGGGTTTAAATCATTTAGGCCATTTCTGTCTTCGAAGAGGGAGAACATGGTGTCGTATCTTATCAAAATATCATCATTCGTTTTGATCACCTTTTCACTTGTTGCTGTCAATGGAATAATAGAGAATTTGCAAGCCGCAACAACTTTGAGAAGTATCGTTAATCTGAGCCATAAGAACAACGAAGATCATGTTTGGAACCTATCCCCAACAGCAGGTATGCCAGCAGGTTTAGTGTTTTCATCATAAGCGGGAAGCTCCAGTACTGGGAAAATAAAAGTTAAGAAACTATTTATTTTGATATAGGAAATTCTTGACTTGTAAGGTGCTTGAGTAATCTCTAAACATTGGAAAGGCATGAAAAACCTGGTTTTGAAATGTTGACGAGGGCACAGGTAGTGAGCATGAAGATTGTTATGGGGCCTGTAAGAAACTCGTAACACAATTCTGAGAACTGAGAATCTGACAACGTCAAGAAACTTTTAATGAGTTTCTCATTAAGAAAAATCGTGTAAGACAAGAAATATTTTCGTTGGACGTGATCTCTTGTGAATGTTCTTGTAATTACCTCGACCAGTGTTACATTGCATTAGGTTTACTATGATTACCTTTCATTTAGTTTCTATTTTAATATGAGGGTGCTTGTTGGTAACAGTACTTTTTCTTTGATAAAATATACTGTAGTATTATCATTCTAGGAGCCTCAAGTTCACACTTTCTCGAGATATATTGGTACTTCTTTAGTGTGCATGGCACCATGCCCAAATGTGAAAATGACTATGTAGAAGTAAAGCTAACAAGGTGAGTTTTGGGAGTATTGAAAGTAATTCTGATTCTGGGTCTTATGTTTCGAAACGTACGATCGTTATTAGTTACGCATAGCATAAGTTGAAGTGGTTGGTGTAAAATCATATGACTTACTTTTTGAAACTGAAAATAGATTCAATGAAACTTTCCCTATGTCGCTATAATTCTTCCATCGAACCCTTACCAACTTCAAAATCCTTTGACATCAAATTTGAAGAAACAATATTTGCTCTGAATTATATGTGAAGTGAAGTGAAGTTGCGTTTTTTAGCGCCAAGCGCTGGGATCGCAGAAGTAGAATAGGCCCAATCGAGTCAACGACCCCTTGTCATGACGCTGAAGTGGTGGGGATCTACCTGGGATCGAACCCGGTCCACCTAGCTGTTCTGGCTGCAATGTCTAAGGATTACACCACTGCGCCGCAACACCTTCAATATGTTATGCAAAGACTCTCCCCAAGTCTATCTCTTTAGTCCGCCTTACCATAGTTACTATGCCCCCCCTATCCTATGCCCTTGCTTTTCCTTTTCGGTAGTTCCTGGATCCGTCATTCCAGCATTCCGGAAAACCCTCTTAGCGGAATGCTGGAATGGTGGGTTTAGCAACTACCGAAAAGGGAACGGTAAGACGGTGCTCTACGAAGACAATCGAATTGAATTCTGAATTCTTTACTTTTCTCAGAAAATAGTACATTTTGAAGATTTGAAGCCATCGTAATTTCTAAATATTTTTGCGACATACATTGAATAATTTCTAACAATATCAAAATTTAGAGATGTGTACAATTCGGTATGAAACAAACGTATGTCATCACTGTTCTTGTCTACGAGTTAGAAATTGATGACGTCACATCGTCAGATGAACTGATGTCCATGTACCGGGTTGCAGGATAAAATAAAGTTGATAAAATAAATTGATATTGACACAGAGATAAATTGATAAATCGATATTGGGAAACATTTTGTCAAAGATGCATTAGGGTCAGGATGAGGGGCGCTCTTCGTTCCAAAAAGGGAATACTAAAGTTGAGAATCACAAGTTTTTGTCCCCATTCGCCCTCTAAATCTGCTACTGGGAACAGTAACTATACCGCTCTTCTTAAACCCATGCTTTGATTTCTCATTTTGTACCTACTTGACTTGTTATTACTTTCTGATATCTTTCACTTCCCAGGCTCTACCTTGGAGCAGGAAGATTCTGCTCAAATAACCTCGGACAGTACAAACCATTCACGATGTATTCATTGGATGGTTATGCCCAAATTCATTACCATTCTGATTCTGCTGACATTGGATCTGGATTTGTTCTTTCATATAAACTGCTTAACTCTTCCCATCTTTCTTCAGATTGTGTGTAAGTTGATCGCTACATAATAAATACACCTTTGTGCATAATTGGCATTTTAATTGAGTTAAAATCACAGTCATGGGGTATACTGAAACTTTAACAGACCATAACTCCTCAAAACCATGACAAAATATGACCAACGCGTTCGGAATCTACATATCAAGGTTTTCACATCATTAAATCAGATTTTGTCAGCAAGTCTTTTATATTTTGACAGTATCAAGCTATGCAACGTTTCAAATAAGTATCGAACAAAGAGTGCGAACAATTCTCATAAAGTTTTCCTCCAAAGTACCCTGGGTACCAGAGCCTCAAATTTTTCCTTCTTTACTTTTTTTAATTTTTTCAATTTTATTATTTTTTGGCTCTGGTACCCAGAGTACCTCCAAAGCAGATCAAAGCAGATTTTAGAGAAATTTTGATACGCTGTGGAAAAATAAGTCTTGCATCGAGATGCGTGAATGCTAGCTTCATTCTATTTTTCTGGGTCAATCCATTTTCGACAGAACTACTATAATTCCCAAGGATATAAATCAATTGACACCGATATTCGGTAGCATGGGTTCCAAATCTAGACTTACGACATTTCGTCCCTTGTTTCCCTGCGTTCTTTGATTTGCAGATATCACTTGCTCAATCGGGACTCATATCATTACTCTTATAAAATGGGTTCCCCTGTGTCAAAATGGCGTAAATAGCGGGAGTTCTCTTACATTCAACAAAATCGCTTCAAAGTCTGGTTTAAAGAACTTCAACATTAAAAAACAAGCTTTTAGTACAAAGAATAATGTTTTCCGGACGTACTCATCCTAAAATACATACCGTTAAAGCAGTAATCTTCTTCTGTAGAACAAAATAGATCCATCGCAGCAACGAGAATCTAGGCCGTATCAACCTTTTTTTGTAAGCGACAACAACAAATGTCTAAATAGTGCCTCTTATTGATTGAAAACTAAATTCTAGCAATTTGATTGGTCAATACGGATCCACACCATATTTGCCTATGTGGCCACACTTTATAAGAGTCATTAGGCAGGGAAATTTCTCAAGCGATCTAAGAACCTTATCTAAGAACCTTAGATCGCTTGAGAAATTTCCCTGCCTAAATGATATGAGTCCCTATTGAGCAAGTGATATCTGCAGAAAAGAGCGCAGGGAAACAAGGGACGAAATGTATAAGTCTATTCCAAGTCTCTAAAAACGTTGATGTAAAGTTAGATGACCTATTTCTTTGAACTGAATGCCTTGAAAGAAACTTTAGCTATTTTGTTATAATTCTACCGTTGGACTTTTTTCGAAATCTTCAATATTTTCAGAATTCGAATGTTTTTCTCCATTCTCAAGAATTCAAGAAAAATTTTGAAAAAATTTGAAATCGTTGTAGTTGAAGAGGAACTTGTAGAGGAATCACAGAAAAGTTTTCAAGAAGAGTTCTTCTGATTTACTATTTAGAAATTCAATGACGTCACATTCTCCAATGAGTTGAAATATAGAATACGATGTAACTTCGAAGAATATTCAAGATTTCTGAAAAGTCTAACGGTAGGATTACAGCAAAGTAGCTAAAATTTCTTTCAATCCATTCATTTCAAAGAAATAGGTCATAGAACCTTATTCCCACTTTTTTACACGAATTCAAAGATTTAGAACCAATGCTATATTCGTTAAGTTTTGCAGTTTCCACTCTCCACTCCCCACTTTCCTTCCTTGCTCACTTCTCTTCCTTAGCTTCCCTTCGTGAAGATGCAGTTTTATTTATCCATAGATCACCCTGATGTACCATTCCTATTTTCTTACAACAGGAATACAAACAACAAACAACGCAGCGGAATTATATACTCTCCTGGCTGGCCTATTAGTTATGCCTCACATTCAGTACCATGCCTTCACAAAATATCGGCTGGAGCAGATAGAGAGACAAAGCTCATTTTCATTGATGTTGATCTGAATCACAAAGGTGCTATCCCATCGTGCAGTTCTTTTGATGACTATGTTGAAGTTAGAGGTAACTAATTCGTCCTACAGGTCACGCTCCTTCACAGCGTCCTACTAATTTGACTTGAAGAACTTCTATTGTGATTATGCTTAGACTGACCTCAAAACGCCGATTTTCACTCGACTCATGCACAAATAGAAAGTCGCTCCAAAGGAGCCTGTCCTAGCGGTAACTATCAAACAAGCACTGATGGAGAAAGCCTAGACTTGCCCCAAGTTTATTTCGTCAAAAAAATTTCGACAAAAACAGTTGAAGGGAAAAGTGAAAAGCGAAATACGTTTCGTAATATCCTTTCAGTCAGATAGACTTGTAGACCTTTTTACTAGACTTGTGACGATGAGTCTATTGTATCGAATCTCGTCCGAATGTTATCAGTTGTTCGATCAAATCGAAAGTTCCATCCTTTTTGCCGTCACCATAGTAATCCACCGCATTTCGAGGTGCTGAACACGAATAAAAGAAGTTCACACCTCAGGGGTGAAACCCTTGTAATGCTCGGACTGTTACACAACAAAATCAGCCAACGACAATTGAAAATAATAAGAAACAAGGCCAAAAAACAAATAAAACTTGCCAGTGTAACAAGGGCAGATTTTGTAATACAATAGCATGACTTGCTTCTGTTGACACCTCAATTCAAAGCGATTAGCGATCACAGACAAAGGAAATTCTCTCAACCAGTAATTCAAAACAAACAAAGTCGCAAAAGTTTCTCGGAAACCCAGGTAGCTAGCACGCTCGTTGTGCATTCCAGAAATTATTTTTAAGGGCAAACAATCCTTCTGCTTTCGATTTATGCTCGTATTTTTCCTTAACAATAATTTCTGGAATGCACAACGAGCGCGCTAGCTACCTGGGTTTTCGAGAAACTTTTGCGGCTTTGTTTGTTTTGAACAATTTCCTTTGTCTGTGATCGCTAATCGCTTTGAATTGAGGTGTCAACAAAAGCAACTCATGCTATTGTATTACAAAATCTGCCCTTGTTTGCCAGTGTATAAACTGAACCAGTCGTAAGTCAATTGGAGCAAAGTTATCGATAACGGCGTGTCTTTTCCCGCTGTGGATGGGATGGGAGCAATGATGTAATATATTGTGTATTTAGTTTCATTTTTCATTTCAACCCTGGGATACAATTCAGTGAAACTAATAAATTGCTTTCCAATTGTCCCAACAAAAAAGAAAAATAGCGAATAATAAACCTACATTTCAAGATATAAAGCTATTTACAGTAATTTCATATATAGCTACCAAACATGAAAAAAATAAAGATAACACTATTGATTTTAGATTTTACTTGATAAAAAAAGAAAAAGATTTGGGATCCACGTTAAAAAACCCTTCTACAAAATTCCGAGCCAAGTTTCTGATAAAGGAATGAGTTTATCTTGCAATTATCAAGTCTGGAAATGTTCTGCACCTTACATTTTTTGCCTTGGCTCCTTGCTGATGCTCAAACTGAATTTAATATTTGATTCTTTCCTGCAGATCTTTGATATTAGTTGTATCCCTTGTCTAATATTTTTTAGGAACAAACTCTTCTTTGGCAAGCTTCGAGACTAGCTCTACAATCAGTGGGAAAATCTGCGGTACCGCGACACATAAAGAACTTGTGACCAGAAGCCAGTATATCTATATACACTTCAATAGAAATCTTGGCTCTCACAGCACTCAGAAAAGAGGCTATTTCTCTGGCTATATTTCCTATGGTAAATACGTTTGATTAAAGGGTCTGTTTCATCCAGCATTCCTTGCACGTGCCGTTTGTTGATGTTCCTTTGTTGTCCGCCATTTTCATGGGCCATGAAAATGGTGGACAACAAAGGTACATCAACAAACGGCACGTGCAATGAATGCTGGATGAAACAGACCCTTTAACCACGGGTAGTTAGACACTGCTGGTGTGCTTCTATGGAGAAGAGCTGGATAATATGTATCTGCGGGGGAAATTTTTTATAGTACTGCGGAGGAGATATCTGCGGGGAAAATTTTTTATAGTACTGCGGAGGAGATATCTTTCGATATCTCCTCCGCAGTACTGCAAAAAATTTCCCCCGCAGATACATAATATCCAGCGCTCCTCCATAGAAGCACACCAGCAGTGTCTAACTACCCATGCTTTAACTGGTATCTTTAGAACTCACTCTTTAGTTTTTAGTATGGATGTTCATCATTGTATAGACTGACTACATGAGCCTCAATTTTCCGAATATAATATAATGGCTTCTGTTTCAAATTGTACGAGTGCACAGATTTGATCGCAGTAGACCAAGGGCCGTAGGAAGAGCCTTCAGTAGGTCCAATAATAATACTGCCTCTCTTTCGATCAATTTCAGTGGAAAAGATCAGAAAACTGTGCACAAAACGTTGTTTTCATCTTCTGTAAGTTTTCTCTTTCTGTAGCTGCTTTAAGCCGCCATATTGCAACTGTATAAATTTGTAAACTTTCTCCTTTGCAAACTTTTCGAACTAACAAGGACAGGTTTTTTAAGACAAAAGCAAGAAATACTTTCGCTGACACCTGAATTCAAAACGATTATTAGCAACTGCAGACAAAGGAAATTCTCTCAACCATAAATTCAAAACAAACAAAGCCGCAAAGGTTTCTCTGAAACCCAGGTAGCTAGCGCGCTCGTTGTGCATTCTAGAAATTGTTTTTAAGAGCAAAAATTAGCATTTGTCGAAAGAAGAAGGATATATCTACACATCTGCCCAGGGTATTTGATTTTATTGGTTCAGAAGCCGAGCAGTAAGTGTTTTCATTACACCCAAAAATATATGAGAATTGAATCACCTCCCAATCGGCTTTTGAACCAAACAAATTAAATGCCCGTGGTAGATCTGTAGATATATCCTTCTTTTTTCGATACATGCTCATGTTTGCTCTTAAAACACTTTCTGGAATTCACAACGAGTGAGCTATCTACCTGGGCTTCAGAGAAACTTTTGCGGCTTTGCTTGTTTTGAATTACTGGTTGAGAGAATTTCCTTTGTCTGCGATCGCTAATCGCATTGAATTGCGGTGTCAATCAAAACCAACTCGTGCTATTGTCTTACCAAATCTGTCCTTGTTTTTCGAACTTCTTCTTTGTGCAATTATTTCGAAATGATTTTGCAGATATACAAGCAACTAAGGACACTGTGACTATTACACAAGCAGCAACAACAGCCAAAGCAACAACCATGGCACCAAAGATCCCGACAACAGCAACAATGGCAACAACAACAACATCGGCAGCAGCAACAACAACGGAGAGCAAAATGATAAGCAAGGGGTTAACCATTACTGGTAAGACTGCTAAAATTGCTACAACTACAGGTAGAGCCTAATCTCATACTTTTCTTTTACTCAGATTGTTTACAAGACAATACAAAACTTCCACAGATTCTTTTGGGTAAAGTAATAATCATTGTGCAAATGATAATAGGCTGTGTGGCTAGATGTCAGGCTAGGCGGCTAGAGGTGGAAAAGGGTTGATTAAGCAGATAAGGAAAGTGATCGAAGATGATGAAAAAGTGAACTTTGTTGTTGGTGAACTATGTATGTATGTATGTATGTATCATTTGCCACTTAAAAATATTTACAAGTTTATGATATAAAAATAGATACAATACAATATGATAGGTTAAAAACGTAAGAACCCCCACCCCCCCCTCAATTACAGTTTACAGTGGCAGGGATAACATTGGAATGTCAAGATGACCTTAATTCCCTAATGGTCCCCTCAGAGGTGATGAAAACGAAAAAACCCGAGAAAAGAACAATTGTAGCTGTTTTCCGTGTAAAACCAAGGGTGTTAGGACACGGATATTTCAATTACGTATTTATTTACCTTGCTTTGATCTTCGTCTTGTTTTCTTGTCTTGTTTTCTTGTCTGTTCTGTTTCCTCTTGCTGATGTAAATGCCTCGTGTTATTTGAATATATTTTCCTTGTATTCCTGTCTTAGCGCGCCTTCGTAGAAGAAAGGTTTTTAAACCGCAATGCTATATTAATATGGCATTGTGGTTTAACCCTAATCCACATGGGGGGGGTGGATTCCACCCCCCCCCCCCTCAAGGTTTTATTTGCCGCGTTTTTAAACGACATTTGCTATATCCCCCAGCCTCCCTGACTTTGACTAATTATCTATTAGCCACATTTTGGTGGAAAAATTTTTGAACAATAGGACTCGCGGGTCACGTGACATGCCCATATTTGGAAGGAGGTAGCAACAAAATCATTGTTTTCAATGATTTCAATGGAATTATTTGATTGAATTATGAAGTATTATACAGCAAATGAATCAGCAAACAAAGGGCTTCAATTTGATATCGGAATTTCTGGAATTTGATGATGTTAGCATTTTTTGATAATGACGTCATTTTGGCCGCCATTTTGGACTAATTAGCAATTTTTTCAAGTTTTTTCGAACTTTTTCAATGAAAAACACTCTAATGATACATTTATCATGGATAATCATCATTTTGCAGGTTCTTTTGGTCTCTTTTTACATAGAATGAATTAATCGCACAAATGACGTCATAAGAATCGGCTAATTTCTGCCAAAATATCACTCCAAAATCGTTATTTTCAATAAAATAATATTTTATCACCATTTTTGTTGACAAACTGAACCAAAAACTGCATAAAGTTCGTTCAAAATCTTCATTAAACTTGAATTCAACTCGGAAGCCTGATTTTCACAGATTTTCAGCTTTGTGACGTCACTGTGACGTCACACGGCGTGGCAGCCACACCCAAATTCCGCTACAAGCTGCAAATTACCTGTTCTATAACTGTGCCAAGTTGTATTGAATTCGGATGCGTCTAAGGCAGTTTTCAGAGGGGGGGTGGAAAGCACCCCCCCCCCCCCCATAAATGGTAGCTCGAAAAAAGCCCATATGGATTAGGGTTAAAAACCTTTCTTCTACGAAGGCGCGCTAAGACACAGGAATACAAGGAAGATATATTCAAATAACACGAGGCATTTACATCAGCAAGAGGAAACAGAACAGACAAGAAAACAAGACAAGAAAACAAGACGAAGATCAAAACAAGGTAAATAAATACGTATAATTAAAATATCCGTGTCCTTACACCCTTGGTCTGTGATTTGGCAGACACAAGTCTTTCCTCGGCCGTAAGGCTAACCGTTTCTCATAATAATGATGATAATAACAATAATAAGAAAAAGAAATATTCAAGTAGATAGCATCAAGTATGCACCCGTCCATTCTGTTTTTGAAACTAATATTGATTATCAACTTTTAGGTTCTTGAAAAATTCTTGAAAAATTCCAAACAACAGTTATCCATTTTACCAGGTGTTCCGAATATATTCTCTTTATCAAATTTTCAAATTTCAGGCTGTGTCCAAAAAGGTAACATGTCAGTCGCTTGAGCATAGCCTCCAAATCTTTAATTCGACTTAAAAAGGTGGGTGTAAAATTCTGTGATTTATTTCTTCTGACTGAGTGGCTTGAAACAAATTTTAGTTACTTATCTTTAATTCTACCGTTGGACTTTTCAGAAATTTTCAATATTTTTTGAAATTTCAGCGTACGTTACATTTCAACTCATTTGAGGGTGTGACGTCATCAAATTTCTAAATCATAAACTAGAAAAGTGACAGACGTTTGCTTGATACCATATTGTAGACATTCATCATCTATGGTTTTCTTTGAAATTTCTTCATGTTGCTTCAAACAGTTTAGAAACTACGATGGTTTTAAGTTTTTTTGAAATTTTTTCTTGAATTCTTGAAAAAGAAGAAAAACACTCTAGTTCTGAAAATATCGAATATTTCACAAAAGTCCAACGGTAGAATTACAGAGAAATAGCTGAAGTTTCTTTGAAATCATTCAGTTCAAAGAAATAAGTAACTGAATTTTACACCAGGCTTTTTAAAGATTTGGAACCTATGCTAGTCGCTTGCTGATATGACAATAGGAAGATTTAGAATAGAGTCCTGCCAGACGAACATCCCGTGGTCTATTGTTCCCTCATATTTGCCTATTGGTTTCTTTTGTTCATTTATACCTTTTCATGCTGTCACAAATGCAACTCTTCTTATTCATGTCATAGGCGCTACTGGACGAACATTAGGTTGGAATCATAGCCCCATTTACCCTATACCACAACCAGAACCTTACTTCTATGCCACAATTTGCCTAGCTGTTGTTGTTCCCACCGTCTTCATTATACTGTTGATTGTAAAGCTCTATTCTCGTCGAAAAAAGGCTGGTCGGCGGCCCCCCTGAACTCGCCCAACCAGCTCATGAGCTTAACAATGAACAAAGAATGCCTGGTGTTAATTTCATTGGAGGGCCACTACCCGAGGTTCCTGCAAGGGCAGACCATCAAGGACAGGCTGGTGATGCCATAGCAACCATAAGAAGAGTGTCCAGAAGTGGCCATACTAACCGTCAACGAATTAATGATGCTGTTTACCTAATCCCAGAACCAGCGGCTCCTGAGCACGCATCTATGCCACTGCAGTTTCCGAATAGAGAAGCCATAAGATTATATGACAGAGCAGATGGGTCAATTGGCCATGTTAATGAAGGTGGCATGGGCCGTCATGGTAACCAAATGAATGATGTTTCTGGCAATGATGCTGCTCGTGTCAACAGGCGATTAGCCCATATATTTGCTGGTCGTGCCGGCTTCATTAATCTTGCCCAACCAGCTGTTGAGCTTAACAATGACCAAAGTGTGTCTAGAGGTGGCAATGACAGTGATCAACGAGCCAATGGTGCTATTTCTAGAAGACCTCTACCCGCGGTTCCTGAAGGAGCAGACCTTCGAGGGCAGGCTGGTGAAAATGAAGGCATTGTGTATCTTAGCAATTGTAATCTAGATCCTGGTCAAATCAATGTGGGCTTCAGCACAGCATAGTCATATCAACCAGATAAGCTATCCTACAATGTTATTCATTTTTCAAAATTTTTTCAGGTAACGGATTTCAATCAAAACTAACTGTTTTACGAATTGACTTGTTAAAAAACCTTCATTAAAAGTGACCTTCTTACTGGTCGACAGTGGTGGGGCCAGAGGAGGATATCAGAGGGAAAATGCCCCCCTCCATTTTCAAGAATTTGGCTAAAATTGTAATTGAAAGTTGTAATATAAATGCCTAGAATGCTTCTATAAATTTGTAGGCAGAAACACCACAACACAACTAAAAACAATAGCAAATGTGTGTGAATTTATATGTTACAAATATTTCGTCCCGCCATGCAGGACTTCTTCATGGCTGTCGATACCTCGATACTTATGTTACCCTCCCATTCTGAACATTTTGGATCTTTACCCCCTCTCTATTTTTGCCTGGCTCTGCCACTGCCGGTTGAGTGAAGCAAAAAGGTTGAACCGTTTGATGAGCTGTGGAGTAAAAAGTACGTGGCTAAGACTAATAGTCAAAACTAAAATGTTAGTCTATCAGTCCAAGTAAGGGAAAATTTTGTTTGGTAGGAGCACTCATCTTTAAGACCAAGAAATTAGGAAAATACTGGCAAGGGTTTGTACGGGAAAGAGGATTCCACGTTCGATTCTGGTCCATGATTTTGCAATCAAACTGTAAAATGGCCGACCGCTGGTTTCAATCATCAGGCAAATTTGGTCTTCTGAAGTTCATAGCTCTATCATTTCTCAACGGATTTTTACGGGAATGGTAGCAAACTTTAATTGAATATCCGAAGAGCAACATCATGCAATAATTTGGCGAGAATCTTTTTGCGTTTTGTCGCAATCTTCACGCAAACGGGGCACAATTTTTTGAGACACACTGAATACCAAAATTCATATCTAATCATTCAATATAGAGTTGCGTGGGTGCGTGGGTCCATATATTTGCGTGAGACGTGGGTTGTGATTCGTGGGTAGATTTGTGTGGGTCGTGGGTACTTTTTGGATGAAATTCAGCGTGATACGTGGGTCGTGGGTGAAGATTCTTGCGTGGGTTTTTATCTTGCGTGGTTCAAACTTTTTGGCACGTGAATGAGACATTTTTCGTGAGTAACCCTTTTTGCGTGTGTCATGTTTTGTTGTTTTAATAAGTTTAACCGAATTCTGTGGTGTTGCATCTCATTTTCAGACGTGCAAGCTTTTCGATAATTAAAAAAGTTTTGTCGTGATAAGACGATGATAGTTGGATTTTCATACCTTTTCCAAGCTTTATTTCAAAGCAGCTAAATTTGAGCTTTAAAAACATTTAACATAAAAGAGTTGGTAAGACGATTTTTTGTGACAATTTTTTTCTGTTCAACTGTTTTCGTGTTTTGTCTTTAGCGTCCTTCTTTTTCTGAGTTTAACTAGCGCTTTCCTTGTGTGGCATTTTGTATGAAAATTTTTTTGGTTTACTTCCCTAAGAATTGGGCCCACGCAAAAATGGTTACTCACGCAAAATGTATGATTGATGGGCCAAAAAGATTGACCCACATAACATAAAAACCTATGCAAAAAATTTCACCCACGACCCACGTCTCAAGAAAAATTGTCTCCTAAAGTACCCACGACCCACGCAAATCAACCCACAACCCACGTCTCACGCAAATAATAGGCTATTCTAGCAAGAAGACGTGAGCCGAGAAGACGCCAGCAGAATTCTTTTGCTCGAAGATGTAATTTACAAGGCGAAGTGTAAGTTCTGTTATGAAATCGACAACCTGAAAAGTGTACTTTTGAAGGCCGCTCACCAAAAATAGAACGTCGATACTCGAAAGTAAAAAACAAAGTGAGCGTATTCATAAGCAATGGAGACACGAGAACACAAATATTTTCAAGGAGTATTCCTCCATATGAGCAGCTTTTTGAGATAAAAAGGCTGGAAAATTGGAATGCTCTAAGAACCTCTGAGCGTCCCCGTCTTCGAAGACGTCCGCGCCTTGTTGCTAAAACAGCCTAATATGGACCCATGCACCCGCGCAACCCACGCAATTTATCACACTCTAGCTTCAATATAATACACTGAGCAGGAATCTGTGGCTTATTTGTACTTTCGTAAGGTTTTGCCGTAGTTTAACGTGGCATCGTAAAACGAAATTTTAATGCTGTTTTATGAACAAAATTCTCTTTGTTTGGTAAGTCATTGAGCCTTCTCGCTATCATTTCTCATTCCGACATCAGACTTATTCCCTTTATCAACTTGCAGCAAATTTGCCTTTAGAATATATCTTATCATTTCGTTCTCTGATATCATGAATTGTTAAATGCCACAGTTGCGTTTGATTGCTCTCAGGAAACGTTTCTATTATGGAGGAGCCAGCAAAAGATAGCTCCTCCGCAAAACGATATAAACTTTCCTCTGCATTGCATTGCATTAGTATACAAACTGTGTGGTGTCTAACTACCCCTATTGATATCAGCAGGCTGGAAACCTCACATTAGATGTCAAGCGAAATATCCACGAATAAACACAATTCAATAGTTCTGGTTGAGTAATTTTGCGTAATCGCAACTCTCAGACATCCAATGTGAGACAGACTTGAACAGCTACCATTAAAGGCAGCGTATCCATGCAACAACCTCGTCCTCAGGGCCCTTTTCCATATTGGGAGGGCCCAGTATGACAAAAGGCCATTGGGAGCGAGATAGTCCATATGAATATTAATTTCGGCTTAACTTCAGGAGTTGAGCAGCATTGCAAAAGCAAGAATGCAGCAAGAAAACAGTCAACACCAAAATATTGAAAATCTAAAAATTTACAACTCTACGATACTACGTAAATGAGTTTAACGACCAGTCCGGGGTTGGTATGATTGATGATAAAATACAATATAATACTGCTATGAATGATGTATGGTACTTTTTTCCACTATTTTTCGCCTTTTCCTTCTGAAATTATGTATTCAAAGAAGCAATTTGAGCGAAGTGACGTCATATCGCGCAAACGAAAACGGGGCTGTGTGATTGTTTTTCGCCTCTTTATCGTAGCAAGCCTCTTTATTGTGTTTTTGTGCCATTTTCAATGCATGAGTACACGATAAAGAAGGTAGCAGCGATTAAGGAGCGAAAAACAATCACACATCCTCGTTTTCGTTTGCGCGATATGACGTCATTTCGCTCAAATTGCTTATTTGAATACGTAATTTCAGAAGGAAAAGGCGAAAAATAGTGGAAAAAAGTACCATACATCATTCATAGCAGTATTATCTTGTATTTTATCATCAATCATACCAACCCCGGACTTTTCCTTTACAAATTACAGTTAGGACTATAGAATACAGTGCAATACTTTAACATATATAATTAAATGGAAACTTCTAGTTCTCTAATGTCAATAACATTGAAAAGTTCCGTCCCGTAAAAAGTTCGTGAGTCGTATAAAATCGGAGAGTGCCCTGTAATAACCGACAACAACTTTACAACTGGGATAGGAGGGTTGAAATTGCAAATGATGTGTGTACATATTCAATCCAAGCCTCTGAAATATAGCATAAATAATACAAACAATTTGAAATGTAAAGCTTTACTAGTCACAGTCGCTTATGACAACCAATGCTTACTATGTAACGAATTAATGCTCTTTGCTTTGAAGGAACTCTGTCTATGCAATAATTTTGAAGATTTTTGAAGGCACTATCACAGCGATCTTTTATCTTATTTTTCAAAATGAAAGGTTTATCCTTTGGTCTTCACAGAGAAATAAAGTAAATATTATCTCTTTAAATTGCTCGGATATCAGTAAATTTTTGACTGTTGAAGCGAATAACCTGAGTTAAAAGATGAGATCTCACAGATTTATAAACAGCCTATTGTATTTGATGATCCAGCGAGTGGCGGAAGAAAGCAAAGCTAAAGAAAACAATGGAGGTATTAGGTGTTTCTTTGTCCTATTTATAGACAAGCGCTATATATCTCAGGTCATTCACTTTAAGTCTTGGTAGGATGAAGCAACGAAACAAACTGCAGAATGCAATGGACACGTGCCTGACACAATGGTGTTTAATAAGTTGTTTAAAATTTGGCGACGGAGCCCCTTTGAGAAGATTTCAACTGTTAAAGGGTCTATTTCCTCCAGCATGCCTTGCACGTGCCGTCTCTTGGTTAGCATTGTTGTCGCGACATTCAAGGCCATGAAAATGGCGACAAAAATTGTCAACCAAGAGACGGCACGTGCAAGGCATGCTGGATGAAACAGACCCTTTAAAGGGGCTCAGTCGTCAAACAGTGAACAAATCCGTAAACTCGCACGTGTCGGGGATTATCCATTGTTCATCCATTGTTCTCTGCAGTTTGTTTGGTGGCTTCACCCAAGCCACAAAAAAGTGACCGTTAAGAATCCACTTATATCCGAGCAATCGTAGAAGATATGAATGTTTGGTTTGTTCCTCAGTGAAGTACAAGGATTAATGCCCAAACAGAAACTTTCATTTTTAAAAAAATACGAAAATCCTGTGTGATATCACCTTTCAAAAAACTGCAAAAATCATCGTTTTGTTTACATTTTGACGACGGAGCCCCTTTAAAGTTCTTAGCTCACCCCACCATCACAAAGAGCAATGAATTCCTAAGGGGCCGTCGACAATAAGTTTTTGTCACGCTTCGCGGTCTGTGGCTGTGAGGAGGGGGTTCAGGCTAAAGCAGTATGATGGATTGCTTTTGCGTGACGGAATATATATAAGAAACAAATTTGATAGTTACAAACGTGCCATCATTTGAGTATTGTAAGTGTTATAAAGTGTGCTGCACATGCTCTAAAAAATTGTCCTGATTTTAGGTCATTGACATCTCGCATTAGCCTCGCATTGACATAGTTTGGATTTGTTTTTACCAAAATTTGTCTTCTAAATGACTATTTTCCGCTCAAAAGACAAAATGAGAAATTTGATAACAAGGAAAGCAGGAATTAGCAACAGATAAATCATGGTCGTGGTTATTTGCTTCGACCATATTGATATTGAAATGAATGACATTTGCACCCTATTGCAAAGGCCTAAGGCCATAGGCCTAATTACTTATGTCTCGTTCAATTCCTACCCTGACCATCCCCCCGGGATACCCCCGGGCATTTGCACGAAAAATATTCCCGGCCCCCGGGCATTTGACTAGATTTTCCCCTGGCCCCCGGGCATTTGAATAGCATTTGACTAGAACAGGAGCTTTTGCTTATACAGTCAGGCCCGTAGGAAGCGGGGGGGGGGTAGGGGGGGCTCAAGCCCCCCAATAATTTTTTAAAACAATGGTGCTACGTCACATGACTTAATTAGATGTATTGTTCTCTATTGTTTTAAGAACAATTGCCCCCCCCCAATCCGAAGCTTCTTCCTACGGCCCTGTATACAGTAACTGGGAATATCGCATTTCTCATTGCCCGGCCCCCGGGCATTTTACCATCGATTTTTCCCCGGCCCCCTGGCATTTGAGCAAGGAATTTTTGTTGACCCCCGGGCTGCCCGGGATGGTCAGGGTAGGAATTGAACGAGACATTATGAAACAAATAAAGGACATTCTAGTGGGCCGCGATCATAGAAGGGGGGTCAGGGGGCTTCGATGATCACGGCCAAAAGGCTGCGATGCGTGATGAAAACTAATTGCCGACGGCCCCTTTAGTCTTTAAAGGGAATGTAAGCATATGAAAGTGGCCCGAGCCACTTGCGATCAGATTCTAGCCTATCAGATACCAGTATTTCTTGTTAACGTAGATTAGTTACCCAAATATGGAGCGGCACGTGTCATAACCTATTGTCTTTGCGTGGCTATTTTTATCAAGGGCTTATATATGCTTAGATTCCCTTTAACGTTTAATGCGATGTTTGATTCATTTCTGTTATCTACTAAGCCAAAATATAAAGGACAGTTACCACGTATCAAAAGGTCCCTAAAATGCAAAACACGGTTCATTCTTAAAATATGAGCAAGGGTGTTAGGACACGGATATTTTAATTACGTATTTATTTACCTTGTTTTGATCTTCGTCTTGTTTTCTTCTCTTGTTTTCTTCTCTGTTCTGTTTCCTCTTGCTGATGTAAATGCCTCGTGTTATTTAAATATGTCTTCCTTGTATTCCTGTGTCTTAGCGCGCCTTCGTAGAAGAAAGGTTTTTAAACCGCAATGCCACATAAAGTATTTAATATGGCATTGCGGTTTAAAAACCTTTCTTCTACGAAGGCGCGCTAAGACACAGGAATACAAGGAAGACATATTCAAATAGCACGAGGCATTTACATCAGCAAGAGGAAACAGAACAGAGAAGAAAACAAGACAAGAAACAAGACGAAGATCAAAACAAGGTAAATAAATACGTAATTAGAATATCCGTGTCCTAACACCCTTGATATGAGTAATAAGTTGTACTGTACTTCCAGTTTCAGAGTCATACTGATAGTATCATTAAATTGCACTTGAAGCTGCAGTTATATTTAAAGGGAATCGACATACATAGCTGTATCGAATAGCCGCTAAAAATAGGCCAAAGGAATGCCAACTCGTCCTTTTTTCTTGCTCTACAAAAATGAATTGCGCGTTTCAAAGTTGTAAAATAGAATAGATAGCATAAGGCTCAAATCTTTCGAATCTTTAAAAAGGTCGGTGTAAAATTCTATTATATTTTTCTTTGAATTGGATTGCTTGAAAGGAACTTATGGTACTTTGCTGTAAATCTGCCGTGGAAATTTTATGATATCTTTATTTTTTTCAAAATGGCGGCAATTTGATAATTTTTTGAAAAAATTCAAGGAAAATTTTGAAAAAATTTAAATCATTGTAAATCCTAAACTAATAGAGGAAACATTACATAACCTTCAAGAAAACCATAGTTTATGGAGGTCTACAAGATGATGGCAAGCAGAAATCTGTAGCTCTTCTAGTTTAGGATTTAGAAATTTGATGACGTCATAGCCTCAAATTTAATAAATGCCGCCATATTGAAACTAATCAAGATATCAATAAATTGCCACGGCAGATTTACAGCAAAAAACCGTAAGTTTCTTCCAAGCTATTTATTTCAAAGAAAACGGCAATAAAATTTTACACTGACCTTTTTTAAAGATTTGAGCCCTATGTTAGAATAGATTATATTTCTAACTTCTCCTGGGCCAGCTATTAAAGGCACTGAGTCCGCATAAATAGCGTGCTCATGACATATGACCAATATCAACTTCTTTTCAACCATGAAACAAAAGTTGTGATTTAATCGCTATTCAAATTAAACCAAAGAAATTCCCGAGGATAATGTAAGGATTAAGAAGCCTTTGGTCTTCACTACTAATGACTTTACCACTACTGTGCGATAACAAAGGGCCGTCAGCAGTTTGTCAGCAAAATTCAGAATAGCGTTAAAGGCACTGTGTCCATGTAAGTAGACGACTTCGAGGGGGGTATCTCGAAAACATGTGATCTTTCGTCGTTTTTTCATGTGAGCGTTGTTTCTTGCAAAGTCTTTTCTTGCAAAGCGTTGTTTGTTATGTTAGTCAAACGATTGTTTCAAGTTCTTTTGAATTCGTCAGCAGGGATTCAGCAATCTCGCCTTTTGAAATAGTGTTCTAGAATTTTCAAAGGTCCTTGTTTTCTTCTTTTGTGTGATTGTTATCAGACAGAATAGGTTTCCTTTCCTTTCGACAACGAGGCTCTTATTTTCATGTGATCAGTTTAAAACAGCCTGCCCTAAACCAATCAAATTCTCGAACAGTTACATGCATGTCAGCATCGTGTCAGCAGTTTCAACTGTTCGTGCATGCAATTTATTGATATATGGACACAGTGCCTTTAACGCTCAGCTATTTATATGGACTCAATTCCTTTAAGTATGTTCATTCCCTTTAAATTTCACTTACACTTGAGAATCACTGACAGTACCAGTAATTTCCGTTCCTGAAAACACAATTCCATCCGTTTGAACGTGTTCTGCCAATTGCCCGGTACTGTTGGTGGGTAAATCTTCGGCGGCCATAGATCCGATGGCGGAATTCTTGACATCCCAAAGAGCCAGATAGCCCTCAGTATGTTGGGGCGGTTCATTTGAGATCATTCCTGCTTCATTTCCATCCCTAGCTCCAGGTTGGGCTCCAGCCAAAGCAAGACTAATATTGGCAGGCAAATCCGGTCTGCTTAAGCCCTTCTCTGTCTTGTCTTGGATGTTTGGGACAGGTTTAGGGGTCGGGAAATAATCCTCTGGCGGCAATTCAGGTGTTGTCTCGTCAGTGTTCATATCTGGATGATCTGATACTTGTGCCTTTGAGCTCGAGTCTTGGTTACCAGTGAGTTGTGACATGTGCACTTGAGGAGTTAATATCTGGCTTGGTGCAAGATAATGTTCTTCGATTTCTTCCAAATGAGGTTGAAATGGTGAAGATGTAGCCATTATATTAGGGGCTGACAATTTGCGATTCTTTGTCATTCCAAGGGTGCTGGGGAGGCTTGACGGCAAAAAAGGTGCTGAAACTCGTCTTTGTGAAATATTTGGCTTTTCATGTGATGCGATGGCTGGCGGTAACTGGCGGTGATCCAGCTTTGGGCTGCGTCGCACGCGATCCAAAAACGGAGACTTGTCTCCATTTCCGCCAGAAACTGACTCATCAACAGTAAGAGAACGTGGTTTTGTTTTAACGATGGCAGGTGCGGGAGCAACAACATCAACACTCATTGAGCGACCTTTACGTCGGTTGTTTCGTGTTGTTTCATCAACAGCAAGAGAACGTGGTTTTGTTTCAGCGATGGCAGGTCCAGGAGCAACAACATCAACACTCACTGAGCGACCTTTACGTCGGTTGTTTCGTGTTGTTTCATTGATGATACTCTCAATAACACTTGGTTTGATTTCTTCATAGATATTGGATGCTGTTGCTACATCGGCTGAAGCAAGGAAAAATCATTCTTATCAAATAGCCATTATAAACCAGTGTCCTTTGCGGACGCGATGAAATTTCAGACTGTCTGCGAATAAAATTTGGCCTATGAGAAAACCATGAATCCACACTGTAGCAGTTGCACTTAAAGAAAAGTCTTTCTTTAGTTGCACTGTTCTATCAGTTCAACTACTGCGCTGTGGATTTAATGTTTTTGTTTAGGCCAAATTCGATTTTCAGACAGTCTGAATTGTAGCGTGCCTGCAAAGAATTCTGGGTGACAATGGCTCTTTAAAAACAGATGAAAATTGCCAATATGAATCCTCCAGAGAACTGACAATAGGAAGGCTGTTGAGTATTCTTGTTTCGACAAGCAGTGCAATCACCTTTCGTACGTTGGGGACCACACCAACCCTGAATAGGGCATGTCTGCAAAAGTACCATGGTCCTAGATCTGTCCCATACAGGAAATCTGTCGCCTTCAAATAATAAAATCTAGCTACCTAACCCATCCCTTGACATTTCTCTCCAGGATTTTAACAAGTTGGAAAACCGACCTTGGGGAGAAGTGGGGAGACTCCCTCCCCCTGATCCGCTGTGGTGCCGCCACTTCATGGCCCAGATGCCTTATGATATATAAAAAAGTAATTGCGAAACCCCTAAGCAGATTCTAGAAGAAATTTGCTGGTTGAGTCTACCTTGCTTCATTTCTATATAATCTTCATTTGTGATACTAGCCGTTGCCACACCAACATCTGCACAGTCAGCAGAATCAGAGAGCGATGGCCGGCTACACACTTGCTTTACTGCTTTCGCGCTACAAGCCAAATTTGGGTTGCTGTGTGTATTTGCGATCACCATGCTCTGTTTCTTCATAACACCACGAATGCCATCTTCTATGGTAAAGGGGGCTCCATGCAAGGACTGGTTCCTCCTATCGGAAAACTGCATTTGCGGAAGATGGCTTGCTTCTCCGAGTGGCCTCTCGGGCAATGGCCGGCTGTTGATTGACGCAGCATTCTCAATGACCTTGCTACCGATATCTGATGAATTGAATGTTGGATCTCTCACATATAAATTGTTGCTCTTCTCTTGAGTCATTGCAATGCGACTATTTCGTTCATTCTGTCTCCTTCTCCTTGATCTGTGGACGAAACACGCTGTAATGAGTATGAATGCTAGGCCTACTACTAATCCAACGACGATAACGATAGTTTTCAGCAGACCCTCCGAAACAGGATTCTTCTGTTGGCTTGATCCACTGTTTCCAATAGGAGGTGCTTTGGTTCCCGATTTGGTTGGAACAGTTGTTGGGTTTGCCCTGCTTGGTGGAGTGGTTGCTTCTTGCGGTGTTGTTGCTGTTGTAGGCAATGTTATTTTTGTTGTTGTTGCTTGTGGTGCTGTTGTTGTTGTGACTGGCACTGTCGTTGCTGGTGAAGTAGTTGTTGGGTTTGTCCTGCTGGGTGGAGTGGTTGCTTCTTGCGGCGTTGTTGCTGTTGTAGGTAATGTTATTTTTGTTGTTGTTGTTGCTGGTGGTGCTGTTGTTGTTGTGACTACAAAATAGTTATAGACAACAAGTTAGAAACGTTGGAAATTAGAAAAATAGAGCACATTGACCAAAAATATATTCTTATCACTTTCCATCCGTTTGAATGTTTGACTTTAGGTAAACTGGAGCTAACAAAACACTGAAGATATAAATACACCTTTTCAGTTAACAAGTTCCATTATGGAAATCATCCGAAATCTAATCTCGTGATATTGACTGTAATTTACAAATGGATGTCGATCATAATTCAGCTTGTTTGGAAAAGCAATGTTCAATCAGGTAACAAAACCTTTTACAGTATAAGTGTGTTTGCGACTTGCTGGTATTTGAAACTTAATAGGTATGAAGCTACCTAAACACAATCTCGAAACATTTTACTTGTATAGTATAGGCGAAGACGGGGAGTACTAGCTGCAACTGGCTGCAGACTTTTACTGTTCTCGACGGAATTTCGTATATGTATTTGACGCTCTGTTCTATGTAGGGGAGACCGGGGTCAATTGTAACACTCTTTTTGGAAAATCATTATATCGTCTAAATAATGATTAATTGCGCTCTTGAAGGTAAATTATAATGTAGTTGCATCCCTTGGAATAAAAATAGACATTAGTTTCCATCCAATGGAACCAATTTTTGTGACGCTATGATTGTTTCAAAATCAGTGGTCCAGTGTTACAATCGTCCCCGTAGCACGGGGCAATTATAACACATGATCGGAGGAATTGTTGCATACAATTAAAATCATTACAAGCAATTATTGTATGACTCTGCTTTTTCCTTGCACAAAATGTAGCACCAGGTGTCAGATTATTCATGGCTTTAAAAAGAATGAATTAAAAATAAGACGAGGTTTTTATTTCTTTGTAAATTTGGTGCATCAGTTGAAAAACATTGAATTGATTGAGAAAAAAATGTTCTTTTTTACAAATGTCAACTTTAAACTCTTTAACCCTATCCAGACTAGGGGGGGGGACAAAGTGCCCCCCCCCCTAGTAAACTTTTCCACACAGCTCGTCGAGTATCTCTAGAATAGTCTAGCATTTTTGTAACTTTTAGTTTCTATCTATGAGACATCCTTTCATGCTAATTTCAAAAATGTTAACACTGATTCCACAAATATTTGCACAAAAATACCTTGGTGTGCAAATTGACGGCTCCTTGGATTGGAAAGAACAAATCAAAGCAGTTTCTAGCAAGGTCTCCAGGGCAGTTGGTTTTTTGAGACATGCCAAGTCTTTTCTCCCACAAGAAACTTTGCGAACTCTCTACACAGGTATTGTTGAGCCCCACTTTCGATACTGTTGTTCTGTTTGGGGCTGTGCTGGTTCAACTGAAATTAATCAGTTGCAAAAACTTCAAAAACGTGCTGCTAGGATTGTAACGCATAGCAGCTTCGATGCCCCAAGCAGACCCCTTATCGAAGAGCTGGGATGGAAGACCATTGACGAACTTGTAGCCTATGAGTCTCAGACAATGGTCTTCAAGTCCTTAAATGAGCTGGCTCCGCAATACCTGTGTGACCTCTTCACACGAAATTCGCAGTGTTCATCCTACAGCCTTCGTAATACAGGAACCGACCTTAGGTTACCCAAGAAAAGGTCAAATAATGGCCAGAGATGTTTCTCCTACAGAGGTGCAAAACTGTGGAATAGCCTCTCAGCCGAGTCTAAGCAGGCAGCCTCACTGAAGAGTTTCAAGACTATTTAGGTACAGGCATCTTTTTCTTTCGCTTGATTTTAAATTTTAAACATTATTGTACATAGGTTTTGAATATTGTAAATAAGGTTTTATAGTTTGATTTAATTAATAGCTTTTTACTTTGTTTCTGTAGATTTTAATTATTGTTTTTATCGGAGGGCCCCTTGAAAACCAGCTTCTGCTGAAGGGCAACCCTCCTTAAAAGAATTAAATATGAAAAAAATATGAAATATATAAATATTCCGGGGATAACACATGACTTTAAATTGAGTGCTCCGCAAATAAATTCCTTTTGAGTCATAACTTTGGAACCAGTGGCTCTATGGCAATGAGGCAAGCATTGCTGAACTCGTCTTGAAACAAGGTTTCACTTGATATATAATTTATTGATTTTTGATGACGTCATCGATAATTGGTTGTTGCGAATGCGTACTGACGAAAAACCATGTTAGGCTTCATTTTTTAGAAAAATGAGCAACATCATATGTGTTATGGCAGGCTATTTGAGATTGAAATTGAAATTGAAATTGAAATTGAAATTGAAATATGATGCAGCAGGTCTTTTTATGTATATATAGCATTTTTTGCTATTTTCTAAAGTAATTTATAATCATTTTTAGACAAAAATCGATATCAGCAATTATATTAGTGTTAAGAAGCAAAAATTTCAAAGTAAGAATCACAAGGATGTAGTCCCTTTGTGTTTCAAATCTCATATCAACATGTTTTATCGATTTGGAGATACAACGCGACAAAGTCCATGTGGTTTTACACCCAAATTAGCAACATTTGCTGACGTCAGCACTTAAGCACGTGACATAAACAAAAGAAAATTACATCATCTTGTTTGCCTTATCGTGTTTGTTACTCGTGCCAAGTTTCAAGTCTCTAGCGCTTATGGTCTAGGAATAAAGAGGGGTGTGCTCCCCCTAGTCTCCCCAAAGTTTCAAAAAGCCTAGTCTGGATAGGGTTAATACTGCATGGATGCACATTGTTCGACCAGATTAGAAAATGAATCGAAACCAAACCATCGGCCAGCTTACACTGGGGCAATAGAAGGAAAGAGCTCAAATCTTTCCAATCTTTCAAAAGGTGGGTTGAAATATGACAAAGGCGCTGGGGACGAGGTTGTGAATCTCTGTGGTCGATGTGGTAGAAGTGAAGAACAAAATCAGAGGTTAGCATATTAGATTAGAGGTTAGATTGTTGATAGTTTGAACATATTTTCCAGAAGACGAAAACAGATAGTAAAATTGATTTAGCTTTTTTCTGTGTAAAATCGAGACCAGCTTAAGGGGCGAGGTGGGAAACTGATAAGGTAGTAGTGGCGATAACTAGCATGAAAATCATATGTCAAATGCATACCATATATTATGTCAAATCGAAGCCTTAGGACATCGCAACCAGCATAAATAACGACTGGAGTTCCTACTGCAGGGGTATAGCCACCATTTAGAGGATGGATGCATTTTCCAGTGGATACCTGCTGTAATGATTTGCTGCCTGTTTGGATGTATTTAGCATTTGGAGAATCACAGTTTGGTTGCAGTAATATAAGTGAATTATCATGAGTCGATTTTTCAGGGATAGGACATTTTCTGGACTTAACATGCTGAATTGTGCCACTTGATGTCATTATGAAGTGTTCGTTGCAAGACTTTGTAAGATAGACATTGTTATTAGCTGTATTGTGAGCCATGCATAGCTTGCTGTAATAATGTTGCACTATGAAAGGAGCTCCACCTGAAAAGTATGAACCAAGGAAATATCGTTATTACTAGCAGCATGATCTCACGTGTTTTTATCAGAAAATACTATTCCAAAGCAACAAGGGCAGATTTTGTAATGTTATAGCATCAGCTGCTTTAATTGACACCTCAATTCAAAGCAATAAGCAACTGCAGAGAAAGGAAATTCTCTCAACCAATAATTCAAAACAAACAAAGTTTCAAAGTTGCCCGAAACCAGTAGGGCCAACTCTCGCCTTGTGCAAGCAAAAAATGAATTTTAAGAGAAGTTAGGTGCTTTATATCGAAAGACGAAGGGTAAATCTAAAGTTCAGTCTGGCGGTTTTTGTTTATTTGATTCAGAAGTCGAGCAGAAGGCATTGTAATTCTTGCGCATTTAGGGCTTAAATGAAACGATAACAAAACAAGTCCTGAATCAAATAAACAAAATACGCCAGGCAAATCTTTAGACTTACCCTTCTTCTTTCGTTATAAGCACATAACTTCTCTTAAAAACCACTTTTCGCATGCACAAGGCGAGAGTTTCCCTACTGGTTTCAGGGCAACTTCTGCGGCTTTGTTTGTTTTGAATTACTGGTTGAGAGAATGTCCTTTGTCGGCAGTTGCTTATTGCTTTGAATTGAGGTGTCAATTAAACCAGCTGATGTGATTGTATTGCAAAATCTGCCCCTGTTTTTTTCTTCCCTGTTTGTAGCTATGGCTACGTGGCTAGCCCAATTGCGAACAAGCAAAGAGCAGGGAATACTTTTATGTGCACCCTTAAAAAACAAGGACAGATAATGTTACAATAGAACTCGCTACTTTTCATTGACACCTAGATACAAAGCAATTTGTGATTGCAGACAAAGGGAATTCCATGCTCGGTTGGTCAAGACATAAACAAAAACGAAGCAGCCGCAAAAATTGCCCTGAAACTCGGGTCGCTAGCGCGCTCGTTGTGCATTTCAAAAATGGTTTTTAAGAGCAAATATTAGCTCATATGGAAAGAAGAAGGATATATCTAAACTTCTGCCTCGGTCATTTATTTATTTTGTGCAGAAGCCAATTGGGAGGGGATTCAATTCTCGTACCTTTTAGGTGTAATTAAAACACTTACTGCTCAGCTTCTGTACGAAAAAAATAAAATGCCCGCAGCAGAAGTTTAGATATATCTTTCTTCTTTCGATATGTGCTAATATTTGCTCTTTAAAACCACTTCTGGAATGCACAACGACCGAGCTAGCGACCCGGGTTTCAGGGCAATTTTTGCGGCTTGCTTTGTTTTTGTTTATGTCTTGACCAACGGAGCATGGAATTCCCTTTGTCTGCAATCACAAATTGCTTTGTATCTAGGTGTCAATAAAAAGTAGTGAGTTCTATTGTAACATTATCTGTCCTTGTTCCCTTAAAACACTATTTTCAGTGATGAAGGAGACCATAATGCATGCGCGCATATTTAGGTTTGTTTCTCTTGATTCGTTGCTCGATATTGCTATCCGAGAAATGTCCAGAAAGAAAAGGCATTGTTTAGAAAAGGTTTCGCCGAAATTTTTATGAAGTTACAGAAAATCCCCCGCAAATGTACGAAAGCAAAAATGTGTTCACACATATTTCACAAAAAATTTACAAGACAATTCAATTTTACTATAAATTACGCAGACAGATCGACAAGTTTTAAAACTTTGTGAAGCTTTATACTGAAATAATGAGAAATTCAAGAAATTTTCAGTGCTGTGCCAAATAGATAAATTCTTATGAAAATAGACATTGGTGAATATACTATTTGCATCAAAATTAGGAAACCGACAAAGCATCCCAACATACCTGCATTTGAACATGGTGCCGCTTTATTAACAGCAACATCGTCAATTGCAATGTCACCTCTAAATCCACTTCCAATGACTCCCTCAAAAACAACCTTGAAGAGAATTTCAGTTACAAAGTAATCTTAAAAATAAATTGGCTCAATGTACTAATCTTTATAAAGGGATTCTCTATAAGAAACCAAACTTTCTGATCAACGAAAAATTAAGAAACTTAAAGTACTGTAGCTCCTACTATACATACAGATGTGGACAAGAAAAAGACGACTTGGAGTTAGTTATTGATTCTATCATTCTTGGCGCGTTTCGACTCTTGTCATCGTTGGGATAATGAGTTTCATTAACAGTCGCGGGATTTGTATATTGTAATCAGCTCTTTTAATTTGAACCATTTTTTTGTAATTAACTTTAAATTGTTATGTTTTTCCTTGTAACGTTTTGTTTTTAACATGGCCCCCTCAAAACCAATGCTTTCACTGATTTGATGACCATGCATAGATAACTGAAAATGAGGAAATGAAAATGAAACTGGACAAAAATTTTCAAAGAAACTTTCTTAGTAGGCAGTGGATCTAACGCTGCAGGTAGAATTAATACTTACTGTTAAACTATTGCCATATATGGTGATGCTGGCATTTTTCCAAACATTTCCCTGCTGACCAGTAACACTCCATTTAGCAATCCCAATAGCACTTGCAGTTGAATCTTTCACGTACACATTCAAGGTTCCAATCTGACTTCCATACATATGGTACCAAAAGCTCAAGCAACTACCCCCGGTCATTAAACCAGTATATTGTTTAGATATCCTCGCTTTTTGACCAAGTATCCGGGGACTTGATGCCTCGATGTACATATAGTATCCTGAAGAAAGATGCATATCTTATAAAAGAAAGTACGAATAATCCTGAAGAAAATCCCAAAAATCAGATGAGAAAAGAACAAATACGAAGAATCGTCAAACCAACACATATATACCGATATTAATTTTTGTTTTCAGGTAGGGAGAGATTTCCACTGTCAAATTCTATAAAAGTGATCCTTTCCATCTCTTACAGGAATCATTCTATTCAATCAAGAAAAGACCAACCAAAAATTTGGTCTAGGAGGCCCAGTTTTTGGCTACCCTGATTACCAAGCTCTCTAATTTTAGAGAGGTAAGTTTTGGCATATTTCGTCCAAAAATCTGTCTGCGACTTGGTGTCCTTTTAGCAGAAACTGCTTTAGCCAAGGACACCATTTGAAATTGATGTTGACGCAGCCAACCCGAAATTCGGAAAGGAGTCACATCCTCCACCCCTGAAGAATTTCCCTGGATCGCTCACCTGCGCTTGTTCCAAATGTGTGGTCAACAGCTGGCCCCGTTGACGAGCTGGAAGTACCACCTTTATCCAATGACCAGTTGAAGTTTCCAGTACTATCCCTAATGAAGCCACATAGTCCTTTCTCAAAATTGCATACATCTAAACGAAGAAATGAAGATTATAATGAGTGTTGTGTCAAATTTCAATAGACGGTAAAAGCCGGCGCAAAGGAGGAAATACTGTTGCGGAAACATTCATTGCCTTTGATTGTTTCCTGAAAGTTTCTTCGTTTGCACATCAACGCAAAAAAAAGTTTCCGAACGCAAATTTTGCATCTTGGAAGCAACAAATGTTTTACATTGTTGTAATAACATTTCATGCCTAGACGTAATTTTGTACCACAACGATGTTTTCTTGTTTACGGGCTGGGGCAACAATGAAGTCTGTTCTTAACGAATTTTTCCACATGCTCAGCTTAAATAGCGCATGCGTGTTCATTGCTTCCTTGATAAATGTTTCTCAGTTTGCGTGTGTATGCAAAAATCAAATGCTTTCGTCTCTCGATTCGTTCATCTCAGCAACATCACGAGCAACATCGAGAATCAATGTTTCCACAATAATTATCCTTACGCTAAAGATTGCGGTGAAGAAGTCTTGAGCAAGAAAATTCATTCTGGACTGTGAAAAGAGCTCCGCCTGAAAAGTATGAACCAAAGAAGTATCTTTATTATTGATAGCAGCATGTTCTGCACGTATTTTTATCAGAAAATACTAGTCTAAGGGGGTTAAATACGCAGATCTAAAGGAATGAACGAAATAGAGTATCTATCGCCTACTAGAAAGCAAATTACTTGAAGGCACACATAGATGTGTCACACGGGTAATTCGAATTTGCACGCTCCCTAGAAATTCAATTCAATTAAGTATTAGAACCGAACTAAATCTTTTTCAGAAGCAGCAATCAAGATGGCATTCAACAAGACGCAAGGAGGAATCGAAAAACCATATTTTATTCTTTATTCTTGAGCATCATACCAGAGAGCAACCTTCCCCCCTATCATAGCCTGCGTGCAGAATCTGTCAGAAAATTGAACAGGAGGAATTCCTTCTTTTCGATTTTTCTGACAGAGTCTGCACGCAGGCTACCCAATCAGAGCCTCATACCAAGTTAGGCGATCATCGACAGTTTCTGCACTGTTTGTAGCTTTAGCTACGTGGCTAGGCTCATTGCGAACAAGCAAAGAGCAAGGAATACTTTCACTTGATTTTTTTTTACACTTTCATG